>LR738558.1:1735000-2335000 GCA_902685375.1 Neostethus bicornis
TAGTCCTTCCATCTTTTTGACCGAGTATTGAGAAGGTCAGATACTAGTGAGAATGAAAGAAAAAAAAGACGTGATGAAAAGAGAGCGAGGTGGTGATCAGAGGGTCTCTCAGGACTAATAAAGATCAGAGAGGAGCTGGATGGAGAGAGATGAGCTCTTAGTGGAGGTGAATCTCTCTCTGTAGGGACATAACCACCCAGATGGAGAAAAAGAGGGGAACGGGACAGAAAAATGGAATGATGGGATGGATGGAGGGTCTCCTCCGAGGAGGGAGGGTCGCATCCATCCATTTCCATTCATCCATCCATCAATCATCAACTTTTACTCTTCAGGAACAAGTTTGTCTCTTTAAAATATTTACACAAGCATCATTCTCTCACACACACACACACACACACACACACACACACACACACACACATACGACTCGAGGCCATCAAATTTATTTAATTTATATTTATACAAGCTTAAACTCAAACCATCCATCTCTCACACAGCCTGCAGCCTTCATTAAACCGTGTGTGTGTGTGTGTGTGTGTGCGTGTGTGTGTGTGTACAGTACATCTACCTCCAGCCATGATGTTGACGCCCAACTTGTGTTCTTTAATAATCTAATCCAACAACACAATTACAGAGTGTCAGAGCGCGGGACGCACACGTCGCAGCGGGGTGACAGCAGCGCGTCATACTTCTAAACATCATCAGCACCCATTAAAATGGCTGCTGTTTGAGAAAATGGATGTGTCGAAAAACAATCTGGAGATGAAACAATCAGGCATTTATAGCTGGTACTGAGTAACTTTGGGTAGTTTTGTTTTTTAAAAAAATAATTCCTCTTCGGTCACACCAACTATCTTCATGTCTTCCTTCACTGTATCCATGAACCTCCTCTTTGGTCTTCCTCTAGTCCTCTTTCCTGGTGGTTCCAAACCCAGCATCCTTCTTCTGATGTACTCTCTCTCTCTCCTCTGCACATGTCCAAACCATCTCAGTCTGGCCTCTCTGACTTTAAAACCTCTAACATGTGCTGTTCCTCTGATCCTGTCCATCCTGGTCACTCCCAGAGAGATCCTCAGCATCTTCATCTCTGCTACAAACATCTCTGTTTCCTGTCTTTTCCTCAGTGTCACTGTCTCTAGACCAATCAGCATGGCCGCTCTCACCACACTGTCTCTAGACCAATCAGCATGGCCGCTCTCACCACACTGTCTCTAGACCAATCAGCATGGCCGCTCTCACCACGCTGTCTCTAGACCAATCAGCATGGCCGCTCTCACCACACTGTCTCTAGACCAATCAGCATGGCCGCTCTCACCACGCTGTCTCTAGACCAATCAGCATGGCCGGTCTCACCACACTGTCTCTAGACCAATCAGCATGGCCGCTCTCACCACACTTTCTCTAGACCAATCAGCATGGCTGCTCTCACCACACTGTCTCTAGACCAATCAGCATGGCCGCTCTCACCACACTGTCTCTAGACCAATCAGCATGGCCGCTCTCACCACACTGTCTCTAGACCAATCAGCATGGCCGGTCTCACCACACTGTCTCTAGACCAATCAGCATGGCCGGTCTCACTACACTGTCTCTAGACCAATCAGCATGGCCGCTCTCACCACACTGTCTCTAGACCAATCAGCATGGCCGCTCTCACCACACTGTCTCTAGAACAATCAGCATGGCCGCTCTCACCACACTGTCTCTAGACCAATCAGCATGGCCGCTCTCACCACACTGTCTCTAGACCAATCAGCATGGCCGCTCTCACCACACTGTCTCTAAACCAATCAGTGGGGCCGCTCTCACCACACTGTCTCTAGACCAATCAGCATGGCCGCTCTTACCACACTGTCTCTAGACCAATCAGCATGGCCGCTCTCACCATTGGTGTTGGACACTTTCCCTTTCATTTTATTAGAAACTCTTCTATCACACATCACACCTGATACTTTTCTCCAAGTGTGATGAAAGACACTCTAAAAATGTTAAAATATGAGAGAATCTGTCCGCTGCGGTTGGTGGAGAGTAAGATGCATGCTTGATGCTCAACTTCAGATAGTAGCAAGAACAGCAGATAAAAGAGCCCATGATGTGTGGCGGGTTTCTCTGGTTTCCTCCAAAAACACACAGGTTAGGTTGATTGGCCATGAACTTACCCCTAGGAATGAGTGTGTGTGGCCCCACAATAGACTGGCCACCTGTTCAGGGTGTATCCTGCTTCTCACCTGAAATCCATTAGAATAGACTACGGCCACCTATAGGACCTACTCAGTCCATCTATAGTTGGCAAAGAGCATCTGGAAGGTGAGAAGCAGCTGCATCGTGTCTTTAAAACCAGTAACATACTAGTGATAAAAAGAAACCCCAATATGACCAGATAAATAACATTTTTAAACTGGTTTAAAGTTTTTTTGTTTGTATTTAAAGCGTCTCAAACTTCCTTGTGTTTCCAGTTCTTTTCTCTGTTTAACTTTTTAATCTCCGTCTGTCCTCCACCTCTCCTTCCATCTCTGCCCTTCATCCCCCTTCTCTTTATCACTCCGCTCATAAAAGCTGCTCATCCAGAAAGAGCAGAGTTTAGAGGAGAGAGACGGAGGGGAATGAATGAAGGATGGAGACCGGGAACGAGGTGGAGTGACGGAGCGTCGACTTAAAGGAAGGAAAATACGGAGAAAAAATTCCCACTTTAAGACATTTAAAACTCTCTTAAACTCATTTTTAATTAGTTGTTAAGAGTTTTACAAAGAAACACTGTCACCATGGTAACAATGATCTATGTTCCTACACTCACCATGGTAACCAGGATCTACATTCCTACCCTCACCATGGTAACCAGGATCTATGTTCCTACCCTCACCATGGTAACCAGGATCTATGTTCCTACCCTCACCGTGGTACCCAGGATCCATGCTCCTACCCTCACCATGGTAACCAGGATCTACATTCCTACCCTCACCATGGTAACCGGGATCTACGTTCCTACCCTCACCATGGTAACCGGGATCTACGTTCCTACCCTCACCATGGTAACCAGGATCTATGTTCCTACCCTCACCATGGTAACCTGGATCTATGTTCCTACCCTCACCATGGTAACCAGGATCTATCTTCCTACCCTCACCATGGTAACCAGGATTTACCTTCCTACCCTCACCATGGTAACCAGGTTCTATGTTCCTACCCTCACCGTGGTAACCAGGATCTACGTTCCTACCCTCACCATGGTAACCAGGATCTATGTTCCTACTCTCACCATGGTAACCAGGAGCTACGTTCCTACCCTCACCATGGTAACCAGGATCTACGTTCCTACCCTCACCATGGTAACCAGGATCTATGTTCCTACTCTCACCATGGTAACCAGGAGCTACGTTCCTACACTCACCATGGCAACCAGGATCTACGCCCGAAAGAACAATACCACAGATACAAGCAGCCAAAATGATCTTCTTCTGCAGGGTGGCTGGGCTCTCACTCGGAGATAGAGGGAGGAGCTCTGAGTATAGCCGTTTTTCCTCCGGGTCGAGAGAAGCCAGATGAGGTACTTTGGGCATCTGGTGAGGATGCCTCCTTTCTTGGTGAGGTGTTTCAGGCACCTCAGAGTCCGACCCCAGACCTGCTGGAGAGACTATGTCTCCCAGCTGGACAGGGAACACCTCAGGATCCTTCCGGTTGAGCTGGAGGATACAGCCGGGGTGAGAGAAGCCTGGGCTTCCCGTCTGAGGCTGTTGCCCTGACGACCCAGCCAGTAATGTCAGTGTTTCATAAATTCCTTTTAGATTTTTTTTTCATTTTTTTTCACTCTGAAGTAAATTAACCTCCAACAGTTCGGTCGAAAGAAAACTTTTAGTTTGAGAGTAAAAAAAAAAAAAAAAAGAGGATGAACAGATAAAAGAGTATTTTAGTATAAACAGAAAGCAGGACACGGTGGTTACCGACGGCAACCATCATCAATCAGAGTTTGAAGACATCGCTGCTGGCAAAGACGACAGGAACAGAGAGAGAGGGTGGCATCAGGATGAAGGGGTGTAAATGCCGAAAGAATGAGTTGAATATAAATAAAAGAGAGACAGTGAGACGCTGATAGAAAGTTGTGTTTTGGCCTGTTTAACTGTGTTAAAAGAGGAATTAGGACAACGAGTGGACACCTGGAGACCTGCCCTCTTACTTTCTCTTTCACCGTCTTTCACTTCGCCTTCTTTCTGTCAGTAAGTGTTCAGTCAAATGGAAACGGAAGAGGACAGCTTCTTTAATACGTAATCAGGAGCTTGGATGATGCGAACATCGTTCACATCTGGATTATTTAGCACGTTCCCGGCGGTGCGGCTGTGATTTTCCAACAGGACTTCTGGGGAAAAGTTTTCCGTGTGTTTTCATGCAAAGCCGAGAAGTGAGATTAATGGGTTACAAAGTTCTGTTGAGCCTACAGCCAAAGTTTTCAATGTCAAAGAGGGGTCTCTCTTTTAGATCACCTTGCTAATGTATGCTGAACGCGTAACCTGCTTTGGAGGATGTTACATGGAGAGTTCTCAGTTAAATTGGCTGTAAAATCTAAGGCTTTTATTTTTTCTAATTCCTGTGAGACTGACGAGGATTTTAGGCTGAATGACTCATGATGATACATGATCTCCTCTAAACGATCCAAAACTACTGGACAGAAAATCAACTTTTCACTTAGTGGTACAACTACTTTTACACTGGCTTGAAATTTGAGGGTCGATTTATATTCTGTTCTGTCGTCTTCCGGCTATCCGGGTCCGGGTCGTGGAGGTGAGAGCCTCAGAAGGGAAGCCCAGGCTTCTCTCACCCCGGCTGCATACTCCAACTCACCCAGGAGGATCCTGAGGTGTTCCCTGTCCAGCTGGGAGACGTAGTCTCTCCAGCGGGTTCGGGGTCTCACCACCTCACCAGGAAAGGAGGCATCCTCACTAGATGCCCAAAGTACCTCATCTGGCTTCTCTCGACCCGGAGGGACATAGGCTGTACTCCGAGCTCCTTCCGGGTGGAAGAGCTGTCTATCTCTGAGAGTCAAGCCACCCTGCAGAGGAGGGTCATTTCAGCCGCTTGTACCTGTGATCATGGTCACCACCCACACTGGTTGCCATGGTGAGGGTTGGAATGTAGATCCTTGTTACCATGGTGAGAGTAGGAACGTAGATCCTGGTTACCACGGTGAGGGTAGGAACGTAGATCCTGGTTACCACGGTGAGTGTAGGAACGTAGATCCTGGTTACCACGGTGAGGGTAGGAACGTAGATCCTGGTTACCATGGTGAGGGTAGGAACGTAGATCCTGGTTACCACGGTGAGGGTAGGAACGTAGATCCTGGTTACCATGGTGAGGGTAGGAACATAGATCCTGGTTACCATAGTGAGGGTAGGAACGTAGATCCTGGTTACCATGGTGAGGGTAAGAACGTAGATCCTGGTTATCACGGTGAGGGTAGGAACATAGATCCTGGTTACCACGGTGAGGGTAGGAATGTAGATCCTGGTTACCATGGTGAGTGTAGGAACGTAGATCCTGGTTACCATGGTGAGGGTAGGAACGTAGATCCTGGTTACCATGGTGAGGGTAGGAACGTAGATCCTGGTTACCATGGTGATGGTAGGAACGTAGATCCTGGTTACCATGGTGAGGGTAGGAACGTAGATCCTGGTTATCACGGTGAGGGTAGGAACATAGATCCTGGTTACCACGGTGAGGGTAGGAATGTAGATCCTGGTTACCATGGTGAGTGTAGGAACGTAGATCCTGGTTACCATGGTGAGTGTAGGAACGTAGATCCTGGTTACCATGGTGAGTGTAGGAACGTAGCTCCTGGTTACCATGGTGAGGGTAGGAACGTAGATACTTGTTACCATGGTGAGGGTAGGAACGTAGATCCTGGTTACCATGGTGAGTGTAGGAACGTAGATCCTGGTTACCATGGTGAGTGTAGGAACGTAGCTCCTGGTTACCATGGTGAGGGTAGGAACGTAGATACTTGTTACCATGGTGAGGGTAGGAACGTAGATCCTGGTTACCATGGTGAGGGTAGGAACGTAGATCCTGGTTACCACGGTGAGGGTATGAACGTAGATCCTGGTTACCATGGTGAGGGTAGGAACGTAGATCCTGGTTACCATGGTGAGGATAGGAACGTAGATCCTGGTTACCACGGTGAGGGTAGGAACGTAGATCCTGGTTACCATGACTGCGTCAACCTCACATAAAGGTGAAGGTTTTTAGTTTGACTCCTTTTCAAAACATCTTTCAAGTTTTTCCTCCCCAAGAAGGAGGCCCGACGGGCACAGAGGCTGGAAGGGCACGGATGCCCTGACTCTTTAGCTTTATCTGTTTCTGTGTGAATAACTGAAGTCTTTGTTTGAGCGTCCCCTCCTTTCTGCTCACATTCAGCCACCAAGGACTCCATCAGCTCAGTGTGAACATATGCTGTTATTAAAAGGACTAATGACGTCATGGATGGACGGACCGGTGCCACTCGCTGGGGAATGGCTCCTTAATGGGTACACTGGTTTCCTAAACTACCGCAGAGTATAGTGAAAACAACAGTATGGAGTATCTCAACTAAAAAAGAGAAGAGTTGGGAATTTTTAAAAGATAATTGAGTTTTTAAGCAGTTGTAGCCGTCCATGTGTCCGTGTGTCTGTGCTTCTGTAACCAGGAAGGGAATCAAACTACTCTTAAATACTCATACTCACTATAGATGAACTGATTTCTGGGCTTTTGTGGTCAGAATAAACATCATCAAGAGTCGACGTCGACGTTACGTCAACGAGATTTCTCAAAAAAACTGAAGATATTTTTATAAAACTGAACAGAACACAGATTTAGACACACATACACACACACACACACACAGTCACACATACACACACACACTCACACGTAGATCAGTTCATTATTGAATGTGTGTTTTTAATGTTTATTTCATTATTAACATGTAATCAGTGCCATCAATCACACTGACAGCCACCTATTGTCATCCCGCCTGTCACACTGTGTGTGTGTGTGTGTGTGTGTGTGTGTGTGTGTGTGTGTGTGTGTGTGTGTGTGTATGTGTGTGTGTGTGTGTAAAATCAATAGCTCTCATTTTAAAGAGAAGACAGAGGGAGGGGCAAAGAGATAAATAGAAAGGAGGGGTGCAACGGGTAAATCACACACACACCATCCAGACTGACCATCACCAACCAATCACACACACACCAGATCCAGACTGACCATCACCAACCAATCACACACACACCATCCAGACTGACCATCACCAACCAATCACACACACACCAGATCCAGACTGACCATCACCAACCAATCACACACACACCAGATCCAGACTGACCATCACCAACCAATCACACACACACCATCCAGACTGACCATCACCAACCAATCACACACACACCAGATCCAGACTGACCATCACCAACCAATCACACACCAGATCCAGACTGACCATCACCAACCAATCACACACACACCTTCCAGACCGACCATCACCAACCAATCACACACCAGATCCAGACTGACCATCACCAACCAATCACACACACACCTTCCAGACCGACCATCACCAACCAATCACACACCAGATCCAGACTGACCATCACCAACCAATCACACACCAGATCCAGACTGACCATCACCAACCAATCACACACACACCAGATCCAGACTGACCATTACCAACCAATCACACACCAGATCCAGACTGACCATCACCAACCAATCACACACACACCAGATCCAGACTGATCATCACCAACCAATCACAGACCAGATCCAGACTGACCATCACCAACCAATCACACACCAGATCCAGACTGACCATCACCAACCAATAACACACACACCAGATCCAGACTGACCATTACCAACCAATCACAGACCAGATCCAGACTGACCATCACCAACCAATCACACACACACCAGATCCAGACTGACCATTACCAACCAATCACACACCAGATCCAGACTGACCATCACCAACCAATCACACACACACCAGATCCAGACTGATCAACACCAACCAATCACAGACCAGATCCAGACTGACCATCACACACACTCCAGCGGTCTCCCATCCACGTGTGGCCCTGACCCGGCATCCTTAGCTTCTGAGGTCTGACCGGATCAGGCCGGTCACAGGAACCTATTTTCAGAAAACGTCTTGAAAACATTTGAAGAAGTTTTTTATTTAAACTTAAAATCAAAACAACTTGATTTTTTAATCTTTAAAAAGCCAAAAAATCAGGAGGGATTTGATTTGAATTTTCTTTAAACCAAAGAAATGATTTGATTTAAAATGAGATTGAAATCTGAATGAATTCAGATTATAATTTAACTTATTGATCCGAGTGCCAAACGAATCAGAGCCAAGGAGTCGTTATCGTAAAGCTTCGTAATCCATCATATCTGCAAATCAGATTAGCATATATTTACATAAACACACACACGCATACACACACACACGGGCCAAATCATTAGCTGTAGGTTAATTAGTCTTATAATTAATAACCCAGCAGACACACTCTGTGTGTGTGTGTGTGTGTGTGTGTGTGTGTGTATGTGTGTGTGTGTGTGTGTATGTGTGTGTGTGTGTGTGTGTGTGTGTGTGTGTGTGTGTGTGTGTGTGTGCGTGTAATAAAAGGGTCGGGAGTTAAATCATATTAATTTCAACATTGATTAAGCAATAAAAAAGACTTTTAACCAGCGGGAGTGTGAATCACACACACACACACACACATTAAAACATACACACATTAAAAAACACACAAACACACACACATCACTGTTTAAATCTACGTATTAATTAAAATGTCTGTGTGTGTGCTAGAGGTGTAAAGCGTGTGTAAATGTGAGTGTGTGTTTGTCTGTTTTAATGTCTGTGTTAATGTATGTGTGTATGTGTGTGTGTGTGTGTGTGTGTGTGTGTGTGTGTGTGTGTGTGTGCGTACATTTGTTTTACTCTGTGTATGTTTTAATGTCTATTTGTTCTAAAGTGTGTGTATGAGTGTGTTTTTATGTCTGTATGGGTGTGTTAATGTGTGTGTGTGTATAAGTGTGTATAAGTGTGTTCTAATGTCCGTGTTAATGTGTGTGTGTCAATGTGTGTGTATATAAGTGTTTGTCAATGTCTGTGTGTGTGTGGGGGTTAACAGTGCCTGACTAAAGTCTTGTCGCTTCTTCATTTTGTAGAAACAACAGCTTATAACAGTCCAGAGCAATGAAGAGTGTGGAAAAGAGGTGAAGAAGCGTGTGCAGGCAGGCTGGAACGGGTGGAGGAAAGTATCAGGTGTGATAGAAAAGTTACAGATAAAATGAAAGGAAAAGTGTACAAAACCGTGGTGAAAGCGGCCATGCTGATTGGTCTAGAGACAGTGTGGTGAGAGCGGCCATGCTGATTGGTCTAGAGACAGTGTGGTGAGAGCGGCCATGCTGATTGGTCCAGAGACAGTGTGGTGAGAGCGGCCATGCTGATTGGTCTAGAGACAGTGTGGTGAGAGTGGCCATGTTGATTGGTCTAGAGACAGTGTGGTGAGAGCGGCCATGCTGATTGGTCCAGAGACAGTGTGGTGAGAGCGGCCATGCTGATTGGTCTAGAGACAGAGTGGTGAGAGCGGCCATGCTGATTGGTCTAGAGACAGTGTGGTGAGACCGGCCATGCTGATTGGTCTAGAGACAGTAGCACTGAAGAAAAGACAGGAAACAGAGATGTTTGTAGCAGAGATGAAGATGCTGAGGATCTCTCTGGGAGTGACCAGGATGGACAGGATCAGAGGAACAGCACATGTTAGAGGTTTTAAAGTCAGAGAGGCCAGACTGAGATGGTTTGGACATGTGCAGACGAGAGAGAGAGAGTACATCAGAAGAAGGATGCTGGACAACCGCTCGGGAAGACCGTTTGTTGGCTCGAAAATCCAAGGCCAGTCCCTTTTCCACTGCAGCAGAGCTTCACCAGGTCTGGTCACCTCAAGTCCCTGTGTCAACCAGAACAGTTTGTCGAATTCTGTCTCGAAATGGCCTCCATGGTCGAATCAGTGCCCAGAAACCAGCGCTCAACAAAAAGCAATTAAAAAAGCGTGTGGCACTTGCCAAGACCCACAGCCTGCTCAAAGGATGGGTGGATTTCTCTGATGAGTCCTCGGTTGAATAACATCACAGCAGCCGCGAGTATTGCGGGAGACCAACTGGAGCTCGCATGGATCCAAAATTCACCCAGAAAACAGTTAAATTTGGTGGTGGAAAAATCATGGTCTGGGGTTACATCCAGTAGGGAGGTGTGCGAGAGATTTGCAGGGTGCAAGGCAATATCAATAGCCTAAAATATCAAGAAGTATTAGATACCTCTTACATTCCTAACCATAAAAGGGCTCAGGTTTTGCAGCAGGATGGTGCTCCATCCCATACTTTGAGCTCTACAGCGAAGTTCCTCAAGGTGAAGAAGATCAAGGTGCTCCAGGACTGGCCAGCCCAGTCACCAGGCATGAACATCATTGAGTATGTCTGGAGTAGAATGAAACAGGAAGCATGGAAGATTAAACCAAAGAACCTTGATGAACTCTGGGAGGCATGTAAGACTATTCCAGATGACTTCATTAATAAATTGTATGAATCGTTGCCTAACCGCATGGATGCGGTTCTACAGGCTCCTGGAAGTCCGTTCCGTTCCGTCATCTTCCGCTTGTTCCGGGGTCGGGTCGCGGGGGCAACAGCCTCAAACGGGCAGCCCAGGCCTCTCTCTCCCCGGCTGCATCCTCCAGCTCACCTGGAAGGATCCCAAGTCGTTCCCGGCCAGCTGTGAGACATAGTCTCTCCAGCAGGTCTGGGGTCTGCCCCCGGTGGGACGTGCCCAAAACACCCCAACCGCGAGGCGCTCGGGGGGCATTCTGACCAGATGCCCGAACCACCCCATCTGGCTCCTCTAGACCTGGAGGCAAAGCAGCTCGACACCGAGCTCCTCCCATATGGCAGAGCTCCTCACCCGATCTCTGAGTAAGAGCCCAGCCACCCTGCGGAGGAAGCTCATTTCGGCCGCTTGTACCCGTGATCTCATTCTTTTGGTCACCACCCACAGCTGGTGACCATAGGTGAGGGTTGGAACGTAGATCGTGGTTACCATGGTGAGGGTAGGAATGTAGATCCTGGTTACCATGGTGAGGGTAGGAATGTAGATCCTGGTTACCATGGTGAGGGTAGAAACGTAGATCCTGGTTACCATGGTGAGGGTAGGAACGTAGATCCTGGTTACCATGGTGAGGGTAGGAACGTAGATCATGGTTACCATGGTGAGGGTAGGAACGTAGATCATGGTTACCATGGTGAGGGTAGGAACGTAGATCCTGGTTACCATGGTGAGGGTAGGAACGTAGATCGACTTGTAAATCGAGAGCTTTGCTTTTCAGCTCAGCTCTCTCTTTACCACGACGGACCGATGCAGCGTCCTAGTTATTGCTGATGCCGCACCGATCCGCCTGTCGATCTCCCGCTCCATCCTTCCCCCGCTCGTGAACAAGACCCTGAGATACTTAAACTCCTCCACTTGGGGCAGAACCCTGTCCCTGACCCTATCCCTGACTCCTGGAAGTCATAATAGATATTAAATATGGATCTCACAGCACCAATACTTTATTCACTGATGTTGTGCAATATTTTTTTGTATTTGAAGTAAATCATTTGTTCAGTTTTCACATTATTCTTTAAACTTTTGTCTTTCCAAAATGTGAGCATTCTGTGTTCATTAAAGGAGAACTCTTTCTTCAGTTCATGGAATTTATTGTAGATTTTCAACATAATTTTGGAGTGTTTTAGCTTTCATATGAGCCATTTCTAAAAACAATGGATGAGTTAAAGTCAAGTTATAAGCTGTTGTTTCTACAAAATGGATAAGCGACAAGACTTTTGTCAGGCACTGAGTGTGTGTGTTTCTCTCTATCCCAGCTTTAAATCATGAGGTACAGCGATATGAACGTGACTGAAGGAAGTAGGAGGACGTGTGAAGCTGGTGATTAAATAAACCCCAGACCCTCCTTCATCCGTCCATCGATCCGTCAGATTAACCCCTCCTAAACTTCAAACCTCCTCCACGACCCCCTCAGATGCAGAGTTTGGGGATTTCTTTAAAACTCTGAGCCGCGCCGCATCGGGCCGGGCCACGCCATCCCGTGCCAAACAGATTGCCATAAGCTTCGGAGGTGTGCCTTCGTCCCAACAAAGATGGAAAATAATTAAGTCCTAAATGTTGTGGAATGGGCACGGTGACTTATCGTCTGTATTCGCCTGCCAAGGATCTCCCAAGGCTCCGCAACGCCTCGCCTCATAAAACACGCCAGCCTGGAAGGTTAAACCGTTAGCAGGTGAGGAAATGTGCCGGGCTTATCGATGGCAAACAAGCTGGTTAGAGATGAAAGGCGTCTCACAGGGCACACTGGTAACCATGGCACTGGAAGAAAGAGGAAAATATTAAGAAGACGAAAGTCCATGCCAAGGCGACGGGCACAATGAGGAATGGATGAGGACCACGTGAGGTTAAAGCAGTGAGAAGTTTTTAAATGTCGGACCTCAGCTCTGGGCGTCATCGTTAAAGTTCCATCATCTTCTGGTTATCTGGGGCCGGGTGGCAAGGGCAACAGCCTCAAAAGGGAAGCCCAGGCTTCTCTCACCCCAGCTGCATCCAATAGAAAAAAAGGGATCTACATTCCTAACCTCACCATGGTAACCAGGATCTACATTCCTACCCTCACCATGGTAACCAGGATCTACATTCCTACCCTCACCATGGTAACCAGGATCTACATTCCTACCCTCACCATGGTAACCAGGATCTACGTTCCTACCCTCACCATGGTAACCAGGATCTACGTTCCTACCCTCACCATGGTAACCAGGATCTACATTCCTACCCTCACCATGGTAACCAGGATCTACGTTCCTACCCTCACCGTGGTAACCAGGACCTACATTCCTACCCTCACCATGGTAACCAGGATCTACATTCCTACCCTCACCGTGGTAACCAGGATCTACGTTCCTACCCTCACCATGGTAACCAGGATCTACGTTCCTACCCTCACCATGGTAACCAGGATCTATGTTCCTACCCTCACCGTGGTAACCAGGATCTACGTTCCTACCCTCACCGTGGTAACCAGGATCTACGTTCCTACCTTCACCATGGTAACCAGGATCTATGTTCCTATCCTCACCATGGTAACCAGGATCTACGTTCCTACCCTCACCGTGGTAACCAGGATCTACAGTCCTACCCTCACCATGGTAACCAGGATCTATGTTCCTACCGTCACCATGGTAACCAGGATCTACGTTCCTACCCTCACCGTGGTAACCAGGATCTACGTTCCTACCTTCACCATGGTAACCAGGATCTATGTTCCTACCGTCACCATGGTAACCAGGATCTACGTTCCTACCAACAGCTCGACATCGAGCTCCTCTCTGATGGCAGCAGCTCGGTGTCGACCTTGAGCCTTAATGCCCCTGATAGGGTCACCCAAAGCAAACAGATCCTAGGTGAGATGCCAGACAAAGCACGGCTCAAACACCCCTGTGAAGAAATCAAATATGGCCAAGTTGCCCTTGCCCGGACGCAAGTCGCCTGGTGGCCGGGCTTTAACCCACGATGCTCAACCAGGCTCAGCCCAAATAGGAAACATGAGCCGCCCTTCCAGTGGGCTCACCACCTGCAGGAGGGACCATAAGGGTCGGGTGAAGGAGGAGATGGGCAGCAGCCAACGACGGGGACCCTAGCGGGCAGACCCTCGGCAAGTTGAGCCGGTTTGACCAGCTGAACCAGTAACGATATCTACCAACTATAACGATACATTACAGGGAGTGTTTTAAAACAAACACCACCAGATCTATTTAATACACACACACTCAAACACACACACACACACTCACACACTCACACACACACACACACACTCACACACACTCCAGGGTGTTGGAGAGAAAACTGATGAGAAGATCAATCATGGGCTGTCAACAGTGGCTAATAGAGTATGAGAACAACATATTAACTATAGAGTTAGACTAACACACACACACACACACACACTCACACAAACACACACACACACTGCTGATTAGATACTGGTTTCATTTTAAAAAAAAATACAAAAACACAAAAGTTTTAGGTCGTTTTGTTTCATCTAAAAAGTGAAAAATGCCCAGAGTCGGTGGGACAACGTTTGATTTTCTGCACTGACGTGTGGAAAGAAGCTGGCGAAGGAGAAGAGTTTCCTCCGTCTGTCTGCCAGGAAGATTCCTGCAGGGACTTTCTCTGACGGAGAAGCCAGAAAGCTGGACACCAGAAGAAGAATGTGAACTCTGGAACACAACTGGACCGGTACCGTCAGTGAACTGAGCGTGGAGCGAGAAGGTCGAAGAGAAAAAAACGGGGCGACTCCTGATTTTATTCTATCTTTATTTTAACAAAGACGTCTTAAAAGAATTTAAACATTAAATTATGAAAAACACCCACAAAAGTTTAAGTGTGAACAAAAAACAATAGAAAAAAAGGGATCTACATTCCTACCCTCACCATGGTAACCAGGATCTATGTTCCTACCCTCACCATGGTAACCAGGATCTACGTTCCTACCCTTACCATGGTAACCAGGATCTACGTTCCTACCCTCACCATGGTAACCAGGATCTACGTTCTTACCCTCACCATGGTAACCAGGATCTACGTTCCTACCCTCACCATGGTAACCAGGATCTACGTTCCTACCCTCACCGTGGTAACCAGGATTTACGTTTCTACCCTCACCATGGTAACCAGGATCTACGTCCCTACCCTCACCATGGTAACCAGGATCTACATTCCTACCCTCACCATGGTAACCAGGATCTACATTCCTACCCTCACCATGGTAACCAGGATCTACATTCCTACCCTCACCATGGTAACCAGGATCTACGTTCCTACCCTCACCATGGTAACCAGGATCTATGTTCCTACCCTCACCATGGTAACCAGGTTCTACGTTCATGCCCTCACCATGGTAACCAGGATCTACGTTCCTACCCTCACCATGGTAACCAGGATCTACGTTCCTACCCTCACTATGGTAACCAGGATCTACGTTCCTACCCTCACCATGGTAACTAGGATCTACGTTCCTACCCTCACCATGGTAACCAGGATCTACGTTCCTACCCTCACCATGGTAACCAGGATCTATGTTCCTACCCTCACCATGGTAACCAGGATCTACGTTCCTACCCTCACCATGGTAACCAGGATCTACGTTCCTACCCTCACCATGGTAACCAGGATCTACGTCCCTACCCTCACCATGGTAACCAGGATCTACGTTCCCACCCTCACCATGGTAACCAGGATCTACGTTCCCACCCTCACCATGGTAACCAGGATCTACGTTCCTACCCTCACCATGGTAACCAGGATCTACATTCCTACCCTCACCATGGTAACCAGGATCTATGCTCCTACCCTCACCATGGTAACCAGGATCTACATTCCTACCCTCACCATGGTAACCAGGATCTATGCTCCTACCCTCACCATGGTAACCAGGATCTACGTTCTCACCCTCACCATGGTAACCAGGATCTACGTTCCTACCCTCACCATGGTAACCAGGATCTACGTTCCTACCCTCACCATAGTAACCAGGATCTACGTTCCTACCCTCACCATAGTAACCAGGATCTATGTTCCTACCCTCACCATGGTAACCAGGATCTACATTCCTACCCTCACCATGGTAACCAGGATCTATGCTCCTACCCTCACCATAGTAACCAGGATCTATGTTCCTACCCTCACCATAGTAACCAGGATCTACGTTCCGACCCTCACCATGGTAACCAGGATCTACGTTCTCACCCTCACCATGGTAACCAGGATCTACGTTCCTACCCTCACCATAGTAACCAGGATCTATGTTCCTACCCTCACCATAGTAACCAGGATCTACGTTCCGACCCTCACCATGGTAACCAGGATCTACGTTCTCACCCTCACCATGGTAACCAGGATCTACGTTCCTACCCTCACCATGGTAACCAGGATCTATGTTCCTACTCTGGGACCAGATGGGGTGGTTCAGATATCTAGTTAGGTATGCCTCCCTCACTCATGAGGTGTTTCGGGCACGTCCCGCCAGGAGGATACCCAGAGTGAGACCCCGGACCAGGAAACAGAAAAAAAAAAAAAATACAGTCGAGCCTTTAAAAGGAAACTAAAGGAGAACACTTAATGTTTGTGTGTATGTATGACTATGTGTTTGTTTACGTGTGTGTGTGTGTGTGTGTGTGTGTGTGTGTGTGTGTGTGTGTGTGTGTGTGTGTGTGTGTGTGTGTGTGTGTGTGTGTGTGTGTGTGTGTGTGTGTGTGTGCGTGTGGAGTGACCTTTCCCCGGTGTTAGCCATTCTGAGCCATCACAGGAGGTATTAATGGACTAATCACATTAAACAGAGAATCATTAATCATCTCCCCTCAGCGCTGTCACTGCCACGCAACGCCTAATCAACTCTATTGTTTACACACACACACATACACACAAGACAGGCTGGCATGCGCTCGGCGCACACACACATATTTATATATAAAGGGATTGACGTGCTGCAGGATGATGATTATTTTTATACTGAAACTTCCTGAGTGATCCAGTTTTCTTTCTTTGAAGGGCAGCATGCTTCAGTCTCTTTTTCATCAAACTTTTTTGTCTGTTAATCATATTTTTTACTCATATTTTAGTGAAACAAAAAATTTTTGAGATTTTTCATTGTGTCCTTTCACTTTGTTTGCTTTTCATTTGATTCAGCTCAACCGGAAGGATCCAGAGTCGCTCCTGGCCAGCTGTGAGATGTAGTCTCTCCAGCAGGTCCGGGATCTGCCTGTTGGTCTCCTCCCGGTGGGACGTGTCCAAAACACCTTACCATCAAAGCACTCCGAGTGCATCCTGAGCAGATGCCCGAACCACCCCAATCTGGCTTCTCATGACCGAGGAGCGGCTCGACACTGTATTCCTCCCGGATGTCAGAGCTCCTCTCCTGATCTCTGAGTAAGAGCCAAGTCACCCTGTGGAGGAAGTTCATCTCAGTCACTTGTATCCGCGTGAGAGTAGGAACATAGATCCTGGTTACCATGGTGAGGGTAGGAACGTAGATCCTGGTTACCATGGTGAGGGTAGGAACGTAGATCCTGGTTACCATGGTGAGGGTAGGAACGTAGATCCTGGTTACCATGGTGAGGGTAGGAACGTAGATCCTGGTTACCATAGTGAGGGTAGGAATGTAGATCCTGGTTACCATGGTGAGGGTACGAACGTAGATCCTGGTTACCATGGTGAGGGTAGGAACGTAGATCCTGGTTACCATGGTGAGGGTAGGAACCTAGATCCTGGTTACCATGGTGAGGGTAGGAACGTAGATCCTGGTTACCATGGTGAGGGTAGGAACGTAGATCCTGGTTACCATGGTGAGGGTAGGAACATAGATCCTGGTTACCATGGTGAGGGTAGGAACCTAGATCCTGGTTTACCATGGTGAGGGTAGGAACGTAGATCCTGGTTACCATAGTGAGGGTAGGAACGTAGATCCTGGTTACCATGGTGAGGGTAGGAACGTAGATCCTGGTTACCACGGTGAGGGTAGGAACGTAGATTCTGGGTACCATGGTGAGGGTAGGAACGTAGATCCTGGTTACCATGGTGAGGGTAGGAACATACGTAGATCCTGGTTACCATGGTGAGGGTAGGAACGTAGATCCTGGTTACCATGGTGAGGGTAGGAACATACGTAGATCCTGGTTACCATGGTGAGGGTAGGAACGTAGATCCTGGTTACCATGGTGAGGGTAGGAACGTAGATCCTGGTGACCATGGTGAGGGTAGGAACGTAGATCCTGGTTACCATGGTGAGGGTAGGAACGTAGATCCTGGTTACCATGGTGAGGGTAGGAACGTAGATCCTGGTGACCATGGTGAGGGTAGGAACATATGTAGATCCTGGTGACCATGGTGAGGGTAGGAACGTAGATCCTGGTGACCATGGTGAGGGTAGGAACGTAGATCCTGGTTACCACGGTGAGGGTAGGAACGTAGATCCTGGTACCATGGTGAGGGTAGGAACGTAGATCCTGGTGACCATGGTGAGGGTAGGAACGTAGATCGACTTGTAAATCTTGCCGACTTGTATGACCCTGCCATACCATGATGGTGAACCCTGCTATCCTGGTCCTTCACCCTGGTATCTTGGTCCCTCACTCATCCTGATACGTTCTACGTAGGTCTGGTTCTGCACTTCAGCTGGTTTTGCATCTGGGTCCTGGTTACTGCCTCCACCACCATCATGAGACTCTCCACCAGTCCAAAGCCCATCCATGAGGCTCTGTGATGCTAACTGGGAGGTTTCTGGTTCTAAAGAAGGACATGAAGGTACGGAACGGGGTCAGATAGAGGGACATGTTGGGAAAAGAATCGGAGGATATTTCTGGCTCTTGTGGAATAAAACTTGTTCCATGTAAACATGCAGTAATTAATCAGTCCTGTGAGTGAAATAAATGAACTAACGAGCTGTATCGTGTCCATCTTTTTTCTCTGCTCTGTCCCGTCTCTCCATCTCTCACCCTCCTCTTTGGGTTTGCAGTTATGCTGATTCAGCAGGGGCGTCATTAAGATGCTGGGTAAAAGGCAAAGACGCACACACTTTGCATCTTTAATGATTGCACGAGCAGCTGAAAGTGACACGATGCTGAACCAAGCGAAAACTTCATCTCACTCCTTCCTCTCAAACAAATTTCTTAACTTGATTTTAATCGGGTTTCAGGCGGGTACTGGTCAGCTCAGGCTTCCCACCGTTTGATAAACAAATTAACAGAGATGTTTAGTGTGAACGCGTCCTGATTTGATGAGGTTTACATGGTTTCATCAGATGAGAGGATTTTTTTTTTACATCTTCAGTCTGTTCTTTTGATAAAAATGAGAATTTTTTCCACCAAAAAAGATGGTGAAAATCTGTAAAAATCTATTGATATTTGTTCCTATTTAATGTAGAAAGAAACGTAATTCCGTTCAGTTCCGTCGTCTTCCGCTTATCCGGGGCCGGGTCGCGGGAACAACAGCCTCAGGCGCGAAGCCCAGGCTTCTCTCTCCCCAGATGCATCCTCCAGCTCACCCGGAAGGATCCTGAGGTGTTCCCTGTTCAGCTGTGAGACATAGTCTCTCCAGCAGGTCTGCCTCTTGGTCTCCCCCCGGTGGGATGTGTCTGAAACACCTCACCAGGGAGGAAGTCATCCTGACCAGATGCCCGAACCACCCCATCTGGCTCCTCTCGACCTGAACGAGAAGCGGCTTGACACTAAGCTCCTCCCGGACCGTACAACTCCTCACCCGATCTCATTTTGGCCGCTTGTATCCTCCATCTCATTCTTTCGGTCACCACCCACAGCTGTTGACCATGGTCATTCCGATCTCCCAATGACGTACAGTATTCGTTCGAGCGATTTTTTTTCCAATTCATTCATCCACCCTCGACTTATGTCTTCATTGCATCAGGAAGGGGCGGGCATAAGTGGGCATCAATGGATTAAAGTGGGCGTGTTCCCTACAGCCAATCAGGAACTGAATACCGTAATTTCACGGCCATAAGGCTCATATAAAAGTCTTAGATTTTCTTCAAAATGAGCGGTGCGTCTTGTGTGTGAGAAAAGGCGGACCTAAAAGAAAACACATGAGAACGTTAAAGAGTGAAGTGTGAGCGGCATGGGAGCGATGGATGACCGAAGGAGACCACAGTTTCACGAAGGGTGGAAGGCAGAGCCGGGCGAGTTACGCTACAGTTTGCCAATGTATTGTAGATGCTTGGACTAACGTGTCTGCTGGTACTGTTATCTGAGCTTTCTCAAAAGCTGGTATCCTTTCTGAGGAGCCGCACGGTACAGACAGTGACTTTGACAGCGAGGAGCGAAGTGGACCTGCTCTGAAACAGAGGATGAGGACTTTGATGGATTTGAATAAAGACTATTACCGGTAATGTGTTTGTTTAGTATCATTACTACTTAAATAAAACACAACCAAACTCAGTTTTGCTCCTGATCTACTTTTTTAATACACACATTTGCATGCTTGAGTGTGTGTTGTTGTAAGGCGGTGTGTGACTGAGACTGCGCCTTTTCGTACGGTGCACCTAATGGTCGTGAAATTACGGTAGATTGTACAATGGATGAACGGATTGGGGGAAAAATATTCGCAGCCAGGCCTCATGAGTACAAGCCCGGCCACCAGGCCTCGCTCTCGTGCCACACCTTTGGGCCTGGCTTCATGGAGTGGTGGGCCCTGGTGACCCGCATCCAGGCAAGTGAAACTTAACCAAGATGTTGCTTTCTATCTAAGGTTGCTCGCCCCGCGACCCGGCCCCGGATGACCTGAAGTCGAAACGTCTCAATCACCAAATTCCCCGTCCAGACAACCCTTAGAAGCCGTTTCTATGAGGGATCCCTCCAGACGAATGAGGGATCACACGGAGCTCAAACCACAAAAAAAAGTAAAAACACTTTTCAGATAAACTTCTGAACAATTCAAAGCATTTTTTTAAGAAGCTGTAAAAAGGATTTTTTTTTTATTGGAAGCAGATTAAATATTAAAAAAAAAAAAAGAAGAAAGAACCGGTTAAAGGAGTGTAAACGTCGTCTGTGGAAGTTTGATTAAACTGGTCCACATTGTAATGAGATCAACGGCAATCCTGTTAACGCAGCCTTCACACACACACACACACACACACACACACACACACACACACACACACACACACACAGTTTAAAGCATTCTGATTTAAGGTCAGAATCACTTTAAACCAGAGCTTCTGTTTTAATTCTGTTAGAGAGGAGGTGCCAACCAGTCGATCACGGTCTATGGTCTCATCCCAAGTTTGACCGTCAGAGAAAAAACAAATGACAGAGTCAGTGTTTCCTGCTCGGAGACTTTGACACTATTTACAGCAAGTCTTCAGACCAGGACGGTTGGTCTTAGCCGTGGATTTCATTCTCTACCATGTAAGTAGAAAATTATACATACATAAAGTCAGACTGTCACTTTCTTACCCGTCTATCCCTTACGGGTTCCCAGGGGGTCCCAGAGCCTATCCCAGCTGATTCAAAGCAAAGAGGTGACCCCAAACAGGTCACCAGTCTGTCGCAGGGCCACACACATACAACCATCGACACACACACTCATTCCTATGGGCGATTTGGCACCGGCCAATCAACCTAACATGCATGTTTTTGGAGGGTGAGAGGAAACCGGAGTACCTGGAGGAAACCCACGCAGACACGAGGAGAACATGCAAACTCCACACAGAAAGGACAATGTTCCAAGCCTGTTCCTTACCCGAGACTCGAACCCCTGACCTTCTTGCTGTGAGGCCACTGTGCCACCTCCACCATGTCAAGAACAAACTTCACCCTATGAAGGATGATTTTTTTATTTTTATACACGCAAGTTGAATGCTGAGAGCGGCCATGCTGATTGGTCTAGAGTCAGTGTGCTGAGAGCGGCCATGCTGATTGGTCTAGAGTCAGTGTGGTGAGAGCGGCCATGCTGATTGGTCTAGAGACAGTGTGGTGAGAGCGGCCATGCTGATTGGTTTAGAAACAGTGTGGTGAGAGCGGCCATGCTGATTGGTCTGGAGACAATGTGGTGAGAGCGGCCATGCTGATTGGTCTGGAGACAATGTGGTGAGAGCGGCCATGCTGATTGGTCTAGAGACAGCGTGGTGAGAGCGGCCATGCTGATTGGTCTGGAGACAATGTGGTGAGAGCGGCCATGCTGATTGGTCTAGAGACAGTGTGGATAGAGCGGCCATGCTGATTGGTCTAGAGACAGTGTGGTGAGAGCGGCCATGCTGATTGGTCTAGAGAAAGTGTCACTGAGTTAAAGACAGGAAACAGAGATGTTTGTAGCAGAGATGAAGATGCTGAGGATCTCTCTGGGAGTGACCAGGATGGACAGGATCAGAGGAACAGCACATGTTAGAGGTTTTAAAGTCAGAGAGGTCAGACTGAGATGGTTTGGACATGTGCAGAGGAGAGAGAGAGAGTACATCAGAAGAAGGATGCTGGGTTTGGAACCACCAGGAAAGAGGACTAGAGGAAGACCAGGAGAAGAAGGAGAGCTCGGTCACGTCCGTGTCTCTTAGAGAACGATCCTAAGGTCTCATTCTTCAGTGTGGATTTTTTTTTAATGGGATTCTGAGTCTCATGCAGATTAGTTCTTATTCTCTGAAAGAATAATCTCGGTGTCGTCTGAATGGAACCGTGTCGTTTTAATGAGGTTAATAATCTTTACTTTTATTCTTGGTGTGAAATGAAGACTTTTTTTTACTAACTGGCTTAAAACTGACGATTCAGCCAAATCCGGTTTTCTGCCCTTTAACATGAAAAAGATTCAAACTCTTTGGTTTCTGTTTAATTTACACAATCTGGGACTGGTTTAACCGGCCGGCGTGAGACTGGTTTTAATGGTCATATCGTAGTTTTTCTGCTGAAAATGAGCTTTAAGACACTGAGGACAAAAAAAACGAACTATTTATTGACCTAAAAAAAATAAAAGTCAGAACATAAATAACACCCTGGGCGGTACGGGCGGTGAAAGAGGTCGACTAAATTTAAAATTCAACAGAAACCAATGAGAAAAAAATGGATTTCATCTAAAGTTTTATGGATGTTTGGATGAACTTATAATGAGAGGTTCAGACTGAAACACGTCCTTCCTGTCTTCGCCAGCCTCCTGGTCCAACCTTCCCTCCCTAACTACCTCCACCTGCCCTCTCTCCCTGCCACGCAGGGGTGGAACGTAACTGTACTTAAATTTAAAAAAAAGGTGTATCTGTACTTTACTTATAAGTAAAATTAGAGACCTGTACTTTTTACTTTTACTTCGCTACTTTTTAAAAGTGTTTTATGTATTTTTTGTTACATTTTCGGTCAGAAATTTGAAAGATATGTGTTTTTTTTTTTTAGCGCATCTTGAAGCCGCATCGACAAAATCAACCTGTTGAGGCAGCAGTTGATCGCCTGCGGTCTCCAAAAGGGAGAAGAAGTAATGAATCGAGGACCAATCAGAATGGAGAGTAAACATTTTCCAGTCATTCACCAAAAAACTAACATCAGATGGTACAAATGGAAAAACAGTCAGTTGTGTTTACTTCTAAATAAAAAAGTTAAGCCATCTTCATACAGAGCAGGGGCGGATCCATGATTTTCTACAGGGGGGCGGGGCAGGGCGGGGCGGGGTGGCGGGGCGGGGCGTGAGGTCATTGACAAAGCCAGTACAGAATGATTTGGGGCCTCCCTCCCAGAACATGTTGAAAAATAAGAGTCATTTTCCTGCATTTTGATGCCCATTGGCTGGCCCTGCTAGGGGATAGCTTTATTACCCCCCTTTCCTTTCTTGTTTTTTTTAAGTGGACCAAAACAGGGGTGGCATTTTTACTTAAAAAGTAAAATTTGCACCAACCTTTTACTTAAAGGGCCCATCTCATGTAAAATACCTCTTTCCACATTGTATCCTATTCACATACACACGCAAAATGTGGGGTTTACAACATGCATTACACCATAGTTATAAGCGCATTGTATATATATCTATATAGATATATATATATACACACTGTATATATATATATATATATATACAGTATATATATATATATAAGCGCATTGTGCGCTCCGCAGAGAAGGTGATCGGCTGCAGCCTTCCATCTCTTGAAGACCTGTACGTCTCCAGGACTCGGGGGCGTGCAGGTCGGATAGTAGCTGACCCTTCTCACCCTGGACATGGACTTTTTGAGCGACTCCCCTCGGGCAGGAGGCTCCGGTCCATTCGGACCAGAACGTCCCGCCACAAAAACAGCTTCTTCCCTTCTGCCGTTGGACTTATGAACTCTTTATAACCTGAACCCCACATCTCTTAGTCACCTCCCTCTTGTCACTTCACTATCTTTATTATTTTCTATTATTTTCTATGACATTGCACTACTTTTCTTTTTCTTTCTGAGCACTCTTAGTTTTGTTAAAATGATTACTTTTATTTATTTTTTTACTATTTTTATTTTATATTTTTGCACACCAGTACCAGAACAAGTTCCTAGTCTCTGATATTTTTCACTGACATGGCAATAAAAGCATTCTGATTCTGATTATGAAAATATATTGATTTGGTGGAGCGCAGTCACAGACCCGGAACTATGAAAGACCAGGTATCGCTCATCCCCCCGCCCGTCCTGAGAAAGTACAAGCTACGCCCTCTGCTCTCACTGAGCCGCTATTCCTCCGCCCATCTCTGAGCGGGAGGGGGAAGGCAGGCGTAAACCCGTGCGTAGCTACAAAAAGCGTGTTTCAAGCAAGAAAATAAAAAAGATGCAGAGCAGCAAACCAGCCTGTATATCGGACGTTGAAAGTGAGTTTGTGAGGGCGTAAGGCCGGAGTGGAGGCGGGTGAGGAGGGCGGGCGGGTGGTGAGGAGGGAGGGGGGCGTGTGGGAAGTCCGTCCTGGCTACGTCAAATGTGTCATACTTTAGACAACTGCTCATTGGTTGTTTTGTCTGAGCGTACCAGAAATCCACAGAAAAACGGGCTAAATCAATCTAGAAAGACACACACACACACACACACACACACACATACATACAAAAGGCCCGGACATCACTCTTACAAGCTAGAAAACTCTGGAAAGTCACTTTTGCATGAGATGGGCCCTTTAAGTAGAAAAAGTGAGTACTTCATCCTCTGCTGCTGCCTCGCCTGTGTCTCCTTCATCCCTCGTCTTTAGAGGCTCTACCCTCCTCTAACCTTGTGTCAGATGGTCGTGTTGAACCTCTCACCCTGATGTGGAACCCCAGATTTACCAAAGCACAGGAGCTTTGAAACCTTGACTTGCCATCTCCACCTTCTGGTCTCTTTATTGCCATGTTTTGGTCTTCACCCGCCTTCATCGTCTCCTTCAGGTCTCTGCTGCCACTTAGTGGTCTCTAGCCATTATTTTTCGGTCTCTTCATCAACACCTTTCTGTCTAATTGTTGCCAGCTTCTGGTCTCTTCAGGTGTCTAGGCTGCAGACCGGGACGTGGAGGTGCCAGTAGGCTGCAGACCAGGGACATGGAGATGCCAGTAGGCTGCAGACCGGGACGTGGAGGTGCCAGTAGGCTGTGGTCTGAACGTGGAGGTGCCAGTAGGCTGCAGACCGGACGTGGAGGTGCCAGTAGGCTGCAGACAGGGGACGTGGAGGTGCCAGTAGGCTGCAGACCGGGACATGGAGGTGCCAGTAGGCTGCAGACCGGGACATGGAGGTGCCATTAGGCTGCAGACTGAGATGTGGAGGTGCCAGTAGGCTGCAGACCGGACGTGGAGGTGCCAGTAGGCTGCAGACAGGGGACGTGGAGGTGCCAGTAGGCTGCAGACCAGGGACATGGAGGTGCCAGTAGGCTGCAGACCGGGACATGGAGGTGCCAGTAGGCTGCAGACCGGACGTGGAGGTGCCAGTAGGCTGCAGACAGGGGACGTGGAGGTGCCAGTAGGCTGCAGACCAGGGACATGGAGATGCCAGTAGGCTGCAGACCGGACGTGGAGGTGCCAGTAGGCTGCAGACAGGGGACGTGGAGGTGCCAGTAGGCTGCAGACCGGGACATGGAGGTGCCAGTAGGCTGCAGACCGGGACATGGAGGTGCCAGTAGGCTGCAGACAGGGGACATGGAGGTGCCAGTAGGCTGCGGACCGAGGACATCTATAGTTGGTACTGAATAGCTACGGGCAGTTTCATTTAAAGACCTCCATCATTTCTTATTAATATACGGTTGTTTATAAAATAGGCCGTGTGTACTGTCACGATTCCCTCGCCCACCACCAGAGGGAGCCCAGGACTTTCCTCTCTCTCCCTGATTAGGGACACCTGTTATTGATTAACCTGCAGCCCATTTAAACGGAGTCTCCTCTGACTTCATCGTCGGGTCATCGTCCCTTCCAGCCCGGTCTTCCTGACTGCCCGACATGTACGTCCACTTTATGACCGACATACCGCGGAGTAAATAAAAAATCTCTCCGATTCAAACCCGTTACACTTAAACTGAACAATAAAAAGGAACCATCTTGACTTTGGTTTTTCTAAGTTTGAAACAGTTTTTTTTTAATCTTTCTTTTTGTTTCGGAACAAAGTCAAACCTTCTAAACGTTTCACACAGACCGTCTTCGCTTGGTGTGAAATGGGCTCTGAGTCGAGTTAACGGGCTTAAAGATGGACGCTTCTGTTTCAAACAAATCCTATTTTCAGCCTTCAAGAGTCTCACACACACACACACACACACACACACACTCAGACACTCTCACACACTCACACGATCTGTTGCTTCGGCTCTTTTCTGATAAATCCCTTTTTCTGCTTTGCTTCTTAAACAAAAAAACATTTGTCTCATTTTTTTAACGCCGCCCGTTTCTCTCGAGATAAAAACGACGTTCCTCTCCTTCTTCATTTCTCATGCCCACTTCATTTTGCCAGTTAAAACGACGGGCAGAGCATCACCGAAACATGTGGGGAGCCGCTTCTAGATGGCATTGATCACAAAGTGGATCAACTTGAACTCTGTTAAGACCTTGGACTGAATCCACTCCCTTGTCAGTTTCTTCCATCTAACCCTATCTGCTGCATCCTCTTCAGTCACACCAACTATCTTCATGTCTTCCTTCACTGTATCCATGAACCTCCTCTTTGGTCTTCCTCTAGTCCTCTTTCCTGGTGGTTCCAAACCCAGCATCCTTCTTCTGATGTACTCTCTCTCTCTCCTCTGTACATGTCCAAACCATCTCAGTCTGGCCTCTCTGACTTTAAAACCTCTAACATGTGCTGTTCCTCTGATCCTGTCCATCCTGGTCACTCCCAGAGAGATCCTCAGCATCTTCATCTCTGATACAAACATCTCTGTTTCCTGTCTTTTCCTCAGTGACACTGTCTCTAGACCAATCAGCATGCCCGCTCTCACCACACTGTCTCCAGACCAATCAGCATGGCCGCTCTCACCACGCTGTCTCTAAACCAATCAGCATGGCCGCTCTCACCACGCTGTCTCTAGACCAATCAGCATGGCCGCTCTCACCACGCTGTCTCTAGACCAATCAGCATGGCCGCTCTCACCACGCTGTCTCTAGACCAATCAGCATGGCCGCTCTCACCACACTGTCTCTAGACCAATCAGCATGGCCGCTCTCACCACACTGTCTCTAGACCAATCAGCATGGCCGCTCTCACCACACTGTCTCCAGACCAATCAGCATGGCCGCTCTCACCACACTGTCTCCGGACCAATCAGCATGGCCGCTCTCACCACACTGTCTCTGGACCAATCAGCATGGCCGCTCTCACCACACTGTCTCTAGACCAATCAGCATGGCCGCTCTCACCACGCTGTCTCTAGACCAATCAGCATGGCCGCTCTCACCACACTGTGTCTAGGCCAATCAGCATGGCCGCTCTCACCACACTGTCTCTAGACCAATCAGCATGGCCGCTCTCACCACACTGTGTCTAGGCCAATCAGCATGGCCGCTCTCACCACGCTGTCTCTAGACCAATCAGCATGGCCGCTCTCACCACGCTGTCTCTAGACCAATCAGCATGGCCGCTCTCACCACGCTGTCTCTAGACCAATCAGCATGGCCGCTCTCACCACGCTGTCTCTAGACCAATCAGCATGGCCGCTCTCACCACGCTGTCTCTAGACCAATCAGCATGGCCGCTCTCACCACGCTGTCTCTAGACCAATCAGCATGGCCGCTCTCACCACACTGTCTCTAGACCAATCAGCATGGCCGCTCTCTCCACGGTTTTAAACATTTTTATTTTATCTGAAACTCTTTGGTAAAAACTTACAGTTACTCTTTGGAGTTCCTGGAATGAGACGAACAAACTTCATCTCTTTTTTTCTGTTGCTGAGAAATAAAGTTTCTAAAGGATTTAGAAACATGGGAAAGTTTAAAAACTAAAAGACCAATCAAAGATCTGATAATAAAAAATAAAGAGGAATGTTTGATTTTTTCCCAGCAGATAGAATCTCTTTTTATTCTGGTTCTTATTACAATCAGTCCTTCATTAACCCGGCGTTTAAACGCCCAGTCTGAGTAAGAACACACTCCAGTTCAACTTCATCCATCAGTGTCACAGAAAAGATCCAATCACATTGTTCTGGGACTCTTATTGCATAAAACACACAGAAAAATCACTAGTTTTTATTGTCAAACACCAATTATTTAATCTTTTTAAGCATAAAAAACATCAGTTTCCCACAGTTTTTTAAAAAGGACGTCCACGTGGAAAAAAGTATAAAAAACAGAAAAAAAACCCTCAAAATTGTTTGCTTTGTTCCGATGTCTTTCGCTTATCCGTGGCCGGGTCAAGACCCGGCATGATGCAGCTTCCCTAACCCCAGCTGCATCCTCCAGCTCACTCGAGAGGATCCGGGGTGTTCCCTGTTCAGCTGTGAGACATAGTCTCTCCAGCAGGTCCAGGGTCTGCCTCTGGGTCTCCTCCCGATGGGACGTGCCAGACGCCCGAATCACCCCATCTGGCTTCTCTCGACCCAGAGGAAATACATCTCTATTCCGAGCTCCTCCCTGACGCCAGAACTTCTCACTCTATCTTTGAGTAAGAGTCCAGCCACCCTGCAGAGGAAGATCATTCCAGCCGCTTGTTCTTTCGGTCGCCGCCCGCACTGGTTACCATGGTGAGGGTAGGAACGTAGATCCTGATTAGCATGGTGAGGGTAGGAACGTAGATCCTGGTTACCATGGTGAGGGTAGGAATGTAGATCCTGGTTACCATGGTGAGGGTAGGAATGTAGATCCTGGTTACCATGGTGAGGGTAGGAATGTAGATCCTGGTTACCATGGTGAGGGTAGGAACATAGATCCTGGTTACCATGGTGAGGGTAGGATCGTAGGTCCTGGTTACCATGGTGAGGGTAGAAACGTAGATCCTGGTTACCATGGTGAGGGTAGGAACGTAGATCCTGGTTACCATGGTGAGGGTAGGAACATAGATCCTGGTTACCACGATGAGGGTAGGAACGTAGATCCTCGTTACCATGGTGAGGGTAGGAACGTAGACCCTGGTTACAATGGTGAGGATAGGAACGTAATCCTGGTTACCATGGTGAGGATAGGAACGCAGATCCTGGTTACCATGGTGAGGGTAGGAACGTAGATCCTGGTTACCATGGCGAGGGTAGGAACGTAGATCCACGTTACCATGGTGAGGGTAGCAACGTAGATCCTGGTTACCACGGTGAGGGTAGGAACATAGGTCCTGGTTACCATGGTGAGGGTAGGAACGTAGATCCTGGTTACCATGGTGAGGTTAGGAATGTAGATCCTGGTTACCATGGTGAGGTTAGGAATGTAGATCCTGGTTACCATGGTGAAGGTAGGAACGTAGTTTGACGTCTAAATCAAAATCTATGCTTTTCGGCTCATTTCTTTCTTCATCACGATGGAGCGACACAGCTTCCTAGTTATTGTGGACGCCGCACCGAACAACACCCCGAGATACTTAAACTCCTCCACTAGGAACTGGGCATGTTTATAAAGTAGTATAAATATGACTTTTTAAAAATTAAACCCATCTGAAAAGATTTTTGGTAATTTAATAATAATAATAATAATAATAATTTAATCGTTTTTGTTTGTTTTTTATTTTAATCCGGACTTTTTTTTTGCAGTAAAATTTTAGTTAAATTGCTCGGGATTTTACTGACATTTAGTGGTGACATGGTGTAACTACAACATTCCTATTGAAAGTCATAACTTAATCTTACAGCAGGAAACAGGACAGTATAGTGGCCTCACAGCAAGAAGGTCAGGGGCTCAAATCCTGGGTAGGACGAGGCTTGAAACACTGGTCTTTCTGTGTGTAGTTTGCATGTTCTTCCTGTGTATGTGTGGCTTTTCTAAAAACATACATGTTAGGTTGATTGGTCACTATGAAATTGCCCCTAGGAATGAGTGTGTGTGTAGATGGTTGTGTGTGTGTCATCGTCACACAGAAACCCACGTTAAGCTCAGTTATAACCAAACTAACCAAGACCCCGTTCCTTAAAGCCTCCTTCTCGAGGAGGAAAATCAGAACCAACAACCAGTTTCTTTCATCCAACCAGAGACCTGATTCCTCCTCATTCATTCTGAGAGCGGTTGCCATGTCGACAGCGTGGTCTGGGGTTGTGCCAGAAAAGGTCTGAGTGACACACACATACACACACACACACACAATGAGTGGAGGCCAGCGCTCCAGGCCAGACACTACTAGCCTAGTTTAGGACAAGAAAGAAAGCAGCCATATTATTTAACACACACACAGTACTGTAGGTACCTTCTTACACACAGTACTCACAGTGTCGGAACGTTTGATTGGTCCTTTGATCTGTAAGATTTACCAACCCGATCCAATAAGACATGCTTCTCAGTAAATAAAGAGTTCCTGTTTCCTGCCTGCCAGCCAATGGGAGCAGATCAACCTGAACAGGTGTCCAGTCTGTCTGAGGACCACATCCTGTAAAGCACAGGAGTCTAACTCAGGTCCCGGAGGCTCTGACGGTGTGCTATGTGTTCTTGGATCTACACACCTGATCCAGGTTACTGAGTCAAAGAGACAAATCTGATTGGCTGTTGATTTCACTGGATGTGAAGTTATGGAGAACCTTCAGGACACCGGCCGTCCAGGACCAGAGTTTGACACCCCTCACATAGAGGGGTGTCAGCTTTGTACATTTTCTGTTTTTAAACTATGAGTCAACGATTGAAACGATCATCAGAAGTGGTTTTAATTTATCCGAAGTTTTCCAAATCAAGTACTTTGACGTGCATTATTCGGTGTTGTAGATCACCGATCTTTTCTGGACCGCTCAGCTAAAAGTTTATTTAAAAGAGAAACAATACTTTAAATACTCATGGTCACCAGCTGTGGGAGGTGACTGAAAGAAGGAGATCGCAGATACAAGCAGCCCAAATAGGCTTCCTCCGCAGAGTGGCGGGGCTTTCACTCAGAGATCAAGTGAGGAGCTCTGCCATCTGGGAGGAGCTCGGTGTTGAGCCGCTCAATCTGTTACAGTTGATCTGAGAGGTTGTCTTATAAATGAGAGGGGAGCCCCGGCTCTATCATCTTCTTATTTACCGACAAAATAATCCATTCAAACAGTTTTTAGTCATTCAACTGTTCCGTTTTGTCGTCTTCCACTAATCCAGGGCCGCGTCACTGTCGAGGGGTTTAAGTATCTCAGGGTTTTGTTCATGAGTGGGGGAAGGATGGAGAGGGAGATCGACAGGCGGATTGGTGAAGCGTCAGCAATAATTAGGATGCTGCATCAGTCCGTTGTGAAGAAAGAGCTGAGCCGAAAAGCAAAGCTCTTGATTTACACGTTCCTACCCTCACCATGGTAACCAAGATCTACGTTCCTACCCTCACCATGGTAACCAGGATCTACATTCCTAACCTCACCATGGTAACCAGGATCTACGTTCCTACCCTCACCATGGTAACCGGGATCTACATTCCAACCCTCATCATGGTAACAGGATCTATGTTCCTACCCTCACTGTGGTAACCAGGATCTATGTTCCTACCCTCACCATGGTAACCAGGATCTATGTTCCTACCCTCACTGTGGTAACCAGGATCTATGTTCCTACCCTCACCATGGTAACCAGGATCTATGTTCCTACCCTCACTGTGGTAACCAGGATCTATGTTCCTACCCTCACCATGGTAACCAGGATCTATGTTAATACCCTCACCATGGTAACCAGGATCTATGTTCCTACCCTCACCATGGTAACCGGGATCTACGTTCCTACCCTCACCATGGTAACCAGGATCTACGTTCCTACCCTCACCATGATAACCAGGATCTACATTCCTAACCTCACCATGGTAACCAGGATCTACGTTCCTACCCTCACCATTGTAACCAGGACCTACGTTCCTACCCTCACCATGGTAACCAGGATCTACATTTCTACCCTCACCATGGTAACCAGGATCTACATTTCTACCCTTACCGTGGTAACCAGGATCTACGTTCCAACCCTCACCGTGGTAACCAGGATCTAGGTTCCTACCCTCACCATGGTAACTAAGATCTACGTTCCTACCCTCACCATGGTAACCAGGATCTACGTTCCTACCCTTACCATGGTAACCAGGATCTACGTTCCTACCCTCACCATTGTAACCAGGACCTACGTTCCTACCCTCACCATGATAACCAGGATCTACATTCCTAACCTCACCATGGTAACCAGGATCTACGTTCCTACCCTCACCATTGTAACCAGGACCTACGTTCCTACCCTCACCATGGTAACCAGGATCTACATTTCTACCCTCACCATGGTAACCAGGATCTACGTTTCTACCCTTACCGTGGTAACCAGGATCTACGTTCCAACCCTCACCGTGGTAACCAGGATCTAGGTTCCTACCCTCACCATGGTAACTAAGATCTACGTTCCTACCCTCACCATGGTAACCAGGATCTACGTTCCTACCCTTACCATGGTAACCAGGATCTACGTTCCTACCCTCACCATTGTAACCAGGACCTACGTTCCTACCCTCACCATGGTAACCAGGATCTACGTTCCTAACCTCACCATGGTAACCAGGATCTACGTTCCTACCCTCACCATTGTAACCAGGACCTACGTTCCTACCCTCACCATGGTAACCAGGATCTACATTTCTACCCTCACCATGGTAACCAGGATCTACGTACATTTCTACCCTCACCGTGGTAACCAGGATCTAGGTTCCTACCCTCACCATGGTAACTAAGATCTACGTTCCTACCCTCACCATGGTAACCAGGATCTACGTTCCTACCCTTACCATGGTAACCAGGATCTACGTTCCTACCCTCACCATGGTAACCAGGATCTACATTTCTACCCTCACCATGGTAACCAGGATCTACATTCCTACCCTCATCATGGTAACCAGGATCTACATTTCTACCCTCACCGTGGTAACCAGGATCTACGTTCCAACCCTCACCGTGGTAACCAGGATCTATGTTCCTACCCTCACCATGGTAACTAAGATCTACGTTCCTACCCTCACCATGGTAACCAGGATCTACGTTCCTACCCTTACCATGTTAACCAGGATCTACGTTCCTACCCTCACCATGGTAACCAGGATCTATGTTCCTACCTTTACCATGGTAACCAGGATCTACGTTCCTACCCTCACCATGGTAACCAGGATCTAGGTTCCTACCATCACCATGGTTACCAGCTGTGGTGGTTAAAGAAAGAATGAGATCGTGGATACAAGCGGCCAAAATGATCTTCTTCCACAGGGTGGCTGGGGTCTCAGTCAGAGATAGGGTGAGGAGTTCTGCCATCCGGGAGGAGCTCGGTGTCGAGCTGCTCCTCCTCCAGGTCGAGAGAAGCCAGACGGGGTGGTTCAGCCATCTGGTAAGGATGCCCTGGAGCGCCTCGATGGTGAGGGCTTTTGGGCACGTCCCACCGGGAGGAGACCAAGAGGCAGATCCTGGACCTGCTGTCATTTAAGGGTTTTTAGAAGTCTCCTCTAAAAATCTGGTTTTAAAACACAACCACACGTCATCTGATCAACATTTAATGCCTAACACTTGAACTCAAGCAATTCTCATTTTTGTCCCAGGCCTGAAGGTTGGAATAAACTTTGTACTCAGCTAAATTATCTTTCTGGGCACAGATCGAACAAAACATCTCCTCCCAGCTCTCAAGATGTTTGACTTTCCACTTTTGTTTCCATTTAAAATATTCATTATATCTCTTTTGATCTTTTGAAAGTTCAAGTAGAAACATCCCCAATTCTTTCACTGATTTGAAGTCGTCAACGTGGATGAAGGAATGACTCGGAGCAACAGCACTGTAGTCGCTTTTTGATGTGCCTAGGACAACAGGTACAGCTCCACCTTCATAGGCATTATACCACAGCTTCTCCGTGATGTAATCTTTAGCCACAGAGTTCTCAAAAGCCAAATAGAAATAGCACTTAGATATTGCAGCCAGGAGAGCAGATGAAGACAAAGCTTTGTTTTTCCAGCGTCCATAAACCTGCACAGGAACTACAGCACTGAGCTGTTTGTAAACACCGCTTCTTTTCTGGTGGTTCTGGTATTTGCTGACCACCCAACAGGCAAGGAAGGTTTTATTGACTGGCCTTTCTTCCACTACGGGATCACCGTCCTCTCTGGGCTTTATCATACCGTATGGAACAGTGACATCAGCATCCCTTCGGTAAGACACGGTCATGTTGAAGATATTTCTAAAATTCCGTAAGTCTCCGTTATTATCAGGAGATTCCAGAGATGTCCAGGCCCACCTCTGGCCCTGTGGCCGCGGTAGTTTAACAGGCAGTTTTTGGCTTTTGTCGACCAGTTCTCTGTTGTGGAAAACAACTACATCAGCGCAGGAAAAATAGGCATGTTGGTCAACCAGTATGCAGTGAGGGACTTTATAGAGATCCCAGCAAACATCCCCTTTCCGGCATCGTGATTCCCCAAAAGGCCAGTGCCACACCAAGATGAGCGTACTATTAGGGTGGGCGATCTTGAAGACTTCTTTACAGAACAATTGTGGAAATTGTCTGGGCCGTCTGTGATAAACACTTATCAGGAAGCTAAAGAGAATGAAGAAGACGATGCACTTCTTTGCGCGACGTGGTACCATCTTTGAATCAAACACCTACCACATAAAAAGAAGAAAAATGTCAGAACAATTTAACAATTAATCTCACAACGATCAACGACCCGCAGGACACTGCACGTGTGTGAAGGAGAGGGACCCAAATGGAAACGAGAGGTCACAGGGAGAAGAAAGAAGGTGGATGGTTTTAAATACCGTATTTTCCGCACTATAAGGCGCTACAGTAAAGGCTGGGGTTACGTTATGCATCCACTAAATGGTGCAGCGCTAAAGGGAATGTAAAAAAAAAAAAAGTCAGATAGGTCAGTCAAACTTTATTAACAATTAAAAAAGCTTTCTGTTTTTACTCCCAAAATGAATAAACAGCTGTTTTATTATTTTCTTAGTATTTTCGTGACACAGTTTATCTTCCGTTCCATTCCGTTCCGTCATCTTCCGCTTGATCCAGGGTCGGGTCGCGGGGGCAACAGCCTCAAACGGGTAGACCAGGCCTCTCTCACCCCGGCTGCATCCTCCAGCTCACCTGGAAGGATTCCAAGTCGTTCCCAGCCAGCTGTGAAACATAGTCTCTCCAGCGGGTCCGAGGTCTGCCTCTTGGTCTCCTCCCGGTGGGATGTGCCCGAAACACCTCGCCTGCGAGGCGCTCGGGGGGTATCCTGACCAGATGCCCGAACCACCCCATCTGGCTTCTCTCGACCTGGAGGAGGAGCGGCTCGACACCCAGCTCCTCCCGGATGGCAGAGCTCCTCACCCGATCTCTGAGTGAGAGCCCAGCCACCCTGCGGAGGAAGCTCATTTCGGCCGCTTGTACCCACGATCGCATTCTTTCGGTCACCACCCACAGCTGGTCACCATAGGTGAGGGTTGGAACGTAGATCGACTTGGCTTTGCTTTTCGGCTCAGCTCTCTCTTTCCCACGACGGTACCACCCAGTTTATCTTCCATTGGAGATAAACTCTGTTTAGTCCTACTTGGCGCAGCGCATCCTCTTGCTTCCTCCACTTCCTCACCATTGATTCATTGATGTTAAACTCTCTCACTGCGACTCTATTCCAGTGATCTACTGCGTGACCGATCACCTTGAGTTTAAACTCTGCTGTGTAACAGTGTCTGTTGGTAGGAGCCATTTCAGGGTCTTTACACAAAAACACAAATGGAAATGAGACGCCAGCATGCACCGTGCACTACTTCTTCTACGAGGGAAATGGAGTCAGTGGCTGCTTACCGCAGTGCAACACCTGTTGTAGCTCAATATTAATCCATATATAAGGCGCTCCGGGTTAAAAGGCGCATCGTGGACTTTAGAGAAAATTTAAGGTTTTTAGGTGCGCCTTTTAGTGCGGAAAATACAGTACTTAGGATCAACACTCCAGAGCAATGGAGAGTGTGGAAAAGAGGTGAGGAAGCGTGTGCAGGCAGGCTGGAACGGGTGGAGAAAAGTCTCAGGAGTGATGGTAAGAGCGGCCATGCTGATTGGTCTAGAGACAGTGTGGTGAGAGCGGCCATGCTGATTGGTCTAGAGACAGTGTGGTGAGAGCGGCCATGCTGATTGGTCTAGAGACAGTGTGGTGAGAGCAGCCATGTTGATTGGTCTAGAGCAGCGGTCGGCAACCCGCGGCTCCGGAGCCGCATGCGGCTCTTTCATCCTTATAATGCGGCTCTTGGCCCATCTAAAAAAAATTACTAAAAAAATTTTTTTTTGTATTTAATTGAAGTGTGTTTTATTTGTGTTAGTTTTTATATTATTTTAGTTCTAAATTTGAAGATTATTGTGATCTTGAAATATTAAAATATTAATTAAATTATTTGATATTATTTTTTCGTCGCTCAAAATAGACGTCACACTGCGGAAGCTGGTATACCCGCTGAAACGCCGTCTATTTTGAGCGACTTTCAATCCCGGCAAAACCAATGGAGAAATGTAAGAAAAGAAAAATATCTCAAGAAAATAGAACATTCAATGATGCCTGGGCAGATTCATTTGCATTTACCTCGGGCGAGACTGGCCTACCAGTATGCCTAATTTGTGGAGAAAAACTGGCTAACAATAAACGGTCAAATGTCGCAAGACATTTTAACAATACACACAGAGCCTTTGCTGAAAAATATCCAGAGGGAGAAGAGAGGAAAAAAGCTGTTTCGGAACTTATGCAGAAGGATGACCGGACGAAAAATCAATTCAAGAAGTGGGTGAAGTCTGCAAATACAACTACATATGCAAGCTTTGTGGCCGCTCAGGAAATAGGCAGGCATGGGAAACCGTTCACAGATGGAGAATATATGAAAGAATCATTCCTTAAGATTTCAGAACACTTATTTGCGGACTTTAAAAACAAAGACGAAATTGTGCAGAAAATCAGAGAGATGCCTCTCTCTGCGAAAACTGTCAAAGACAGAACCATAAAAATGGCAGAAAATATCACAAAACAGCAAATCAAAGACATCAATTCAGCAGCAGCATACTCAATCGCCTGTGATGAGTCCAAAGACAAAACGGACATTGAACAAATAGCGCTGTTCTTCCGATATGTGAATTCTGCTGGACCACAGGAAGAAATGGTTGAGCTGATACCACTAAAATGCCAGACACGGGGGGAGGACATCTGTGAGGCTGTGCTTGATTGTTTACGAGCCAAAGAAATAAAAACAACCCACCTCGTGTCGGTGGCTACCGATGGGGCACCGAGTATGACTGGAGCGCACAGGGGCTTTGTGGCTTTGCTGCAGAAATCACTGGATAGAAAGCTGCTGACTTTTCATTGCATCCTGCACCAAGAGGCATTGTGCGCGCAAAGTTTTCCTCCAGAATGCACAGAGGTCATGAATGTTGTTATTCAGATTGTCAATGAAATAATGGCAAAAGGTTTAAATCACCGCCAGTTCCGTTCATTACTGGATGAGGTGGAGAGCGCATACTCTGATCTCCTGCTGCATAACAGAGTCCGGTGGCTGTCCAGAGGAGAGGTGCTTCAACGTTTTGCTGCATGTCTGGGAGAGGTGAAAACTTTCATGAGCAGCAAAGGGCTCACCTTTCCTGAGCTGGAACAGCCAGAGTGGCTGGAAAAACTCCACTTCATGGTGGACATGACAGCGAAACTAAACACGCTGAACACAACGCTTCAGGGGAGAGGAGGCACAGCGCTGCACATGCTGGAGGAGGTGTTGGCGTTTGAGCGCAAACTGACAGTTTTAGCCAGAGATTTACAGAGAGGCACACTGTCTCACTTCCCCTCTTTAAGGGAGTTCAAACAAGCTCACGGAGTGATCAATTCAGAGTATTTGCAGTCTACAATCACCACAATGCAAGCGTCGTTTGGTAAACGATTCCGTGAGTTCAGAGAGGAAAAAACCACATTGTCCTTCCCCGTCACTCCCCTGACCATTGATCCATCCCTGCTAAACGTGACTGCATTTGCAGGTGTAAGTCAACCTGCTCTGGAGCTGGAGCTGGCTGACATAGATGACAAAGACATTTGGGTGTCCAAATTCAAACGCTTGACAGAGGACCTTGAAGATGTTGCCCGTCAGAAGGCCACTCTTGCTCAGAATCACAAATGGAGTGATATTGAGAACCTCCCGAGACCGGACAAACTCATATTTGAAACATGGAATGCCATCCCCGACACCTACACGAACATGAAGAAATATGCCTTTGGAGTCCTGTCGATCTTCGGATCCACATATGTATGTGAGCAGCTATTCTCCACCATGAACTGCATTAAAAACAAACACCGCTTACGGCTCACAGATGACAGCTTACAGTCCTGCGTAAAGATTAAAGTGACTTCGTACAGCCCCGATTTGCAGAAGCTGTGCGCAGAGGTTCAGGAGCAGAAGTCCCATTAACCAGGTAAAATAAATATTTATGCAGATATTTTGCAAATATTTAATTTTCATTGTTTAGTGACACAGTGCTTTTTCCCCCAATTTATTTTATATATTCAAGTCAAGGCTCCGCTGCATACTTTGAAAGCCCAAGGGCCTTGGGCCAAGGCGATATAAGGATGACGGCTCACGGATTTTTCCCTTTTGTTTGCTGCATGCACAATTTAAATTCAGCTTTTTAATTTATTTGAAAGAGACATTCATTGTTATTATTTTTCAAGAATTCAAAATGTTCAAAATGTGTTCATTAAATGAATAAAATATAATTTTCTCTGTAGCGCGTGGATTTCATAAGAAAACATGCTGCGGTAAAGTAGTAGAAGTTTTTTTTTTTTTTTCATTTTAGATGTGCGGCTCCCAGCGTTTTCTTTTCCGTGGAAACCGGGTTCAAATGGCTCTTTCGGTGTAAAAGGTTGCCGACCGCTGGTCTAGAGACAGTGTGGTGAGAGTGGCCATGCTGATTGGTCAAGAGACAGTGTGGTGAGACTGGCCATGCTGATTGGTCTAGAGACAGTGTGGTGAGAGCGGCCATGCTGATTGGTCTAGATACAGTGTGGTGAGAGCGGCCATGCTGATTGGTCTAGAGACAGTGTGGTGAGAACGGCCATGCTGATTGGTCTAGAGACAGTGTGGTGAGAGCGGCCATGCTGATTGGTCTAGAGACAGTGTGGTGAGAGCGGCCATGCTGATTGGTCTAGAGACAGTGTGGTGAGAGCGGCCATGCTGATTGGTCTAGAGAAAGTGTGGTGAGAGCGGCCATGCTGATTGGTCTAGAGACAGTGTGGTGAGAGCGGCCATGCTGATTGGTCTAGAGAAAGTGTGGTGAGAGCGGCCATGCTGATTGGTCTAGAGACAGTGTGGTGAGAGCGGCCATGCTGATTGGTCTAGAGACAGTGTGGTGAGAGCGGCCATGCTGATTGGTCAAGAGACAGTGTGGTGAGACTGGCCATGCTGATTGGTCTATAGACAGTGTGGTGAGAGCGGCCATGCTGATTGGTCTAGATACAGTGTGGTGAGAGCGGCCATGCTGATTGGTCTAGAGACAGTGTGGTGAGAGCGGCCATGCTGATTGGTCTAGAGACAGTGTGGTGAGAGCGGCCATGCTGATTGGTCTAGAGACAGTGTGGTGAGAGCGGCCATGCTGATTGGTCTAGAGAAAGTGTGGTGAGAGCGGCCATGCTGATTGGTCTAGAGACAGTGTGGTGAGAGCGGCCATGCTGATTGGTCTAGAGACAGTGTGGTGAGACCGGCCATGCTGATTGGTCTAGAGACAGTGTGGTGAGAGCGGCCATGCTGATTGGTCTAGAGACAGTGTGGTGAGAGCAGCCATGTTGATTGGTCTAGAGACAGTGTGGTGAGAGTGGCCATGCTGATTGGTCAAGAGACAGTGTGGTGAGACTGGCCATGCTGATTGGTCTAGAGACAGTGTGGTGAGAGCGGCCATGCTGATTGGTCTAGAGACAGTGTGGTGAGAATGGCCATGCTGATTGGTCTAGAGACAGTGTGGTGAGAGCGGCCATGCTGATTGGTCTAGATACAGTGTGGTGAGAGCGGCCCTGCTGATTGGTCTAGAGCAGCGGTCGGCAACCTTTGACACCGAAAGAGCCATTTGAACCCGGTTTCCACGGAAAAGAAAACACTGGGAGCCGCACATCTAAAATGAAAAAAAAAAAAAACTTCTACTACTTTACCGCAGCATGTTTCTTATGAAATCCACGTGCTACAGAGAAAATTACATTTTATTCATTTAATGAACACATTTTGAACATTTTGAATTCTTGAAAAATAATAACAATGAATGTCTCTTTCAAATAAATTAAAAAGCTGAATTTAAATTGTCCATGTAGCAAACGAAAGCAGAAAAATGCCATGAGGCGTCATCCTTATATCCATTTATCTAAAATGAAGATAACACTGTATATCTTGCTTTTTCTTACCTTTACACTTTGTATAAACAACTATAATGTGGTTATGTCTTATGAAGTGCTACGGAGAAAATTACATTTTACCGATGTAATGAACACATTTTGAATTCTTGAAAAAATAATAATGTCTGAATGTCTCTTTCGAATAAATTAAAAAGCTGAATTTAAATTGTGCATGCAGCAAACAAAAGGGAAAAATCCGTGAGCCGTCATCCTTATATCGCCTTGGGCTTTCAAAGTATGCAGCGGAGCATACTTTGTGATATTTCAAGATCACAATAATCTTCAAATTTAGAACTAAAATAATATAAAAACTAACACAAATAAAACACACTTCAATTAAATACAAAAAATTTTTTTTAGTAATTTATTTTCCCAAGCCAATCAGAGCCGCATTATAAGGATGAAAGAGCCGCATGAGGCTCCGGAGCCGCGGGTTGCCGACCGCTGGTCTAGAGACAGTGTGGTGAGAGCGGCCATGCTGATTGGTCTAGATACAGTGTGGTGAGAGTGGCCATGCTGATTGGTCTAGAGACAGTGTGGTGAGACCGGCCATGCTGATTGGTCTAGATACAGTGTGGTGAGAGTGGCCATGCTGATTGGTCTAGAGACAGTGTGGTGAGACCGGCCATGCTGATTGGTCTAGAGACAGTGTCAGGGTTAACCACCAGGAAAGAGGACTAGAGGAAGACCAAAGAGGAGGTTCATGGATACAGTGAAGGAAGACATGAAGACAGTTGGTGTGACCGAAGAGGATGCAGCAGATAGGGTTAGATGGAAGAAACTGACCTGCTGTGGCGCCCCCTGAAGGGAAATGATGGAAGAAGAAGAAGACGTCTCCTGACAGCATCACCAAGCGGCAACATGTACAAAATAAAAAGTATTGGGCCTAAATTGGATCCTTGGGGAACTCCACATTTGATTGGATGAATTCTTGAGGATTATGTATCCATATGTGGCAGGAGGACCAGGAGGACCTCAGACAAACAATGGATTATAAACTTTATTCCACTTTTATAAGTTTTATAAAAACTTTATTGGAAGGGGACGGGGTAGCGTCAACGTCATGGGCTACGTCATGGGGGCGGTGTTTGAGTGCATCATGCTGGTCGCAGCCCTCGATGTGTAGATGTTCTGGAAGGGAGGGGGAGGTGGATGACGCGTTCTGGGCATGCAGTTTTATTATTATTAGTCCTGAATCTCTGGGTGTAAGTCCTAAGGGGGCGTTGCTATGTCGAACGGGTCGCACTGTGTTAACCAACCCCTGCGCTCTTGCCACACATGCGCACATAAACCCGTCTTTCTGTGACGTAGGACTAAAACCACTTAAGACCAGTACCAGAAACAACCACCAGACTCCTGAGTCTGTCTGACAACGTGTTCTGAGTGGGTCAGAGGATCGTCGAGTGAGCCGTTAGAAACGATCGTATTTCAGCTCAAAGATCGTGAAAAAACACGTTATTATCGAGTTTTAAGAAATCGTTTTTACCTCCAAACACTCAGCTAACGTTGCGCTAACACGATACCTAATTTGTTTAAGTTTAGATCTAATTTTTTGACGGAAAAAAAGCTTAAAATAAACATGTTAAAATTTTGACCCACCTGTCGCTGTCAAGGAAAGTAGTCCTCATAAAACGGTCAGTTGTATCAGTCCGCTCTGCTCGGCACACAAACATGACGTTGAATGTGACGTCAGGCCAAGACCAATTTTGGATTGCGCAGAACTCGAACGCTGATTGGTTGACATATCCCGAGATGTCCCGAGATAAAAATAATAAAAATAATTTACTGCTTGTTTTTATGGTCAGTTCTGGACCATCAAAAATCAAATCAAGATGGCTTTTCAACAGACAATTTCTCAACCAAATCCTGGAGGGATTTGGTTGATCTCATGGTGTTTGTTCCGAAAATAAATGGACTAAAATGTTCCGTTCCGTCATCTTCCGCTTGTTCCGGGGTCGGGTCGCGGGGGCAACAGCCTCAAACGGGCAGCCCAGGCCTCTCTCTCCCCGGCTGCATCCTCCAGCTCACCTGGAAGGATCCCAAGTCGTTCCCCGGCCAGCTGTGAGACATAGTCTCTCCAGCGGGTCCGGGGTCTGCCCCTTGGTCTGGGACGTGTCCGAAACGCCTCGCCCGCGAGGCGCTCAGGGGGAATCCTGACCAGATCCCCGAACCACCCCATCTGGCTCTTCTCGACCTGGTGGAGGAGCGGCTCGACACCGAGCTCCTCCCTGATGGCAGAGCTCCTCACCCAATCTCTGAGTGAGAGACCAGCCACCCTGCGGAGGAAGCTCTTTTCGGCCGCTTGTACCCGCGATCTCATTCTTTCGGTCACCACCCACAGCTGGTTACCATGGTGAGGGTAGGAACGTAGATCCTGGTTACCATGGTGAGGGTAGGAATGTAGATCCTTGTTACCATGGTGAGGGTAGGAATGTAGATCCTGGTCACCATGGTGAGGATAGGAACGTAGGTCCTGGTTACCATGGTGAGGGTAGGAACGTAGGTCCTGGTTACCATGGTGAGGGTAGGAACGTAGATCCTGGTTACCATGGTGAGGGTAGGAACGTAGATCTTGGTTACCATGGTGAGGGTAGGAACGTAGATCTTGGTTACCATGGTGAGGGTAGGAATGTAGATCCTGGTTACCATGGTGAGGGTAGGAACGTAGATCCTGGTTACCATGGTGAGGGTAGGAACATAGATCTTGGTTACCATGGTGAGGGTAGGAAGGTAGATCCTGGTTACCATGGTGAGGGTAGGAACGTAGATCTTGGTTACCATGGTGAGGGTAGGAACGTAGATCCTGGTTACCATGGTGAGGGTAGGAACGTAGATCTTGGTTACCATGGTGAGGGTAGGAACGTAGATCTTGGTTACCATGGTGAGGATAGGAACGTAGATCCTGGTTACCATGGTGAGGGTAGGAATGTAGATCCTGGTTACCATGGTGAGGGTAGGAACGTAGATCTTGGTTACCATGGTGAGGGTAGGAACGTAGATCTTGGTTACCATGGTGAGGATAGGAACGTAGATCCTGGTTACCATGGTGAGGGTAAGAATGTAGATCCTGGTTACCATGGTGAGGGTAGGAATGTAGATCCTGGTTACCATGGTGAGGGTAGGAACGTAGATCGACTTGTAAATCGAGAGCTTTGCTTTTCGGCTCAGCTCTCTCTTTACCACGACGGACCGATGCAGCATCCTAGTTATTGCTGATGCCGCACCGGTCCGCCTGACGATCTCCCGCTCCATCCTTCCCCCACTCGTGAACAAGACCCCGAGATACTTAAACTCCTCCACTTGGGATTAAAATGTGTTTATTTATATTTATGAGAATAAAATCTTGTCATTTTATTTAGAGATAAAGGTTGTTTACTCTTACCATAGCAGCCCACTCTTCTTCTCTGCTCGTATTGCTGCGTGCTGCTGTCTATCCCTCTTAAAAACTACGCTACCCAGCGGATCGTATTTTCTACATGTTTTTGAAAACCCATGAGAAAATTTAGGTTGCTTTTAAAGCAAAAAAAAGAAGCAAATTCTAATGAAGAAATTAAAGAGAAAAAAGTTTCTGTTGCATTTTGGGGAAATCCTTTGATAGGCTGATTGTCTGGAAATAAACATGTTAACATGAAAAATAAGATGGAAAACTTTAAAAAGTGCAGAATAACAACAGGCTCGTTATGACACGTAGTTTCAGAAGAAATTAAACCATTTAAATTTGAGAAGGACTAGTCCTGTCTCAGCCAGTCCAGCAGGTGGGTTTTGGCCACTCATGAAGGTCGCTCTGAATGACCTGGAATAACCTCTGAAGCTCTAATCACACATTTTTAGCCAACCTGCAGAAGAGAGCGGCCATGCTGATTGGTCTAGAGACAGTGTGGTGAGAGCGGCCATGCTGATTGGTCTAGAGACAGTGTGGTGAGAGCGGCCATGCTGATTGGTCTAGAGACAGTGTGGTGAGAGCGGCCATGCTGATTGGTCTAGAGACAGTGTGGTGAGAGCGGCCATGCTGATTGGTCCAGAGACAGTGTGCTGAGAGCGGCCATGCTGATTGGTCTAGAGACAGTGTGGTGAGAGCGGCCATGCTAATTGGTCTAGAGCAGCGGTCGGCAACCTTTGACACCGAAAGAGCCATTTGAACCCGGTTTCCACGGAAAAGAAAACACTGGGAGCCGCACATCTAAAATAAAATAAAAAAAAACTTCTACTACTTTACCGCAGCATGTTTCTTATGAAATCCACGTGCTACAGAGAAAATTACATTTTATTCATTTAATGAACACATTTTGAACATTTTGAATTCTTGAAAAATAATAACAATGAATGTCTCTTTCAAATAAATTAAAAAGCTGAATTTAAATTGTCCATGTAGCAAACGAAAGCAGAAAAATGCCATGAGGCGTCATCCTTATATCCATTTATCTAAAATGAAGATAACACTGTATATCTTGCTTTTTCTTACCTTTACACTTTGTATAAACAACTATAGTGTGGTTATGTCTTATGAAGTGCTACGGAGAAAATTAAATTTTACCGATGTAATGAACACATTTTGAATTCTTGAAAAAATAATAATGTCTGAATGTCTCTTTCGAATAAATTAAAAAGCTGAATTTAAATTGTGCATGCAGCAAACAAAAGGGAAAAATCCGTGAGCCGGCATCCTTATATCGCCTTGGGCTTTCAAAGTATGCAGCGGAGCATACTTTGTGATATTTCAAGATCACAATAATCTTCAAATTTAGAACTAAAATAATATAAAAACTAACACAAATAAAACACACTTCAATTAAATACAAAAAATTTTTTTTAGTAATTTATTTTCCCAAGCCAATCAGAGCCGCATTATAAGGATGAAAGAGCCGCATGAGGCTCCGGAGCCGCGGGTTGCCGACCGCTGGTCTAGAGACAGTGTGGTGAGAGCGGCCATGCTGATTGGTCTAGATACAGTGTGGTGAGAGTGGCCATGCTGATTGGTCTAGAGACAGTGTGGTGAGACCGGCCATGCTGATTGGTCTAGAGACAGTGTTGTGAGAGCGGCCATGCTGATTGGACTAGAGACTGTGTCACTGAGGAAAAGACAGGAAGCAGAGATGTTTGTATCAGAGATGAAGATGCTGAGGATCTCTCTGGGAGTGACCAGGATGGACAGGATCAGAGGAACAGCACATGTTAGAGGTTTTAAAGTCAGAGAGGTCAGACTGAGATGGTTTGGACATGTGCAGAGTAGAGAGAGAGAGTACATCAGAAGAAGGATGCTGGGTTTGGAACCACCAGGAAAGAGGACTAGAGGAAGACCAAAGAGGAGGTTCATGGATACAGTGAAGGAAGACATGAAGATAGTTGGTGTGACTGAAGAGGATGCAGGAGATAGGGTTAGATGGAAGAAACTGACTTGATGTGGCGAGGTAATGAAAGGAGAAGAAGAAGTGGAAGGATGGCTCAGTGAGTAGGGCGACTGCCCTGCAACGGGAGGGCCTGTGTGGGCCGGTATCCGTCCGACTCCAGTCCTTGGAGGTCCGGTGTACAGGGTTTTTTACGTATCCGAATCTAGTACTTGAAGGGCCGCCCTGCCAGGTTCGATCCCCCGCCAGGAGTTCATGCCAAGGTGTCCATGAGCAAGACACTGAACCCCCAATGTCTCCTAATGGTGGGTTGCACCTTGCATGGCAGCATCCCCATCAGGTATGAGTGTGTGCTACACTGTAAAGCGTTTTGAGTGCCAACACAGGTGGAAAGAGCTCTGTAAGAGGAGTCTATTTACCATACACCATCTTGTTCACACACACACACACATACATTGGGTGTGTGTGAGTTGCCCCCATGATGAAGGAGGGAGGGAGAGCTGGTCAGGATGCTGAGCAGCGTGACGATAGCGTCTCTCTCCTGACTCTCAGAAAGAGATGGAGGACAAACGTCGGCGTTCTTTAACCTTTGGGAGTCTGACCAAAAAATCACAAGTTACCAAGGAAACCAAACTCAGACTGCGGGTGGTTTTCCTGGACGACAGCGAGCGCACGTTTATGGTCGAGGTGAGTTTAAAAAAAATTTTAAACTTCTAAAATTTATTTTTTTTTTCTCTAGCTTTTTATTCATTTTGGTAAATTATGGTTTTTTTTCTCTTTTTGAAAACTAGACTTAGATAAATTGTATTTTAGGTCTAATCGATTAATCGTTTTTGGATCGATATCACAATATTAACCCTTAGAACTGATTAATCGTGTAAAACTGTGACTTTTTCTCCACTTTTTTTTCACTCTGGCTCAGATTCTTTTTACATCCACATATTATCTAGATTTTCAGAATAAAATAATTAGTATAAACTCTCATTTTCTTATTTTTCACTTGATGTATTTTTAAAATTCATTGAAAAAAATGAAAAGTTTGATCCACATTCAGTTTTATTAAGATTCTAAAAGATTGATTTTAAAGAAAAAAAAAGATATATGTTTAGAGTAAATGTAGCTATCCAGGTCAGGAGAATCAGAGTGGTGGGACACATTTACTACATGATGTCTGCAGGCTGTGTGTGTGTGTGTGTGTGTGTGTATAGTTCAGAGTATTGTGTTGGTAAAGTGCTTCATTCCTGGTGCTTTTTTTTTCGACCCTCAGGACATTAAAAGCATCTTTAAGAGGAGAAAAAAAAACGAGACGTGGGGGTGGATGGAAGGAAAATAAATGGAGACAAAAAATAAATCTTAGTAAAAAATTCATTTAATTTTTAGCTTTTGAACCAATTTCTGGAAAAAATGAAAAACTAATGAACTGAAATATGAAAATAATTTCTTTCTCTTAGTTTATTAAACTTACTAGAATGATTCATGTTGGGTAGGCTGCTGTAATCCAATCTCCCCCTACACATATAAAACTCAATGGGATCTGTAGTGAAAGGAGGGAAGAGGTGGAGGTTTGAAGATTAGTCAGAGTAAAACAGAGTACATGTGTGTGAATGAGAGGGATCCAAATGGAAAAGTGAGGTTACAGGGAGAAGAGATAAAGAAGGTGGAAGATTTTAAGTATCTAGAATCAACAGTCCAGAGCAATTCAATTCAATTCAATTCAATTTTATTTGTATAGCCCAAAATCACAGAATGTCCGTCTCAATGGGCTTCACAAGAAAAAGAGGAATGTATTAACACAAATACACAACAAGAAAAATAACTAACAAATGCTAACTAAACAAGACTAGCACATTAATGCACTTAGACTCTCCTTCTCGGTGAGGAAAAACTCCTAAAAAACCCATCAGTGGGGAAAAAATAAGAAACCTCATGGGGATCCACGTGAAAGAGAGATCCCTCCCCCGGGACGAGCAAACAATGTGTCAAAGATTATTGTTTAAATATTAGCTTATTCTAATCTACAGCTAAATATCTAAAGAAGTCAATAAATGTTCTTCATCCTGATGGAAACACGGGGGGCTCTTCAGCCCGGAGATGTCAAGTACGGGGATGAGTAGATGTTCTTCATCCTGATGGAAACACTGGGGGACTCCTCAGCCCGGAGATGTCCAGTACGGGGATGAGTAGATGTTCTTCATCCTGATGGAAACACGGGGGGCTCCTCAGCCCGGAGATGTCCAGTACGGGGATGAGTAGATGTTCTTCATCCTGATGGAGACACGGGAGACTCCTCAGCCCAGCGATGCCCACGGCAGAGATGAGTAGATGGATTTCGTCCTGATGGAGCGGGGATGAAGAAGCGCGGAGGTCTCCTCGGTGTGGCCATGCCCAGGACAGGAACGCAGAGTCCTGGATGGGGCTCTCTCCCAGAGAGGAGGGAGAGAGGTGGACAACATGTGAATTGTATTGTACCAACTAGCAGTGTAATTCTAAATAATCAGACAATTTAGAACAATGAATGAGATAGCAAGCCAGGGGTTTAGGGTAGAGGGTTAGAGTAGGGGGTAGGGGGAAAGAGCCAAGACAGTCTGGCAGAGAATAGTAGATAGAATTAGAGGACAGAACCCCAATGTACCATACTTTCCCCAGCTTTTACTATCTAGCAGCCAACTATTAATTATATCAGCTAAATGAAACTGTTTCTATCTGGCCTGTTGATAAGCTTGTTCAAACAGGAATGCTTTAAGCCTCCCTTTAAATGTAAGAACACTGTCTGCCTCTCTCACTTGAGCTGGGAGCTTATTCCATAAAACTGGAGCTTGGTAGCTAAAGGCTCTACCTCCAACTGTACTTTTTGAAATCCTAGGAACCACCAACAGCCCTGCATTTTGTGAGCGGAGTGTTCTGCTTGGTTGATAAGGTACTATAAGTTCACTAATGTAAGATGGAGCCATGCCGTTTAGGGCCTTGTAGGTTAGTAAGATGGTTTTAAACTTGATCCTAAACTCAATAGGAAGCCAATGGAGAGACGCTAGCACGGGAGTAATATGATCTCTTCTATGAGTTCCTGCTAATAGTCGTGCTGCTGCATTTTGAACCAGCTGAAGACTTTTTAGGGAAGACTTAGGGCATGCTACGAGCAAAGCGTTACAATAATCCAATCTCGATGTAACAAATGCATGGATGAGTTTTTCAGCATCACTTTTACATAAGATATTTCGGATTCTAGAAATGTTGCGAAGGTGAAAGAATGCAGTTTTACAAGTCTGTGCTATGTGAGCTTTAAATGATAAATCTGGATCAAATAAAACTCCTAGGTTTCTAACGGTGAGGTCAGAGGCCACAGTTACTTCGTCGAAGAAGACTGCTTGGTCAGTAAAAACATCTCTCAGATTTTTAGGACCTACTACAATAACTTCAGTCTTATCTGAGTTTAAAAGGAGATAATTGATTGTCATCCAAGTCTTTATGTCCCTGATACAGGTATTAAGTTTTTCTATATGGTCACTCTGGTCAGGTTTGACTGATAAGTACAATTGTGTATCATCTGCGTAACAGTGAAAATTAATACTGTGTTTTCTGATTATGTTTCCCAGAGGCAGCATGTAGAGCATGAACAGAATAGGTCCAAGAACTGAGCCCTGAGGCACACCAAAACTAACTTTGGTAGAAGTAGAGGACTGATCATTTACATGAACAAACTGGTATCTATCAGATAAATAAGATTTAAACCATTGAAGAACTGCTCCTCTGATCCCTAAGTCATATTCTAATCTTTGAAGTAAAATGCTGTGGTCAATTGTGTCAAAGGCTGCACTAAGGTCCAAGAGAACTACGATTGAAACCAGTCCCTTTTCTTTGGCTAATAAAAGGTCATTTGTCACTCTAACTAGCGCAGTTTCTGTGCTGTGGTGTGATCTAAAACCTGATTGAAATTCTTCAAAAAGACTATTTTCCTGCAGGTGACGGTTCAGCTGCTTAACTACAACTCTTTCTAGAATTTTAGACATAAAAGGTAAATTTGATATTGGTCTATAGTTGGCCAGAATGCTGGGATCTAAATTGGTCTTTTTTAGAAGCGGTTTAATAACTGCATGCTTAAATAACTGTGGAACATATCCTGTTTCTAGGGAGGAATTTATTATAGTTAAAATAGGTTTGTTAATTACAGGTAGCGTTTCTTTGAGTGTGGAGCAATGGAGAGTGTGGAAAAGAGGTGAAGAAGCCTGTGCAGGCAGGCTGGAACGGGTGGAGAAAAGTATCAGGTGTGATGTGTGATAGAAGAGTTTCAGCTAAAATGAAAGGAAAAGTGTACAAAAACGTGGTGAGAGCGGCCATGCTGATTGGTCTAGAGATAGCGTGGTGAGACCGGCCATGCTGATTGGTCTAGAGACAGTGTGGTGAGAGCGGCCATGCTGATTGGTCTAGAGACAGTGTGGTGAGAGCGGCCATGCTGATTGGTCTAGAGACGGTAGCACTGAAGAAAAGACAGGAAACAGAGATGTTTGTATCAGAGATGAAGATGCTGAGGATCTCTCTTGGAGTGACCAGGATGGACAGGATCAGAGGAACAGCACATGTTAGAGGTTTTAAAGTCAGAGAGGCCAGACTGAGATGGTTTGGACATGTGCAGAGGAGAGAGAGAGAGTACATCAGAAGAAGGATGCTGGGTTTGGAACCACCAGGAAAGAGGACTAGAGGAAGACCAAAGAGGAGGTTCATGGATACAGTGAAGGAAGACATGAAGATAGTTGGTGTGACCGAAGAGGATGCAGAAGATAGGGTTAGATGGAAGAAACTGACTTGCTGTGGCTCCTCCTGGAGGGAAATGATGGAAGGAGACGAAATCTAAAAGGTGAAATAGTTCCCTTTGCTGAAGAAAAACCAGAATAACATGTTAGTGTGAACAGAAGAAAAAAACCGGTCTGATTGAATCTGGTTTTGTCAGAAGTAATGAGTGGTTTTGTTTGCCGTTGCTGTGGAAGTAGAAACATCTGGGCTTTCCGTTGTCTTTATTCTCATCGTGACAAGTTAATGAAGATCCGGTTCGACGCGCTGAGGTGATAAACACAAGCCAGCAGACAGCAAACGCTAAAAAAAGACCGAACTACTCACCAGATATGTAATTAAAGAGCTGACGTAAAGAAAACAGAGAAAACCAGGAACAGGCTTATGAATATATTTTTAATCAGTTTGAGTTTGGTTTTGACACTGGATTCCATTTCCTCCCGCTCCCTGGTTAGTCCCACCTTTAAGGCACATGCACTACACAGTGTAAATATCAAATGAAGCCACAGAGAACATGAACTACAACACTTCAGATACATTTTGTGTAGTCCCTCATTCGTCCAGGAATGACTGATCCACCATGGGAAGGTTTCAAAGTGTCTTCTGGACGGCGTGTTTGACGACCGAGACGTTTCAACTCTCATCTCAAAACAATTTTCAATCCAATAGAAGGAAGCTGAGAACGGGATGATGATAGACGAACCTGAGTTTCTCCCAGGCTGCTGAAAAGGAGTTACATGCAAACACAGGGGCGTCAAATTCAGGACCCAGAGGGCCGATGTCCAACGACCGGTGTCCGACTCCGGTCCTAGGAGAGCCGGTGTCCGACTTCGGGTCTTTGGAGGGCCGGCGTCCAACCGACTCCAGTCGTAGGAGGGCCAGTGTCTGTCCCACGCCAGTCCTTGGAGGGCAAGTTTCCGCCTGACTCTGGTCCTGGCCGGACTGGTGTCCGACTCCGGTCCTAGGAGGGTTAATGTTTGTCCGACTCCAGTCCTTGGATGGCCGGTGTCCGACTTCGGGTCTTTGGATGGCCGGTGTCCAACCGACTCCGGTCGTAGTAGGGCTGGTGTCCGACTCCGGTCCTTGGTGGGCCGATGTCCGTCTGACTATGGTCCTTAAAGGGCCAGCATCCTTCCAACTCCAGTCCCTGGAGGGCCACTGGCCATCCAACTCCGGTTCTTGGAGGGCCAGTTTCCGCCTGACTCTGGTCCATGGAGGGCTGGTGTCCATCGGACTCTGGCCCCAGAGGGCTGACGTCAAACTCTTGTCCTGGCGGGGCCGGTGTCCTGAAGGTTTTCCATGTGTTCTTACATCTCCTCACCTGATCCAGCTTATTGAGTTAATCTACCAATTTTACTGTACATTGATTTCACTTGACGTCCATCAGCTGATGAACCAGGAACACAATTAAAACCACTGGATACTGTTCCTCCAGGACCAGAGTTTGACCCCGGCCCTAAAACCTCATCATAAACAGGTCTTTTTTAACGGTTTTTAAACTTGTACATGAATATTTTGGAGGGTCTACGTCGGTTCTATTGTATTTACTATTGAACCTGTTTGAAGCCTGTTTACTAAAACACACACTACTAGTTAGACCTGGTAACCAGATAAACCTGCCTGGTCCTAGAATACTGAGACGGAGAGGGATATTTCAAAATAAAACAAAAAAAAAAACATTTCAAGATATGAAAACATGGTTGAATCTAAATAATAAAGTTTATTTTCGCGTATTAAAATGTACATGTTTGGTGAATAATTTCTTTTTTTTCTTGATTTCAGCAAAACATTTTAGGGGGAGACTTCTTTAACAGAGTTTGTGGTCACCTGAAACTTTTAGAGAAGGAATATTTTGGGCTGGAGTTCAGACACCACAGCGGGAATTTTGTAAGAAATAAAGAAAACATGCATTTATTTTGTTAACGTGGTTCGTTTCCTGTTTGAACCTTGTGTTAAATCTTTTCCAGGTTTGGTTGGAACTCATGAAGCCTCTCATCAAACAAATTAAATGTAAGTAACAGGGTTTTTAAACTTGGTTACCATGGTGAGGGTAGGAACGTAGATCCTGGTTACCATGGTGAGGGTAGGAACATAGATCCTGGTTACCACGGTGAGGGTAGGAACATAGATCCTGGTTACCATGGTGAGGGTAGGAACGTAGATCCTGGTTACCATGGTGAGGGTAGGAACGTAGATCCTGGTTACCACGGTGAGGGTAGGAACGTAGATCCTGGTTACCATGGTGAGGGTTGGAACATAGATCCTGGTTACCATGGTGAGGGTAGGAACATAGATCCTGGTTACCACGGTGAGGGTAGGAACATAGATCCTGGTTACCATGGTGAGGGTAGGAACGTAGATCCTGGTTACCATGGTGAGGGTAGGAACATAAATCCTGGTTACCATGGTGAGGGTAGGAACGTAAATCCTGGTTACCATGGTGAGGGCAGGATCGTAGATCCTGGTTACCATGGTGAGGGGAGGAATGTAAATCCTGGTTACCATGGTGAGGGTAGGAACATAGATCCTGGTTACCACGGTGAGGGTAGGAACATAGATCCTGGTTACCATGGTGAGGGTAGGAACGTAGATCCTGGTTACCATGGTGAGGGTAGGAACATAAATCCTGGTTACCATGGTGAGGGTAGGAACGTAGATCCTGGTTACCATGGTGAGGGTAGGAACATAAATCCTGGTTACCATGGTGAGGGTAGGAATGTAGATTCTGGTTACCATGGTGAGGGTAGGAATCTAGCTCCTGGTTACCATGGTGAGGGTAGAAACGTAGACCCTGGTTACCACGGTGAGGGTACGAATGTAGATCCTGGTTACCATGGTGAGCGAAGGAACGTAGATCCTGGTTACCATGGTGAGGGTAGGAACGTAGATCCTGGTTACCATGGTGAAGGTAGGAACGTAGATCTGGTTACCATGGTGAGGGTAGGAACATAGATCCTGGTTACCATGGTGAGGGTAGGAATGTAGATCCTGGTTACCATGGTGAGGGTAGGAATGTAGATCCTGGTTACCATGGTGAGGGTAGGAATGTAGATCCTGGTTACCACGGTGAGGGTAGAAACATAGATCCTGGCTACCATGGTGAGGGTAGGAATGTAGATTCTGGTTACCATGGTGAGGGTAGGAATCTAGCTCCTGGTTACCATGGTGAGGGTAGAAACGTAGACCCTGGTTACCACGGTGAGGGTACGAATGTAGATCCTGGTTACCATGGTGAGCGTAGGAACGTAGATCCTGGTTACCATGGTGAAGGTAGGAACGTAGATCTGGTTACCATGGTGAGGGTAGGAACATAGATCCTGGTTACCATGGTGAGGGTAGGAACGTAGATCCTTGTTACCATGGTGAGGGTAGGAACGTAGATCCTGGTTACCATGGTGAGGGTAGGAATGTAGATCCTGGTTACCATGGTGAGGGTAGGAATGTATATCCTGGTTACCATGGTGAGGGTAGGAATGTAGATCCTGGTTACCACGGTGAGGGTAGAAACATAGATCCTGGTTACCATGGTGAGGGTAGGAAGTACATCCTGGTTACCATGGTGAGGGTAGGAATGTAGATTCTGGTTACCATGGTGAGGGTAGGAATCTAGCTCCTGGTTACCATGGTGAGGGTAGAAACGTAGACCCTGGTTACCACGGTGAGGGTACGAATGTAGATCCTGGTTACCATGGTGAGCGTAGGAACGTAGATCCTGGTTACCATGGTGAAGGTAGGAACGTAGATCTGGTTACCATGGTGAGGGTAGGAACATAGATCCTGGTTACCATGGTGAGGGTAGGAACGTAGATCCTTGTTACCATGGTGAGGGTAGGAACGTAGATCCTGGTTACCATGGTGAGGGTAGGAACGTAGATCCTGGTTACCATGGTGAGGGTAGGAATGTAGATCCTGGTTACCATGGTGAGGGTAGGAATGTAGATCCTGGTTACCACGGTGAGGGTAGAAACATAGATCCTGGTTACCATGGTGAGGGTAGGAAGTACATCCTGGTTACCATGGTGAGGGTAGGAACATTGATAAACTGGTAAATCAAGAGCTTGGTAGCTCAGCTCCTTCTTCACCACAACAGATTGATTTAAGCTTTTTGTTCATTTTCAGATTAATTTGTTTGAAATAAAACAAATGCAATATTTTTTTCTTTCAGATACAAAAGATTTATTCTTCAGGTTTATCGTGAAGTTTTTTCCTCCTGATCCCGGGCAGCTAAAGCGAAACCTGACCAGGTAAACTTCCTCTTTCTGTATGAACCCTGCAGGGGGCGTTACTGTTCTCCACTGTTGTTATTTTTTTATAATAACGTTGCAGAATGCATGCAGCAATCCTCGGTAATCATCTTGTATGTGCAGGTATCTCTTTGCCTTACAGATTAAGCAGGATTTATCCAACGGGAGCCTTACGTGCAACGACAACAGCGCAGCCCTGCTGGTGTCTCACATACTGCAGTGTAAGATCGCAAAACATCTTGAAATGTTAAAAAAAAAAAAAACACTACAAGAGGTTTCAATAAAGAGGATGTGTATCTGTACGTTTTCGGCGTTTAAAAACAAGCCTTCTGAGCATGGCGACATATATTCAAATCCAAGCTCAGTCAAGCCCATGTTTTACAGCATGGAAGAAAAGACAGAGGGTACGGTGTCTGCTCTAGGGACACTTAGGGGGCTCAGCGGGAATTTAACTGGATTCTCCCGGTTCAAGGACAGACACTCAACTACTGAGCCAACGCCTCCCCCTAAAAAAGCTAAATAGCGACAGTTTGAACGCTCCATTCCGTTCCGTCATCTTCCGCTTGTTCCGGGGTCGGGTCGCAGGGGCAACAGCCTTAAACAGGCAGCCCAGGCCCCTCTCTCCCTGGCTGCATCCTCTAGCTCACCTGGAAGGATCCCAAGTCGTTTCCCGGCCAGCTGTGAGACATAGTCTCTCCAGCAGGTCCGGGGTCTGCTCCTTGGTCTCCTCCCGGTGGGACGTGCCCGAAACACCTCGCCCGCGAGGCGCTCGGGGCCCAAACCACCTCATCTTGCTCCTCTCGACCTGGAGGAGGAGCGGCTCGACACCGAGCTCCTCCCGGATGGCAGAGCTCCTCACCTGATTTCTGAGTGAGAGCCCAGCCACCCTGCGGAGGAAGCTCATTTCGGCCTCTTGTACCCGCGATCTCATTCTTTCGGTCACTACCCACAGCTGATTACCATGGTGAGGGTAGGAACGTAGATCCTGGTTACCATGGTGAGGGTAGGAACGTAGATCCTGGTTACCATGGTGAGGGTAGGAACGTAGATCCTGGTTACCATGGTGAGGGTAGGAACGTAGATCCTGGTTACCGTGGTGATGGTAGGAACGTAGATCCTGGTTACCGTGGTGAGGGTAGGAACGTAGATCCTGGTTACCGTGGTGAGGGTAGGAACGTAGATCCTGGTTACCATGGTGAGGGTAGGAACGTAGATCCTGGTTACCATGGTGAGGGTAGGAACGTAGATCAACTTGTAAATCGAGAGCTTTGCTTTTCAGCTCAGCTCTCTCTTTACCACGACGGACCGATGCAGCGTCCTAGTTATTGCTGATGCCGCACCGATCCGCCTGTCAATCTCCCGCTCCATCCTTCCCCCACTCATGAACAAGACCCCGAGATACTTAAACTCCTCCATTCCTTAAACTCCTCCTCCTCCTCTTTAAGTATCTCAGTTTGAAGGCAAGATATTTAATTTTTTGGCAACAAGTTGCTTTTTTGACACATCACTACCTCTACAGGTCAGGGATCGCAAAAATACCTACTGGCCAAAAGGCAGGCTGTATCAGGCTTGTTTGGTAAACTATGGTTTGTGAAATATCAATTTCGCAAGAATTAGTGAGCGATACTTCTGGTGATGTGGTGCTAGAAACCCTAACTAGTTCATCTATAGTTTGTTGTATAGTTTAGAGTTCCACTAACGGGTTATAGATAAGGTCTTTTTTAAGTGTTCAGATATTAATAGTGATATTGTTCATATTCAAAAAGAAGTTTGAGGGTCGAACATTGTTGGATGAGTTGATTTTTTTTGTTGCAGCAGAGATTGGTGACTACGATGAGGATCTGGATTGTGAACACCTGGAGATTAAACATTACGTCCCGAATCAGGAATATTTGGATCATAAGATTACACGTTTTCACAAGAGACACAGGTAAACGTTAAATTTTACTTCAATCATTTTAAGTTTTATAGACTTTTACTTACTTTAAGGTAGAATTTTACAAACTATTTTATGGATTTAATACAAATTCAATCAGTGTTTTTACCTGTTGTGGTAAAAAAACCAGCTGAGCTAAAAAAGCAAAGCTATTGATTTACCAGTCGATCTACGTTCCTACCCTCACCATGGTAACCAGGATCTACGTTCCTACCCTCACCAAGGTAACCAGGATCTACATTCCTACCATCACCACGGTAACCAGGATCTATGTTCCTACCCTCACCATGGTAACCAGGATCTACATTCCTACCCTCACCATGGTAACCAGGATCTACATTCCTACCGTCACCACGGTAACCAGGATCTATGTTCCTACCCTCACGATGGTAACCAGGATCTACATTCCTACCCTCACCAAGGTAACCAGGATCTATGTTCCTACCCTCACCAAGGTAACCAGGATCTACATTCCTACCATCACCACGGTAACCAGGATCTACATTCCTACCCTCACCATGGTAACCAGCATCTACATTCCTACCGTCACCACGGTAACCAGGATCTATGTTCCTACCCTCACCATGGTAACCAGGATCTACCTTCCTACCATCACCATGGTAACCAGGATCTACGTTCCTACCTTCACCATGGTAACCAGAATCTACGTTCCTACCCTCACCATGGTAACCAGGATCTACGTTCCTACCCTCACCATGGTAACCAGGATCTACATTCCTACCCTCACCATGGTAACCAGGATCTATGTTCCTACCCTCACCATGGTAACAGGATCTACATTCCTACCCTCACCATGGTAACCAGGATCTACGTTCCTACCCCCACCTGGCCGCCTGGCATCAGAGGAACCCGGGATTTAGGTCAGGGGACAGGAAATCCAGGAATGAACCAGGACGGATGCGGATATATCAAGCTGGAAGTCCTCCTCAGTAGATAGAATCAGTTCTGAGGTGAATCTCCGTTTTTCCTCAGAGGACTTTCTCCTGCAGACTCCGACATCCAGCTGTTAGAAGTGGCGAGGAATCTGGACATGTACGGCATCAGGCCTTATCCTGCCCACGATGGTGAGGGGATGAGGATCAATCTGGCCGTCACACACTCTGGAGTGCTCGTCTTCCAGGTGGGACGCACCTACACTAACACCTCGACACCAATAAGAGCTCAGAAATCAGATTCAAGCAAAATAAAAGAAGCTAAAATTAGGATTAATATTGGATTAATATCCACCAACACACACAGCACCCAAAAGTCCCTCAGTGGGCAGGAGACACCCGCAAATAGGACCCATCTCACGCTCACCCACTAAGGCTAATAAAACTCCCTCATAATAAACACTCTAGTGTATCCCATGAACATGATCAGGTATAATGAGGCTAAGCACATGGCATCTCCTGATGCATGGTCTAATGCCGGTATTGTTTTTGGTGAACGTATGGAAGAAGTCGGACATCCAGGAACTTTGGTTATGTGACACCTTATGTCAAAACAAAGCGTGACCAAGCAGTACAGGGGTGTATTCCTGGTGGTATTTCCTCTTCATCCTGATACATAACACTAGGTGGTAACACACGGAAGACGTACAATTTACCAGCTGTCATGGTGGGTGTTACCCTTTGGAGGATGTCATGTCATAGCCACTCCTCCTTTAAGCTCCGCCTCACAATCTTCCTCTTAGTAAAGCCAAAAGCTTGGCATCTCTGATAGTGTCTTGATAGTAGTGGTGTGTGATACCGCAAGCTTTGGTATTGATCCAATACCAAGTAAACACCAGACCAATATCGCCGATACCGATATTTTATTTTTTTAAATGGCTATTTTTGCATCACAGATTAATTAGGTTGCCTTTTTTAAAAAAAATGGAAGCAAAGTGCGAGGGTTAAAACTTCAACCAAAGTATCGATATTTTAGTTGGAGTATCGATCAATATCAATACTAGCGTTGGTATCGATATTATTGATATTAGGATCGATACGCCAACCTCTACTTGATAGTTTGAGCTAATAAAATTTTGCCTTGCTTTTGGTGACCCAGATCATCCTCCAAATTTTCACAATCCTTCCTTTTAATGTCCCTTTTTTTCATTTTCAGGGAAACACTAAAATCAACACCTTCAGCTGGGCGAAGATTCGAAAACTGAGCTTCAAACGAAAACATTTCCTCATCAAGCTGCACGACAAAGTCGGGGTGAGAACACGTGACCCAATGAGTAACTCTGTAAACCAATCAAAATATTCTAAAGAAGCAACAAATAGAGTGGGTTTACTAGTTTGGAGTTATGTGATTGGCTGGGGTTTTGTTTTGTAGGCGTTGTGTAAGGACGTGTTGGAGTTCGCCATGGCGAGCCGGGACGTTTGCAAATCCTTCTGGAAAATGTGTGTGGAGTACCACGCCTTCTTCAGACTCACCGAGGAACCGAAAGCCATCGAGAAGAACCTGCTGTCGTGTAAAGGAAGTAGATTCAGATACAGGTGAAGAAACACGGTCAGAGATGTTACACACTCCAGGAGACTCATGAGTCCAGGAGACTCATTTAGAAAGACACTGTCTGTTCGTTACGTCGTCTTCCGCTTATCCGGGGCCGGATCGCCGGGGCAACAGCCTCAGGCTTCTCTCACCCCAGCTGCATCCTCCAGCTCACCCAGAAGGATCCTGAGGTGTTCCCTGTCCAGCTGGGAGACATAGTCTCTCCAGCAGGTCTGGGGTCTTACTTTGGGTCTCCTCCCAGAGGGGTGAGCTGAAGCACCTCACCCACCCTCACCACGGTAATCAGTATGGGTTGTAACTGAAAAAAACGAGATTGCAGATACAAGCGGCCGAAATGATCTTCTCTGCAGGGTGGCTGGGCTCTCACTCAGAGATAGAGGAAGGACCTATGTCATCTGGGAGGAGCTTGAGCAGAGCTCTCAACCTCCGGGTTGAGAGAAGCAAGACTGGGTGGGCTGAGCATCTGGTTAGGTTGCCCCCTAAGCGCCTCGCTGGTGAGGTGTTTCGGGCTCGTCCAATCAGGAGGAGACCAAGAGGCAGACTCCGGACCTGATGGAGAGACTGTCTCACAGCTAGATAGGGAACGACTCGGGATCCTTCTGGGTGAGCTGCGTTTCCATCTGAGTCTGTTGCCCAGCCCTGGATAAGCGGAAGACGACAGAATGGATAAATGGCTGAGATTTCAGCCTGGGTTTGACTTGCTCATGTTTTTATCCATTCCGTTGTCTTCTGTTTAACCGGGGCCGGATTGCGGGGGAAACAGCCTCATATGGGAAGCCCGGGCTTCTCTCACCCCGGCTGCATCCTCCAGCTCACTCGGAGGGATCTTGAGTCATTTCCCAGCCAGCTGTGAAACATAATCTCTCCAGCCACGGTCTGCTTTTGGGTCTCCTCTCGGTGGGACGTGCTGGAAACACCTCACCAGCGAGGCTCTGGGGAGGCATCCTAACCAGATGCCCGAACCAGACTATTAAAAATTGTCAGGTTGTATAAACAGAGTTAAAATGCTTTGTCAGCTTAATGACTTTGTAAGTCTTTATAAACGGCGTCACTGAGCATGTGTTTGTGTTCCAGTGGAAGAACTCAGAAACAGCTCCTGGAGTGTGTGGGATCAGCAGAGAAGAAACACTCACACTCTGAAAGGTAAGAACATGTCGTTAATGTCAAACTCTGTCCAAATGAAGCCTGGAATGGGATTAAATTCTTCCATAAAGTCACACCATGTGACTATTGAAGAGGATCTGCTGGTATTTTAAACAGAATTACAAGCATCTCTAAAACTACAAATCCCAGAAAGCTTTGCTGGAGTTTTCACTGAAAAAAAATTAGCAATCTCTACTGACTGCTGTCATGGCGATCCAAGCCTAGGCTTAGAGAGGAAAGACATAGTCTTTCCAGAGGGTCCAGGGTCTGCCTCTTGGTCTCCTCCCGGTGGGACGTGCCCGAAACACCTCACAAGTGAGGCGCTCGCAGAGCATCCTGACCAGCTGCCCAAACCACCCCATCTGGCTCCTCTCAACCTGAAGGAGGAGCGGCTTGAGACCGAGCTCCTCCCGGATGGCAGAGCTCCTCACCCGATCTCTGAGTGAGAGCCCAGCCACCCTGCGGAGGAAGCTCATTTCCGCCGCTGGTATCTGCAATCTCATTCTTTCGGTCACCACCCACAGCTGATGGGCATAGGTGAGGATAGGAACGTAGATCCTGGTTACCATGGTGAGGGTAGGAACGTAGATCTTGGTTACCATGGTGAGGGTAGGAATGTGGATCCTGGTTACCACGGTGAGGGTAGGAACATTGATCCTGGTTACCATGGTGACGGTAGGAACTTAGATCCTGGTTACCGTGGTGAGGGTAGGAACGTACATCCTGGTTACCATGGTGATGGTAGGAACGTACATCCTGGTTACCATGGTGAGGGTAGGAACTTAGATCCTGGTTACCGGGGTGAGGGTAGGAACGTACATCCTGGTTACCATGGTGATGGTAGGAACGTAGATCCTGGTTACCATGGTGAGGGTAGGAACATAGATCCTGGTTACAATGGTGAGGGTAGGAATGTAGATCCTGGTTACCATGGTGAGGGTAGGAACGTAGATCCTGGTTACCATGGTGAGGGTAGGAACGTAGATCCTGGTTACCATGGTGAGGGTAGGAACGTAGATCCTGGTTACCATGGTGAGGGTAGGAACGTAGATCCTGGTTACCATGGTGAGGGTAGGAATGTAGATCCTGGTTACCATGGTGAGGGTAGGAACGTAGATCCTGGTTACCATGGTGAGGGTAGGAATGTAGATCCTGGTTACCGTGGTGAGGGTAGGAACGTAGATCCTGGTTACCGTGGTGAGGGTAGGAATGTAGATCCTGGTTACCATGGTGAGGGTAGGAACGTAGATCCTGGTTACCATGGTGAGGGTAGGAATGTAGATCCTGGTTACCATGGTGAGGGTAGGAACGTAGATCCTGGTTACCATGGTGAGGGTAGGAATGTAGATCCTGGTTACCATGGTGAGGGTAGGAACGTAGATCCTGGTTACCATGGTGAGGGTAGGAATGTAGATCCTGGTTACCATGGTGAGGGTAGGAACGTAGATCGGCTTGTAAATCGAGAGCTTTGCTTTTCGGCTCAGCTCTCTCTTTACCAGGACGGACCGATGCAGCGTCCTAGTTATTGCTGATGCCGCACCGATCCTCCTGTCAATCTCTCACTCCATCCTTCCCCCACTCGTGAACAAGACCCCGAGATACTTAAACTCCTCCACTTGTGATTTTGGTCACACACATTTTCTTTGTCTAGTTGTAAAAAGAAAACAATTGTTTGACTTTTTTTCGTTTCCTTGTTCGTAAAGAAGCCGCTGCCAGTCGGACTTCGATCCCAGACATTGCCGATCCTCTCCTGATCTCCTCACCGACGTCTCCAAACAGGTACCAACTTTCAAACCTTCAGAGTTAGAACATCCTCTAATGGTTTCCTGTGTAACCCTTCCCAGTTATACCAGCATTCTCACCAGTTCCCTCGGTCGAGTGGTGCCCACAGCCAGGATGAAATGGATCCACACCACAGTGACGAAGCCAAACGCAGCCAATCATCCGGAGAGGTCGGTCATCGGACACGCCCCCTTTGCCAGGTCACACCTCTTTCTCCAGCTCTCTACCCGAGGATCCGATCGACTTCCACGTCTTTATGGGAAGAAAGGATTGAAGGATGGAACGGGGCGCCCCGACAGGCGCAGAGACTAGCTGGTGTCTATGGCAACCGGTCACGCCGTCGCCCAAATCCGCAGCCTCATTCAGAAACTCAGCAGCTGGTTCTCCTTTACCCAAACCACCCTGCTTACCAATACCGCCCCATTCTACCATCTTTCCCATTGACCAGTTCCTCACCACAGCGCCACCTTTTGGATTGCGTCACTGTTTCTTCTTTGGAGCGTTTCCCATCGGCGCGAAGGCGGGAATACCTTCCAGCGAGCGGCATCTCTCGGCCGGTGTTTTATCCGTTATCCCACGACGTGCCATCGGTTTCACCAGTTCGGAGGAACTTCCTCCCGTCAAGTGGCTTCGGACTCGGGAGGGCGTACCCCTCGGCTCCTCACGGAGCCAGACTGCTGAGTTTTGCCCACAGGGAAGCGGGACATTACAGCGACGACTCCAAATTCCTCCCGGGGCTTCCCCGTCGGGTGGCGAGCCAAACGGACGTCAAATTCCATTTGGCGAGGAGTTTAAACCCCGCTTTCAACCCTGCTTCTGAATTCAGACCTCTTGGTTACTACCCTCACCTGACACGCCCTTCCAGACCTACCTACCTCCCTCTAAACGCCTCACCCATCCCTGAACGACCTACCTCGATGTGTATGGTGGGTGGTGCCACAGGAAGCTACAGCGACTCTGATCCAGAGGTTTTCTACCCGTACTACTGCCCTCCTCCTCAGCTGGGGAGGGCCGGGATGGCAAGGATGAGGTTCTCCTCTGGAAGCCTTCAGCTAGAGGAGGAAGATGAGGAGGAAAAGGGAGGAGCGGCACCGAAAGAGACGCCCAGGACAGAGAGTAAAGACGAGCAGAAGAAAGAAACAGACGGAGCAGCCAAGGTCACGCAGGTCACTCTATAGAAACGTAAACAATGAAGAATGGAGGCGGGGCTTAGAGAGGAGGAAGCGGTTATGGAGGCGGGGCTTAGAGAGGATGAATAGGTGATGGGACGGGGCTTAGAGAGGATGAACAGGTGATGGAGGCGGGGCTTAGAGAGGAGGAAGAGGTGATGGAGGCGGGGCTTAGAGAGGAGGGATATGTGATGGGGCGGGGCTTATAGAGGAGGAAGAGGTGATGGAGGCGGGGCTTAGAGAGGATGAAGAGGTAATGGAGGCGGGGCTTAAAGAGGGAGAAGAGGTGATGGGGCGGGGCTTAGAGAGGAGCAAGCGGTTATGGAGGCGGGGCTTAGAGAGGATGAACAGGTGATGGAGGCGGGGCTTAGAGAGGAGAAAGAGGTGATGGGCGGGGCTTTGAGAGGAGGAATATGTGATGGGGCGGGGCTTAGAGAGGAGGAAGAGGTGATGGGGCGGGGCTTAGAGAGGAGGAATATGTGAAGGGGCGGGGCTTAGAGAAGGAAGCGGTGATGGGGCGGGGCTTACAGAGAGGCGGAAGAGGGGGATGGAGGCGGAGCTTAGAGGGGAGGGAGAGGTGATGGGCGGGGCTTAGAGAGGAGGGATATGTGATGGGGCGGGGCTTATAGAGGAGGAAGAGGTGATGGAGGCGGGGCTTAAAGAGGATGAACAGGTGATGGAGGCGGGGCTTAGAGAGGAGGAAGAGGTGATGGAGGCGGGGCTTAAAGAGGATGAACAGGTGATGGAGGCGGGGCTTAGAGAGGAGGAAGAGGTGATGGGGCGGGGCTTAGAGAGAGTTAGAAGAGGTGATGAGGACCAAAGAGAGAAGGCAGATTTAAACAGGTGGGTATTGATTCTGGATTTAAAGAGGGCGGAGGAAGGAGTCAATGTTCTGGATGCCAGGTGGGAGAGAGTTCCAGAGACGAGGTGCGGAGCGGCTGAAGGCTGTGCCCCCCATCGTGTTGACAAGCCAGTGACGTCACCATTCACTGGGATAAACAGATATGAACTCAAACCAGGGAGTGGGTTTACCACGTGGCATTGAAACGTCGAGTATTTCTGCTGAAGTGTGAAATAAAAACTTGGTGTAAAACTTTGTGGAGTTTTATTTGTATCCATATGGGAGAGAGAGAGCTGGAAGATGGCGTGGGGTTGACGGCCATGTTTGGTGACAAATAAACACCACACAACAACAACTATGATGTGAACCAACCAAACATGAGTCATTCTTGTGAACGAGCGAAGTGGGCGTTCGAAGGAGGGCAAACTCCTGGTGTGAGCTTAGAGGGGAGTCAAGACCTCACAGTCAGCTGTTTTGAGTTAGACTGGATTCTTGAGTCCATGTCAGTGGTCTCAATGGCAACCGGCCAATCAGGGATCGATCACCCACCCTCATCTGTGACCAGTGGTGTGGTGACTGAAAGAATGAGATCACGGATCCAACCGGCTGAAATGATCTTCCTCTACAGGTGGCTGGGCTCTCAGTCAGAGATAGAGTGGGGAGCTCTGCCATCCGGGAGGAGCTTGGAGTAGAGCTGTTGCTCCTCTCGGTCAAGAGAAACTAGTTGGGAGGGTTCGGGCATCTGGTTAGGATGCCTCCCTAACCAGTGAGGTGTTTTGGGCACGTCCCACCAGAAGGAGACCCAAAGGTCTCCTCTTGCCATCCCGGTTTTCTTTAAACCGGTCAACACATTACGGCAGAAACTAGTACATCCTAAAGACAAGATGCCTACAGAAAAACAGAGCAATGTAGTTTATTCGATCCGGTGCAGTGAAGGGAGCTGCAAAGAACACTACATTGGGGAAACGAAACAACCACTCCACAAAAAACTTTACCAACACAGAAGAGAAGCCTCTAGTGGTCCACAGTCTGCTGTACATCTGCATCTTAAATCCACCAAACACACTTTTGAGGACAGTGAGGTGAAGATTCTAAGTAGACAGAAAGAATGGTTTGAAAGAGGTGTGAAGGAAGCCATCTTTGTGATGAAAGAAAATCCCTCACTGAATCGGAGTGGAGGCGTTAGATACATTCTGCCCGGGATTTAAATTAAATTAAATGAATTACTCTATTCATTCCTCACCGGGGAAATTTGTTTGCTGCAATCCTTATACCGCAGCAGGCTGTCCTTCAACGGCGCCAATGGTGGGAGAAGCGGGGGTTAGGTGTCTTCTCCAAGGACCCTAGACGTGCTGTCCGTGGGACGCGAACCCGCGACCTTCCGGTCCGCGGACGAACGCTCTAACCACGCGGCCACCGTCTCCACCCACACAGCAGCCTTTTGAAGCCATGGACTAAAGATGACACCTCGTGACCCAGTTTAACGCCTCTTGTTAGCAGGAATTTCTATTCACTAGGCTTTTAGCATTTTTATAATAGGTTTGTTTACTGGTCTGTGGTTACAATAGGAGCCATTCACGGCCATCATAGGTAACACAGGCTCATTGGTCGAGCCCGTCTTTACTATTTTTTTACCTTTTACTCAGGTTAGTATAAATAGATCCATTTTTCAGTCCATTTCATTCAGATTGAAAATGATTTCCAGATGGAAGTCGAAACGTCTCGTTCAAGAATGAAACTGTCCAGAAGACTTTTTTGAAAGTTTTTGTTGGGTCTAAAAGGCTTTATGCAATTCAGTACCTTAATATCATAACCAACAATAAGGAAGCGAACGTCTTTTCCACACTGCAGTGGGGGAGAGATGAAGAGGAGGACAAGACTTAGCTCTGCAGTCTCCTACAAGCTTCTCTCTCAAATCAACTCACCCCGACTGCTTATTTTATTAGAAAAAGTAGGTCACAGTTTACATAAGGACACTCACAGGTGTCTAATGAATGAGTTAATCAGTCTGAAGAGTGAGTTAATCAAAAAGGCAGAAAGTCCACCCAATCATTGTTTGTATACAAAATGGTTTCAACAAAACAGTGGACCTCATGTCCTACAACTATTTGTGATTAACTGATAGGGCAGGAAGTTTTCTGATTATCAGTTGGAAAAAGCATCAGACCTCTGCTTACAGGGGTAAGGGTAAACATTGGTGAAGAGAGGCTATTAACTCATTCATTGTTTTAACACTATCTTAACAGAAGACACTGTTTTAACAGATGACATTATCATCACCCAGCTATAGTTCACGAACTAATGTCAGGTGTTAGTGGAATCTGGATCATCCTCAATAAAACACAGAGTAAAAGACACTTTTACATGATAGAAATAAAGAAGTATATAAGAATATGTATTTTCTACCTAACACTATATATGCTGAGTAACACTTCAGAGGTGGGAGAGCATTATATGCTGAATAATCCTTCGAGGATGGGAGAACAATAGCTGATATACGTAAAATGGTTGACGCCTATGTATACTTTGCAAAATGTGAAAAACACACATTATAAAGTTATAAAGAGTACAAGCTTAAGTCTATCTTACAGTTTTTCTACTATACCCAAAGGTAGACGCGCAAAAAAGACTGTCTAACAGCTGGACAGGAAACACCTCAGGATTCTTCCAGGTGAGCTGGAGGATTCAGCCGGGGTGAGAGAAGCCTGGGCTTCATGTCTGAGCCTGTTGCCCCGACAACCTGGCCCCGGATAAACGGAAGACAACGGAACAGAACCCTTCACAACGGTTTGAAATCCAAGAAACAAACAAAAAAAACACAGGTTCTTTGGTTACGAGATGTGGCGAGAGCTCCATCACAAGGCCGTTTATTTACCAACCGCTTCTAAAATATTTCAACAAACAACCAATTAAAACCAGATCTTTTCAATCAAATAGATTTTATTGATAAAACTTAAGCGTCCCGCTAAACAAAGTAAAGAAAAACAGAACTTTACAACTCAGAAAATCCCCTTCAAAAGAATCCCTTATAATAAAATATACAAGAACCAGTCTGATCGTCTCTTTGGTATCAATTCTAATGGAATTTAATCTCCTGTCTTTCAGATTAAAATCATCTTAAACTTGTTTTCAAAATAAAAGCACAATAAAAACAAACTTTTAAACAGATTTTTTCAAAGTTTTTCAGAATGATTCAATGTTTTAAAAAAATTTTTGCATTTTTACACAAAATATTTTTCCCAAAAGTAACTTTTTTTGACCAAAACATCAGCATAATAATAGTATTTTATTGATGGAAATCCTAGAAAACTTTTACTTTTTGCTTCACAGTGACTAAAAAAAAAGATTTAAGATTCTAAACCTCGGCTCATTTTTAATCAGCTGGTCTCTTAATGACCCGGAATGTTTTCTGTTAAAAAGGTCGGAAACGTTAGCGGCCGGTTGGTATGATACGAGCCGTCATCCCTCAGACTACAGCAGAGAAAAACCAAGCTGAAAATATCCTGTAAGAATTTAGAAAAAAATCCAATCAGAATGAGAATTACTGTAATTTCACGTCCATAAGGCGCATATAAAAGTCTTTGATTTTCTTCAAAATGAGCGGTGCACCTTGTGTGTGAGAAAAGGCGGACCTAAAAGAAAACGCGGTGCCCGCGAGGCGGACCTGAAAGAAAAGACATGAGAACGTTAAAGAGTGAAGTGTGAGCGGCGTGGGAGCGATGGATGACTGAAGGGTGGAAGGCAGCGCCGGGCGAGTTACGCTACAGTTTGCCAATGGATTGTAGATGCTTGGACTAACGTGTCTGCTGGTACTGTTATCCGAGCTTTCTCAAAAGCTGGTATCCTTTCTGAGGAGCCGCACAGTACAGACAGTGACTTTGACAGCGAGAAGCGAAGTGGACCTGCTCTGAAACAGAGGATGAGGACTTTGATGGATTTGAATAAAGACTATTACCGGTAATGTGTTTGTTTAGTATCGTTACTACTTAAATAAAACACAACCAAACTCAGTTTTGCTCCCGATCTATTTTTAATACACACATTTGCATGCTTGCGTGTGTGTTGTTGTAAGGCGGTGTGTGACTGAGGCTGCGCCTTTTCGTACGGTGCGCCTAATGGTTGTGAAATTACGGTAATTCTCTAGCATCCGTTAACCTGCTGAAGACGACCGTCCCTCATGGGATTACAGGGGGTGCTGGAGCATATCCTGGCTGATTTAACAAAAGAGGCAGGATACACCCCGAACAGGTCGCCAGTCTGTCCTGGGGGCTCCACACACACTCATTCCTAGGGACAACTTTATAGTGGCCAATCAACATATGTTTTTTGAGGGTGGGAGAAAACCCACACATACACAAGGAGAACAAGCTGCTGCTCCTGCAGGTCAAGAGAAGCCAGATGGGGTGGTTCCGTCCCACCAGGAGGAGACTGAGAGGCAGACCCTGGACCTGCTGGAGAAACTATGTCTCACAGCTGGATAGGGAACACCTCAGGATCCTTCTGGGTGAGCTGGAGGATGCAGCCGGGGAGAGAGAAGCCGAGGCTTCCCGTCTGAGGCTGCTACTCCCGTGATCCGGCCCCGGATAAGCGGAAGATGACGGAACAGAAATTGGGTCTGAAAATCAGACAGTGACCACGATGCTTTGGAGGATTCTTAACGGCCGAAAACTCGCTGTTTATTAACGAGATGGTCCAAACATCTCCGTCTGATTTAAACCAATGAGCACTCGACCCGCCCCCAAATCAAAAACAAACCAATCGATTGGTTGGATGATTAAAACGTCTGACTTCCTGCTCTCGTCAGACCTCCTTAATCATGGTCCCAGGAGCAGTGGCCTAGTGGTAGAATGTCCCCCTATAGACCGGGGGAACCTGGTTCGATTCCCACTGGGCCCAAGCCGCTCCGGGGCACCAGAAGAATAACAAAATATCGGGAAAAAAAAGACCTCTGTAATCATGTTAACGACCAATAGGAATTCTATATGAATCTTGTGCGTCTTTATCTGAAGTTTTTTGTACCGGAGCTGAAATTTAATCATAATTTTAAGTCAAACTTGATTGTTTTATCCAAAAAAAAATTAATCTTAAGACCAGTTTTTTCTCATTTGTGGTTAAAAATTTGTACCAAGTGAATAATTTTTGACTCAAACTGCATAAAAAGTGATAAACTTTGACTAAAAAGAAGTAAATAAACATATTATTGGCATAAAAACATCTCAAGTGCTACAAAACTAACAAAAAAAAAAAGTCCAAAAGATACAAAATCATCACCTGTTGGAGAAACGGCTCGTTTTTATATCCTTTAATCTGAAGAAAAATATCTACAAAAACCTTTTCAGCAAAAAAAACAAAGAGAAAAGCAGAAAAAAAGGCACTTGATGTGGTTTTAATTTCTCTATAAAATATAGTGTATATATTATATTATTAGTGTGAGCATGTAGAACAGGGAGACATCGCACAGCAAATCTCCCCCCAGCAGCGTTACCATGGAGATAGTCTCTGTTTCCTTTTGTTCATCCATCCGTTCGTCAATTTGTCGAGAATCTGAGAAAATCAGAGGGTTGAGGTTTAAAGGTGTGTAAGGAAACAAAGTGATGGTTTTAACGTGAATCAACGTACTTCTGGTACCTGGCAATGATGTGTGTGACCATTCGATCTGTGAAACCAGGACACACGTGTTCAGCCAATAAGATTTTATGTTCCAGATCCTCGATGGCCAATCGCTGCTTAGAATCTTCTTTGTGCTGCTGCTTTAACTGAAAAAAAAAAAACAGTTTCACTTTAAAGACAAAAAAAATCCAAATAAACTGGAGTTTATTATGTTTTAGAAATATTGATCTGTTGAGGCGGCATGGGGCATCACAGCAAGAAGGTCAGGGTTATCACAGTGAGGGAAGGAATGTACATCCTGGTTACCATGGTGAGGGTAGGAACGTAGATCCTGGTTACCATGGTGAGGGTAGGAACGTAGATCCTGGTTACCATGGTGAGGGTAGGAACGTAGATCCTGGTTACCATGGTGAGGGTAGGAACGTAGATCCTGGTTAACATGGTGAGGGTAGGAACGTAGATCCTGGTTACCATGGTGAGGGTAGGAACGTAGATCCTGGTTACCATGGTGAGGGTAGGAACGTAGTTCCTGGTTACCATGGTGAGGGTAGGAACGTAGATCCTGGTTACCATGGTGAGGGTAGGAACGTAGATCCTGGTTACCATGGTGAGGGTAGGAACGTAGATCCTGGTTACCATGGTGAGGGTAGGAACGTAGATCCTGGTTACCATGGTGAGGGTAGGAACGTAGATCCTGGTTACCATGGTGAGGGTAGGAACGTAGATCCTGGTTACCATGGTGAGGGTAGGAATGTAGATCCTGGTTACCATGGTGAGGGTAGGAACGTAGATCCTGGTTACCATGGTGAGGGCAGGAACGTAGATCCTGGTTACCATGGTGAGGGTAGGAACGTAGATCCTGGTTACCATGGTGAGGGTATGAACGTAGATCATGGTTACCATGGTGAGGGTAGAAACGTAGATCCTGGTTACCATGGTGAGGGTAGGAACGTAGATCCTGGTTACCATGGTGAGGGTAGGAATGTAGATCCTGGTTACCATGGTGAGGATAGGAACGTAGATCCTGGTTACTATGGTGAGGGTAGGAACGTAGATCCTGGTTACCATGGTGAGGGTAGAAACGTAGATCCTGGTTACCATGGTGAGGATAGGAACGTAGATCCTGGTTACCATGGTGAGGATAGGAACGTAGATCCTGGTTACCATGGTGAGGGTAGGAACGTAGATCCTGGTTACCATGGTGAGGATAGGAACGTAGATCCTGGTTACCATGGTGAGGATAGGAACGTAGATCCTGGTTACCATGGTGAGGGTAGGAACGTAGATCCTGGTTACCATGGTGAGGATAGGAACGTAGATCCTGGTTACTATGGTGAGGGTAGGAACGTAGATCCTGGTTACCATGGTGAGGATAGGAACGTAGATCCTGGTTACCATGGTGAGGGTAGGAATGTAGATCCTGGTTACCATGGTGAGGGTAGGAATGTAGATCCTGGTTACCATGGTGAGGGTAGGAACGTAGATCCTGGTTACTATGGTGAGGGTAGGAACGTAGATCCTGGGTTTATGTTTACGTGTCTCTCTCTGTGTGTGTGTGTGTGTGTGTGTGTGTGTGTGTAGTACCTCAGTAAAAACAGGAGAAATGACTGAAGTCAAACTTGCAGATTTGCTCATCTGATCTTGTCCCTGTTAAAATAAAACAGAGAATCTTCTTCAAGATGAACCCACAGCTTTCATTCCGTCTCTTTTTGGGGTACTGACCGTTCCGTTTAAAACGTTCCTTCCATCTGTTTTCTTCTTACGCACCGTGGGGAAGGACCATTCAGGACTTTCATTGTTTTCCTTGTTACTGGATTCACTAAAGGAGCAGAAAACAGTTTCAGAACTAAAAACATCCTAAAATTTAAGATGAAAATCACCTGTCTGAGTCGTCCGAGCTGCTGTCGCTGTGTCCCTCCTCCTTCCATCGCCGGTACCGGTCGATCAACTCGCTCAGGTACGACGTCTTCTTACAGTATTTGACGATAAACTTGTGCTTCAGAAGCTCCTTGGCTGTGGGACGCTGCATCGGACAGAAGATAGTGACGCTAAGCTTTTTAAAAACAACTTTGATTTGAGTTGTTATGGCAAACTGTGTCCACTAGATGGGAGCAGAGGGTAACCGTGACTAAACTATGAAGCTTAAAAACATTGTGTTCAAATCTTAAAAAATTACATTTTGGGCTGATTTATGCCCATTCATATAAAAAAAACCCCACCAGGTTTCCTTCAGACTTACAAAGGAGGGGTCCTTGTTGAGGCAGGCTTCTGTGAACTCCTTGAAACTCTTGGAGAAATCTCCGTTCAGCGTAGGCGGAGGAGATTTGGGGATGTGGAACAGGACTCTCATGGGATGCATGTCAGAGTTCGGAGGTTCACCTTTGGCCAGTTCGATGGCCGTGATGCCCAGAGACCAAATATCAGCCTGGAGGGAAACAGAACCAGAACAAAAAACTTACAAAACTATTTCAATAAATGGTTCAAGTTTAGGGGTGAAAACTAAAACCTGTGAGATAAAACCAACTTTAAATAAGCAACAGTCTTTTTTCACGTTTTCTGAACAAGATAAAGAATCATTGATGATGATGCAATGCTGAAAAGTCATGGCAGTGCCACGAAAAAGCTGGATTCAAATATTGAAAAATTATGTGTGTATCTCGAGGTAAGGATGGAGCCGGAGATGGATAGACGGATGGGTGCAACGTCCGAAATAATCAGGATGCTGTATCGGTCTGTCATGGTGAAAAAAGAGCCGAGCCAAAAAACAAAACTCTGGATTTACAAGTCAATCTACGTTCCTATCCTCACCATGGTAACCAGGATCTATGATCCTACCCTCACCATGGTAACCAGGATCTACGTTCCTATCTTCACCATGGTAACCAGATGTACGTTCCTACCCTCACCATGGTAACCAGGATCTACGTTCCTACCCTCACCATGGTAACCAGGATCTATGATCCTATCCTCACCATGGTAACCAGGATCTACATTCCTACCCTCACCATGGTAACCAGGATCTACATTCCTACCCTCACCATGGTAACCAGGATCTACATTGCTACCCTCACCATGGTAACCAGGATCTACGTTCCTACCCTCACCATGGTAACTAGGATCTATGATCCTACCCTCACCATGGTAACCAGGATTACATTCCTACCCTCACCATGGTAACCAGGATCTACATTCCTACCCTCACCATGGTAACCAGGATCTACATTCCTACCCTCACCATGGTAACCAGGATCTATGTTCCTACCCTCACTATGGTAACCAGGATCTACATTTCTACCCTCACCATGGTAATGAGCTGTGGGTGGTGACCTAAAGAACAAGATCACAGATACAAGCGGGTGAAATGATCTTTCTTTGCAGGGTGACTGGTCTGTCACTCTGACATAGAGGGAGGGGTTCGTTTCACCTCCAGAAAAAATTGACTTTTATGAAAATATTTACATTTTTAAAGATTCTATTTAATATGTTTTGATTGTTTACAATTTGTTTTATTTCATTAATCATCAAGTTCATTGTATTTTTATTTCTGACCATGTGCAGTTCGTTCTTGAACCACCAGAGGTCCTCAGATAGAAAAAAAAAACTGAGGTGAAAAAACACAAGTGAGACGCAGACGAACACCTGCTCGTCACGCAGCGTGTTTTCTCAGGTCGGCTGACCAACGAGACACGCGTGTGCGCTTACAACACGGGATCATATTACAAAGAGACGCTCGGTTCCACTCTGTTACAGTTACACACTCACCATATGGCAACCTGGGGAAGCCACACACACACACACACACACACACACACACACACACACACACACACACACACACACACACACACACAGAAGTATTCTTTCTGATATCTTCTGGTTGTTTTCCTTCTCGTTTGCATCATCAGTTGGAACCTAATCCTCATCCATCTGCCTCGCTGCCAGACACGGCAGCCGTTTGCATTTATTTTGAAGTGTTCTCCTTCATATTTGCATGCCCGTCTCTGCCCGTCTCCGCCCACACATCTCAACCCTCCGCCCGCATCACTGTCTGCTTGTTTTAGATCATTTGGACGAGCCGGTTTTTCCTGTTTCTTGGGATTCCCTCATCTGCGTAACTGCCACTAAGACCAGCTTTAGAAGGAGCAGGTTTACGTGACCGAGAACAGACAGGTGTGTCAACACCATGTTTGAAACTCAGAGGTATATTTTCAACTTAAAATGAGGATATTCCCCCCTCCTCTCGCTCCTCACTAAGTCTGAACTCCTCAGAGACTGAAGATTTGATTTCTTAAAACGAGTGACAAACTGACCTTGGAGTCGTAGGCGGACTGTTGGATGACTTCAGGCGCCATCCAAAACGGCGTTCCCACGAAGGTTTCCCTCTTTATCTGCGTGTCGGTGAGCTGACCAGCCACCCCGAAGTCCGCTAGCTTTACCTGGCCGTGCTCCGACAGCAGGACATTGGCAGCTGCACAGATTAGGACCAAACTGTTACCTAGCAACCACATCAATCTCCATCCAGACCGATGGAGTCATCAAAACACAGGTCACTAACGTTACGATTCGGACTGGTCGATAAATCGATAGTCAATTTTTATGTATTGTCTAAATCGATAACGCTGTGGATTTAAATTGGAGTTCGCCCGTTTAATTCTCCGTGTCTCGTCCACGCCTCCTCCTTTCTACTTTCTCTCCTTCCTTGAGGACTCAGCTAACATGGCGGCACGTAGGGAAAGTGTGGATGGTGAAGGCGGCACCTTGGAGGGTCTTGTAATTAAAAAACAAACCACTGGTTCAGTTATCTGGAGATACTTTGGTTCTCTCCAGCGTGTACGGAGTCTACCTCTTGGTCTCTCTTGGTCTTCAGACTCACATTTTCACTTAAATAAATCAGACTGTTTGTGTTGAACGACGTCGAGCTGGACCTAGCCCAGCCGACATGACTCCTCCTAGCTCACGCCGGACACGCCTGGATGTTGGGAGGTTGAGAAACCCCCGTGGAGACGAGCCGTGCGTACGTCTGTACTGTCGTAAAATGCCTGCTGTAAAGCGACCGCTTGCGGTGGGTTATATCATGCGTAGATCTACTACGGTATCGGTCATGGGTATCGGTCCCTCTCTGGTGAGGCCTTGGTATCAGCCCGATACTCGATGCCGGTATCTCTAGTTTTATACAAGTGTAACAAATCACGAAGAAGAAAGAAAAGTTTTCTTATGTTATTAAAACTCTTTTTAAGACTCTTTAAGTATCTCATGTTATTATCTGGGCTGTTGTGATTCAGGATCTGGGACCCTGAAGCTTAGAAACAGGTGTGTTTATGTTTGAACAAAATGTATGTCCCTTTAAAAATGGAGTGGGCGTGGCTTATACTCAGGTGATCTCTATGGACCCCAAAAATACGCCAATACGTATGGCGGGAAAAAAGTGGTGTTACATTGTAATGAACTTTTCATCTATTAAAACGAGGGTGCCCAACCCTTCTCTCGACCTGGAGGAGGAACGGTTCTACTCCGAGCTCCTCCCGGATGGCAGAGCTCCTCACCCGATCTCTGAGTGAGAGCCCAGCCTGGTTTTTTCCTCCCAAAGAAGTTTCAATCTAGTGGCTTTTTCTCGTAATATTGACGAATTTGGAAGTCTGTGACGTGAAAGCACGTTGTTAAGTCTGAAATCTATGCGCAGCGCCTGTTGATTGTGGACGCTATCCCCTCCCAAAGCGCTGCATCCGCAAGGAAAAAGTCAACATGTGTGTTTAAGAGAGAGAGAGAGGCTGGTTGGAACCGATCTCTGAGGGTTTGCGATGGTAAAGCCGGACTGGTAGATTTTTGTTTACTCTTCTGATCCAATCAGTGAGCTGTATTTTATTGATGAACGGTATCGTTCCGATATCGATGTCGACTCAACATTTTTTTAAGTTTAAAAGTCAAAACAGAAACTTGAGGAACCTTTTATGTCTCGGTGGATTTTCTTCTCAGAATGCAGGTAATCCAGTCCTTTCAGGATCTCCTTTAACATGGTGGCAATCTGAGCCTCATCAAACGGTCCCGCTCGCAGCTGTGCACACACACACACACACACCAGGTGATAAAACACTTAACAATAAACCCCGGAGCTGTGTGCCACGCCTTGTTCTGCTTTTAGAAAAATCACAAACAAACTTACACAAATCTCCATCTTGTTTTTAAAGAGTTTAATTTATGAAAAAAAATCATAATTTTAACATAAAACTTTATTTAAATAAATTTACATGAAGAAAAGAATTAAAAAAAAATATGCAAATTGATAATAGTTGTGATTTTCTGGTTAAAATTGAGCTGAATTTCATTGTAAACTCACCAAATCGAGAGCTGAACCTCCACCGAGGTACTCCATGATGATCCATAACTTACTGCCCTAAACAGGAAGAAACAAAAAGAGAAATTTAATAAATAAAAGCTTAATAAATACTAAATAAGTTACAGTCATTTCCACAAACAAACTCTTAAAGGGACCATCTCACTTTCCAGAGTTTTCTACCTTGTATGTGTGTGTGTGTGTGTGTGTGTGTGTGTGTGTGTGTGTGTGTGATGTCCGGTCCTTGTATATGTGTGTGTGTGTGTGATGTCCGGGCCTTGTATATGTGTGTGTGTGTGTGATGTCTGGGCCTTGTATATGTGTGTGTGTGTGTGTGATGTCCGGGCCTTGTATATGTGTGTGTGTGTGTGTGTGTGTGTGTGTGTGTGATGTCCGGGCCTTGTATATGTGTGTGTGTGTGTGTGTGTGATGTCCGGGCCTTGTATATGTGTGTGTGTGTGTGTGTGTGATGTCCGGGCCTTGTATATATATATGTGTGTGTGTGTGTGATGTCTGGGCCTTGTATATGTGTGTGTGTGTGTGTGTGTGTGTGTGTGTGTGTGTGATGTCCGGGCCTTGTATATGTGTGTGTGTGTGTGTGATGTCCGGTCCTTGTATATGTGTGTGTGTGTGTGTGTGTGATGTCCAGGCCTTGTATATGTGTGTGTGTGTGTGTGTGTGTGTGTGTGTGTGTGTGTGTGTGTGTGTGTGTGTGTGTGCATGATGTCCGGGCCTTGTATATGTGTGTGTGTGTGTGATGTCCGGGCCTTGTATATGTGTGTGTGTGTGTGATGTCTGGGCCTTGTATATGTGTGTGTGTGTGTGTGTGATGTCCGGGCCTTGTATATGTGTGTGTGTGTGTGTGTGTGATGTCCGGGCCTTGTATATGTGTGTGTGTGTGTGTGATGTCCGGGCCTTGTATATATATATGTGTGTGTGTGTGTGATGTCTGGGCCTTGTATATGTGTGTGTGTGTGTGTGTGTGTGTGTGTGTGTGTGTGTGTGTGTGTGTGTGATGTCCGGGCCTTGTATATGTGTGTGTGTGTGTGTGATGTCCGGTCCTTGTATATGTGTGTGTGTGTGTGTGTGTGATGTCCAGGCCTTGTATATGTGTGTGTGTGTGTTATGTTTCGGGCCTTGTATATGTGTGTGTGTGTGTGTGTGTGTGTGTGTTTCTAGATTGATTTAGCCCGTTTTTCTGTGGATTTCTGGAACGCTCAGACAAAACAACCAATGAGCAGATGTCTAAAGTATGACGCATTTGACGTAGCCACGCCCCCCTCCCTCCTCACCACCCGCCCGCCCTCCTCACCCGCCTCCACTCCGGCCTTATGCCCTCACAAACTGGCTTTCAACGTCCGATATACAGACTGGCTCGCTGCTCTGCGTCTTTTTTATTTTCTTGCTAGAAACACGGGTTTACGCCCGCCTTCCCCCTCCCGCTCAGAGATGGGCGGAGGAATAGGGGCTCAGTGAGAGCAGAGGGCGGAGCTTGTACTTTCTTAGGACGGGCGGGGGGATGAGCAGACCCGGCCTTTCATAGTTCCAGGTCTGTGACTGCGCTCCACCAAATCAATATATTTTCATAACTATGGTGTAATGCATGTTGTAAACGTGTGTGTGTGCAGAGGATACAATGTGAAAGATGAGATGGGCCCTTTAAGCAACGATGCAGCCTATTTATGGATGTATCTAACGGCCACCAGAAGGCGCTCGACCAGAAAAGGTACGAGGGAGACCCTAGTGTAGCCGGGCGTTTGTATTTGCACTGATGGATGGGAGCAGGAGGAACACCACTACCATCCACCACTTCCTGTTCTAAGCTTATCACAATAAAAGAGTCAAAAATACAACTCATCATCTCCTCGTTCACCTCGTTTGAAATTGTAATTTCGTGTCTCGTTGATGAAAACGTAAACACACCAGGGGCGGATCCAGGGTTTTCTAAAGAAAGGAGGGTGGAGGAGGGGGGGCAGGTGAGGTCATTGTCAAAGCCACTATGCGGGGCCTGGGTGCATTACCCCCAGAACATTTTGAAAAATAAGAGTCTTTTTCCTGCATTTTGGTGGCCATGGGGACAGCTTGACTAGTCCCCTTTCCTTTCTTCTTCTTCTTTTTGTGGACCAAAAGGGAAGGGGCATGCACCTCCCCAAAATCCCCATGATCCGCCGATGCACACACTTATCATGGAAAATTCTAGAACAAATGACTCAGCTTTTAATTTGAAAGTAACACAGCTGCTGCAGGTAAGCTTAGTGTTAATAGTGGGGCGTTTGGAAGGTGAGACGTTGCCATGGTGATGCTGTGTTACTGCAGCTTTAAAAACTCTTTCTGGGTACCGTCTTTGTTACAATCTGGGCTCCCAACCTTCCACCCTCAGACGGGAAGCTCAAGCTTCTCTCACCCTGGCTGCATCCTCCAGCTCACCTGGAAGGATCCAGAGGTGTTCCCTGTCCAGCTGTGAGACATAGTCTCTCCAGCAGGTCCAGGGATCTGACTCTGGGTCTCCTCCTGGTGGAACATACCCAAACACTTCACCCGCGAGGAGCTCGGGAGGCATCCTAATCTGTGCCTGAACCACGCCATCTGGTTTCTCTCGACCTAGAGGACCAATAGCTCTACTCCGAGCTCCTCACTCAGCCACTAAATGTGTTCTTTTAAACTGTAGTGGGCGGGGCTTATACCCCGGTGTGTTCCATAGGCTGGAAAATACAGTCAATCTGATTTGATTTAGTGTTTACCTTCAGGTATGATCCGTAGTATTTGGTGATGTACGGACTGTCACACTGACTCAGCACCGTAATCTCCTGCTGGATGTCTTCAATCTCATCCTCTGCCTCTTCCAGATCGATGGTCTTTATGGCGACGACGCTCTGTGTACGGTTATCGATGCCTTTAAACACCTGCAGGGAGAAATAAAGAGGAACAGGCTGAAAATCTGAATGTCAACCGGGTTTTAGAGAAGAGTCGACCCGGTGAGGAAGGAACAGGAACATCTCCTCTTCCTCAGGAAGTTGAAGCACTCTGGACTCTCCTTCAAGCCTCAGATGAACGACTACAGAGCCACCGATGAGAGGATCCTGTCTCTCAGTGTGACTGAGATATGGCAGCAGGGATGAGATACTGGTAGCTCAGCTCGACAGCTCAACCTAAGAGGGCATAGCTCAGTGGTGAAATTACCCATCTTTGGACTGAAGAGTTGGCGGTTCGAATCCTGCTGAGCTCATGCCAAGGTGTCCCTAGAGAAGACACCTAACCCATCGATGCCGTCCTTGGTTGCCTGCTGTGATGTAATGCTTCTGTCCCGTTGTCTTCAGCTTATCCAGGGCCGGGTCGCCGGGGGCAACAGCCTCAAACGGGTAGCCCAGGCTTCTCTCACCCTGGCTGCATCCTCCAGCTCACCTGGAAGGATCCTGAGGTGTTCCCTGTCCAGCTGTGAGACATAGTCTCTCCAGCAGGTCCGGGGTCTGCTTCTTGGTCTCCGCCCAGTGGGACGTGCCAGAAACACCTCACCAGCGAGGCGCTCGGGGGGCATATCTGGCTCCTCTCGATCTGGAGGAGGAGCTGCTTTACACCAAGCTCCTCCAGGATGGCAGAACTCCTCACCCGATTTCTGAGTGAGAGCCCAACCACCCTGGCTGAAGCGTTGGGTAGCTCGTCTCAATGAGGAGAGAAGCTGAAGAGGAGGAGCTGATTGGATTCTGAGTTCTGAGCATGCTCAGAGACACTAGGAACCTTATCTGGACAGGTAGCTCCACTCAGCAGACCACCGTGCTCACAGTGGGACATTAAAGACCTGTGAATATTGATTACCTCTCCGAATGATCCTTTCCCGATCCGGTCCAGTTTAGTGAACAACTCCTCCGGGTCGATCTGAGAACTCTGAGGAAAAAAAAAAAAACACATGGAATCCACGTTCATACCAACATGTGGTTTAAATCTTTCTAGAGGTAAACCCCAAACCACTAATCTATAGTTAGTACTGAGTAACTGTTGCCAGTTTCATCATAATCTCGACAGGGATTTGGGAGATTTTGTGTTACAGAAGCACGAACACGTCAAGTGTTGAACCCCTTCTTTACCTTCTCAAGGCTGGTAGTAAATAAATAGGACAATGCTGGACGGTGGCCTCACAGCGAGCAGGTCAGGGTCCGAGAACCGGAGTGTGGCCAAGGTTTGAAACACTGTCCTTTCTGTGTGTAGTTTACATGTTCTCCATGTGTATGTGTAGGTTTTCAGTGGTTTCCTCCAAAAACATACATGTTAGGTTGATTGGCCGCTACATAACCGCCCCTAGGAATGAGTGTGTGTGTGTGGATGGTTCTGTGGCCCATCCAGACAGCCTTTCAGCTTGAATAGGCCAGGATAGGCTCTCGGAACCCCTGGGACTCCATTAGGGAATAAGCAGTTCAGAAGATGAAAATATAAGAAAAGAAAAGCATAAAGTTTTTTGTTACAAATTATTAACACGTTAAAGATTTTTTAAATCTCATTTTTAGATGAGATTAAATTTTTCCCTCAGTTTTGAATGAAGGTGTGACTGTTGTGTAGATTTTTCTTTCACACCTTCGAGGGTCTCTAACCAGAACGAGACCAAAAAACTAAGACATAAAAAAATCAATGCTAAGAAGAAGAAGCTAACCATGGGCAAACCATGGCCCGCGGGCCACATGTGGCCCATTAGACATGGTGATCCGGCCCGCCGGTGTTGAAAAAATAAATAAATAAACCTTGTTAGTTTTATTTTCCTGTAATTCTGATGTTTTATCACTAGATGGTGCCGAACATACATCAACACTGCTCCCATTAAAATGTGTGTGAGTCTGTGATCCCCACGAAATAAACAGTTTGCACAGATATGGAAAGACATCGGGGCCAATACACACACGTAAACAAGCGTGTTAGATGTTAAAACAAACAAAATGTTACATCAAGCGTTTAGATTTCAAACCTAGCGCCGCTAGATTTGAAATCTAACGATTGATGTAACATTTTGCGCTTGTTTAAAATCTAGCGTAATTCTATTGGTCTAATCTAGAGGTTACCAAAGCATGCCATCCATCTGATCCTGTTCCAGCCCACTGGTCAAATGTTAGAGCTCAATGTGGCCCGCAAACCATAAAGTTTGCCCACCCCTGGGTTAACACGATGTGCACTACTTTTTTCCGTTCGCACAAGTCTTCTGTTTGGGAACACAAACATAGATGGACAGGTGGATAAAATGAAGGTGACGTGCCAACCCTGGTGGCTTCATGCACTGGATCGTTAGGGTTAAAACAAGTAGTTGGTTTGATAAATACAGATAAAGGTCGGGCAAAGGGTTGTACCAAAAATGAACCAAACAGTGACCTCAAAACAGAAGTACGAGTCAAACCGCTTCGTGTAATGTTACTTCTTCTTCTTCTTTCAGCTTCTCCCTTCAGGGGGCGCCACATCAAGTCAGTTTCTTTCATCTAACCCTATCTCCTGCATCCTCTTCGGTCACACCAACTATCTTCATGTATTCCTTCACTGTATCCATGAACCTCCTCTTTGGTCTTCCTCTAGTCCTCTTTCCTGGTGGTTCCAGCATCCTTCTTCTGATGTACTCTCTCTCTCTCCTCTGTACATGTCCAAACCATCTCAGTCTGGCCTCTCTGACTTTAAAACCTCTAACATGTGCTGTTCCTCTGATCCTGTCCATCCTGGTCACTCCCGGAGAGATCCTCAGCATCTTCATCTCTGCTACAAACATCTCTGTTTCCTGTCTTTGCTTCAGTGACACTGTCTTTAGACCAATCAGCACGGCTGCTCTCACCACACTGTTTCTAGACCAATCAGCATGGCCGCTCTCACCACACTGTCTCTAGACCAATCAGCATGGCCGCTCTCACCACACTATCTCTAGACCAATCGGCATGGCCGCTCTCACCACACTGTCTCTAGACCAATCAGCATGGCCGCTCTCACCACACTGTCTCTCGACCAATCAGCATGGCCGCTCTCACCACACTGTCTATAGACCAATCAGCAAGGCCGCTCTCACCACACTGTCTCTAGACCAATCAGCATGGCCACTCTCACCACACTGTCTCTAGACCAATCAGCATGGCCGCTCTCACCACGCTGTCTCTAGACCAATCAGCATGGCCGCTCTCACCACACTGTCTCTAGACCAATCAGCATGGTCGCTCTCACCACGCTGTCTCTAGACCAATCAGCATGGCCGCTCTCACCACGCTGTCTCTAGACCAATCAGCATGGCCGCTCTCACCACGCTATCTCTAGACCAATCAGCATGGCCGCTCTCACCACACTGTCTCTAGACCAATCAGCATGGCCGCTCTCACCACACTGTCTCTAGACCAATCAGCATGGCCGCTCTCACCACACTGTCTCTCGACCAATCAGCATGGCCGCTCTCACCACACTGTCTCTAGACCAATCAGCATGGCCGCTCTCACCACACTGTCTATAGACCAATCAGCATGGCCGCTCTCACCACACTGTCTCTAAACCAATCAGCATGGCCGCTCTCACCACACTGTCTATAGACCAATCAGCAAGGCCGCTCTCACCACACTGTCTCTAGACCAATCAGCATGGCCACTCTCACCACACTGTCTCTAGACCAATCAGCATGGCCGCTCTCGCCACACTGTCTCTAGACCAATCAGCATGGCCGCTCTCACCACACTGTCTCTAGACCAATCGGCATGGCCGCTCTCACCACACTGTCTCTAGACTAGGGCTGAAACAGTTAATCGATTTAATCGATTATAATCGATTATCAAAATAGTTGTCGATTAATTTGGTCATGGATTAATCTTCTAAAAAGTTTCCGCTGTCTACTGCACTTAAATTGGTCTCCATGTGGGGCAGTAGAGAGCAAATTGACGACGCGCCCTACCAAAACAGGAGGAGAAGAAGACAGCAGCCAATCATTGGCCTTCATGTCACCCCGCCTCACGTGATCAGGCAGATTAAACAAGAGGGCGGAAAGAAAAACACACATAAAATCATCTAAAGTTTGGATCATTTACCGCTAAATTTGAAAAAGAATCGCGTTAATATGCAAAGTTTGCGAAACGGACACGTTTTGGCACGGAAGCATAACGACGCTGCACAAACATCTTTAAAAAAAAACATGTCGGACACGAAGCGGGACACGGCAAACCGGAGCGATACACAATGTTATTTTAATAAAAACAATATTACAGGTCGCAAAATACACTTTTTACTGTCTTCAAAATGTTCATTTTGGAAATGAAGATGTCTGAAATGAGGCCGCTGTCAGTAGGAAGACGAGGGGTTTTAAAAAAAAGATCGCTAAATTCAAACCAGGATACAAGACCCCTCCTCTACACCGCAAAGCACATTTTTTCCCATGAAAAAATGAGTTGCCACTAACTAAAAGGCACCCCTTTACCGATTAGTAGATCTGTGTTTGTAATATTATAAGTGGTAAAGATGGTCATTTTATTTATTAAAGTTACTATTTTTACAGTAGAGATGGTGGGTTTTTTTTTTGGTTGTTTGTTTTTTGCATTAATACTTCACAACTTGAATGTTTTTGTATATTTTTTCTCATGTTAATCTGGGGCCTTTTTTTTGTACGATACTTCTGAACAAGGTTAAATTTGCGAATCCAGAAGTGTTAAAGGTTTCTTGTTTTCAAATGTGATCCAACAGTTTACATTTGATATTTTACTAGCCAGTACTACTAAAGCACACTTTATGGGTGCTTATGATTTACTTTTACTGTATACAGTAAGTTATTATTTTCTAGAAATGATAATATTCTGCCTCTTTATTTGACAGAAAGATTAACATTTTCTCTTACTGTAATAAACCCAACATGTTGTTTAAGTGGTTATGAGTTGTGTTTTGCACAATTACATTCTATAATATGCCGAAAAAGTAATATATATCAAATGGTCATTTTTGTCCGATTAAACGACCCAATTATCGATAGATTAATTGATTACCAAAATAATCGTTAGTTGCAGCCCTACTCTAGACCAATCAGCATGGCCGCTCTCACCACACTGTCTCTAGACCAATCAGCATGGCCGCTCTCACCACACTGTCTCTAGACCAATCAGCATGGCCGCTTTCACCACACTGTCTGTAGACCAATCAGCATGGCCGCTCTCACCACGGTTTTAAACACTTTCATTTTATCTGAAACTCTTCTGTCACACATCACACCTGATACTTTTCTCGTGTACGGTTACACATGTATGAATTTAAAAAGATGAGAAAAAGTTCAAACTTGGGTCGTGTTTCCTCTGAGAAGGAAACATGAACGTTGGAGATAACAGGAAGTCCAACCGCAAAAAAAAAAAATACTGCATTAAAAAAAGAACAAAAAAAATGAAGGTTTGTTTAAATAAAATGAAAATCAGATTAAAAATTTCATAAAATACCAAAAAAATGCTTAAAAATTCAAACATTAACAATAAAAAATCCTTCATTCAACTTTTAAAAGAACTTTTATTTAGTTTTAAAACATAAATTTAGGATTTTAGTTTAATTTCAGACACATTTTCTTATTTTAAAGACGTTTCCTTCGTCGGTTGTTTTTTTTTAAACATGTTTTTAAGCAGTTCCACATTCGAGTTCCGGTTTTAAAGAAACCTTTAATAATCAGCCAGCAGCAGCAGCGGTGATATTCCTCCATGAGCTTCAACTCTGAGCTAAATAAAGAACAGAGACGTGCCCACATGTTGCCACACCCCGCCAGCAGATCCAGTGGTTAGCACACAGACTCATAACCAGGACAAAAACACACACAGTGAAGAAGAAAAAAAAGAGACTGTTTATTAGAGGCCATAAAACTACTGAAAAAAACTCCCTGATGGTTTAAGGAGGAAAATTTAAGAAGTTTACAACAATGTTATGGAAACATACGACGTAAGGAGAGACAGTCAGAGGGCTTAATGCCCCCTCCTCATCCTCTAGGGCGGTACGGTGCCCTCCACATGTTAAAGAGAGGTTACCACCCGAAGGAAAGGAGGTTATTAACTTTAATAAGTGAGACTGGGCAGAGTACCTATTATCTCGGACGGTGCATGAGAGGTCACACCTTTACTAACTAGAACGACACAAACTCTTCAGAAACTAAGAGTGCAGCATTCTCAATAAATAAGACAGAAAAACGTCTTTAGAAACTAATCCAGCTGTGAGACATAGTCTCTCCAGCAGGTCCGGGATCTGCCTCTTGGTCTCCAGGAATGTAGATCCTAGTTACCACGATGGAGGTAGGAACGTAGATCCTGGTTACCACGGTGAGGGTAGGAACGTAGATCCTGGTTACCATGGTGAGGATAGGAACGTAGATCCTGGTTACCACGGTGAGGGTAGGAACGTAGATCCTGGTTACCATGGTGAGGGTAGGAACGTAGATCCTGGTTACCATGGTGAGGGTAGGAACGTAGATCTTGGTTACCATGGTGAGGGTAGGAACGTAGATCCTGGTTACCATGGTGAGGGTAGGAACATAGATCCTGGTTACCACGGTGAGGGTAGGACCGTAGATCCTGGTTACCATGGTGAGGATGGGAATGTAGATCCTGGTTACCATGGTGAGGGTAGGAACGTAGATCCTGGTTACCATGGTGAGGGTAGGAATGTACATCCTGGTTACCATGGTGAGGGTAGGAACGTAGATCCTGGTTACCATGGTGAGGGTAGGAACGTAGATCCCGGTTACCATGGTGAGGGTAGGAACGAGGATCCTGGTTACCATGGTGAGGGTAGAAACGTAGATCGACTGGTAAACTTAAAGCTCTAAAAATACCGGTCGATCTATTTTCCTACCCTCACCTCGGGACACGACTGCATCATCTTTGATGGCAACAATAAGTACATGATCGTAATTATCTCCACCACACCTGGTTCTATAAACCATTGGCACAGCTTAACACACGACCCGATGCCCATCGTAATAACCTCAGCTGATCATCCAAACAATGATGTCATAGCTTCATCGTCGCCATGGTAACCTTGACGTATCAATACCATAGAGATTACATCCCGTTTGAACTTCGTGACTCATTAAACTCTCATTATCAGAAAGTTTCCTTTAGTTTTAGTCAATAAATTAGTAACTTTTTAAAAATTTCATCTAAATTTCTTCAAAGATTTCAATATTTTGCAGTTTTTTTCCAACTTTAATCCTTCGTTAATGATGTTTTTCTACATTTGATCTAAATAAATTGAATCATATGTTTAGTGATTACCTCGAAGCCATGAAGCGACTCCTTAGATCTGTTATGATAAACAACCGGGGGATTTCCCAGGAGACCTTTCTGAGTCAGACAGCGTTTCCTTCAGCCATTAAACGCTTGAATCTCAGTGAGTTTTCAAGCATAATTTAAGCAACAAAAAAAAAATGGAACAAAACCAAAAACAAGAGGCTGAAACATCTTAAAAAGAAAAATAAGAGCATTTGAATTTATTCTGCTTTGAAAAAACTATTTGCTCACATGCTATGACTTGCAAATGACCTCAGGTAACCTCTCATGTCGAGTTCAATAACAACCCAAAGACAAGCAGTCCGTGAACGTGTCACAGCATCTCTGAAAATTTAGTTAAACATGTTCCATTCCGTTGTCTTCTGTTTATCCGGGGCCAGGTTGCAGGGGCAACAGCCTCCGGCTGGAAGCCCAGGGTTCTCTCATACCGGCTGCATCCTCCAGCTCACCTGGAAGGATCCTTAGGTGTTCCCTGTCCAGCTGTGAGACGTAGTCTCACCAGCAGGTACCCTCACCATGCCTCCTGGTGGGACGTGTCTAAAACACCTCACCAGCGAGGGAGGCATCCTAACCAGATGCCCGAACCACCCCATCTGGCTTCTCTCATCCCAGAGGAACAAATCTCTACTCAGAGCTCCTCCCTCTATCTCTGAGTGAGAGCCCGGCCACCCTGCAGAGGAAGATGATTTCAGCAGCTTGTATCCGTGATCTCCTTCTGCATATGAGTCGCAAACAAAATGCTGATTTTGTTCTTTAGTTACATGATTCTAAAAACCTAATCAGTTAATCTATAGCTGGTATTGAGTAACTGTCAGAAGTCTTAATAAAATACCTTCATTTGTTTGGGAGATATTCGCAAGCATTACCGAAGCACCAACGGTCCGAGGGCACCTTCCGAACTGTCTATCCCGGTCAGGGTCGCCAAGGTGAGAGGGAGGGTACACCCAGAACGGGTCGCCAGTCTGTAGCGGGGCCACACACACACACACACACACACACACACACACACACACACACACACACACACACACACACACACACACACACACACACACACACACACACACACACACACAAACACTCATTCATTTCTAGGGGCAATTACATGAATGTTTTTTGGAGGGTGGGAAGAAAACCGGACAAAACCCACACATACATGGGGAGAACATGCAAACTTCACACAAAAAGGCCAGTGTTCCAAGCCTCGTTTCCACCTGGAACTTTTACCCCTGACCTTCTTGCTGTGAGGCCCACTGTCCCACTACGCCACCGTGCCGTCTGTAAAGTTCATGTTTAAAAACAAGGAAATGATTGGCCGACCAAAGCAGAAGCAGCCAAACAGAAATAAATGGATCCTTTTTTCATGGATTTTCAGCTTCTGGGAAACTATTTATAGTAAAATTTAACCACAAACGTAAACATGCTTCTCTAAGGAGGCATTATGCCAGCCGTCGACCAGCGTGACCCTCTATGGTCACAGTTAAATATTCAACCCTCAGTCAGTCGTGACCGGCCGGACTCACAGATTCTTTCTGATACTGATGGAACTGTTAAATGTTTCCTGGTGCTTGTTAAAGATTTACAGCCGATCAGATTAGACATGCAGTCTGGGGGTTTAATCTGGGCTCATTGCTCATGGGCACGGAGGCAGAATGCTGTAAAGATTTAAGATGGGACTTTTATAAACTTAATGCCAGATTATTTTTTACTAATCTCATAAAGTTAGACCTTGTGTTGTAAAGTCTGGACGAAGAGACGTACACATAGACGAGCGTTTACGGGGTTAATATCACAATAAAAGAGGTCGTAAATTCTTATGAGCTTACTCAGTACTATCTATAGATTGATTTACAAGTGTGTGACAAAGTTTGATAACAAATGGACATGTTTGATATTTAATGACACCAAGATAAACACAACCATCATGGTCCCAAACCAGAGAAATAGATTCCCACCACTACTAGACACGTTCAGAATTCCTATTGGGCTCGCAGGGGGTACCAGGATCTACGTTCCTACCCTCACCATGGTAACCTGGATCTATGTCTCTACCCTCACCATGGTAACCAGGATCTACGTTCCTACCCTCACCATGGTAACCTGGATCTACGTCTCTAACCTCACCATGGTAACCAGGATCTACGTTCCTACCCTCACCATGGTAACCAGGATTTACATTCCTACCCTCACCATGGTAACCAGGATCTACGTTCCTACCCTCACCATGGTAACCAGGATCTACGTTCCTACCCTCACCATGGTAACCAGGATTTACATTCCTACCCTCACCATGGTAACCAGGATCTACGTTCCTACCCTCACTATGGTAACCAGGATCTACGTTCCTACCCTCACCATGGTAACCAGGATCTAGGTTCCTATCCTCACCATGGTAACCAGGATCTACGTCCCTACCCTCACCATGGTAACCGGGATCTACATTCCTATCCTCACCATGGTAACCAGGATCTACGTTCCTACCCTCACCATGGTAACCAGGATCTACGTTCCTACCCTCACCATGGTAACCAGGATCTATGTTCCTACCCTCACCATGGTAACCAGGATCTACGTTCCTACCCTCACCATGGTAACCAGGATCTACGTTCCTACCCTCACCATGGTAACCAGGATCTACGTTCCTACCCTCACCATGGTAACCAGGATCTACGTTCCTACCCTCACCATGGTAACCAGGATCTACGTTCCTACACATAGAGTTAGGAGCTCTACCATCCGGGAGGAGGTCAGAGTAGAGCCATTGCTCCCGCGGATTGTGAGAAGCCAGATGGGGTGGTTCGGTCATCCGGTTAGGATGCCTCCCTCGCTGGTGAGGTGTTTCGGGCATGTCCCACCGGGAGGAGAACCAGAGTAAAACCCCAAACCAGCTGGAGAGACTATGTCCAACAGCTCGCTGGTGAATGCCTCGGGATCCTCCTGGATGGGCAGCTGGGGTGAGAGAAGCCTGGGCTTCCCGTCTGAGGCTGTTGCCCCCGGCGACCCGGCCCTGGATAAGCTGAAGACGACAGAACCTCTTCTGATTGTTTTTAAAAAAGCGTGTGATTATTTTCCCCGGCGTGGGAACATCTCTGTTTTTTTTTTTCCAGATTATTTTGACAGCATTTGAACTTTTTCAGGTTAAAAAGTTAAAGACTGTGTTCGGGTTCATCGAGCATGAGAACATCAAGCTGCTGGAAAACTTGGAAAAGGATGTGGAAACTGTGTGTTTGTGATATTCAAAGATCCCTCGGGGGTTTTCACTGAGCGTCCTGGCCTGGATACGTTAAACACAGTTTGTTTACAGATGAAAACACTTAGAATCTGATTTAAAAGCAATGGTTCTGATTTAAAGGGTCCAAAAAAAAAAAAAAATTAACTGTAATAATTCTAAGATTAAAATCATACAAAATAACAAGAAAAGTTACTTATTTTCTTATAAAACACATTCAAAACAATAAACGAGACGTCTGTTTCTGCTTTCCTCCTCCTAGTCAAGCAGATAACTGTCCGGTGATGTCACATAACGGTGTGTTTTTGGGACGTCTGTACTTGGCGGCATCATTTGGCAACGTTCCATTCTGTTCCGTGGTATTCCGCTCATCCGGAGCCGGGTCACGGGGCAAGACCCTCAGACTGTAAGCCCAGGCTTCTCTCATCCCAGCTGCAGCCTCCAGCTCACCCACAAGGATCCCGGGGTGTTCCCAGCTGTGAGACATAGTCTCTCCAGCAGATCCGGGGTCTGCCTCTTGGTCTCCGGAACACCTCACTACCGAGGCGTTCAGGAGGCATCCTGACCAGATGCCCGAACCACCCCATCTGGCTCCTCTCGACCTGGAGGAGGAGCGGCTCGACACCGAGCTCCTCCCGGATGGCAGAGCTCCTCACCCGATCTCTGAGTGAGAGCCCAGCCACCCTGCGGAGGAAGCTCATTTCCGTATGTGATTAATCGATACGTCCATATGAAGCAGACGTTTAAGGACGTCGGTGAGATCGAATCCTGCTTCATGTTGGAACAATGCGCTACGCGTGATGGCAGCAGGTCCGAGATAATCTCCTCCATCAGGTATGAATGTGGAGTCTTCATAGACGTGTGGAGATTTACTGGAGCTTCAAACATCGTTGCCACGGTAACCCACATCCAACCCAACACAGACCTGCTGTGGCGTGGAACTGCCAAGCAGCTCTTCCAACTCCACTCCACCCAACTCTGCACCACCTAGCAGCTGTTCTGAAGCTCTCTCTTGGACTGATTAAAGCTACCGGATTCACAAATTTCCACAACAGGAGTATTTTTTAGGGAGATGCCTCCAAGCGTCAAGATAAAAAAAGGAAGTAATTTCAATAAAAACTGCCTAGAGTTACTCAATACCAACTATAAATGAAGTGATGAGGCTTCAGCGTCATCTGACCTGAAAGATTTTAAACTAACTTCCTTTTTTTTACTTGTTTATTAAGTTTAAATGAAACGTTTTGATGACTTAATAGTGACTGTGTGTGAAACATAAACACCTCCTACTGAGCATGTGCGGTAGATCTGGAGCAGCCAGGTGCCACGCCCAGGTCGTTCAGGTAAACATGTTGGAAAGCCGGCCAAACGAGACACAAACACACCCTCATACTGGTTTTACACTCCATTACAGGAAGTACAAGACAAACACACACCTGGCTGTATGGTGGCCTAACAGCAAGTAGGTCAGGGGTTTGAGTTCTGGAGAGGCTTGAATCACTGGTCTTTCTGTCTGGAGTTTGCATGTTCTACCCTGTGTAGATGTGGGTTTTCTCTGGTTAACTCCAAAAAGATGCATGTTAGGTTGATTGGCTGCTAGGAATGAGTGTGTGTGTGGCTCTGGAACAGACTGGCAACCTGTTCAGGGTGTACCCTGCCTCTCGCCTGAAATCAGCTGGCATAGACTCTGGTAAGCGACCCCGTTAGGGATAAACGGTTCAGAAGATGAAGACGTTCCGTTGTCTTCCGGTTATCTAGGGCCGGCACGTTGGGGCTTCAGACGGGTAACCCAGGCTTCTTTCACCCCGGGTTCACCCTCCAGCTCACCCAGGAGGATCCGGAGGTGTGCCCTTTCCAGCTGTGCCAAGTATTTGGCTTCGCAAAGAGGGACATTTTGAGGCAGGGCCAAAAGGAGGCGGGGCTTGACGACACACCCGCCATGACAGTTGGGGTAAAACAAACCGTTCAAAACATGAAAAAACAGCTGGTTAAATTGTGCGTCTTCCGTGTGTTACCACCTAGTGTTATGTATCAGAATGAAGAGGAATTACCACCAGGAATCAGAGGTGAGATCGGGCCTAAAAAGTCCAGCTTGAAAACCCGAGCCCGACCAATCAACGTCATTCCCGGGCCCGAAACAAGCCCATAATGTCATATTTTATTTGTCAGGACTCGGTAGGGCGAGGGTTATTTCTAAATTGGAACATTTTCAAGAACACGTTTTTTAATGAAAAAAAAATCCCACTATCAGACCCCTAACACACTTGTCTGTGATGGCCTGCTTAGCCAATCACAGAGGAGGGACGGTCTTTGAAACAAATGATAACATAGATCTTTAGCGATCATCACTTTTACCAGTCCAGCTGTTTAAATGCCCGCTCAGCGTCGAGGTGCCAGTCTTTTTGCGCCACATTGACTACATTCAGCGAAGCCAACGCAAGTTTCTGTAGCATTTTGAACAACAAATTTTAATCTTTTCCACACCTCACTCTTACCGGTAGGTAGTTCTCCTGCCTTTAGTTTATCCTTAACTTCTTACTCCTTCATATCGGGGATCCTCCTTAACTTCTTACTCCTTCATATCGGGGATCCTCCTTAACTTCTCTCTCCTTCATATCGGGGATCCTCCTTAACTTCTTACTCCTTCATATCGGGGATCCTCCTTAACTTCTCTCTCCTTCATATCGGGGATCCTCCTTAACTTCTTACTCCTTCATATCGGGGATCCTCCTTAACTTCTCTCTCCTTCATATCGGGGATCCTCCTTAACTTCTCACTCCTTCATATCGGGGATCCTCCTTAACTTCTTACTCCTTCATATCGGGGATCCTCCTTAACTTCTCTCTCCTTCATATCGGGGATCCTCCTTAACTTCTCACTCCTTCATATCGGGGATCCTCCTTAACTTCTTACTCCTTCATATCGGGGATCCTCCTTAACTTCTCACTCCTTCATATCGGGGATCCTCCTTAACTTCTTACTCCTTCATATCGGGGATCCTCCTTAACTTCTCACTCCTTCATATCGGGGATCCTCCTTAACTTCTTACTCCTTCATATCGGGGATCCTCCTTAACTTCTCACTCCTTCATATCGGGGATCCTCCTTAACTTCTCACTCCTTCATATCGGGGATCCTCCTTAACTTCTCACTCCTTCATATCGGGGATCCTCCTTAACTTCTTATTCCTTCATATCGGGGATCCTCCTTAACTTCTTATTCCTTCATATCGGGGATCCTCCTTAACTTCTCACTCCTTCATATCGGGGATCTTCCTTAACTTCTCACTCCTTCATATCGGGGATCCTCCTTAACTTCTCACTCCTTCATATCGGGGATCCTCCTTAACTTCTTACTCCTTCATATCGGGGATCCTCCTTAACTTCTTACTCCTTCATATCGGGGATCCTCCTTAACTTCTCACGCCTTCATATCGGGGATACCAGTTTAAATTAAATAAAATAAAGACGTGCGCAGAGGATGAGCCGGCTCTGCGGATCCTGTTTTGTAATTAAACATTACTTCTCTGTTTTAATTTTATAGTATTTTTTAAGTATTATTAGTTTAGCACCCACACATCGTTTTAGTTTACATTTTATAAACATATATTTAAAAAAAAAAAAAAAGTCAGCGAGAGAGAAGCCCGACCCGACCCGAAAGTCGGGTCGGGCTCGGGTCCGGGCTTAAGATCTTACCTCTGCCAGGAATACACCCCTGTCCTGATTGGTCCCGCTTTGTTTTGCGGCTCACACACATAAACTGTCACAGGACCAAAGTTCCCGGATGTCCGACTTCTTCCATACGTTCACCAAAAACAATACTGACAATAGACCATGCAGCAGGAGATGCCAGGTGCTTAGCCTCATTATACCTAATCATGTTCATGGAACGCACTAGAGGGTTCATCATGAGGGAGTTTTTTTAGCCTTGGCGGGGGACCATGGTCCCCTCCTGGTGGGATGTGCCCAAAACAACCTCAGGAGGCATCCCAACCCTATGCCCGACCCACCTCATCTGGTTTTTCTCGACCTAGAGGAGCAACGCTCTCCTCCAAGCTCCTCCCAGATGGCAGAGCTCCTCCCTCTCTCTCTAAACTGTCCCTTTTAAAAAAAATTTGGTATTTTTTTTTTTACGTTTTGTGATCTTTTAAAACAATTAATTGGAAAAAAAATCTAAAATATTGTTTAAAAGTATTTAAAAGCATAAAAAAATGCGTTTAAAGTAACAAAATTTTGCTTTTTTTTGTCTCATTTTCTCTTTTTTTTGTTGAATCTATACCTTTAAGAAGTTTCATGACGTCATTTTGACGAAGAAGTTTTTTAAAAATAAATAATTACTTTTAAAAAAAGGTTTTTTTTTATCCTTTAATTTGATTAAAAATATTGTAAACAAACAAATAAACCTAAACTAAACGCATTTTTTTGTTTATTTTCTTTATTAAATTTAAATAAAAACGATTGTTTTTAAAATCATTAAAAAACATTAAAGTGAACTAAAATAATCTTTATTATTTTTACACAAAAAACTAAAATAAGTAAACAAATTTAAATTAATATAAATATTTTTTTAGTAAAAAATATAATTATTTAGTAAAAAATTAGCCCAAAAAAATTAAATAAATTCTTAAATTTGAATTAGTTTTAAACCAAATATTTTTATTAAAAAATCTAATTTATAAAAAATAAACTTATTTTATCAGAAATTTTTAATCAAATTGGCCTTTGATTTTTTTAAGGATTTAAAACTTTATTTAAAGACATTTTAATGAACATTTTTTCATATTTTTAATAATATTTACAATCAAACACTGTAAAAAATTACAAGTTAAAAAATGTGTTTATTTTGATTTATTTTTTTTAGTCTGATGATGCGTTCAAATGACCCTGTTTTTCAAAGCTTTTGGGTGTTATTAAATGTTTTTTGGGAAAAAATGGAATAAAACATGATTTAAATAATAAAATTTTACTTTAAATGTTATTTTAGAAACTTTAATGTTATAAAAAGTGACTAAAAGTAGACGAAAAGTAACAAATCGTCACCTTTTCTTTTCTTACCTGCATACCAGGAACTTCCATTCTGACTTTAATCCAACTCTTTTTACTCCTTTTTTCCGGATTTTACAGGAAATCAAACAGCGTTTCTGAACAAAAAAACAAATAAAACACGTTCGAATTGAGAGTTAAGGTTAAAATAAACTGAAAATCCGCGTGTTTGTTTGCGGAAAATGTCGCAGCAGCAAGAAAAGCGGAAAAAAAAAAGCGCAGTTTTAGGGAGGAGCGAAAAAATGGTGAAGGAGAGGAAACAGCGCCGTTTGGTGGACAGAGAGGGAAGTGCTGGAATTAAATAATAAAAAAAAGATAAAATTAAAATTAAATAATAAAAAAGTTAAAACACAAAAAACAGGCTAAAAATAAAATAAATAAAAAAGAAGAAGGAATTTTTATGTATATTTATATCAAATTTTAGTTTCAAAACAAAAGGCGAACAGAATTTTTTTTTTTTTTTAAAGTTAAGATGGTTAAAGGCAAATAAAAAACAAAACAAACAAAAAAATCTTAAAGAGTAAAAAAAGAAAAAATTAATCAATTAAGTTAAACTTAAATTCAGAAAAAAAAATTAGAAGCTTATTAAAAAAATTATTAAAAAACCAGAACAAAAAAAACGAGGAAAAAAAAAAGCTAAGAAAGTAAAAAAATAAATAAATAAATAAAAAAGACACAAAAAGTAAAAAAAAATGTTTCAATAAAAAAGAACAAACAAAAAAAAGTAAAAGTATTTACAAATAAAAAGAAAAGGTTGTTCTGAAAAAAAACCAATAAGAAAAGGTAAAAAATTTAAATTATATTTTTAAAGCCAAAAAATTAATTAAACAAACACATAAAAAGCTTTAAAATCTTAGTATTTTTAAAACATTCCTGGATCTAAACGCTGACCCGAATCCCTTCATCTTTTCATCGTGGATAAATCCTGAAAATCCACCCAGAACATTTAGACGCCAACCAATCACAGCTAATGTAACTAACATGTACTGATCTGACTGTTAGCCTGAAAGCTCATGTTTTCATTCAGAAAATCTACATGAACCCCATCTTATACCAGCATTTATTGTTTTCTATCAGGGTTCTTGGTGCTTTGCAGGTTGGCCTTGGCTGGCCAACGGCTAAAGGACTTAAACCCGGGGATCCGTTGGCAATTGGTTGAGCTCGACGATGCTTTAGGCTCCTCCTCCAGCGGCGTTGACACCGGCTGTATCATCTTGCCTTTTCGTCGGGACTCTGTCGGCACTCAGGGATCTCCATGGGAGGTCACCTCGGCCTCACTGTCTCGGTGCAGACTCGACACGGTGGGCAACTGTTATTCAGATGAGTATCCAGGTGTAGAATCCATTGTCTCTAGAGACAGAAGGATGCCACTGGCTCCTCACTAAGAACAAAGCTCATCCGTCTATCTCTAAGTGAGACCCCGACCACCCTGGTTGCCACGGTGAGGGTAGGAACGTAAATCTGTGTCACCACGGTGAGGGTAGGAACGTAAATCTGTGTCACCATGGTGAGGGTAGGAACGTAGATCCTGGTTACCATGGTGAGGGTAGGTACGTAGATCCTGGTTGCCATGGTGAGGGTAGGAACGTAGATCCTGATTACTATGGTGAGGATAGGAAAGTAGATCCTCGTTACCATGGTGAGGGTAGGAATGTAGATCCTGGTTACCATGGTGAGGGTAGGTACGTAGATCCTGGTTACTATGGTGAGGGTAGGAACGTAGATCCTGATTACCATGGTGAGGATAGGAAAGTAGATCCTGGTTACCATGGTGAGGGTAGGAACGTAGATCCTGGTTACCATGGTGAGGGTATGAACGTAGATCCTGGTTACCATGGTGAGGGTAGGAACGTAGATCCTGGTTACCATGGTGAGGGTATGAACGTAGATCCTGGTTACCATGGTGAGGGTAGGAACGTAGATCCTGGTGACCATGGTGAGTGTAGGAACGTAGATCCTGGATACCACGGTGAGAGTAGGAACGTAGATCCTGGTTACCATGGTGAGGGTAACCATGATGAGTGTAGGAACGTAGATCCTGGTTACCATGGTGACGGTGGGAATGTAGATCCTGGTTACCATGGTGAGGGTAAGAAAGTAGATCCTGGTTACCATGGTGAGGGTAGAAACGCAGATCCTGGTTACCATGGTGAGGGTAGGAACGTAGATCCTCGTTATCATGGTGAGGGTAGGACCGTAGATCCTGGTTACCATGGTGAGGGTAGGAACGTGGATCCTGGTTACCATGGTGAGGGTAGGAACGTAGATCCTCGTTATCATGGTGAGGGTAGGAACGTAGATCCTGGTTACCATGGTGAGGGTAGGAACGTGGATCCTGGTTACCATGGTGAGGGTAGGAACGTAGATCCTCGTTATCATGGTGAGGGTAGGAACGTAGATCCTGGTTACCATGGTGAGGGTAGGAACGTTGATCCTCGTTATCATGGTGAGGGTAGGAATGTAGATCCTGGTTACCATGGTGATGGTATGAACGTAGATCCTGGTTACCATGGTGAGGGTAGGAACGTAAATGACGAATATGTAAAAACATTTGGATAGAAGCATTCGAGTCACTGCCCAGGACTCATGCTTTAAGCAAAACCGCAACAAAATGAAACAAAGTTGTTATGATGTGGAAGGAGGAGGACGACCCAAAATGCAGGACAACAAACAGGATTTATTAACAAGTCTGGCAAGGCTGTGAGACAGAAGAATAGGATTAACACAAAGGAGTGTCTTAAAAATATAACAGAGTTCAAGGATATACGTAGACTTGGTGAGGCAGCCAGGAAGACTGGCTGGGTGGGATGATGAAGACTAATCCCTACAGGTGTTTGGGATCAGGCTGAAATCCAGTAGAGGGAGGAAGGTCCAGGGCTTCCTCTGCTGGCAGGTGAGGGGGTCATGACAAACTTACTCTGTGCTCTTGCAACATATGGCCGTTCTGTGCATGAATAACAGAGGCAACACCAAAGTGCTCGGTAGATCAAACCAAACATCGATGGTCATGATCATACAATTCATATTTCGCTTTGAAAGGAAAAGCACCGCCCAGAAAAGACCCCAAGCAAACCTCAAAGCCAACACCAACAAGATGATCAAAATGGTATAGAAAGCTCTCAGCTTTGATTGGTCCACCTTAGCATGTTCTCCCGGGCCGGGGCGTAGGAGAACATACAGACAAGACAGGCTGCAATAAGACACTATGGTTATGGAGAGTATTAGAAGTAAGAAATTCGTGTAGGTGAAGTCTATCCAATTCACTGAAAGAGTCCCAAGGGTTGTAAGCAGCCAGACCCAACCGATGCAAGCATATCTAATCCTGATCCATCTTTGGTTTTTCAGACTGATGTAAGTAAGAGGATGAACGACAGCCAGATAACGCTCCAAACATGTCAACAAATTAAACATTATTTCTCCAAACCACGTAAACGTGAGGCAAAAAGTCCCTGAATTTAAAGCTGATAAGTTGTTGGTATCATATCCCAAACAGTTGAAGACACATCCAACGACACCAATCAGCTCCATGACGACCATGTTGTAGGTGAAGCTGTCCGAGTGGCTGCAGGTTTGCGTCCTGTGCCACTGCTGGAGGCCATGTTTGAGGATGAAGATGGAGAGAGGAAGGTGGATGAAGATATTAAGGACGCTGTACACGGTAAAGACGATGGAGCTCGGTTTGGTAACGAGGCACGTCATGTACTGAGAGAAGAATTCTTGGGATTCAAAAGAAGAGTTGGTCTGCATTTCTCTGGGATCGTCCTCTCCCTGTGTGTTCTGGTTGGTTTGTGAAGCTGCAGCCGTTCATCTTAGATTATAAAATATTATTTGCATGACCTGACACGTGCAGATCGATGTGACTGAGGCAGAAAGTAAAATAAACAAGACTAAGTCAACGCCAGCGTGTCAAATAAAACGCCTCCACCTGCCTTCTGGGGTTGAGGTCTATGAGAACCAGGTTTGTTATTAGTGGTAGAAAAAATACGACAACTTGAGTTCATCTATAATAGGTATCCAAGTAATGTCATGGAACATTTCCTCCCTCCTATACCTGCTCTGGATCCTAATTGAGTACATCTGGGTCCAATGGTCTTCACTCTGATGACTGCACCTGTTTCTCGTCTTTCCCCCTGGTGTCCATCACTTCATGGTTAAACCATCTGCTGTTCTGCACTCCTGATGATGTCCCTCCACGTCGTCCTCCAGGCAGCACATGTCTACCTCTAACTTGGTTAAAACTGGCTATGCATCTGGGTCCTACATCTCCACCTTCTCCACCTTCACTACCTCATAACAGAATGATCTGTCCAGTATGGACCCAGCACTCATCTACTCACGATCCAACCTCCTGCTTCACCTAACTCTAAGAGGGTTTTGGGACCGGACTCTTCCGTCCATGTTCCTCACTACGAGGGTGTCCCAGCCATCTCTCCACCTTGTGCCTGACCAAGAGGCCATCCCGGACGCGTCTCCTCCTGTTTCTGATCACCAGGGATCTCCTGAAGAAACTTCTCCATTGCCCCCATGATCTACCGGTCAGGTACTGCTACCACCCTCTGCCCACCCTGGACTTGTATTTGTTGTTTTTGTTTGGACGTCTGGAATCCGCCCCCATGATCTTCCTCCCTTCTGGAACATTTCCTCCCTCACAATCCTGTCCTGTACCCTAATTCAGTACACCTGGTTCCCTCTCCCTGATGTCTCCGCCCGTGTCTCATTCTCCCTCTGGTTATTTAACCCCTGATGTCCATCACTCCGCAGTCTGATCATCTGCTGTTCTGCAGCCATGATTGTGCCCCTCCACGTAGTCGTCAAGGCTGCACATGCCAACCCCTCTTTCCTAACCCCTGATCGACCACAATAAACTGTCTTTGTGTCTTGGTCCTACATCTCCACCGTCACCATCTCATGACGAGTAACTCTAGGTTTTTAATTAAAATCTTTTTGTGTTTTTTTTGAGATATTACATTCACAGAAGATCACGGACTAGATCAAGAATCGGTCAGAATTTGCCTTCAGTCATCGTTTACATCACGTTTCATTCTTTACATTTAAATTCATGCAAATATTTAGTGGTAATTTATTTCAATGTGACCAGACATGACAACTAATGTGGGTAAAGCCTGTACCGTACACAGAGGGGAGAAGAAGAACCTGAACCCTCTCTGAAAAGGTCAGTATTTTTATTATTGTACAATCTACTCGTTAAATTCACTCCATTTTAAAATGTAAAAGCATTTCTGTTCCGCGGTCTTCTGCTTATCCGGAGCCGGGTTTGTGGGGCAACAGTCTCAGATGGGAAGCCCAGGCTTCTGTCACCCCGGCTGCATCCTCCCTCTCACCCAGGAGGATCCTGAGGGGTTACCTGTCCAAACTGTGAGACATAGTCTGTCCAGCAGGTCTGGGGTCTGCCTCTTGGTCTCCTCTGAGAGGGACGTGACCGAAACACCTCACCAGCGAGGCGCTTGGGAGGCATCCTAACCAGATGTCCGAACCAACTCATCTGGCTTCTTCTCAGCGGCAGTGACTCTATCCTGAGCCATCTTGGCCTTGCTTTGTCCTCACCCGGAGGGCCGAGCTCCTCACTCTATCTCTGAGTGAGAGCCCAGTCACCCTGCGGAGGAAGATCATTTCAGCCGGTTTTGTCAGCAATCTCGTTCTTTCGGGATTGCGAAAGAACGTTCCTTCCTGAGGGTAGGAACGTAGATTCTGGTTACCATGGTGAGGGTAGGAACATAGATCCCGGTTACCATGGTGAGGGTAGGAACATAGATCCTGGTTACCACGGTGAGGGTAGGAATGTAGATCCTGGTTACCATGGTGAGGGTAGGAACGTAGATCCTGGTTACCATGGTGAGGGTAGGAACGTAGATCCTTGTTACCATGGTGAGGGTAGGAATGTAGATCCTGGTTACCATGGTGAGGGTAGGAACGTAGATCCTGGTTACCATGGTGAGAGTAGGAACGTAGATCCTGGTTACCATGGTGAGGGTAGGAATGTAGATCCTGGTTACCATGGTGAGGGTAGGAACATAGATCCTGGTTACCACGGTGAGGGTAGGAACGTAGATCCTGGTTACCATGGTGAGGGTAGGAACGTAGATCCTGGTTACCATGGTGAGGGTAGGAATGTAGATCCTGGTTACCATGGTGAGGGTACGAACATGGGTCTTGGATACCATGGTGAGAGTAGGAACGTAGATCCTGGTTACCATGGTGAGGGTAGGAATGTAGATCCTGGTTACCATGGTGAGGGTAGGAACGTAGATCCTGGTTACCATGGTGAGGGTAGGAATGTAGATCCTGGTTACCATGGTGAAGGTAGGAATGTAGATCCTGGTTACCATGGTGAGGGTAGGAACATAGATCCTGGTTACCATGGTGAGGGTAGGAACGTAGATCCTGGTTACCATGGTGAGGGTAGGAATGTAGATCCTGGTTACCATGGTGAGGGTAGGAACGTAGATCCTGGTTACCATGGTGAGGGTAGGAATGTAGATCCTGGTTGCCATGGTGAGCGAGAGCTTTGCTTTTCGGCTCAGCTCATTCATCACCACAACGTCTCTTCTACCTGTATCTATCAGGAGTGTGGCATCCGGATTATTGCAGACGCCGCTCTCATCTGTCTGTCGATCCTGCTCCATTCTTCCCCTACTCGTGAACAAGACCCGAGTTACTTAAACTCCTTCACTTGGGGAAGAACCCTGTCTTTGACCCGTAGAGAGCATTCCAAGCCCATGTAAGATGCTGCATGTTGTGGAATCCTATGGAATACTTTGCTGCACCGTTAGTTTTGTGTGTTCATAACATGTTATCTTTTGTAGATAATGGAGGACGTGTCATCCAGGAATGAGTCTCTGATCTACTTATACGACTGTGTCTTTGTAGAGTTTCCCTTCGTCTTCACAGCGGCCATCTGCAGTAACGTCAGCATCCTTCTTCCAACCCACATCTATGTCTTCTACTGTAATCTAAAAACATGGCTGTGTTGCCGTGGCAACTCCTCATCTCCGACAATGAGCCACTTGGACAGCTTTACCTTCCACATGGTCGTCATGGAGATACTTTCAGCTCTTTTCAATTTCCAGACTTTGTTGAATATTTTGACCGTAAACGTAGCCTTGTATCAAACGTTCTTTGAGTTGATTAATCTGATCTGGTACGGTCAGGGACTGTTCCACATCCTGACCTGCGTAGAGCGCTACCTGGCTGGGGTTCACCCCGTTGCCTACCTTAGCCTGAGGAATGAAAAAGGAATCCGAATAAGGAACACCAGTATCGGTTGTGCATGGCTGCTTTCCTTCTTAATCATGGGTTTTGGAGTAGCTAAAATTCAATCTCTCATTATGGACTACATCTTCCTAGGTGTGTTTTTTGCCATCAGTACCTTCTGCTTTTTCTCTGTGCTCTGTGTTCTAGTCCATCCGGGTCCAGGTGAACAAAGGAAGGACAAGAACAAGGCAAAGCAGAGAGCGTTCTGCACCATTGTGGCCATCCAGGGAGTGCTGCTAATGAGGTTTTCCTGGGCTCTGATTTGGGTCATAGCAGCAGAAATTGGAGAAGATTTTGACTGCGAGATGGTTATTTCTGATTATTTTGTTAATCTTCCCAGCAGTTTGGTCTTACCGCTGCTTTTCCTTCACAGAAAGGGAAAGTTAGACTGCAGATGGGCTCGACCAATTCAAAAGAAGTAGATGGGATCACAGGGCAGAACCCCAATGTACCATACAAATATAGAAAGGAATACTCCTGGTAGAGACAGGTAGAAGAGATGAAGTCCTCAGTAGTTCCTGTCAGAAAAACAGACTGTCCTTGACAGATATACTCAAAACGACCAGGTTAAAAGAACCATTCTTGGTAGTTAGAAAAGACCATTCCTTGTAGTTAAAGGAAAAAAGGACCGGTCCATTCGTTCTGTCGTCTTCTGCTTATCCAGGGCCAAGTCCTGGGTGTATACAGCATCAGACAGAAAACCCATGCTTCTCTCACCTCGGCTGCATCTTCACGCTCATCCAGGAGGATCCTGAGGTGTTCCCTGTCCAGCTGTGAGACATAGTCTCTCCAGCACCGTCTGGGGTCTGCCCCGAGTCTCCTCCCGGTGGGATGCACCCGAAACACCCTGGGCTCAAAGCGCCTCCTTTCAGATCGTCTCCTTCTCAGCTCTGTCGGGACTCCACTGACTCCTCCAGCCACGATGGATCTGGTTCCGAGAGCTAGCAGCTGGTCGTGCATGTAAATAAAGCGGGACGACTCCATGACCGGCAAAATAAAAGAAACAGAGAGCTAGCCGTTACATGAAGGAAGAGTTTCAGAGCTCAACAGACACATCAAAGACACAGCCGGACAGTCAAAGATTTAATCCCTGTTTTTTTTAAATAAAGTAACCCTTCTTTGAGTTAAAATGTATAGAATTAGACTCATATTTAAGCTACAGGTTGATGTTTTTTTTGTGTATTGATTCAGAAAATCTGGTTGTACTTAATAAAAGAGTTTTCTTGAGATCTCAACAACAGATTCTTGGCCTTGTTTTGTCTTCCTGTACCGCTGGGGTGTTAAACTGCAGTCCTCAAGGGCCCAAAACTTGAGGTCAAAACAGCTGATGCACATCAAGTGAAATCAACATTGACTCCATAAGCCAGATATGGGGGTGGGACTCCTTGTTGGTAATCAAGGGGAGTGGGTCGGGTAAGGTGAGATTTCTCCAGGGTTTGTTATGGGATGTTCTCAATATGGTGTCAGGAGAGGTGGGAGGGGAGTTGGTGTTTATGTGGGTTCCGGGTCATGTGGGAACAGAGGGGGGATGAACAGGTGGATAGGGTGGTGAAGATGTCGATGGAGAGGGTCGTGACTCTGTCCAGTGGTGAGGCGAAGGCGCTTGTCTGGGTGGGGGTGAAGAAGATGTGGCAAATGGAGTTGGAATCGGGGCATACGGTTTGGGGTCTGTATGAAGTTCAGAGGATGGTAGGGGAGGGTGCTGTTTCAATGGCAGGAGGGAGGAAGGCACAGGTGGTGATTGGTCGGTTGCGGATGGGGCACACAGAGTTCAAGGGCACCCAGGTGGGATTTTTGGGCGCTGTGAGGAGGTACAGACGGTTGAACATGTATTGTTGAGGTGTGGTGCGTATGAGGGGGAAGGGCGGGTCTGTTGGGAACATTGAGGGTGGTAGATCTGGAGGGTGTGTTGGGATTGGGTGGGCATGGACGAGGTCGAAAGGCATTGATGTGTTTCTTGAAAAGAACAGGATTGATGAGTAGGGTGTGAAGATTGGTGGTGTTCCAGAAGGGTGCTTCTGCCGTTAAAACTAAAGAAGAAGAAGCTGGATCAGGTTAGTAGACACAAGAACACACGGAGGGACCAGGACCTGAGTTTGACACCTGTGCTGTACAGGAATATTCCTACTAAAATCTTACCGTGCCCCTCATGCCACACATAGATGCCATGTTCTTTAGTTTCTGTACCACGCCATCTTCAATTCAAATGTTGCTTATTTGCATTAAAGAAACACGGACACCATGACAAGGGATGTATGGAAAACCAGATGATTGATGGAGACAAAGTGACAACCAGGTGTCCAAAAAAAAAAAACCTCACTGAAGCACACGTCACAAACACGCATGCAATCATTCATTCAAATAAATGAACAGTTCTTTCAGGATTTACCAGCATTTTTTTTTTGGTTGTTTTGGTCCAAAAAGCCTCATTTTGTGAGCAATTTTTCTAAAAGTTGTAGTAAAAAGTTCATTCATTCAATCATCTTCTTGATTCAGCGCATCTGGTCCCAGCTGCTCCTTCCTGATGTCTGCGTCCTCTTGATTTTTAAAGCCTTGGCGTTCCCTACTCTGATGTCAGATCATTTCCTGCTGCAGCCATGAAGGTGTCCCTCCACGTTGATACTTCAGCCTAATGTTTCAACTTCAATGGCGTCTCTGGTCCTGCTAAGCCTGCCCAACACGGGCAGGGTACACATTCCTGCACCTCTTTCTTTACCCCTGATTAACAACAATAAATTCTTTAAAACTGGCTATGGTTCTGGGTCCTACCTCTCCGGCTTCATGACAGGTGGTTGTCATGGGTCCGCCAGGTAAACTGAATGGGGCAAAAATAAAACTAAGGCTTCTGTTTTTGCCCCATGTGGTGAGAAAAAACCTTAATAAAGCTGCATTACAATCAGAAAATTTTGGTTCCAGAGGCCTGAACCACCCCATCTGGCTTCTCTTGACCAGGAGGAATGGCTTCTCTACTCCGAGCTCCTTCCTGGTGGCAGATCTCCTCACCCTATCTCTGAGTGAGAGCCCAGCCACCCTGCAGAGGAAGATCATTTCAGCCGCAATCTCATTCTTTTGGTCACCGTCCACAGCTGGTGAACATGGTGAGGGTAGGAACGTAGATCCTGGTTACCACGGTGAGGGTAGGAACGTACATCCTGGTTACCATGGTGAGGGTAGGAATGTAGATCCTGGTTACCATGGTGAGGGTAGGAACGTAGATCCTGGTTACCATGGTGAAGGTAGGAACGTAGATCCTGGTTACCATGGTGAGGGTAGGAACGTAGATCCTGGTTACCATGGTGAGGGTAAGAACGTAGATCCTGGTTATCATGGTGAGGGTATGAACGTAGATCCTGGTTACCACGGTGAGGGTAGGAACGTACATCCTGGTTACCATGGTGAGGGTAGGAATGTAGATCCTGGTTACCATGGTGAGGGTAGGAACGTAGATCCTGGTTACCATGGTGAAGGTAGGAACGTAGATCCTGGTTACCATGGTGAGGGTAGGAACGTAGATCCTGGTTACCATGGTGAGGGTAGGAATGTAGATCAACTTATAAATCCAGAGCTTTGCTTTTCGGCTCAGCTCTTTCTTCATTATGATGAAATAATGCAGCGTCCTGATTATTGCAGATGCTGCACTGATCCGTCTGTCTACCTCCCGTTCCTCGTGAACAAGACGTGTTTACTCATCACGTATTTTAGCGATCCATCAAACAACGTGGCAGGTATTTTCAAACAGAATCCATTAATCAAATTAACAGTCACCCGTCAGCCTCTTTATCTTTCAAACATATTTACCAGGCAAATATTTTAGCCGTCTCAGCTTTGGTTAAAAAGAATCCAAAACAAAGCGAGTCATCTGCGACCACAAAGAAAGACGTTAGGAATCAACCCTGCTGAGGTCAGTGATCATCTTTGGAATAAATATGTTTGTAAAAGACTGTAAATAAGATTTTTTTTCAAGTTTCAAGTTTGGTAGAATTTAAGTTTTAATGATGAAAGATATTTTGAACCACTGTTTACTTCCCTCTAAATCCACAGATTCGTTACAGTGTATCGAAATGATAGATTTTAAAACTAAATATTTCTCTTTTTTGTCGGGTTTTGCTCATTTTCCACAATTATTTCCCCCAAAAAATTCTGTTGGGATTGTCTACTTTAAACACCCAGCTCTCCACTCTCTGCCTAGACCAGGGGTGTCCAAATCCGGTCCTCGAGCGCTGGTGAATTTGTGTGTTGCACTCCTTACACCGCAGCAGGCTGCCCACAACGGTGCCAATGGTGGGAGAGACGGGGGTTAGGTGTCTTCTCCAAGGACCCTAGACACCCTTATTTTGTTTTTCAAAATAAAAACAAAAGTCAACCATTCGCCTGCCCGGTCCGGGGTGAACGCTCTAACCACTGAGCCACCGTCTCCCCCCTTATTAAAATTCTACTGGCTGTTGATTTATGTGCATCAGCTGTATTAAAACCAGGAACGTGTTGAAAACCATCAGGACCCCAGCCCTCGAGGACCAGCTTTGAACACTCCTGTCCTAAACAATTATTGAATGAATCCTACTGATTGGGTTTTTTCTCTATTTTTCAGACACAATGACTGATTTTAATTTCTGTCTGGATGAGACCCTTCTTGGTTCCAACGGTTCATCGAACGTCGACGTGGGATCTTTTGATTTTTGCTGCTTACTTGCCAAAGAAACGTACAAAATCTACCTGGTCTTCTTTGGTACCAGTGTATTCCTACTCCTTCCACTCTGCCTCATCGTCATCTACTACGGCGTCCAACAGCAGCTCCTTAAACGTTCCACAACCACTGCCTCGGACAGCTTCACCTATCAGACCATCGTTTTTGATCTGATTGGTATTTCTGGGTGTGTTCTTACCTTTTATGGAATCAACTCAAAAACTGCCCAAGCTTTATCTTTAGGTTGCCTTCTTTGGTTTTTCTCTTGGTGCGGAGAGACTATGTTTCACGCCTTGACGTGTTTGGAGCACTACCTGGCTGTTGTTCACCCCATCGCTTACGTAAGGCTGAAGAACCAAAGAGGGTTCGGACCCAGACACGTCAGCATCATCTGTGCCTGGCTGATGTGCTTCATGGGACTTGCTTCCATGTTCAAACAAAATGTCTTCATCGTATTAAGTTGCTGTACATTGTCTATAGTCGTTTTGTTTGTCTCCTACTGCATCCTCTCGGTTCTCTTTGTTCTAATTCGTCCAGGTCCAGGTGAAAAAGAGGCCGTCAACCAATCAAAGAAAAGAGCTTTTTACACCATTTTGGCCGTTTTGGGAGCGCTGATTTTGAGGTTTTCTGGAAGTTTGATTTGGATGATAGTTTATTCTTCTAAAGGTCCTAATTATTGCTTGATCTTAGCCAGTTTGATCTGGTTTTTTCTGCCAAGTTGTCTGGTCTTACCTTTGTTATTTCTGCACAGAGTGGGGAAGCTTACATGTCACTAGAAAGATTCTTCCTGTCATTGAGTTTTTTTGCGGGACTTTGTTAGAGTTAGAACTTGAGATGTTGGTTTGATGACGTAATGACATCAAAATAAAAATATACATGAATAAAAGATGGATTTCTGTTTCATTATTGATTCAACATCTTATGGAAGGAATTTAAATATGATCCAAACTTGATGCCACCAAAGATAGGATCATAAAGAAGATGAATTCCTCTGTTAGTACCACAACGGGAAAATTAATGGTCAGTAAATTTTATTTACATAAAGCTTTTCACAGATAAAATCACTGTCATGATCCCCTCTTCTGCAGCCAAGAGGAAGCCATGTATGTGTCTCAACCATCTGATTAGGATCACCTGGGACTTTCCTGAATTAAGTTAATAAACCATGTTTGAAGTCCTGCATTTGGGTCCTCCTCTTTCCACCATCCCGTAAAACCCTGACAGAAAGACCTGACCACAACTGGACCCAGCAGACTTAAGGTCCGACTCCTGTGAATCCTGAAGGGCAAAGTCCGACTCCTGCGAGAGGAGGTGCCAAGCCAAGCCAAGCCACGCCAAGTCCGACTCCAAGCCATGCCACAAGATCTTTGACCACCCGGAGGTGGTCATTGAGGAGGGGGTACTTTCATGATTGCCAAGAGGGAGCCATGTATGTGTCTCAACCATCTGATTAGGATCACCTGGGACATTCCTGGATTACGTTAATAAACCATGTTTGAAGTCCTGCATTTGGGTCCTCCTTTTTCCTCCACCCTCAAAAACCTGACAATCACAAAGCACTGAACAATAAAAACAAAGGACAGTACGATTAATACACACGATCAGGTCGTAGCTTGTAAACCGAAAAAAGGACAGATAAAATCTGTCATGAAGCATGTACAGGTGGAAGGAGGAGGTTTATTTAAAATGGCAGTCTCGTAATGCTGTGAAGGTGGCATGGCAAGAGGTTATTATTCAGAATGTGTTTCTTGGTCTGCCAACCAGGGAGACCTGGCTGGAAGGGATGGTAATGACCTGACGTGGAGGTCCAGGGTGATTGCCCTTAAATAGAAAGCAGGGTCCACAGATGTGTGGCATCAGAATAATCATACTCAGGTGTCTCAAACAGGGTGATGAGGGAAGGTCCAGGGCTCTCTCTGGTGGAAGGTGAGGGGATCATGACAAAATCACAATAAAATCACAGTAAAAACTGTCAAGTTAAAGCATTATTGAATAAAAATGTCTTCAGTTGTTTTAAAAGAATCCACAGGATTAGCTGTACGATGGGAGGGAGGGAGCGAGGAAGGGAAAACTCCTAAAAAACCCATCAGTGGGGAAAAAATAAGAAACCTCGTGGGGATCCACATGAAAGAGAGATCCCTCCCCCGGGACGAGCAGACAATGTGTCAAAGATTATTGTTTAAATATGATCTTATTCTAATCTACAGCTAAATATCTAAAGAAGTCAATAGATGTTCTTCATTATGATGGAAACACGGGGGCTCCTCAGCCCGGAGATGTCCAGGACGAGGATGAGTAGATGTTCTTCATCTGATGGAAACACGGGGGACTCCTCAGCCCGGAGATGTCCAGGACGAGGATGAGTAGATGTTCTTCATCTGATGGAAACACGGGGGACTCCTCAGCCCATATTCTGAGGTCTGTCCATTCAGGGCTCTGCACGTTAAAACAAGTATTTTAAAATCAATACTCCACTTAATGGGGAGCCAATGCAGAGAGGATAAAATGGGGGTGATGTGAGCTCTTCTGTCCGCTCCGGTTAAAAGCCTTGCTGCAGTGTTTTGGACAAACTGGAGACGTTAAGAGCGTAATTATTAGAACAATTAAAAAGCATGGATAATCACTGTGCTGCATTACACCGCAGCAGGCAGCCACGACGGCACCAATAGTGGAAACTATTGGGAGGAGGTAGATGTCTGCTCCAGGGTATATCTAAGTGGCTCAGTGGGATTCAAACCGGTTTCTCCCGGTCCAAGGATGGACACTCTACCACAGAGCCAACGCCTCCCCTAAGGTTGAATAAATGCAATCCCTCCCAAACCACCGAACTGCTCATAGTTACTCAATACCTACTGTAGATGAACTGAATAGCTTTCATAGGGCAGATCGACAAAGGTCAGTCCCTACATGTACAAAGTAGAACCCATGGTCAGATGCAGCCAATCAGGAAACTCAGGATGGATCACGATGCCATGTTCTGGGTTTACTGTATTCTTTATTTACTGTACCACGTCATGTTCGATTCAAATGGTACTTATTTGCATTAAAGAAACACGGGCACAGTGACGAGGGGATGGATGGAAAACCAGATGATGGATGGAGGTAAAGTGAGAACCAGGTGTCCTCTCTAAAAATAAAGTACACCTCATTGATGCACATCCAAGGATTTATGCAAAGTTATTACTGAAGTATGTCATGGAGTCTGTGGTGCGTGGAGGCATGCCTCACCGTCCGGCCGTCATTAATGGGATGGGTAAAGTCCAGCATCTTGGCAAGTCAAATCTAGTCAGGAGGGAGGACTGAACGTGTCGCATATCAAACAAAACCAAACAAGGTACTTAGTGGATCCAGTGAACTCATCTCTACCGTGTGCTTAGTAAATGGTGACCGGCCTCATCGAGATCTAAACAACTGGAAGTGAACAACCAGTCACTGAACCTAAAAATAATACATGCTAGCATCATGCCAGGTCACAGCTCTCGATGTTTAGATCATCTGGAAGGGTAATGATGTGTTGTGGGACGGAGTGAGAGGGGGATGACACGTTCTGGGCATGCGCTGAGGTGCAAAGTCGCAGATCTCGACGGTCGCAGATCTTGTCAGGACTGACAGATACACTGAAACTAATTAAAAAACAGGGCGGCATGGTGGCGCAGTGGGTGGTACAGTGGCCTCACAACAAGAAGGTCCTGGGTTCGAGTCCTTGATGGGGACGAGGCTTGGAACACTGGTCTTTCTGTGTGGAGTTTGCATGTTCTCCCTGTGTATGTGTGGGTTTTCTCCAAGTACGCTGGCTTCCTCCCACCCTCCAAAAACATGCATGTTAGGTTGATTGGCCACAACATGGTTGTCCCTAGGAATGTGTGTGTGTGTGTATGGTTGTGTGTGTGTGGCCCCACGAGAGACTGGCAACCTGTTTGGGGTGTACCCTACCCCTCGCCTCAAATCAGCTGGGATGGACTCTGGCACCCCCAGCAACAGATTGACGGTTATGAACGTGACTGACTGGCCAAAAATCTCATTCGTACCCTTGTACCCTCCTTCTTGGTGAGGAAAAACTCCAGTAGAGGGACAAAAAGAGAAGAAACCTCAGTGGGATCCACATGAAAGGTGTTGTTTTTTTGGCCCAGCAAAGACAACAAACCCTTTCTCACTATTTTTGTGCTCTTGACAATTCTTCTTCTTTTTGCATTTCCTTTCATGGGGCGCCACATCAAGTCACTTTCTTCCATCTAACCCTATCTCCTGCATCCTCTTCGGTCACACCAACTATCTTCATGTCTTCCTTCACTGTATCCATGAACCTCCTCTTTGGTCTTCCTCTAGTCCTCTTTCCTGGTGGTTCCAAACCCAGCATCCTTTTTCTGATGTACTCTCTCTCTCTCCTTTGCACATGTCCAAACCATCTCAGTCTGACCTCTCTGACTTTAAAACCTCTAACATGTGCTGTTCCTCTGATAACATTCCTCTGATGACAATTAAATTTGTCAAAGTTCAGCTGAGTGATTTTTAACTCGACTGGGCCGACCCGATGTCTGGGATTAATAAAGTTTCTGATTCTGAATTGAATCATTCTACGCAGTATTTTGTTAAGACGCCATATAATAATAATAATGACATAATGAATTACTCCATTCATCCCTCACCGGAAAAATTTGTGTGCTGCACTCCTTACACCGTAGCAGGCTACCCTTTGACGGCGCCAATGGTGGGAGAAGCGGGGGTTAGGTGTCTTCTCTAAGGACCCTAGACGTGCTCTTTGTGGTCCGTGAACCCGCGAACTTCCGGTCAGCACGCGAATGCTCTAACCACTGAGCTGCCATCTCCTCATAGCACACCATCTTCAGTTTCTCTCATTTCTCTTTTTTTGTCACGTTTTCAAACGATCCATCAAACAACGTGACAGGTATTTTTAAACAGAATCCATTAATCACGTTGTTTGTCGTTTGTCAGTCTCCTGGTAATATGAACATATTTCCCATGCAAATAAATGAACATTCTCAGCTTTGGTTAAAAAGAGCATGAATCCCAAATGAAGCCAGTTTTCTGCGACCACAAAGAAAGAAGTTTGGAACCAACCATACTGAGGTCAGTAGTTATATTTGGAATACCGGTGTTTCATAAAAAAAAAAAAGCATAAATAAGACCATATTTTTGTAGAATTTAAGTTGTGTAGGACAAGCGTACCTTGCAGTAGAAATCAAACGGTGAGTTTTAAGCTGCCAAAATCATCTTTAGCTTGAAGGGACCAAAACAAGTTAACAAACAGACAAAATGATCAACTTTAACTTGTTCATTTGAAAGGGTTTCTTTTTGAATTTGACCAAAAAGCATAGCCAGATTTAAACAGTTCACTGAAAGACATGCAGAACTCTGTAAGATGAGTGACCAGAGGGAGACTTTGGCTGGACGTCGAGGGGATGAGAGGGATGGAGCCTGCCTGGACCAGACATAGGAGCTCAACAGGAGGCAGGGTATACTAGGAGCCAAGAGGAACGAGCTCAGCAGGATGAGGATCAGAGCTATCGAGCTCAACGGGATACTGTACATCAGGAGCCAGGGGGAAACGAGCTCACCCGGGTGAGGATCAGAGCTGTGGAGCTCAACAGGATGGCAGGGTATACCAGGAGCCAAGAGGAACGAGCTCAGCAGGATGAGGATCAGAGCTGTGGAGCTCAACAGGATGGCAGGGTATACCAGGAGCCAAGGGGAACGAGCTCAGCAGGATGAGGATCAGAGCTATTGAGCTCAACAGGATGGCAGGGTATACCAGGAGCCAAGAGGAACAAGCTCAGCAGGATGAGGATCAGAGCTGTGGAGCTCAACAGGAAGGCAGGGTATACCAGGAGCCAAGGGGAACGAGCTCAGCAGGATGAGGATCAGAGCTATTGAGCTCAACAGGATGGCAGGGTACACTAGGATGGCTGCATGAAGGCAACACTGCAGGCCAGTGGAGCAGTGTGCAGAAGGGGAAGCAGCAGAGGACTGGAGCAAGGGAGTGATGCAGGGGTCTGATCCAGCAGGGAAGTGAGGGACACCAGGGCTTATAGTCCAAAGGGAAACACGGAACACCGGGGGATTGAGACCAAGTGTGCCAAATTAGGGCAGGATTGGAGGGAAGGAGTGTTCTAGATGAGAGGGGAACGTGACAGCCAAAGCGGAAATTAGAAAATCCTTCTGGAACTGTTAGTTCTCTTTTTATTTTGTTCACACACCATGGAGGTAGTAGGGACCAGGTACAGTATGAGGAATCGGGGGAAGGGTGAAACATCATGACAGCCATTAACCCTCTAAAACAGCTTTGTGTCTTTTTGTTCCAGACAGGATGGCAAACTCTTCATCCTTTAATGCCTTCAACCTTCATCCAGATCCTTCCACCTACACCTCGATTTACTGCTCAGCCAATGATTCAACCGTGAACTTCTATGACATGTTTTCCATCACCAACGTCACCATCTTGCTTCCGTTTTGTGTTTATATTCTCTATTGTGGAGGAAAACAGTGGCGGTCCATGTCTCCATCAGTGTCACTGAGTCACTCGGACTGCTTTACTTACCACATGGTCGTCATGGAGCTGATCGGTGTGTTGGGATGTGTCGTTTCGTTATGCAGAACCGATGGGAATTTAGAACTGTCAGCAGTTGGCATCAGTATTTATTCTTTTACCTGGTACGGCCAATTACAATTTCACTTTCTGACCTGCGTGGAGCGCTACCTGGCTGTCGTCCATCCCATAATCTACCTGAGTCTGAGATCCGACAGGGGAACCAGATACAGAAACATCTGCATCGGTTTTGCTTGGTTGCTTTCCTTCGTTGGCTTAACTTTGACTGTTATGGGGTACTTTATTTATTATGACATCTGTCTCCTTATTTTATCAGTGACGGTCGTTTCTTTTTGCAGCCTCTCTGTTCTCTGTGTTTTGATTCGTCCAACTCCAGGAAACCATGGAGACGACAGAGAAAAAGTTGGTCAATCAAAGCAAAGAGCGTTTTTCACCATTTTGGTCATTCTAGGTGTGTTAATCCCAAGATTTTCTATTGGTGTGGTTTGGGTTCTTATTTTTCTGATCAAACACGAAGAGAACTGTATTTTATTGTGGTGTAATTGTTGGATAAATCTGCCGAGCAGTTTGGTTTTACCTCTGTTATTTTTAAAGAGAGCGAAAAAGTTAGAATGCTGTAAGAAAAAAAACAAGTTCTAAAAGAACAGCTACTTAGTCTGGTATCAGTATGTGCCAATGTCTGGAAAAAAGCCTGCTCTGTTTAAATGTCTGGCAGCCATGGTAACCAGGAGCTATGGTCCTACCCTCACCATGGTAAACGGGATCTAGGTTCCTACCCTCACCATGGTAACCAGGATCTACGTTCCTACCGTCACCATGGTAACAAGGATCTACGTGCCTACTCTCACCATGGTAACCAGGATCTACGTTCCTACCCTCACCATGGTAACCAGGATCTACGTTCCTACCCTCACCATGGTAACCAGGATCTACGTTCCTACCCTCACCATGGTAACCAGGATCTACGTTCCTACCCTCACCGTGGTAACCAGGATCTACGTTCCTACCCTCACCATGGTAACCAGGATCTACGTTCCTACCCCCACCATGGTAACCAGGATCTACCTTCCTACACTCACCATGGTAACCAGGGTCTACGTTCCTACCCTCACCATGGTAACCAGGATCTACGTTCCTACCCTCACCATGGTAATCGGGATCTAGGTTCCTATTCTCACCATGGTAACTAGGATCTACGTTCCTACCCTCACCATGGTAACCAGGATCTACGTTCCCACCCTCACCATGGTAACCAGGATCTACGTTCCTACCCTCACCATGTTAACCAGGATCTACGTTCCCACCCTCACCATGGTAACCAGGATCTAGGTTCCTACCCTCACCATGGTAACCAGGATCTAGGTTCCTACCTTCACCATGGTAACCAGGATCTAGGTTCCTACCCTCACCATGGTAACAAGGATCTGCGTTCCCACCCTCAACCGACCGAAAGAACAACCAAGCCCAGGCTTCTCTCACCCCAGTGACAAAACTCACCCTAATGTGATCCACACACCACTAGCCTGCCATTAGATGACTCATCCCTCTGTTAAACCTCAAGTTGCATTTCACCTGGCTTCCTAACCTGTTCACCATGTCCAATAAAGTGAAGTTTAAATCTTACTATGTGTGGCATTTTGATCCTTACCTAACACCACCATCACGGGGGTGTTTGTAATGCTGTCATTTCTTTAGTAAAATCAGACCTTAAACAAACAGATTTTCATATTGACAGAGATCTTTTTCATGCAAATAAAATACATTTAAATATAATTAAATGAGACAGAGTGAAGTAAAGCGGAACCAGATCAAACTGAGCAGAGAGAGCGACCATCCAGAGAGAACGCTCAAAAACACACAAGGTGGGTTTTCTGATTGATTCATAACAAGAAAACAGTTTTTGGAGAGACTGAAAGCATTTATGATCAAATGATTCCTGTCTAACCTACAGAAATAAGTTTGCATTTTTATGTTCTGAGGCACAAAAAAAGGCTATATTTACTCTTGAATTTAAATTTCCTGCTTTTCAGCAGCTTTTCTTTCCTGGACATGTTTATCTGTTTATAAAGTGGAATCCTATTTTGAGTCGTGTCTACGTACATTGGTTTAATTTGTTCAGATTAGGGTAAAAACTTTTTTCTGTTCCGTCATCTTCTGCTTATCTGGGGACAGGTCACAGAGGTAACAGCATCAGACGGGAAGCCCAGGCTTCTCTCACCTTGGCTGCATTTTTCAGCTCACCCGGGAGGATACCGAGACGTTCCCTGTTCAGCTGTGAGACATAGTCTCTCCAGCAGGTCCAGGGTCTGGCTCTGGGTTTCGTCTTGGTAGGACTTGCCCGAAACACCTCACCGGTGAGGAGCGAATCTACTCCGAGCTTCTCCCGGATGGCAGAACTCCATACCGGATCTCTGAGTCAGAGCCCAGCCACTCTGTGGAAGAAGCTCATTGCGGCCACTTGTATCCGCGATCTCAATCTTTCAGTCACCACCCACAGCTGGTGACCATAAGTGAGGGTAGGAACGTGGATTCTGGTTACCATGGTGAGGGTAGGAACGTGGATTCTGGTTACCATGGTGAGGGTAGGAATATAGATCCTGGTTACCATGGTGAGGATAGGAACATAGATCCTGGTTACCATGGTGAGGGTAGGAACATAGATCCTGGTTACCATGGTGAGGGTAGGAACGTAGATCCTGGTTACCATGGTGAGGGTAGGAACGTAGATCCTGGTTACCATGGTGAGGGTAGGAATGTAGATCCTGGTTACCATGGTGAGGATAGGAACATAGATCCTGGTTACCATGGTGAGGGTAGGAACATAGATCCTGATTACCATGGTGAAGGTAGGAACGTAGATCCTGGTTACCATGGTGAGGGTAGGAACGTAGATCCTGGTTACCATGGTGAGGGTAGGAACGTAGATCCTGGTTACCATGGTGAGGGTAGTAACGTAAATCCTGGTTGCCACCGTGAGGGTAGGAACGTAGATCCTGGTTACCATGGTGAGGATAGGAACGTAGATCCTGGTTACCATGGTGATGGTAGGAAGGTAGATCCTGGTTACCATGGTGAGGGTAGGAACGTAGACCCTGGTTACCATGGTGAGGGTAGGCACATAGACCCTGGTTACCATGGTGAGGGTAGGAATGTAGATCCTGGTTACCATGGTGAGGGTAGGAATGTAGATCCTGGTTACCATGGTGAGGGTAGGAACGTAGATCCTGGTTACCATGGTGAGGATAGGAACGTAGATCCTGGTTGCCACCGTGAGGGTAGGAACGTAGATCCTGGTTACCATGGTGAGGATAGGAACGTAGATCCTGGTTGCCACCGTGAGGGTAGGAACGTAGATCCTGGTTACCATGGTGAGGATAGGAACGTAGATCCTGGTTACCATGGTGATGGTAGGAAGGTAGATCCTGGTTACCATGGTGAGGATAGGAACGTGGATCCTGGTTACCATGGTGAGGGTAGGAACTTAGACTCTGGCTACCATGGTTGAAAAATTTCTCCTTTTTATTCAATTGAAATTTTTCTTTTTCTCACAGACATGCAGGACATGGATGCCTTCACCAATACTCGGCTGAGTGCTCATCTTTTATCCATCAACTCCACGACCTTTAGGAACCTACAATGTTTCACTTCTACACAAGTTTCTCTGATCGTAAACATCCTGTTCTCCATGAACATCATCGTCCTCGTTCCTCTCTGCATCTTCATCCTCCATCATGGCTTCAAGGACTGGAAGAAACGGCGCTCCTCTTCCTCATCGATGAGTCACTCTGACTGTTTCACATATAACATGGTCGTCATGGAGCTCGTGGGTGTGGTTGGGTGTTTGCTTTTCTTATGCGGCATCCATAAGGAAGACTATCTGGTCATCAGGGTTGGGTTAGTCCCTTTCATTTCAAACTACTGTGGACAAATGGTCTTTCACGCTCTGACCTGTGTGGAGCGCTACCTGGCCGTCATACATCCCATAACCTACATGAGTCTAAAACAGGAAAGAGGAATCAGAAACAGAAACATCCTGATTGGCTTTGTTTGGGTATTTTTTTCTTGTTTGGTTGTAGTTGCACTACATGATGAAGGTAGTTCCATCGTTGGTTTTTCTATTGTAGTTTTAACTGTCCTGGTCACTTCATTCTGCAGTCTGTCTGTTCTCTGTGCTCTGATTCGTCCAGGTCCAGGAAACAAAAAGAAGACTGACCAATCAAAGCTCAGGGCGTTTTACACCATTTTATTGATCATGGTAACTCTGGTGTTGAGATTAATCTTTGCTATGATAACTGTTGGTTATTTTGTCTCAGGTAAACATGGGAACTGTATTATTATGTCGTTACAGTTCTGGTTTTATCTGCCCAGCAGTCTGGTGCTGCCTCTGTTGCTTCTCCAGCGGGCAGGGAAGTTTAAATGTTGTAGGAAACATGTCCAACGTGGATGAAAGCAGTTCATAGGTCAGCAACCCGCATTACTGAGAAAATTAAATACCGTTCTGTTCCGTCGTCTTCTGCTTATCCGGGACCAGGTCGCGGGGGTAACAGCCTCAGACCTGAAGCCCAGGCTTCTCTCACCCCGGCTGCATCCTCCAGCTCACCTGGGAGAATCCTGAGTTGTTCCCCGGCCAGCTGTGAGACATAGTCTCTCCTCTTGATCTCCTCCCAAAGGGACGTGCCCGAAACACCTCACCGGCAAGGGAGGCATCCTAACCAGATGCCTGAACCACCCCATCTGGCTTCTCTCGACTCGGAGGAGCAGCCATTCTACTCCAAGCCCCTCCCGGATGGCAGAGCTCCTCCCCCTGTAGGTTCTAAAACACATCTTTAAACATAACTTTTCACAAAGTTATGGACAGATTTCAACAAAATAAGCATAGAAATTGTTTAGTTCAGAAAGGCTTAGGTTTGTTAAAAAAACAAGCTGTCTTTGAACACATCGCAGATCTTCTTCTTCTTTCAGCTTTTCCCTTTAGGGGGCGCCACAGCAAGTCAGTTTCTTCATGTAATCCTATCTGCTGTATCCTCTTTGGTCATACCAACCATCCCCATGTCCTCCTTCACTGCATCCATGAACCTCCTCCCTGGCCCCCTCCGGTGCCCCTCCTGGCGGCTCCAAATCCAGCATCCCTCCCCCCATGCACTCTCTCTCTCTCCTCCGCACGCGCCCAAACCATCCCAGTCCTGCCCCTCCAACTTTATCCCCAAAACCTCCAACATGTGCCGTTCCCCTGATGCACTCACCTCCAATCCTGTCCATCCCAGCCACCCCAGAGAGATTGAATGAAGGAGTCCAATTTTGCTTTAAAAAAAAAAACCACATGGATCAGAAGAATATCACAAAGTTATTGTTCAAAATGTATTTCATGGTCAGGCAGCGAGGAAGACCTGGCTGGGATGGAAGGTGACGGACACCTGAAGGGAAGACAGACTGCCTATTTAAAGGCAGCTGCACAAAGTCCTTCAGGTGTCTAAAATCAGGCAAATGAGGGAAGGCCTCGGGTTCCCTCTGGTGGTGGGCGTGAGAACCATGACCTCCCCCTCAATAACCACCTCCAGCTGGTCAAGGATCTTGGGGCGTGGCCTGACGTGGCTTGTCTTGGCGCACGGCTCGATGTGTCTAAAATCAGGCAAATGAGGGAAGGCTCCGGGTTCCCTCTGGTGGTGGGCGAGGGAACGATGACAGATTATAAAAGAAGTGATCTTTGATTTTTACCTTGTTTATTGAGACTGATGTCGTTTTAGTTGTTTTAATATCTTGAAAAGTGATGTTAGTTTGATTTTAATTAATTAAAGGAACACAAAATAACACTGAAATCAATTCAACTTTGTTTTTTTTTCCTCACTCTAAAAACCAGACCTTTAAGCAACGCGTCGTACGTGTACGTAACTAAAAAAAAAAAAACAATAAAAATGGTCTTATTGTAAATAAAGTCAGAGTCAAGATTGTTTTCTTTCCTGGTTTGATTTCTACTCTTCACCTGGACATGTGTGTCACATCTTGTGTCACATCTGTGTCTTGTCGTCCCCTATCTTTAAGCCCTGTTTCCCTTATCCTCCATGTCAAGTTATGTGTTGTCTTTTTCCTGTTTGGTTTCACCATGTCTGGTTCTGCCCATCAAGCTTCTCTTACTGCCACCATACCCGGTCGGCCCGGAGAGTCTAGTGCTGCCTGCAATTCCTCCTGGTCTGCCACCATGTCTGGTCCTAAAACACCTGCTATGGTCTCCGTGACTTCCCAGGATTCTTGTCGAGGATACATGTCCTGGCCGGCCTGCCCAGGATACTGTTCCTGCCCAGAAAACTATCCTTAAGCAGCCTACAACTTCATTCCCTTTTCAGGACATCCAGAATACCATTACTACCCGGGCCTCTATTTCTGCTCAGGATATCCTTTCAACCCAGGAAACCATTCTAGCCCAGAATACCAATCTCACATTGCATACTGTGCCTGCTCAGGATATTGTTCCTGCCCAGCATATGGTTCCCACTGAAAGAATCCGGGGGTTTTCTTCTTCTCAGGTTTTGGTTAAATCCAATATTTGCTTCAACTATAGTTCATTAAATAATCTCACCACCCGGTCTTTCTTGCGTGTCCAGACTGAAGAGAGAAGGCTGGTGATGAAACACTAAATATTAAGCATACCAAGCATTTGAAATACGACCAGGATTCAATCATTTTCTCAATTTCCGATATTTATTCCTAAACATTAAAATCTAAACAGATGCATCTGGGTTTCATTGTCCTCACAGAGCACACCTATGTCTCTCTGTGAGGTTACAACAAAGACAACGCCCATCTAAGTTTGCCAAATTTATAGTTCATTTACAGTTCATGAATATTCATTAATTAAGGCGTCTTCTCTTTCTCCCGATTGGTCATTTGTTCTCCGTCTTCTCAACTTCTCTTCTTGCAACTTCTTGCATCTAGATTCCCACTGGTCTTGTTGTACAACAGCCTTGATAATCTTTCCATCAGACAACCTTCCATTAAACACATAGCAAGCGTTTATTCTCAGTGGCTCAGCCTTAGCAAAATAAAACATTCAGAAATTTATCTTTATTGAATAAAAAGTTAAATAAACCCTCAAACTCATATTTTTATTGAATGAAAGGTAAAACGTTCATTTTCTTAAACTGTAAAAAGATAAAGAGTAAAATATCAACTTTCTTCACTACTAAGGATACCATTCCAGCCCAGGATTTAATTCCGACCTAGGATACGATGCTTGCCCGGAGTACCATTCCTGGCCAGGGTAAACATGTCTGCCCAAATCTTCCCCCAGTAAACTGGTTTGACTTGGTTTGTCCATCTGGGTCTCTTTTCCTAACTCAGAAGTCATGACCACACTTGTCAAATGGTAGTGCGTACATCTTCTCCTACAGTGAGACACAACGCCCTCCTGCCTGCCCCACCTAAATAACCAAAAATTAAAACCCTGATGCCCTTCTCTCCTCTCCAACACACCTCAGTTTGGATTCTTTATGGAATCAGACAGGCACTAAGTAACCCCACTTCTACCCAGTCACCCAGGATTCCACAAGCAGAACCTCTGACCAACAGCAGCCAGTATAGTTTTTCATGCTCTTTAGGCTGGGCTCTCACTCAGAGATCGGGTGAGAAGCTCTGCCATCCAGGAGGAGCTCAGTGTCGAGCCGTTCCTCCTCCAGGTCGAGAGGAGCCAGATGGGGTGGTTCGAGCATCTGGTCAGGATGTCCCCCGAGCGCCTTGCTGGTGAGGTGTTTCAGGCACGTCCCACCGGGAGGAGACCGAGAGGCAGACCCCGGACTCGCTGGAGAGACTATGTCTCACAGCTGGCTGGGGAACAATTCAGAATCCTCCTGGGTGAGCTGGAGGATGCAGCTGGGGTGAGAGAAGGTTGGGCTTCACGTCTGAGGCTGTTGCCCCTGGGACGCGGCCCCGGATAAGCAGAAGATAAAGGAACAAAAAGTTGATACAAACTGTTCATTTTACTACAGTAAAGTCAAACTGCATTGCCAGCCATGCCTGAAGAATCTATCACACACACACACACACACACACACCAAATATTTGCATACTTGCAAATTTTCACACATTCTAATGCGTTAGATTTGACTTGCTGAGCAAACAGAGAATTTTTTTTTTTTTTGAGCATCACTCACTTTGGTCAAAATTAAATAAATGAGGTTCATTATTCTGGGTTCTCTCCTCCTCCAGGTCGAGAGAAGCCAGATGGGGTGGTTTGGGCATTTGGTTAGGATGCCTCCTGAGCGCCTCGCTGGTGAGGTGTTTTGAGCATGTCCCACCAGAAGGAGATCAACAGTCAGACCCTGGATCTGCTGGAGAGACTATGTCTCACAGCTGGACAGGGAACACCTCAGGATCCTTCCGGGTGAGATGGAGGATGCAGCCGGGGTGAGAGAAGCCTGGGCTTCCAGTCTGAGGCTGTTGCCCCGTCGACCCGGCCCCAGATAAGCAGAAGACAATGGAACGGAATAAATGAGGTTGAATTGATAGACTGGTATAGCGTACCGGAGGGTGTGCTCCATTCTCCTTAGTATTTCTGGGAAGGCCTATTAAGGTGTACCAGACAAGTAGGTCATCATGAATTGGAACTGAGTAACTGTTGGCAGTTTCATTAAAAGCCCTTCACTGGTTTGGAAGATATTTTAAGTTTAATTTCTATCGACAACTTATAAAAACTGAAGCAAACAGGGACAAAAAAATTCCACTGTTTAAGTATTAATTTGGAATAATTATTAAAAAATACAGGATAGATAGAAGTAGAAAAGTTTCAAAAAAGTCTTCTGGACAGTTTGATTTTTGATCGAGACGTTTCAACTTCCATCCGGAAATCATTTTCAATCTGAATGAAATGGACTGAAAACTGGACAGAAAGGATGGTTTGAATAAGGTGTGAAGGAAGCCATGTTTGTGATGAAAGAGAGTCCCTCACTGAATCGGAGTGGAGGCGTTAGATACATTCTGCCCGGTATTTACAGCAGCCTTTTGAAGCCATGGACTAAAGATGACACCTCGTGACCCAGTTTCACGCCTCTCATTAGCAGGAATTTCTATTCGCTAGGCTTTTAGCATTTTTATAATAGGTTTGTTTACTGGTCTGTGGCTACAATAGGAGCCATTCACAGCCATCATAGGTAACACAGGCTCATTGGTCGAGCCCTTCTTACTATTTTTTATCTTTTACTCAGGTTAGTATAAATGGATCCAGTTTTCAGTCCATTTCATTCAGATTGAAAATGATTTCCGGATGGAAGTCGAAACGTCTCGATCAAGAATTAAACTGTCCAGAAGACTTTTTTGAAACTTTTTTATACTATGGATCACTCCTGGATGAATGAGGGACTACACGGACAGGATAGATAGAAGATAGAATTCTCTTTTTTAAGCTCTTTCTTTACTTCAGCTCATTGTTCTGTGACCCGGTCATTTTTCTAGAAAATCTCCACCTCAAACGAACACGACTGAGTTCTTTTTTATGCAAATAAATGGATTTGAATTGAATTAATGTATAAAACAAAAAAGCAGAACCAGATCACGCGGCGTGTAGACGGTGAGTTCCTCCAGAGGGGATGCTTACGGATACTTCAGGTGAGATTTTACTACTTTTAATCCAAGAATAAAGTTGTTTACGTTTAAATTTAATAATAATCAATATATCCTAAACTATTTTTGTGTGATTCTTTTTGTGTTCTAATAAACAAAAGAATCAGTGAGTGTTTCTTTCTTATTGTTTATATTTCATACACGTTAGAAACCGTCCCATCTCCAGATGACCTGATGATGAACAGATTTTCTCAGCTCAACGTTTCTTCATTCTCTGATTGCTTGTTCAATGAACCAGCCTCTAATCTTTACTTCATACTGTACAGCATGAACATCATGGTCCTGTCTCCTCTCTGTGTCTTCATCCTCCACCATGGCATCCAGGACTGGAGGAGACGGCGCTCCTCATCCTCATCGATGAGTCACTCTGACTGTTTCACATATAACATGGTCGTCATGGAGCTGATCGGTGTGTTCGGGTGTTTGGTCTGTTTATGTGGGATCTACAGGAAAGAATTGTTATGGATGACGATCGGAGCTGTTCCTTTTAATATGAACTACTTTGGACAGGTGTATTTTCATGCTCTGACTTGTATGGAGCGCTACCTGGCCGTCATGCATCCCATAAACTACATGCGTCTGAAACAGCAGCGAGGGGTCAGAATCAGAAACATTCTCATTGGTTTTGTTTGGCTGTTTTCTTTTATTTTTTTGATACAGAATGTAAAAATGAACGTTGGTGTAAAACTGAACTTCTGCATCTTAGCTTCGGCTTTTCTGATCACCTCATTCTGTAGTCTGTCTGTTCTCTGTGCTCTGATTCGTCCTGGTCCAGGAGAGAAAAACAACGACAAAAAGAAGGTGGAGCAATCCAAGCAGAAAGCGTTTTATACCATCATTGTCATCCTGGTGACTCTGACCTTTAAGCTGGTTACTGGTATGCTTTGTGTTGGATATTTTTTAGTCGGAGGACAAGCAGACTGTCTCTTGGTGTCATCAGAGTTCTGGTTTTATCTGCCCAGTAGTTTAATTCTACCCTTGTTGCTTCTCCACCGATCAGGCAGGTTGAAATGTTGTAAGAAACTCACTCAAAACAGATGAATTCATCAAGATCTAAATCTAGGTTTTAACCACTCAGGCTGTCCTTGTGCCCTGAATGCTTTACTATCCTAACCAATGCAAGAATTTTAATAAACCTACCAATAGTGACTCAGTACCAACTATGGATGAACTGATCTATTTTTGTTTTTTTTTAACGTTATGCAACTAAAGCTCAAGCTCACAAAGATTAGGATCATATCATACATTATTTCCAATAATCTTCCTCTGCAGGGTGGCTGGGGTCTCAATCAGAGGTAGAGGGAGGAGCTCGGAGTAGAGCTGTTGCTCCTCCAGGTTGAGAGAAGCCAGATGGGGTGGTTCAGGTATCTTGTCGGTATGCCTCCCGAATGGCTCGCTGGTGAGGCGTTTCAGGCACGTCCCACCAGTAGGAGACCTCTAGGCAGACCCCAGAACTGTTGGAGAGATTATGTCTCACAGCTGGACAGAGAACACCTCGGGATCCTTCCGTGTGAGCTGGAGGATGCAGCCGGGATGAGAGAAGCCTGGGTTTCCCGTCTGAGGCTGTTGCCCCAGCAACCTGGCCCTGGATAAGTGGAAGACAAGAGAACGGAACAAACCGGTCATAAAAATATTATGTTAGTTGGCACCCATCTGTCTCGAGAGACGATAGAGTCTGCAACTGAATATTTATCTGGTTGTGCAGCGTCAGCTGTGGCTAAATAAGCCGATGCAGGAGCTGCAGCTCCTAACACACTTACTGCAAATGGGATAGGTGGTATTAGTCATGGGGGGAGCAGTGACAGACTGATTCATTCACTGTTTCCGGGTCTTTGTGGCCTCACTCTGGATTCCTCTGTTCTCATCAGCCTGCTTGACACTGATTTTAACAGTTGCACGCCGGCTTTAGAAGTCAGAGATCACTGACTCGAGATCTGCTGTGTTGATGTTCCATCACGTCAGATCCCTCTAGCAGGCATCCATGTACCGCAGGGCAGGTCGTCCTGTTGGCCGCGTTGCTGTGGCCAACTTCCCATAGAGGATGTTCTTTGGAATGCGTCCATCTTTCATCCTGCATACACGGTTCCAGCGCAGGAACCTCTTTGAGAGGTTGGTGAACAAACTGGACATCCTCATCTGGGTCAGGACGTCTGTGTTGGATACTCGATCCTGCCAGGTGACGTCTTGGAAAAGTCGAAGGTTAGACGGGTCTCGGCTCTTGGCTGGTAAACGTTATCCAAGCTTCACTGTCATACAGTAGCAGGCTCAGCACACACTCAGTAAACCGTCAGCATGAGGTCGTATGTTTAAAAACAATCACAAACTGTCTCTTTTTACTTTTAATAATCTGTCTTTATTTTCTGATCATTTATCACCCATTAAAATAAACCATGTGTCATTCACGTTAATGAGCTGTCAAACAAAGATTAATTATGACGCAGATCTTTTTTATGCAAATAAACTGTATTTAAATGACCGTCGTGATGAAAACGAGAAGCAGAGGACTCTGTAAATAAAGCCCTGATCCAGACAGAGAGCTCCGACAGGAAGGTGGGTCGGCTTGTTTTTTTAATCTGATGAATTAGTTTTATTTAAAAAAGTAAAAAAAATACTGTTTTGAATCCTTTTTTAAAAGCTTTGTTTGTTTACATCAAATCTTTGGTTTTATTTAACTAAATACAACATTGTAAGGGCGGCATGGTGGGTAGCACAGTGGTCTCACAGCAAGAAGGTCAGGGACTCGAGTCCCAGGCGGGTACGAGGTTTGGAACACTGTTTTTCCTGTGTGGAGTTTGCATGTTCTCCCTGTGTATATATGGGTTTTCTCTGGTTTCCTCCCACTCTCCAATATCATACATTTTAGGTTGATTTGTCACTACATGATCGCCCCTAGAAATGAGTGTGTGTGTGTGTGTGTGTGTGTGTGTGTGTGTGTGTGTGTGTGTGTGTGTGTGTGTGTGTGTGTGTGTGTGTGTGTGTGTGTGTGTGTGTGTGTGTGTGTGTGTGTGTGTGTGTGGTTGTATGTGTGTGACCCTGCGACCTGTTCGGGGTGTACCCTGCCCCTTGCTTCAAATCTGCCGTGATGGGCTCCGGCATCCCCCGTAACCCCATAAGGGTTAGAAGGTTATGAAGGTGACTGCCTGACGACATTGTCAGGCAGTCACCTTCTCAACTAGCACTCCCTCTCAGGGTTGCAGGGGGATGCCGGAGCCCATCATGGCAGATTCGAGGCAAGGGGCAGGGTACACCCTGAACAGGTCGCAGGGTCACACACATACAACCACACACACACACACACATTCCTAGGGGCATTCATGTAGTGACCAATCAACCTAAAATGTATGATATTGGAGAGTGGGAGGAAACCAGACAAAACCCATATATACACAGGGAGAACATGCAAACTCCACACAGGAAAAACAGTGTTCCAAACCTCGTACCCGCCTGGGACTCGAGTCCCTGACCTTCTTGCTGTGAGGCCACTGTGCTACCCCCTGCGTCACCATGCCGCCTGCGAGACATTGTAAATAACTATAAGCTAAAAAGCTAATAAATTTTTTTTTTTTTTAAATCCATCCCATAATTTCCTCCAATCAGCCGTAGGTTGAATGTACAAAAAGAAAACATTTTTTTTTTGTTTTCTTTCCAGACATGTCATCAAACGTCTCCTCCAATCCCGTTCCTTCGTCCTCTAACTGGTCGTCTAACGTGGATTGTTATTTCTCTGAACAAGGTTCCTTCATCTACACCGTCCTCTTCATCATGAACATCATCATCCTCACTCCTCTCTGCATCTTCATCCTCCATCACGGTATCCAGGACTGGAGGAGACGGCGCTCCTCTTCCTCATCGATGAGTCACTCTGACTGTTTCACATATAACATGGTTACCATGGAGATGATGGGTGTGGTAGGGTGCTTGATCTGGCTGAGCGGCATCTATAGGAAGAATTTGAATCTGATTCTTGTTGCATCTTTTCCGTTTAATCTGAACTACTGCGGTCAACAGATTTTTAATGTTCTGACCTGTATGGAGCGTTACCTGGCCGTTATGCATCCCATAATCTACATGAGGTTAAAGCAGGAAAGAGGGGTGAGGATGAGGAACGTCCTGATTGGATGTGTCTGGTTGTATTGTTTTGGGTATGGGTTTCTTCTGGTGAATGAAGTTGCTGGTTTGATCGTTGGTTTTTGGATGTTAGGACTCACCGTGCTGGTGACGTCATTCTGCAGTCTGTCTGTCCTCTGTGCGCTGATCCGTCCGGGTCCAGGAGAGAAACCAGGACTCAAAAAGAAGGTGGATCCCACAAAACGAAGAGCGTTTTCCACCATCGTAATCATACTGGTGATGCTGATGCTGAGGCTGGTCACTGGTTTGATTTGGACTGGTAATTATTTATCAGGACACTTTAACGACTGCGTCATGAAGACCTTTGACTTTTGGTTTTATCTACCGAGCAGTCTGGTGTTACCTCTGCTGCTCCTGCACCGCGCCGGGAAGATGAACTGCTGCCGCGTAGAAACGAAAACTCAAGCAGGAGAAAAAGAATCGCATTAAACAAAAACAAGCATTTGCCAACCTGGTATTTGTGTGTCCAAATTTTTTTAACCCCGTCTCCAAACACGTCTGTTCCCTGGCCGGCTGTGAGACATGGTCCCTTCATCAGGTCATAAGGTTGTCTCTTGCTTTCCACCAATGGGAGACGCCCGGAACAGGAGGTTACCCACCTTACCAGTGAGAAGTCCAGGAGGCATCCTGAACCAGGGCTTCAACGAAGAAGATCTTTGTCCGACCAGATTTTTTTTTTTTTTGCTCAGCTCAGGAACGATAGGACTTATAAAGACCACCACCGTTGTGTCATGTACCGCTCTTACCTGTATAAATCTCAAGATTTACTCACTGTAACTCTAGCTTTTGTTTTAGTTTTTTGGGAGTTTATTTGTTGGTTTTTAGCAATTAATTTAATTTCAATAAAATGATTTTTTAATTTTAGTTAAGATGTAACCAGATGTCTCCTAGGCATAACCTGGCAGGATTGAGTATCCAACATGGACGTCCTGGCCCGGACGAGCATGTCCAGTATGTTCATCATCCTCTTCTAGAGGCACCTATGCTCGATAAAGGATGATGGCTGCATTCAAAAAACATCCTCAATGGAGAGCTCAACACAGGAACGCAGCCAACTGGAGGACCTGCCCTGTGGTACAAAGATGCCTACAAGAAGAATCTGAAGTCAAGCAACATCAACCCAACAGATCTGGAGTCAGTGACCTCTGATCAAAGTTGCTTTTCCAGCTAATTTTTTGACTAACTTTAGGTTTTTGGGGTTTTTTTTTGGTTGTTTAGGTTTTTTTTTCCTGCTTCGGTTCCATCGTCTTCCGCTCATCTCGGGCCAGGTTGTCGGGGCAACAGCCTTAGACAGAAAACCCAGGCTTCTCTCACCCCGGCTGCATCCTCCATCTCACCCAGGAGGATCCTGAGGTGTTCCTCAGCCAGCTGTGAAACATTTATTTATTTATTAAGAGGATAAGCCCCTTGAGACATATCATTTTTGAGCAGATCCTCAACCTAACACGTTGTTTTTTGGAGGGTGGGAAGAAACCGAGGCACCTGGAGGAAACCCATGGATACACGGGGAGACCAATCAGCATGGCCGCTCTCACCACACTGTCTCTAGACCAATCAGCATGGCCGCTCTCACCACACTGTCTCTAGACCAATCAGCATGGCCGCTCTCACCACACTGTCTCTAGACCAATCAGCATGGCCGCTCTCACCACACTATCTCTAGACCAATCAGCATGACCGCTCTCACCACGCTGTCTCTAGACCAATCAGCATGGCCGCTCTCACCACACTGTCTCTAGACCAATCAGCATGGCCGCTCTCACCACACTGTCTCTAGACCAATCAGCATGGCCGCTCTCACCACACTGTCTCTAGACCAATCAGGTGTGGTTGACTTGGTTGACTTTGTGTTAAAAGTTGAGATCCAAACATTCTGGAGGGACCAACACATCTTTTTGTTATTCATTCTTCCATATTTGTGAAAATAAGATTGTTTTTTCTGAGATTTTATTCCAAAGAATCACAGGCTTCATCGTTTGTGTCGCATGAAACTTTAATTTATTTTGAGTTTTTACAATAAATTTAGTCTATTTTGTCTTCTAAACCGTCCGTCCCTGACGGGGTACCGGGTGTTACCAGAGCCTATCCCGACTCATTCAAGACGAGAGGCCAGGATACACCCTGACCAGGATGCCTGTCTGTCACGTGGACACACACACACACACACACACACACACACTCCTAGGAGCAAACTACTGCAGCCAATCAACCTAACATGTATGTTTTTGGAGGAAACCAGAGAAAACCCACATATACACGGGGAGAACATGCAAACTACACACAGAAAGAACAGTGTTTCAAGCCTCATCTGCACGCGGGATTCGATCCCTGACCTTCTTGCTGTGAGCCCCCGTGCCGCCCTACACACACATTCATTTCAGTTTCTCCAACACTCGGTGTCACAGGACATCATCATTCATCTGATGACAGATATTTGAATAATAATAACCTCTCCACGAGGTGTGTGTGTGTGTGTGTGTGTGTGTGTGTGTGTGTGTGTGTGTGTGTGTGTGTGTGTGTGTGTGTGTGTGTGTGTGTGTGTGTGTGTGTGTGTGTGTGTGTGTGTGTGTGTGTGTGTTGATTGATTACTTATTTGCCTTTCAAAACATTCATGAACCAAAAACCATTTGTTTTAGTCAAAAATGAAAATAATCAAAATAAATGTTCTTTATGATGAAAAAAAAAATTTAAATGAACTAAATTAACCTCAATGTTTATTTTTTATTCACATGTTTACTTACAGACATTTTTTACATTCAATTAACAAGGATACAAACCAGAAGGAACCTAAGCAGTTCATTTATAGTTGGTACTGAGTGACTATGGGGTAGTTTCATTGAGATTTTTTCATTTGGGACGCATTGCATTAAAAAAAACTGGAGAAAAAAAACCCAGACAAAGGAGAAAAAATAAAGTAGAAAACACCAACCTGAGCAGGTCTCCAGTCTGTCTGAGGACCACTTAGAGCACAGGTGTCTAACTCAGGCCCTGGAGGGTCTTACAGGGTCCAGAAGGCTTTCTGTGTGTTCTTGTATCTACATACCTGATCCAGGGTAATGAGTCAATGGGTCAAATTTGATTGGCTGTTGATTTGACTTTATGTGCATCAGCTGATGAACCAGGAACACATGGGGAACTTTCAGGACACTGAGAGGCCTTTGAGGAGCAGAGTGTGAGACCCCTGACATAGAGGATCAACAACCAGTCACGTTCACACTCACAGCTCATTGGTCATTTAAACTAACCAATCAGAACATTATGAATATTTTCAGTGAATACACGTATGTTTAGTTTCTTCTTCTGAACTGCTTATCCCTGATAAGGTTGCAGGGGTGCAGGAGCCTATCCTGGCTGAGACCTGGGACTCAAACCCCCGACCATCTTGTTGTGGGGTCACTGTGTTTACCACGGCGCCACCTGCAGTCCCCTAAAGTTAACTAAAACTTAATAAAAATCAAAAACAAAAAACTAAGTTTTTACAAAAGAGCTTGAAAACTAACAAAAAAAAAGGCTGAAAAAATTGATAGAAAAAAGAATCAAATTAAAGCCAAAAAACTTTGATTATAAAAAAAACTCACTTCTTTATCTTCTAATTGTGGATACACACTGTTCACACACACACACACACACACACACACACACACACTTCCATCACCAAACCTCCTTAGTGGAGATAAAAAAAAAAGTCAGTCAGTCACCTTCTTAACCGTCTGCCCCTTACACGGTTACAAGGGGTGCCGGAGCCCATCCCGGCTGATTCAAGGCGAGGGGCAGGGTACACCCCGAACAAGTCGCCAGTCTGTCGCAGGGCCACACACATACAACCACACACACACACACACACATACATTACTAGGGGTAATCATGTAGCGGCCAATCAACCTAACATGTATGTTTTTGGAGGGTGGGATGAAACCCACATACACGGGGAGAACATGCAAACTTCACACAGAAAGACCAGTGTTCCAAGCCTCGTCCCCACCCAGGACTTGAACCCATAACCTTCCCACAGTGGGTAGCTCTGAGGATCCTCACTTTGCCACCGAGATAAAAAAAAATCAATTAATAACACACCCCATCTTTTTTTCTGGTTTGGGTCCATCGTCCAAACCATGGACCCTTTTCCTCGCCCGGAAAAGGGTGGAATGCCCCTTGCGGGTCAGGAACAGGGTCCTGCCCCGAGTGGAGGAGTTTAAGTATCTCGGGGTCTTGTTCAAGAGTGGGGGAGGGATGGAGCGGGAGATCTACAGGCGGATCGGTGCGGCATCAGCAATAACTAGGACGCTGCATCGGTCCGTCGTGGTAAAGAGAGAGCTGAGCCGAAAACAAAGCTCTCGATTTACAAGTCGATCTACGTTCCTACCCTCACCATGGTAACCAGGATCTACGTTCCTACCCTCACCATGGTAACCAGGATCTACATTCCTACCCTCACCATGGTAACCAGGATCTACATTCCTACCCTCACCATGGTAACCAGGATCTACATTCCTACCCTCACCATAGTAACCAGGATCTACGTTCCTACCCTCACCATGGTAACCAGGATCTACGTTCCTACCCTCACCATGGTAACCAGGATCTACGTTCCTACCCTCACCATGGTAACCAGGATCTATGTTCCTACCCTCACCATGGTAACCAGCTGTGGGTGGTGACCGAAAGAATGAGATCGCGGGTACAAGCGGCCGAAATGAGCTTCCTCCTCAGGGTAGCTGGGCTCTCACTCAGAGATTTGGTGAGGAGCTCTGTCATCCAGGAGGAGCTCGGTGTCGAGCCGCTCCTCCTCCAGGTCGAGAGGAGCCAGATGGGGTGGTTCGGGCATCTGGTCAGGATGCCCCCCGAGCACCTCGCAGGCGAGGTGTTTCGGGCACGTCCCACCGGGAGGAGGGCAAGGGGCAGACCCCGGACCCGCTGGAGAGACTATGTCTCACAGCTGGCCGGGGAACGACTTGGGATCCTTCCAGGTGAGCTAGAGGATGCAGCCGGGGAGAGAGAGGTCTGGGCTGCCTGTTTGAGGCTCTTGCCCCCGCGACCCGACCCCGGAACAAGCGGAAGATGACGGAACGGAACGGGTCTATCGTCTCCTCACGGTTTGGTCCTCAGGACGTTCAGAGCGTTGGGGGTTCGGTACAGAAACAGCAGCGGTAAAACCAAGTTCCCCGGCAAATTAAGCCACGTGCAAACCGATATCGCCAAACATAACGAACCTCTTTCATCTTCGGTAGAAAAATAGGAATTCTTTCTTTTTTCAGCCAAATACGACCAAACGAGACCCCAAATAAACTTTACAAGCACCACTATGAATATCGCCGTGACCGTGTTAAACGCTTTCTTCTTGGACGGATCGATCCTAACCTTGCTTCCAGTTTTCTTCCCTGGACTCGGCTGGATCAGGACGTATAGAACAGAAATGCTGCAGACGGTGACGATAACGAGCGCTAACGCCAACAAGATGGTTCCTACATTGATGAGTTTTATTGTCATGATCCCAATATTACCAAAAAACAGAAGCCAAACAAAGACGATGCACATATTCCTGATTCTGATTCCTTTTTTTTGCCGGAGGAGCTGGTAGGTCGTAGGATGAACCACGGCCAGGTAGTGCTCCACACATGTCAGGATGTGGAAGTACACCTCTCCAAACCAGGTGGAGTATGATAAAAGATTCCCCACTTCCAACACGATCATGTCTTCGGTTTGATAGTAAGAGATGTACATCAAATTCCCAACAACTCCGAAGACGTCTATGACGGCTAAATGGTACATGAACGCGTCGGAGTGGCTCCTCGTGGGCCGGGTTTGGCACCACTGCTGACAGGCGTGGTGCAGAATGAGAACACAGAGCGGTAGAAGGAGGGAAATGTGTAGAAAGTAGAAGATGTTTGTGACATAATAAGCTGAAGGGAATAAAACGCAGGACTTTTCCAGCAAAGACAACGGACTGATGATGGAAATGTTCGGATGAAGAGAAGCGTTGAACGATTCGGAGCTGACGAGCATGTCTGGAAAAGAAAGAAAACAAGGTGCAATCATTAGCATATCACATTGCATGAGACTATGTCTCACAGCTGGCTGGGGAACTACTGAGGATCCTTCCTGGCTGAGCTGGAGGATGCTGCCAGGATGAGGAAAACCTGAGCTTCCCGTCTGAGTCTGTTGCCCCTGCAACCTAGCCTGGATAAACAGAATATGACAAAACTAAAAACCGTTCCGTTCCGTCATCTTCCACTTGTTCCGGGGACGGGTTGCGGTGGCAACAGCCTCAAACGGGCAGCCCAGGCCTCTCTCTCCCCGGCTGCATCCTCTAGCTCACCTGGAAGGATCCCAAGTCGTTCCCCAGCCAGCTGTGAGACATAGTCTCTCCAGCGGGTCCGGGGTCTGCCCCTTGGTCTCCTCCCGGTGGGACGTGCCCGAAACACCTCGCCCGCGAGGCGCTCGGGGGGCATCCTGACCACATGCCCTGACCACCCCATCTGGCTCCTCTCGCCCTGGAGGAGGAGCGGCTCGACACCGAGCTCCTCCCGGATGGAAGAGCTCCTCACCCGATCTCTGAGTGAGAGCCCAGCCACCCTGCGGAGGAAGCTCATTTCGGCCGCTTGTACCCGCGATCTCTTTCTTTCGGTCACCACCCACAGCTGGTGACCATGGGTGAGGGTAGGAATGTAGATCCTGGTTACCATGGTGAGGATAGGAATGTAGATCCTGGTTACCATGGTGAGGGTAGGAACCTAGATCCTGGTTGCCATGGTGAGGGTAGGAACGTAGATCCTGGTTACCATGGTGAGGGTAGGAACGTAGATCCTGGTTACCATGGTGAGGGTAGGAACGTAGATCCTGGTTACCATGATGAGGGTAGGAACGTAGATCCTGGTTACCATGGTGAGGGTTGGAACGTAGATCAACTTGTAAATCGAGAGCTTTGCTTTTCTGCTCAGCTCTCTCTTTACCACGACGGACCGATGCAGCGTGTCCTAGTTATTGCTGATGCCGCGCCGATCCGCCTGTCGATCTCCCGCTCCATCTTTCCCCCACTCGTAAACAAGACCCCGAGATACTTAAACTCCTCCACTTGGGGCAGGACCCTGTCCCTGACCCGCAGGGGCCATTCCACCATTTTCCGGGCGAGGACCATGGTCTCGGATTTGGAGGTGCTAATTCCCTATTCTGTTCTGTTCTATTCAAAGTGTGTGTGACAACTATACATGAAAGAGATGGAGATATTTGATGTTTAATTATGCCAAAATAACCCCAACCGTTTCACTCTCTATTGAACACGTTCATAATTCCCGCAGCAGAAACGTAGGAAACGCCAACCCTCTGGTTTCCCTCATCGTCCTGCCAAGCTCCAACCTTCTGGTTTCCCTCATCATCCTGCCAAGCTCCAACCTTCTGGTTTCCCCCATCGTCCTGCCAAGCTCCAACCTTCTGGTTTCCCTCATCGTCCTGCCAAGCTCCAACCTTCTGGTTTCCCTCATCGTCCTGCCAAGCTCCAACCTTCTGGTTTCCCTCATCGTCCTGCCAAGCTCCAACCTTCTGGTTTCCCTCATCATCCTGCCAAGCTCCAACCTTCTGGTTTCCCTCATCATCCTGCCGAGCTCCAACCTTCTGGTTTCCCCCATCGTACTGCCAAGCTCCAACCTTCTGGTTTCCCCCATCGTCCTGCCGAGCTCCAACCTTCTGGTTCCCCTCATCGACCTGCTGAGCTCCAACCTCGTGGTTTCCCCCATCGTCCTGCTGAGCTCCAACCTTCTGGTTTCCCCCATCGTCCTGCTGAGCTCCAACCTCGTGGTTTCCCCCATCGTCCTGCTGAGCTCCAACCTTCTGGTTTCCCCCATCGTCCTGCTGAGCTTCAACCTTCTGGTTTCCCTCATCATCCTGCCGAGCTCCTACACCTGGTTCCTCCTCTGGTCTGGTCTGTTTTGTTCCACACTTTCTCCATTAATATTTGGGTCCTATTTCACCACCATCATGACACATATGAACGATCACAGCTGCCTGCTGAGGTGCAATTTAGCAAAAGCAGTTCCCCTTCAGGGATTCATCAAGTACGATTATTATTGTTACCCCTTTGTTTGGGCACATTACTCATATCGGGCCTCCACTAGAAAGCAGTTATTGGTTGGAGCAAAAAAAGTGAAGCATATAGAACCCAAACGGTGCAGTCAGATGGTTTACATGAGTCTGACTGGTTGATTAATTTCTTTACTTATTCAAAGTGCTTTCCACCACACCCTCTGGTAAATACCGGTATGACTGTAATATTTTAACCCCAAAAGATTTGTTTTAAGTGTTACAGAAGAAAAATATTTCTGACCTTCGTCTGCAACCTGTGCAACCTTCATCCTGTGAAAAATAAGAAAAAAATTCAATTCAAAACATCCCATTTCATCTGAATCCACATGTTATTACTATGTTCATAACTACAGACATGATGGTGAATAATGAGACCAGATTAATGACGAATGCAAAGATGGTGGAATGAAGCACCTGGCACCTACTCCACGACCTGACCGGGCACTGTTAAAAAGTTTTCTGGCATTACTTATTTATAATAAAAGCCCTGCCACCTGCTGTTTCATCACCTGGTACCCTCTCACCTGATCTCCATCTCATCTGGAACACTCCTTCCTCCTATCCTGACCTACTTTGGCACACCTGGTCCCCATCCCAGGCTGTGCCTTTGTGTCCCTCAGTTCCCTGCTGGATCATTCCCCTGCATCACCTCTTTGCTCCATTCCTCTGCTGCTTCCTCTGCTACCTTCATGCAGCCATCCTGGTGGACCCTGCCCTCCTGCTGAGCTCCATAGCCCTGATCCGCATCACCCAGCCAAGCTCCAACCTTCTGGTCCCTCATCACCCAGCCGAGCTCCATCCTTCTGGTCCTCATCACCCAGCCGAGCTCCATCCTTCTGGTCCCTCATCACCCAGCCAAGCTCCATCCTTCTGGTCCCTCATCACCCAGCCAAGCTCCATCCTTCTGGTCCCTCATCACCCAGCCAAGCTCCAACCTTCTGGTCCCTCATCCAGCCAAGCTGCAACCTTCTGGTCCCTCATCACCCAGCCAAGCTCCAACCTTCTGGTCCCTCATCATCCAGCCAAGCTGCAACCTTCTGGTCCCTCATCACCCAGCCAAGCTCCAACCTTCTGGTTCCTCATCACCCAGCCAAGCTCCAACCTTCTGGTCCCTCATCACCCAGCTAAGCTCCATCCTTCTGGTTCCTCATCACCCAGCCAAGCTCCAACCTTCTGGCCCGTCATCCCCCAGCCAAGCTCCAACCTTCTGGCCCGTCATCCCCCAGCCAAGCTCCAACCTTCTGGTCCCTCATCCCCCAGCCAAGCTCCATCCTTCTGGTTCCTCATCACCCAGCCAAGCTCCATCCTTCTGGTCCCTCATCCCCCAGCCAAGCTCCAACCTTCTGGCCCGTCATCCCCCAGCCAAGCTCCAACCTTCTGGTCCCTCATCCCCCAGCCAAGCTCCATCCTTCTGGTCCCTCATCCCCCAGCCAAGCTCCAACCTTCTGGTCCCTCATCCCCCAGCCAAGCGCCATCCTTCTGGTTCCTCATCACCCAGCCAAGCTCCATCCTTCTGGTCCCTCATCACCCAGCCAAGCTCCATCCTTCTGGTCCCTCATCACCCAGCCAAGCTCCATCCTTCTGGTCCCTCATCACCCAGCCAAGCTCCAACCTTCTGGTCCCTCATCATCCAGCCAAGCTGCAACCTTCTGGTCCCTCATCACCCAGCCAAGCTCCAACCTTCTGGTCCCTCATCACCCAGCTAAGCTCCATCCTTCTGGTTCCTCATCACCCAGCCAAGCTCCAACCTTCTGGCCCGTCATCCCCCAGCCAAGCTCCAACCTTCTGGTCCCTCATCCCCCAGCCAAGCTCCATCCTTCTGGTTCCTCATCACCCAGCCAAGCTCCAACCTTCTGGCCCGTCATCCCCCAGCCAAGCTCCAACCTTCTGGTCCCTCATCCCCCAGCCAAGCGCCATCCTTCTGGTTCCTCATCACCCAGCCAAGCTCCATCCTTCTGGTCCCTCATCACCCAGCCAAGCTCCATCCTTCTGGTTCCTCATCACCCAGCCAAGCTCCAACCTTCTGGTCCCTCATCACCCAGCCAAGCTCCAACCTTCTGGTCCCTCATCACCCAGCCAAGCTCCATCCTTCTGTTCCCTCACCACCCAGCCAAGCTCCAAGTTTCTGGTCTCTCATCACCCAGCCGAGCTCCAACCTTCTGGTCCCTCACCACCCAGCCAAGCTCCAAGTTTCTGGTCTCTCATCACCCAGCCGAGCTCCAACCTTCTGGTCCCTCACCACCCAGCCAAGCTCCAAGTTTCTGGTCTCTCATCACCCAGCCGAGCTCCAACCTTCTGGTCCCTCATCCTCCAGCCAAGCTCCAAGTTTCTGGTCTCTCATCACCCAGCCGAGCTCCAACCTTCTGGTCCCTCATCACCCAGCCGAGCTCCATCCTTCTGGTCCCTCATCACCCAGCCAAGCTCCAACCTTCTGGTTCCTCATCACCCAGCCAAGCTCCATCCTTCTGGTTCCTCATCACCCAGCCGAGCTCCAACCTTCTGGTCCCTCATCACCCAGCCGAGCTCCATCCTTCTGGTCCCTCATCACCCAGCCAAGCTCCAACCTTCTGGTTCCTCATCACTCAGCCAAGCTCCAACCTTCTGGTCCCTCATCACCCAGCCAAGCTCCATCCTTCTGGTTCCTCATCACCCAGCCAAGCTCCATCCTTCTGGTCCCTCATCACCCAGCCAAGCTCCAACCTTCTGGTTCCTCATCACCCAGCCAAGCTCCATCCTTCTGGTTCCTCATCACCCAGCCAAGCTCCATCCTTCTGGTCCCTCATCACCCAGCCAAGCTCCAACCTTCTGGTTCCTCATCACCCAGCCAAGCTCCATCCTTCTGGTCCCTCATCACCCAGCCAAGCTCCATCCTTCTGGTCCCTCATCACCCAGCCAAGCTCCAACCTTCTGGTCCCTCATCACCCAGCTAAGCTCCATCCTTCTGGTTCCTCATCACCCAGCCAAGCTCCAACCTTCTGGCCCGTCATCCCCCAGCCAAGCTCCAACCTTCTGGTCCCTCATCCCCCAGCCAAGCTCCATCCTTCTGGTCCCTCATCACCCAGCCAAGCTCCATCCTTCTGGTCCCTCATCACCCAGCCGAGCTCCATCCTTCTGGTTCCTCATCACCCAGCCAAGCTCCAACCTTCTGGTCCCTCATCACCCAGCCAAGCTCCATCCTTCTGGTCCCTCACCACCCAGCCAAGCTCCAAGTTTCTGGTCTCTCATCACCCAGCCGAGCTCCAACCTTCTGGTCCCTCATCACCCAGCCGAGCTCCATCCTTCTGGTCCGACATCGTCCAGCCATGCTCCAACCTTCTGGTCCCTCATCACCCAGCCAAGCTCCATCCTTCTGGTCCCTCATCACCCAGCCAAGCTCCAACTTTCTGGTCCCTCACCCGTCCTGTCGAGCTTCTTCCTTCTGGTCCCATTGACAACCAGCCGAGGTCTCCCTCTGGTCATTCATTTTACAGAGTTCCGTCTGGTTCTTAACTTCTTTAAATAAACTGTTTAAACCTGGCAGTGATTCTGGGTCCAACTTCACTGACACTGTTACTGGTGATCATGTAAACATTTACCTCAATTCTGCCCTCAAAATTTAATCAATTTATACCTTTATTTATGCAACAAATTAATGATAAAAGTTCAAACTTTCTTTTTTATCTGTTAAAACGGTGCACATCGTTTTGTTTATGGGGTGCACCTTGTTCATGTTTTACAAGCACAAAATCAGGAACTGAAAACGGTCACCTACCTTGAGTGTCTTCTCCTCCGTCTGTCTTTTCTCTTATGAACTCACAGGCTGAAACAGGTCGACTCAGAGCCACACTGAGTTTTATGAGCTTTTCTAAATTCAATTCAAATACAGCTTATTTACATAAAATAAATCATCTGACCATCAAAAAGTGATGGAGAGTGTTGCTGATGAGGGGCCATATAAACGATGCTTTCAACAAAATCTGAGCCCATGAAGAGTTGTATGAACATCGATGGAGTCCACTTTTATAGAATTCTGACCAAAAAGAATCCACGCAGAACCTTTACACACTTTCTCTTCAGATTAAAGAACATGGTTTGAGTGACCGTCACTCTTCTCTCCGTCTAGATAACTCTTAACCCCTCCATCATGTTATTATTTACAAACATGGTGTGAGGAGAATTAGAGAGGAGCACAGATTTTAATCCAAATGTTAGATTTATTTTAAAAAAATATAAGTTTAAGAACAGACTGGGCTCATAGAACAGGTAAGTCAAGAGTAACTAAACCAGACCTGAACTGATTCACTGATGTTGTTGTTCTTGAGTTTTAACGGCAGAAGCACCCATCTGGGGCATCACCGCCTCATATCGACACAATAAATCCTCACACCCTACACATCAATCCCGTTCTTCTCAAGAAACACATCAATGCCTTTCGACCTCGTCCATGACCAGGGTGTGTTATGGGACGTTTTAACTATGACGTTGATGGTGGTGGGTGGAGAGTTTGTGTTCTTGTGGATTCCGGATCATTCTGGGACTGAGGGCAATGAACAAGTGGATGTGGTAGCATAAAGGGTGGCGGAAAGAGGGGTGGTGGAGAGGGTTGTGGCTGTGACCTGGAGGGAGGTGAAGGCGGTGGTCTGGATGGGTATAGTGAAGCAGTGGCAGTCAGACTGGGAGTAGGAGGTGAAGGGACAAAGGAGAGCGATGGGAGTGAGTGTGGCGCCGGTTGGTGGGGGGAAGAAGAGGACAGGTGGTTTTAAGCAGGGTAAGGACTGGGCATACAGGATTAAATAATACACTCAGGGTTCTAGAGAAGCATTTTGATGGAAGCTGTGATTACCACGACCAGATGTTAGACTGAGTTTATGGCCAAATGGTGACACTTCTTCCAGCCATCAAGAAAAAACAAAGACTTTTTCTGAGTTAAGATGTTCGTTTTAATTCATCGTTCAGACACACGATGCATATCCATTTTTCATTGAATAAAAAGTCATAATCTCCATGAAACTAATAGCTGACATGTGATTCTGTCTGTAAACGACCATCAGTCAAAACATCCAAAACAATCAGATTAAATAACTTATTTCCATGGATCAGGATGTTTTAACATGGAGGAAACAAAAAGCTTCCAACTGTTGCTGAAATCCAAGATTCACATTCAAATGAACAGTCCGATTGTTCAGGACAACTTTCCATCTGACGAAGAAATCAGGTCAACAAAGTTCATTGTTTATGCAAATGAGACTCTGATGATGAGCTGGGACACGTTCAGGGAGGAAGACAGAGGTCTATTCTGTCCAACGGAGGGATGGACGTCTAGACAGATAGATAGATAGATAGATAGATAGATAGATAGAAACTCTGGTGTCCAGCAGCAACAGAAATCACACAAGCTGTACATACAAAATAAATAAAAACAACACACACACACACATAATAAAATAGGACTCAGTTCTGCCTGAGGGCTGAAGGGACGAACGACCTGCAGCGCAGTGAGAGGAACTTCTTACTTCGGGTCGTCTTCTGGGTTGTGATAACATCATGTAGAGGGTGACGGGCGTTATTCAGGATATCCTGCATTAAAGCCCTCATCTTCCCCTCCAAACCAACTCCCACAGAGTCGACATTTCTCCCCACTACAGATGCACATTTCCTTATCAGTCTGACCAGCGTATTGCTGTCCCTCGCGGTCAAGCTGCCTCCCCAGCGGACGCAACGACAGACGGAAAAAAGATGTTCAACATGTCACCACACACATGAAAAGTTTTAAGCCCTCTTAAGAAAAATAGCCTGCTCTGTCCTTTCTTATGCAGGGCCCGAGCCCGCTCTGACCAGTCCAGTTTGTAGTCCTTTGCATCTACATCTCTGCTACCTCCATCTCTGTTTCCTGTCTTTTCCTTAGTACCACTGTCTCTAGACCAATCAGCATGGCCGCTCTCACCACACTGTCTCTAGACCAATCAGCATGGCCGCTCTCACCACACTGTCTCTAGACCAATCAGCATGGCCGCTCTCACCACACTGTCTCTAGACCAATCAGCATGGCCGCTTTCACCACACTGTCTCTAGACCAATCAGCATGGCCGCTCTCACCACACTGTCTCTTGACCAATCAGCATGGCTGCTCTCACCACACTGTCTCTAGACCAATCAGCATGGCTGCTCTCACCACACTGTCTCTAGACCAATCAGCATGGCCGCTCTCACCACACTGTCTCTAGACCAATCAGCATGGCCGCTCTCACCACACTGTCTCTAGACCAATCAGCATGGCCGCTCTCACCACACTATCTCTAGACCAATCAGCATGGCCGCTCTCACCACACTGTCTCTTGACCAATCAGCATGGCCGCTCTCACCACACTGTCTCTAGACCAATCAGCATGGCCGCTCTCACCACACTGTCTCTAGACCAATCAGCATGGCCACTTTCACCACACTGTCTCTTGACCACTCAGCATGGCTGCTCTCACAGCACTGTCTCTAGACCAATCAGCATGGCCGCTCTCACCACACTGTCTCTAGACCAATCAGCATGGCCGCTCTCACCACACTGTCTCTTGACCAATCAGCATGGCTGCTCTCACAGCACTGTCTCTAGACCAATCAGCATGGCCGCTCTCACCACACTGTCTCTGGACCAATCAGCATGGCCGCTCTCACCACACTGTCTCTAGACCAATCAGCATGGCCGCTCTCACTACACTGTCTCTGGACCAATCAGCATGGCCGCTCTCACCACACTGTCTCTGGACCAATCAGCATGGCCGCTCTCACCACACTGTCTCTGGACCAATCAGCATGGCAGCTCTCACCACACTGTCTCTTGACCAATCAGCATGGCTGCTCTCACCACACGGTCTCTAGACCAATCAGCATGGCTGCTCTCACCTCGGTTTTCTACATTTCCCTTTCATTTTAGCTGAAACTTTTCTGAAATTTAGTATATAAATATACATTTATATAAAGCGTTTGATTTGCTGCAAATTAAAATTTATAATATCTTGTTTAATCATCTTGTTCCTACTTGAAAACAAATATAATCCAACCTAATTTGAAGTTTCTGCTGGTTCCGTACGACTCTTACCACATGGAAGCTTCCCGGCCCTGTGGAGGAACAGTAAGGGCAACACGAGGCTGCACGGCATACACATGACTAAATTAGTCAACCACAGACCACACTGATCTTTCTCATTTAATTCCAAAGTATAAAACAGAATTGAGAGCATTATATTTCCTCCAAACCTCATCAACAGAGCTCCCAGGATAGAGACAATGGTGTAGAACGCTTTGAGCTTTGATTGGTCCTGCCGCTGTCTCTCCCTGACCGCGGGCCCCGAGCGCATCAGAACATACAGAACAACAACACTGCAGTATGAGATGATGATCAGAGAAGATGGTAGAAAACCAAAAAACACCACGGCTACAAAGAGGTCTAATTCCATACATAAAGAACTGGTCCCAGAAAAGCAAAAAAGCCAAACAAAAACGATGATCGTGTTTCTGATTCTTAAGCCATACGTATTTTTCAAACCCATGTACGTGATTGGATGAACCACGGCCATATAGCGCTCCACGCAGGTCAGGACGTGGAAGAACAACTGCCCGAAAAAGCTAACGGGGAATAAACAGATGCTGAATTTCACTAACTTCCCAAACTGACTGAGCGCGCCAATAGAGCAGAGGACAAAGGCGAAGATGTTGATGATCTCTATGACGACCATGTGGTGAGTAAAGAAGTCCGAGTCACTCATACGGGCAGAGGAATTCTGCTGCTTCCATTGCTGGAGACCCAAATAAAGGATGATGATGCAGAGAGGGAGGATGGAACAGATGAAGAGGATGGTGAAACCACAGATGCTGTAGACGCCAATATCCATACCAATGCAACTCTGAAGGTAAGTTAGGATGGTTTCTTTGGATGGCGTTAAAGCCGAGGTATCGCTGGTGGAAAAGTTTAGGGTCATCCTTATAGAAGGTACCGCAGACGACGATGAACTGAAAAGAAAAAAAAAATATTATTAAACAATCTGTGAAAAAAATATAGTTGATTTATCTAAATTGTACACAAAAGGTTGTAAATTTGAGGCCAGAGGAATCACTGGGTTTCCACACTTCCACTCTTTGGGACCCTGAGGAGGTCTGGGAGCTTATTCCAGAGTCCTGTAAGGCTCTGTCCCCCATTGTGGTCAGCCTAGTCCTGGGCTGGTGGAGGCATTGGGTGGATGTCCTGGAAGGCTCTGTCCCCTATTGAGGTCAGCCTGGTCCTAGGCTGGTGGAAGCAGTGGGTGGATGTCCTGGAAGGCTCTGTCCTCCATTGTGGTGAGCCTAGTCCTGGGCTGGTGGAGGGAGTGGGTGGAATTAGAGTGAAGGTGTCTTGAGTTGATGTGTGGGGTGTGGAGCTCAGTGAGGTAAGTGGGGGCATGGACTTGGACATTGTCAGGATCCCCTCGCCTGCCACCAGAGCGAGCCTCGGACCTTCCTCCCTCTCCTGGATTCCAACCCTATTCTGAACACCTGGGTGATTAGCCTGATAGACACATAGTCTGTCTGCTGCCTATATAAAGAAAATCACCCCACTCTTTCTTGTCGGGTCATACCATCTCTTCCGGCCAGGTCTCCCTGATTGCCTGACCAAGAACACATTCTGACAACAACCTCTTGCCATGTCACTGAAACTTTGGTTTTCTTTTCACAGCAATACTGGACTGCCATACTTAAATAAGCCACGTTTTCTGTCCTGCAATTGGGTCCTCCTCTTTCCACCAGCATACCGCTTTATGAAAGACACAATGAGAAGTGAGGAGACAGATTTAGTAAAAAATACAATTTAAAAATGTGTTAAATCAACTGTTAACTGTTTAAAATAATGTATAAATGACTCCTTCTTGGCAAAAGCTTTCTTTGTCCGCTGTGTGCACTTTTGAATAATGCCGGGCTCTAAACAGGTTCAGGCTGTCAAACAAAATGTTCTTGTTGGTCTCAGCTCCTTTCGGGATGAACTTTTCAGACCCGATTACAGCTCCAGTCTGTCTCTGGATCTCCTCTTGGTGTTACGTGCCTTGAACACCTCACCAGCGAGGCGCTCAGGAGGCATCCTAACCAGATGCTTGAACCACTTCATCTGGCTTTTCTCGACTTCGAGGAGCAATGGCTCTACTCTGAGCTTAGCGGTGAGTTCCACCCTGATGGCAGAGCTACTTACCCTATCTCTGAGAAAGAGCCCAGCCACCCTGCAGAGGAAGATAATTTTGTCCGCTTCTTCTACTCCTCATTTCGGCATTTCCCTTCAGGGGGCGCCACAGCAAGTCAGTTTCTTCCATCTAACCCTATCTGCTGCATCCTCTTCAGTCACACCAACTATCTTCATGTCTTCCTTCACTGTATCCATGAACCTCCTCTTTGGTCTTCCTCTAGTCCTCTTTCCTGGTGGTTCCAAACCCAGCATCCTTCTTCTGATGTACTCTCTCTCTCTCCTCTGCACATGTCCAAACCATCTCAGTCTGACCTCTCTGACTTTAAAACCTCTAACATGTGCTGTTCCTCTGATCCTGTCCATCCTGGTCACTCCCAGAGAGATCCTCAGCATCTTCATCTCTGCTACCTCCATCCCTGGAGGAGGTGGCATGCAGTGGTGGAACGTAACAAAGTAAATGTACTTCATTACTGTACTTAAGTAAAAAAATTGTGTATCTGTACTTTATTTAAGTAAAATTTAAGACCTGTACTTTTACTTTTACTTCACTACATTTTTAGAGCAAATATCTGTACTTTTACTTCGCTACTTTTTAAAAGTGTGTTTTACATTTTTTGTTACATTTTCGTTCAGGAATTTGAAAAATACACTTTTTTTTTTTTTAGCGCATCTTGAAGCCGCATCGCCAAAATCAAAAGAAGCAGTTGATCGGGAGAAGAAGTCATGAATCGAGAAACATTTTCCGCATTCATTCAAAAACCAAACATCAAATCTAGTACAAATTAAAAAGAGTCAGAAGATCGTTGTTTGTTGTGTTTTTACTTCTAAATAAAAAGTTGAGCCGTCATTACACAGAGCAGGGGCGGATCTAGAATTTTCCAAAGGGGGGCGGGGCTTTGACAAAGCCAATATATAGTGACTGGGGGGCCTCCCCCCCAAAACATTTTAAAAAATAAGTGTCATTTTCCTCCATTTTGGCGGCCCGAATACTTTTACTTTTTACTTAAAAACTACAATTTACCCCACCTACTTTTGTACTTTTACTTAAGTAGATTTTTTTATTGGTACTTTTACTTTTACTTAAGTACAAAAAGTGAGTACTTCATCCACCACTGGTGGCATGTAATAAAATAGTAATAATAATAAAAACTTTTTATAGACCTGAATTTTCCCACAAAGGAACGAATAAACTATCTCTTATATTGTATATTGCTTTATAAAAAATATATATTTTTACGTCCATAAAAAGAAAAATAATCAGACATTTTCACCAATTTATCATCATCAATTGTCTAATAAAAAAATTAAACCGGTCAGATTAACCAGAAATCATCATTTCTCTGACTTTTTAAATCAGTTTCGGCGTCAACATTTATAAAAAAATAGCTTTATGTAAAAAATTTTAAAACATCATTAACACTAAATAATTTCAAATTAAATGCATGCAAAACAAAATAAGATAAAATTTTAACTCGACAAGCAGTCGGATTAAATTGGACTCACTCGGTTTGTTGTTTCTATTCTGAGTTTTGAGGCTTCACTGAAGTGTGACTCGGGTTGTTTATTCTAATACCGCTGTGTGTGTGTGTTTTGTTAGGTGTGTGTTTGTGTTTGCATGTTATCTAACCTTCAATCAAAGTCAGAGAGACCAGACTGAGATGGTTTGGACATGTGCAGAGGAGAGAGAGAGAGTACATCAGAAGAAGGATGCTGGGTTTGGAACCACCAGGAAAGAGGACTAGAGGAAGACCAAAGAGGAGGTTCATGGATACAGTGAAGGAAGACATGAAGACAGTTGCTGTGACCAAAGAGGATGCAGCAGATAGGGTTAGATGGAAGAAACTGACTTAATGTGGCGCCTCCTGAAGGGAGATGGAGGAATGAGAAGAAGAATCAAAGCTAGAAACAGGCTGGATGCTGATTTATTTTTCACATTCAGTCAGTCAGTCATCTTCTTATCCGTCTGTCCCTTTCCGGGTTGCGGGGGGTGCTGGAGCCCACTTCAGCTGATTTAAGGCGAAGGGCAGGGTACACCCCGAACAGGTCGCCAGTCTGTCACGGGGCCACACACATACAACCATTCACACACACACTCATTCCTAGGGGCAGTTTGGCACCGGCCAATCAACCTAGCATGCATGTCTTTGGAGGGTGGGAGGAAACCGGAGTACACGGAGGAAACCCATGCAGACACGGGGAGAACATGCAAACTCCACACAGAAAGGACAGTGTTCCAAGCCTCGTCCCTACCTGGGACTGTGAGGCCACTGTGCTACCCTATTTTTCACATTGAGACACGATTCATATTCTTTATCACTTGCATTTGATTTTATGTCATAAAACTTTAACACAAAAAAATGGACTGAAACTTTTTTTTCATTTATTTAGAAGCTCACTTTCTAATAGATGAACACTGAAAAAGAAGCAGTGTCAGCACCATGGTTAAAAGTAAAGAGTGGAGTCAACAAAAAGCAGGATGGCACTATTAGTGCAGCAAGATGTTCATTGACAAATCAGTGACGAGGGGTACAGGAAGTCTGGTCCAGATGAAAGCAGTGAATCAGAATCAAATTCAAAACAGCAGTTTATGTCGTGATGTGGAAGGAGGAGGAGCCAAATGCAGGACAGGATTTATTTAACAGAACTCAGGCAAAAGCATAGGATTAATTCACAAGGAACGTCTTTAAGTCCAAAATATAACAGAGTTAAAAAATAAACTAGGTTAGGCAGCCAGGAGGACCTGGTAAAGAAGGACGATGACTCAACATGGAAGTCCGAGGTGATTGCCTGTGAATAGGCAGCTGGTAGAATGATCCACAGGTGTGTGTCATCAGACAAATACCCCTCAGGGTGATGAGGGAAGGTCCAGGGCTCTCTCTGGTGGCCGTTGAGGGGATCATGACAGTTCATCTGCAGTATGTCAGCTACACATCAACATAGAATCTGAAGACCCCACACCCACGTTCTCCTGGACGCTCACCACCTTTCCACTGACTGTGCCACCACATTTTCTTTCAGAAAGAAAGAAAATACGTTGCTGTGTTTATGAGGCACGTGTTCTACGGTCACTCTATCAACTAACACAGCCACTGCATGTTCACCCTGACTGTTACCACAAACAATTCTTCTCCTTTAGTTGCGGACCAGAATTCTACAAGTATGATATCCCAAAGGCAGCTAGCAAATTCCAGGCATGATCGGGTCAAATTTACACCAATCTCTATGCCCCTGTCATGAGAAGCATTTTAATTAAGCAGAACATTCGGTACAGGTTGTGTGGGGACAGCCATGTGTACCTAAACTTGACCAAACAAATGGGATGGAGGTGGACTTAAGCACCGCCCCGATCTGTATCGACGAATCAAATAAGGAGATCATCTCATGATTCTCATGAGCGGTAAACCAGATTGGTCCACCAGCATGGATGTCACCTATAGGAGAGGCCTGGGTAGGCTGTACCAAAGAGGAGAGACCTGGGTAGACTGTACCACCTAGAGGAGAGACCTGGGTAGACTGTACCACCTAGAGGAGAGACCTGGGTAGACTGTACCACCTAGAGAGAGACCTGGGTAGACTGTACCACCTAGAGGAGAGACCTGGGTAGACTGTACCACTTATAGAAGAGACCTGGGTAGACTGTACCACCCCAGGTCTCTCCTCTAGGTGGTACAGTCTACCCAGGTCTCTCCTCTAGGTGGTACAGTCTACCCAGGTCTCTCCTCTAGGTGGTACAGTCTACCCAGGTCTCTCCTCTAGGTGGTACAGTCTACCCAGGTCTCTCCTCTAGGTGGTACAGTCTACCCAGGTCTGTACCTGGGTAGAGAAGGCTGTTGAATCAGCACGGCAGCTTACTTGCTTTATGCATGAACAGCAGTGGTAACACCAAGCTACTGGGCAAACAGAACCAGCTGTTAACCAACCATAAAGTACACAAACTATCTTGAATCAGAAGCGTTGAATTAAAGAGCACACGGACAAGGATACTACCACCGAATCTTATCGACATTGCTGCCAGAATGGCGACGATGGTGTTCAATGCCCTCATCTTATACTGGGCGGACTGCCCACCATCACCCGGAAGAGGACGAATCAGAACGCAGAGAACAGAAAGGCTACAGAAAAGAGTGAAAATAAGAGCGATTGGTAGCAAACAAAACGCAATGAAGAGGTTAATTTTATCATCTAGAAAAGAGGTGGACGTCATCCCTGCAAACGACAGCATCCAAACACAACCAATGGAGATGTTTCTCATTCTAACGGCCGTCCTCAGACTCAGGTAGGTAACAGGATGGACGACTGCGAGGTAACGATCCAAGCAGGTGAGGACATGAAACATCATTTGACCGATCAAGCTGACAGCAATGAGGTGAATCCCCACAATCTGCATCCCTGGAACTTCAGCGTAGACACCACAACAGCAAAGAACGGAGCCTGAAATGTTGGACATCTCTACGATGATCATATTGAAGGTGAAGATGTCAGAGTGACTGAGTGGGGGTTTCCGCTGCTGAGCAAGGCAAAGGATGGCAACGCAGAGCGGGAGCAGGATGACGCTGTTGATGATGGTGAAGGAAACGATGCTCAAAGCTTCATCGGTTGAATTCCAGCAGGTCTGGAGGCTGAGCAGATGGGTGACAAGGTGAGGGGAGTGGGAAGAGGAATTGTTGGTGGAAAAAATCACTGGTGGAAAAAAAAAAGTGAACTTAGTGAATCTAACAAAACAAAGCAAGAATAATTTGAGGCCGAGGCGTCAAAAAAAAATGCCTCTGCCTGAAGGTTTGAGATCTATGTGAGGTTTAAACATTCATATGTGATGGTTTTTATATTTACGATCTTGACCTAAGTAGAGAGAAGGGATGGTTTAAGAGGTGGAAAAGAAGCCAAAGCTCCTCTCTGAACAGGAATGGAGGCTTAAGATATAACCTATCTGGAGCGTATGCATGACCAGGAGGTCCATTCTCACTCCCTGGTCTAAAGAGGAGGATTCAGTGCTCTCATTGGGACCAGTTCAGTTTCACAGGGTTATTAGCATGTGTATGATAGGGAACCTTCGTTTGTGGGAATAGCTTTTGAAGCTCTCCATTAATTAATATAATTTTGAACTGAAATGAATCCATTTACGAACAATTAAAATAATCATAAAAACAAACCAACCTTCAGGACTTTAAACACATTAAATATTCTGTCAGAAAATCTTTTTAAGAACCATCGCCAGTCATCGAATCGAGGTGCAGAAATGTACTTACTGTTGTAAATTGTTCAAGCTCGTCTCCGTTTATCAGACAAGGTGTTCGTAATGTCGTTCCGGTCTGTGACTGAGTGGTTTTCACAGGATTCAAAACACCTGCTTATTCAAATCAGGCACCTGGTTTGTTTCTGTTGTGACAACCAAATGATATCAAACTGCTGGGTCAGAAAAAGGTGAACTAGGTAAACTGAAAGATGTGACAAGGTGTCAGTGGTGTCATGGTCCCTGGTCATCTGGAACACTCCTTCCTTTCTATCTGGCCCTCAGCCCTAATTTAGCACACCTGGTCTCAAGCCACAGGTGTGTCTTGTTTCCCTTTAGACTATTGAAGCCCTGGTTTCCTTCATTCCCTTACTGCATCCTCTGCTGCTTACAGCCTTCATGGCTGTATCAAGGCCGCACTGCAATGATCTCATGAGCTCACACCCCTGGCTTCTGGTGCACCCTGCCTTCCTGCTGAGCTACGACGTCTGGTCACTCATCCTCCTGTTGAACTCCAACCTTCTGGTCTCTTTTTCAGCCAAACTCTGACCTTCTGGTCCCTTGTCTTGTTGAACTCCAACCATCTGGTTCCTCGTCCAGCAGAGCTCTCCCTCCGCTCACTCATCTCGCTGAGTTCTGTCTGGTTCTGTACTTCCTCCATTAAACTGGCAATGCATCTGGGTCCTACTTCCATACCCTCATCACCGTCATGATAACTGGGTTCTTAAGGTGGAGGCATAAAAAGAACAGATGAGGTTTTCAGGATTGTACCATTAAATGTCAACGTCACGAAGGCTGAGGTTACAACATTTATTCTTGATTTTCTTTTCTTTCTTGACAAATGAAATTAGCTCAAATGAGAGTAGGTTTGTGTTGATTTACAGTTTACTTTATAAAATATAGAACATACCGTAATTTCACGGCTATAAGGCGCATATAAAAGTCTTAGATTTTCTTCAAAATGAGCGGTGCGCCTTTTTGTGCGGTGCACCTTGTGTGTGAGAAAAGGCGGACCTAAAAGAAAACGCGGTGCCCGCGAGGTGGACCTGAAAGAAAAGACATGAGAACGTTAAAGGTTAGTGTGGAGACGGTGGCCGTGTGGTTAGAGCGTTCGCCCGTGGACCGGAAGGTCGCGGGTTTGCGTCCCACGGAGAGCACGTCTAGGGTCCTTGGAGAAGACACCTAACCCCTGCTTCTCCCACCATTGGTGCCGTTGAAGGGCAGCCTGCTGCGGTATAAGGAGTGCAGCAAACAAATTTCCCCGGTGAGGGATGAATAGAGTATTTCATTTATTTTATTTATTTATTTAAAGAGTGAAGTGTGAGCGGCGTGGGAGCGATGGATGACCGAAGGAGACCACAGTTTCACGAAGGGTGGAAGGCAGCGCCGGGCGAGTTACGCTACAGTTTGCCAATGGATTGTAGATGCTTGGACTAACGTGTCTGCTGGTACTGTTATCCGAGCTTTATCAAAAGCTGGTATCCTTTCTGAGGAGCCGCACAGTACAGACAGTGACTTTGACAGCGAGGAGTGAAGTGGACCTGCTCTGAAACAGAGGATGAGGACTTTGATGGATTTGAATAAAGACTATTACCGGTAATGTGTTTGTTTAGTATCGTTACTACTTAAATAAAACACAACCAAACTCAGTTTTGCTCCCGATCTATTTTTTAATACACACATTTGCATGCTTGCGTGTGTGTTGTTGTAAGGTGGTGTGTGACTGAGACTGCGCCTTTTCGTACGGTGCGCCTAATGGTCATGAAATTACGGTAATTAAATAAATCAAGCATTAAATCTTTAGGTGCATGTTGTTTATTTGGTCGATCATTGTTTACATTTACTGAACTGATTTTTTGCTGCAGCCCTCAGATTACTTCACGCTCTGATTGGACGGTTTCCAAACAGACACAGTGGTAGTTTTTCTGCTCTGTAAAGAAACAGCAGGGGTAAAATCAGACTGCTCGGGAAATAAAACCAGAAACCTGCTAAAATCACAACACATGCGTATCTCATTTCAAAGAAAAACACCAGACACTGAATGAAAGCCCAAGAAAACCTTAAAGCCAACACCACCATGATCGCTACGATCAGGTAGAAAGCTCTCAGTTTTGATTGGTCGGGTTTCTTTCTGGTACCTCGATCCCCTGGATGTGGACGAATCAGAACACGTAGAACAGAGACGCAACAAAAACAGGCACATGCAAGAAAAATAGAGCAAAATGACATTTCCAGAATACCAAAATAAGGTCCAGGGGTCAACATTAAAGGTATCCCACCAAAGCAGAGCAGCCAGATACAGAAAACGCTCACAGATCTCATCCTGATGCTCCGCTCGGTTTTCAGACCTAGGTAGACGACAGGATGGACCACAGCCAGATATTGTTCCACACACATCAGGATTTGGAGGAGAGTTTCTCCTTGCCAAGTAAAGACGAACAAAACAGAGCTTGTCATGACCAAGTAGGGCTCAGGTACGTAGATACCGAAACACAGACAGATGTAGCCAGAAATGAGGATCAACTCCATGGCGACCATGTGGTAGGTAAAGTAATCCGAGTGAGGGATTCTTGCCGGTGATGATGGGATGGAATACTTGAGCCAGCATTCATGGAGACCGTGGTAGAGGATGTAGCTGCAGATGGGGAAGAGGATGAGGAAGGTGGTGATTGCAAATGGGAGGATGATGAAAGTGTTTGTTTCAGCGTATAAACATTCCAGGTTGTAAAGGTGATAGACGAGAGACGAGGACGAGTTGATCGACATTTCTGAAAAAAATAGAACACATACAAACAATATGATCTAAAAACTTTATTTATAATAATGACCATTTAAAGTGAAATGATAGACACGCACCTCGTTGGTTTGGGTTTTCCTTCCGTTGTGTTTCAGAGTCTGAACCGAATGTGTGTAAACCAGAGTTTAAACCCAGGGTTCAGGTTTGCATCCACAGGAGAAAAGAGAAAAAACTTTGCATGTTGCAAATAAAACGAGCCTTTTCTCGTTTTCTCTCACGGTTCGTTTCTTCAGACAAACATTATCTTTATGATTTCTGTCTCCATGGTGACGGACATATTAGTGCACTGTGGTGAACGTTTGACTCTCTGAAGCCTAGAAAACCCAAGCATGCATGAGCAGAACATGCAAACTCTGAGTGAAGAGTCATCAAAGCAAATTTTATTGTTTTAAAAATCTTCATCTAAAGTGTTCAAAAGTGAAACAAAAGAATAAAAAATTGTTGAAAAATTAACTCTTAAAAATCTAATTTTATGTGACAAAACACTTCATAGGTGAGACGAAGCTTGGAACACTGGTCTTTCTTTGTGTAGTTTGCATGTTCTCCTCCTGTATGTGTGGATTTTATCTGTTTTACTCCCACCCTCCAAAAACCTGCACGTTAGGCTGATTGGCCGCTCTACAGAAATTGCCCTCAGGAATGAGCGTGTGTCTGGATGGTTGTCAGTGTGAGTGGCCGCGTGACAGACTTGCAAACTGTTTAGGGTGTCCCCTGCCTCTCACCTTGAGTCATTTGGGATAGGCTCCGGTACCCTCTGTGATTCCGTAAGGGACAGATGGTTCAAGAAGTTACATGAAGGTTCATTTAGACCTCGGTTTTCCTAAAGAAAGTATTTTAACCACAGGTATCAGTATTTACACAACCGTGTCTTAAGGCTAAGGGTTGTTTAAGATGTCATGAAGTTTGAAAAAAGGTTGTTCTATCAAACTAACACCTGTTTTTTAGTCTTTAAATGAGGTCAATGGTCTCTTTCTGTTCAAATGTTCGATAAAATATTAATTGTAATGCTTATTTGAACATCTTATTTGACCATGACCATCAGTGCGTGCGGCTGGGGAAGAATGTCTCCACCTCTCGGACTATCAACACAGGATCTCCACAGGGCTGTGTCCTCTCTCCCCTGCTCTTCTCCCTGTACACCAACTCCTGCACTTCCAGCCATGACTCTGTCAAACTGATCAAGTTTGCAGATGACACCACACTCATTGGGCTCATCTCTGATGGCGATGAGTCGGCCTACAGGATGGAGGTAGACCGGCTGGTGTCCTGGTGCAGCAACAACAGCCTGGAGCTCAACGCTCAGAAGACAGTGGAGATGATCGTGGACTTTAGGAAAGTCACAGCTCCCATTACCCCCCTTGCACTGACAGACTTCTCCATCACCACTGTAGACTCTTTCCGCTTCCTCGGCACTACCATCACACAGGACCTAAAGTGGGAGCCATTCATCAGCTCCCTGATCAAAAAGGCCCAGCAGAGGATGTACTTTCTGCGGCAGTTGAAGAAAGCCAAGCTGCCCGCCCAGATGTTGGTGCAGTTTTACAGAGCCATCATCGAGTCTGTCCTCACCTCCTCCATCACCGTGTGGTACGCTGGAGCCACAGTCAGGAACAAACACAGACTGCAGCGCATTGTGCGCTCCGCAGAGAAGGTGATCGGCTGCAGCCTTCCATCTCTCGAAGACCTGTACGTCTCCAGGACTCGGGGGCGTGCAGGTCGGATAGTAGCTGACCCTTCCCACCCTGGACATGGACTTTTTGAGCGACTCCCCTCGGGCAGGAGGCTCCGGTCCATTCGGACCAGAACGTCCCGCCACAAAAACAGCTTCTTCCCTTCTGCCGTTGGACTTATGAACTCTTTATAACCTGGATCCCCACATCTCTTAGTCACCTCCCTCTTGTCACTTCACTATCTTTATTATTTTCTATTATTTTCTATGACATTGCACTACTTTTCTTTTTCTTCTGAGCACTCTTAGTTTTGTAAAAATTATTATTATTTTTATTTATTTTATTTTTATTTTATATGTTTGCACACCAGTACCAGAACAAGTTCCTAGTCTCTGATGTTTTTCACTGACATGGCAATAAAAGCATTCTGATTCTGATTCTGATTCTCTCTACCCACTTCTGGACAAGCAGCGGAGCTCCTTCTCCAAGAGGCTCAGACAGCTCCGCTCAAAAACCGCCCGATACCGGAAATCTTTTATTCCCAACACAATAACACTTTATAATAAATCACAGAATAGCAGATAACTGGTTCATGTTCATGTAATTCATCACTGTTTGTCACTTTATGCTTCTTATGTTACTTTTTTTACCTCCTTATGCACTTACAGTCTGTATTGATCTCAATGTTTTTGTCACATTATTCCTTCTATTTTATTATTTTATTATTTTTTATTTATCTTCTTGTATAGATACTGTCTATTTCTTTTTCTTGTTTGCTTCTGTAACGCACAAATTTCCCAAGTGTGGGATCAATAAAGTAATTCTGATCTAATTTGTTACCACTAGGTGTCAGTATTTCCCGCAATTAATTTTCAAGATTCTGTTCAGGAGTTAGAAAACATTTTTTATGGCCTTTTCTGATGATTAAAGATCCTTTAAAACCTCTAAAACAGTTGTTTCCAGTGTTTTTATTGGTCACAAGTGATGAAACGTGTGCCTGAGGTCAGTTGTTTGATTTAGTGTCAGGAAATATAAAAAAAAGAAACATCAGAGTTTTACTGCTCTTTAAGTTCCACTAGATTCAAACAAGAGATAAATCTTCCTCATTTAAAAAAAGTCAAACTTTATAAATTAAAGTTTTTATTAAACTCCAAAAAACATTACTCAGAAACCAAAATTACTCGTTAACTAGAAGTTTTTTTTTTATTGTTTATGAGCTACACATGAAAAAAAAAACAATGTGAAAGAATGAAGCACATACAATAAAGGAAAGGCAGACTGCCACCAGGTCAATCACCATCAGGTGTCCCGAGTCAGGAAGATAAAGGAAGGTCCTGGGCTCCCTCTGGTGGTAGTCGAGGGCACCGTGACACTCTCACCATGGTAACCAGGATCTACGTTCCTACCCTCACCATGGTAACCAGGATCTACAGTCCTACCCTCACCATGGTAACCAGGATCTACGTTCCTACCCTCACCATGGTAACCAGGATCTACATTCCTACCCTCATCATGGTAACCAGGATCTACAGTCCTACCCTCACCATGGTAACCAGGATCTACGTTCCTACCCTCACCATGGTAACCAGGATCTACGTTCCTACCCTCACCTTGGTAACCGGGATCTACGTTCCTACCCTCACCTTGGTAACCGGGATCTACGTTCCTACCCTCACCGTGGAAACCAGGATCTACGTTCCTACCCTCACCATGGTAACCAGGATCTACGTTCCTACCCTCACCATGGTAACCAGGATCTACGTTCCTACCCTCACCATGGTAACCAGGATCTACGTTCCTACCCTCACCATGGTAACCAGGATCTACGTTCCTACCCTCACCATAGTAACCAGGATCTACGTTCCTACCCTCACCATGGTAACCAGGATCTACGTTCCTACCCTCACCATGGTAATCAGGATCTACGTTCCTACCCTCACCATGGTAACCAGGATCTACGTTCCTACCCTCACCATGGTAACCAGGATCTACGTTCCTACCCTCACCATGGTAACCAGGATCTACGTTCCTAACCCTTTAAATCAAAGCCGTCGGGCACGAGCTTCTTTACCAATTTGTTTTAAGATGGTAGATTATGAGTAAATTTATACTTTGTTTTGAAGCCCCTTCTTGCAGCAGAAAAACGTCTCTCTCCTTTGCAGGAACAGGACAGGTAGGACCAGACTGCTGGGCAGGTAAAACCAGAAGCTACACGTCATGATGATACAAGCATTACTTCCTTTAAACAGAAAAACCAAAGCCCGACCGAGTCCCCATGAAAACCTCAGCACTAGAACTCCCAGTATGGTCACTATGGTGTTGAAAGCCTTCTGTTTAGTTTGGTCCACCTTCTCTTTGTCTCCGGTCTGATCTCCTGGACCAGGACGGATCAACACACAGAGGACGGAAACGCTACAGAAAGACACGATCATCACCGCACAAATCAGGACGCATAAATCCATCAGACTGAAAAGGTTCATTGTTAATAAACTCATCCCGGCGCAGCAGAGCAGCCAAACACAGCCGATGCAGACGTTCCTCAACCTGACCCCTCGTTCATTCCTCAGACTCAGATAGATGATGGGATGGACGACAGCCAGGTAACGCTCCACGCAGGTCAGAACGTTAAAAAAAGACTCTCCCTGTAAAATAAACGAAGCGACAAAACTTCCAGCTTCCAAAACGTAAAGATTCTTCAGACAAACCCCGATAAAGCAGACGATGCAGCCGGCCACGCCAACCAGCTCGACGATGATGGCGTGATGGGTGAAGCTGTCGGTGTGACTGGATGTTGAAGAGGGTTTGGTCCACTGCTGGAAGGCATCGCAGAGGATGAAGATGCAGAGAGGAATGAGTAAAGTGAGATACACAACTAGAAACGCCATGAAGATGTAAAGGCTCGGAGGATCGGTGAAGCAGTTGAGAAAAACAGGGAAGGAGGAGTTGATGTGAGACGAGGCGTTTGACGACATCTGAAAAAACAGAAGTAAACATCGGTTAAAAAAAATAAAGGATTATTTGGGCACTGATTGGTCAAGCAATGAAAAAAACTTTGAACATAAAGAGAGACGATTTGTAACGAGTTCGGCACCAAAGAATGGAACAAAATGTCTTTCTCGATCATGAATTAATTCATGTGTCGATGTGAAAGCGGTCACAAAACAGTCTAAAGCTGTGTGACTGTGTCACACACACTTTAAGTTCTAAGGATTGTAGTTGTTGCGTTATCAGTGGTAGACATACATGACAATTTGGAGCCGATTCTTTAAGTTCATGTTTGTATACCGTAATTTCACGACCATAAGGCGCACCTAAAAGTCTCAAATTTTCTTCAAAATGAGCGGTGTGCCTTTTCGTGCGGTGCGCCTTGTGTGTGAGAAAAGGCGGACCTAAAAGAAAACGCGGTGCCCGCGAGGCGGACCTGAAAGAAAAGGCATGAGAACGTTAAAGAGTGAAGTGTGAGCGGCGTGGGAGCGATGGATGACCGAAGGAGACCACAGTTTCACGAAGGGTGGAAGGCAGCGCCGGGCGAGTTACGCTGCAGTTTGCCAATGGATTGTAGATGCTTGGACTAACGTGTCTGCTGGTACTGTTATCAGAGCTTTCTCAAAAGCTGGTATCCTTTCTGAGGAGCCGCACAGTACAGACAGTGACTTTGACAGCGAGGAGCGAAGTGGACCTGCTCTGAAACAGAGGATGAGGACTTTGATGGATTTGAATAAAGACTATTACCGGTAATGTGTTTGTTTAGTATCGTTACTACTTAAATAAAACACAACCAAACTCAGTTTTGCTCCTGATCTATTTTTTAATACACACATTTGCATGCTTGCGTGTGTGTTGTTGTAAGGCGGTGTGTGACTGAGACTGCGCCTTTTCGTATGGTGCGCCTAATGGCTGTGAAATTACGGTAGTTGGGGTGAGTAACTGCTCAGTTTCATTAAAACCCCTCTTGTAGTTTGGGACATCTGAGCTTTAGTAACTTTTTGGTGAACACAATATCTCCAAAACCAGACCTAGACATTTTGAGCCACTTCCATCAGGCAGGAGGTTCCGGTCCATTCAGACCATCATTTAAAAAACAATAAATAAGGTGATCACTAATAGAAGGGAATGAAAAAGCTGGGAATTCTAGTGATAATACTGGTTTTATTTATTTTCGTATTCAGCCCATATTCTTTAAACAGATGATCAGATTTTGAAAGCTTTTACTTGTAAATAGAATGTCCACATTGTTTCAGAGACATGTCAGGGTACTTTATCATGCACTGGTACTTCTTCTGTGAGACCAGAGTCCCCTTTCGGATCATTCAATTCTTCTTTGGTCAGACTAGAGTCCTCCCTTTCGTTCCTCCTCTTCTTCGGATTGACTAGAGTCCTCCTTTTTGTTTATACTCTTCTCTTCTTAACCAGATCTCTATCCACTCTGTCCTGCTGGAGCAATCCGGTTCCTTCTGAAGATCTTTCTGATATTGACCTGATATAAACTCTTTGAATTTTCTTTGTTTCCCATGAATTGCTTTTTGAAATCATCCAAGATGATTTCCTCATGATATCGGACGTTTGAATTTAGACCAATTAGTATTTGGAAAACTGGTCGTTTCAATTTTTTTATGAGGATTTTGAAGATTTTTTCCTCCAGCTTCTCAAATCTCTTTGGTTCAATAAAAAATGTATTTGTTTAACTTCAGCCCACATTCGGTCAAACAGTCGATCGGATATGTTTTTATAGAAACGTCCACGTACATGAAGACGTGAGTGAGTAGTTTTTTGATCAGTCTGTCAATGTAGAACTTACATTCCTCCTTTCTCCGTTCTAACTGGGTTCCATCCTCCTTACTTGTTCTACTAAAATAGATTGGTCTCTTTGTGACTCATTGACTGGATCTAAATCAACTTGTTTAAAGTTAGCAGTGATTTTGAGAGATGTCACTGAATGATCAAATCTTCTCATTTTGGAAGACGTATGATGTTTCTCCAGCACTCGCCTCCTGAACGACTGTGCTGTTGTTTCTTCTGTAAATGAGTCTGAAACCAGTCGACATCCATCAGCAGTGTGTTTTGATTCAGTCTGAGAGTCAAAGGTTTTCTTGGAGGTAGTTTTCTAACTTACAGTGGTGGTCAAAAGTTTACATACACTTGTAAAGAACATAATGTCATGGCTGTTTTGAGTTTCCAGTTATTTCAACAACTCTGATTTTTCTCTGATATAGTGATTGGAACAGATCCTTCTTTGTCACAAAAAACATTCATGAAGTTTGATTCTTTTATGACTTTATTATGGGTAAACTGAAAATGTGACGAAATCAGCTGGGTCAAAAATATACATACAGCAATGCTAATATTTGGTTACATGTCCTTTGGCCATTTTTACTTCAATTAGGCGCTTTTGGTAGCCATCCACAAGCTTCTGGCAAGTTTCTGGTTGAATCTTTGACCACTCCTCTTGACAGAATTGGTGCAGTTCAGTTAAATTTGTTGGCTTTCTGACATGGACTTGTTTCTTCAGCATTATCCACATGTTCTCAATGGGATTTAAGTCAGGACTTTGGGAAGGCCATTCTAAAACCTTAATTCTAGCCTGATTTAGCCATTCCATTACCACTTTTGATGTGTGTTTGGGGTCATTGTCCTGTTGGAACACCCAACTGCGCCCAAGATCCAACCTTCGGGCTGATGACTTTAGGTTTTCTTGAAGAATTTGAAGGTAATCCTCCTTCTTCATTGTCCCATTGACTCTCTGTAAAGCACCAGTTCCATTGGCAGCAAAACAGGCCCACAGCATAATACTACCACCACCGTGCTTGATGGTAGGCATGGTGTTCTTGGGGTTAAAGGCCTCACCTTTTCTCCTCCAAACATATTGCTGGGCATTGTGGCCAAACAGCTCAATTTTTGTTTCATCTGACCACAGAACTTTGTCCATGTGATCAGCAGCAAACTTTAGTCGAGCCTTAAGGTGCCACTTTTGGAGCAAGGGCTTCCTTCTTGCACGGCAACCTCTCAGTCCATGGCGATGCAAAACACGCTTGACTGTGGACACTGACACCTGTGTTCCAGCAGCTTCTAATTCTTGGCAGATCTGCTTTTTGGTGCTCCTGGGTTGACTCTTCACCCTCCTGACCAGTTTTCTCTCAGCAGCAGGTGACAGCTTGCGTTTTCTTCCTGATCGTGGCAGTGACAAAACAGTGCCATGCACTTTATACTTACAAACAGTTGTTTGCACTGTTGCTTTTGGAACCTGCAGCTGCTTTGAAATGGCTCCAAGTGACTTTCCTGACTTGTTCAAGTCAATGATTCTCTTTTTCAAATCTGTGCTGAGCTCCTTTGACTTTCCCATTGTAGCGTTTGTGGGTGTTTTTATCCAATGAGCCCTTTTTAAATGGCCTCAGAGAAGTCACCAGCTGTAGTCACTCATAATCACTCACAAGAAGTTAAGAGGTCATGCTATGAAGCTCATGTCATTGACACAACTTTCTAAGTCTCCAAAATTGCTCATTCATGTTGCTGTATGTATATTTTTGACCCAGCTGATTTCGTCACATTTTCAGTTTACCCATAATAAAGTCATAAAAGAATCAAACTTCATGAATGTTTTTTGTGACAAAGAAGGATCTGTTCCACTCACTATATCAGAGAAAAATCAGAGTTGTTGAAATAACTGGAAACTCAAGACAGCCATGACATTATGTTCTTTACAAGTGTATGTAAACTTTTGACCACCACTGTATATAAAGTTTCTGGTTCAACGTTAAACCCTAACTTTTCTACCTCCGTCCATATTGTGTTATAAACGTTTACTTTGATGTTCGTTAACTCTTCATCAGAGCCCATCTTTACTTTGTCAAATATTTCTAAATCCAGCTTGTCGACTAATCTTCTCACTAGTTTCAGGCAGAGTGTCTTTTTTTCTGCTTCTTGTTGTGAGAGTTTATTTTATTTAAGTCTTGATTGTCGCTCTTCAGAGTGTTTGGTTCGGTTTTGAGTTTCTTTAGATTGATTCATGTTTATTTTAATGTTTAAAACCTCTATAAATGCTATGATTAGACTGTTTTTGATCAATCTTAGAGCATCTGATATTGTTACGTCTAATCCGTAACAGAAGTAGATATTTAATATAGAAACAATGCCTGTTATTAGTTTTTACATGATAGCATGCACCTCGGAGAAGGTCTCCTCGTTCATGACTGCAGTCATTATATTATGAAGCTGAGTTCATGTGAACTCTGGTACTATTTGGTTGAATGAATTCGTCCAATCAGACGAACTGCTTTTTTGTGGAAAGCTGTCTTGTTATTTTTGCTCAAGAAAAGCTGCTGATATTTTGAGTTGTGAAATGGACTTTGTTTTTTTATTAATAATTGTCAAGTTTGCCTCAAGAAGTTAATGAACGTTCATACACAAAATCCAGAAAACATTCATCAAGTTCAGTCTATCTCTAATTAAAACTAAAACTAAGTACTTTAACTTAATTTCTGAGTCTCTAGAATTTGCTCCAGACCCTCCGATCAGACTTTATGATGATAATGAATGTTTTGTTGGAGACACAGGCTTTAACAGGGCAGTAATAAGGTGTTGCTGTATGAAACCAAATCAAATATTCAAAGAACAAATAAGTAAATGTTGTCCAAACTAAATAGAAAATAAGAGTTTCTCCGTTTTGTTTCTCACCTGATTTTCTGCTCTTTTTTCCAAACGACGGGTGAGTTTGAAGTGAAATAAAAACAGGTTAATTATCCGGTGGTTCCTCTCCTTATTATCTCTGGTCATTATAGATCCTCTCTATATGTTCATGAGGAGGAGAGGAGACATTTGCATTTTGGTAACTTGACATGTATTTTTATTTCAACCAAACGACAAACGATCAAATTACAGCTTCAGAAAAACCCTTTTCGAACGGGACGAGTTCTGGTTTTTGTATCTTGTTACTCATTTGCATTAAAAATAACACAAAGAAAGGATTCAATTACTTTTTAAAGAGATCAAATGATGGGTCTAAACAAATACGATTGTTCCGTCGTCTTCCACCTATCCGGGGCGGGTCGTCGGGGTCAACAGCCTCAGACGGGAAGCCCAGGCTTCTCTCACCCCGGCTGCATCCTCCAGCTCACCCGAAGCACCTGGCTGGTGAGGTGTTTCGGGCATGTCCCAACGGGAGGAGAACAATACGCAGACCTTGGACCTGTTGGAGAGACTATGTTCCCCAGCTGGCTGGGGAACAAGTACGATTGTTCCGTTCTGTCATCATCCGCTTGTTTCGGGGTCGGGTCGCCGGAGTAACAGCCTCAAACGGGCAGCCCAGGCCTCTGTCTCCCCAGCTGCATTCTCTAGCTCACCTGGAAGGATCCCAAGTCGTTCCCCGGCCAGCTGTGAGACATAGTCTCTCCAGCGGGTCCGGGGTTTGCCCCTTGGTCTTCTCCCGGTGGGACGTGCCCGAAACACCCCACCCGCGAGGCGCTCGGGGGGCATCCTGACCAGATGCCCGAACAACTCCATCTGGCTCCTCTCGACTTGGAGGAGGAGCGGCTCGACACCGAGCTCTTCCCGGATGGCAGAGCTCCTCACCCGATCTCCTAGTGAGAGCCCAGCCACCCTGTGGAGGAAGCTCATTTCAGCCGCTTGTACCCGCAATCTCATTCTTTCGGTCACCACCCACAGCTGGTGACCATGGTGAGGATAGGAACATAGATCCTGGTTACCATGGTGAGGGTAGGAACGTAGATCCTGGTTACCATGGTGAGGGTAGGAACGTAGATCCTGGTTACCATGGTGAGGGTAGGAACGTAGATCCTGGTTACCATGGTGAGGGTAGGAACGTAGATCGACTTGTAAATCGAGAGCTTTACTTTTCGGCTCAGCTCTCTCTTTACCACGACGGACCGATGCAGCGTCCTAGTTATTGCTGATGCCGCACCGATCCGCCTGTCGATCTCCCGCTCCATCCTTCCTACCTATTTTATGTAGAAAATTGTGATATTTAATGTAAAACATTGTGTACAACTCTGTGAAGCGTACCCTGCGTCGCATCCGGGCTGCACACCGTCCGCAGGATCCTCAGTCTCTGCAGGACCTGGCCATCACCGGCGACTGGGCATCCCACCTCCACTATGACAATGGGCAGGAAGCAGATGAGCGCGTTATCATCTTCACCACGCCACGTCATCTGCAGGAGCTAGCAGCCTGTGATGAGTGGTGCATGGATGGCACCTTTTCGGTTTCTCCAAGGCTCTTCACCCATCTCCACGTGATCCAGGGTCGGTCCTAAGGCCTCCATCTTCCTTCCTAGTACACCATCTTCCAAGCGTGGGAAGATGGTGTACCAGGAGCTTCAGGTTCGACTCCACAACCTGGTGCTTGACTTAAACACAGGCAAGAAGACCATCCCTGCCTTCCTTCGTGGCATCAGTCACAACCTTTGTGGAGGACGACCAAACTTGTAAAATATTGTGATATTTTATGTAAAAAATTTTATCGTAAATAAACAGTTGCACTACAGAAAATAATTGCTTGAAGTCATTTTTATCCCATGGCTCAAATAGCCTAGGTTGCAAGTTTTTGGCTCAAATGTCCGTGGCTGAAAAGACCGTTCACTAGCATCTACAGTTGCATTTAAGCATGTGGCACAGTAACCCGCATTCAGAGCCAATGTTGCATGTTCCACCAAGCAGGTGTTGCAGCTCCACTCTACCCAACTTGGTAGAGCTGTTCTGAAGCTGTTTGGAGGAGAACGGAAACTGATGTTTTTCTGGATTTTTGGCCAAATATCTTCATAATTCACTCAAACAAACACAAACTGATGAGAATTTCCATCATTTTTTTCCTCACAGTTTTTTTTCTCACTAAGAAATTCTTTATTATATCATTTTATTTACTAGTTTAATAAAAGGAACTCTTATGAGTTTATTTACAGACCGTCGCTCCTCTGATGACATCATCAGTAAGCGCCGTACAAAGATGGCGTCGTTCAGCTGCAGGAAGGATCCCTGCGGGTTTATTTGTCTTATTTTAACTTATTTTAGTGTTTTTTATGCGGATTATGTGGTGATTCAGTATGTTTTAATCCCGGCCTATTCAGACAGGTTAGTAACAAGTTATTTAGAATTATTTAAAGTGATAAAAACAAACATGGCGTCTCTTGTTTTCATTCATTTTAAATATTTCTCATTATTTTTCTGCTTTAAACACACAAAAATATAACTTTTTACTATTAAAACAACTAAAAAAATTAATATTTACTTAATAATGTGTCTGCTGTTAATTATTATAAATTTTTTAAAAGCCTAATTATGTAACAAAAGATGTGAATTCTAAATCATTTAAAGATGGATTTTTTTTAAGAAAAAAGAAAAGATTTCTAAACATTTTAATATGAAAATAAATGTTGAAAATTTTCAAATAATTTTTAATTAAAATGTATTTTTTACATGTTTTAAACGTTGAATTAATGTTAATTTAATTCATTACAATTTAAAAAATTGGCATTTTTTTATTTTGAAATCTAAAACTGTAAATAAAAATAAATAAATAAAAACGACCAAAATAAACTAAACAGATTTATTTCCAACAATTAAATAAAAATTATAATTGCAATTAATTTGTCAAGTTTTACTAAATTAATCCCTACAAATTGTATTAATTAGCCTTTAAATTACAGTTTAAATGATAAAAAACAACAAGGAACCAATTAATTGATCAGTTGTTTTTAAATCAATCGAGTTAATTAAACAAAATAAAGCTTTTTTTTTTATTCAAACATAGATCAGTTCTTTACCTTCTAATCCGTGTTGGTGTGTGTTTTCTCCACAGTGTCTGGTGTTCACTGCACGCCTTCATCTTTAACCTGATCCTCCTCCTGCTGCTGGCCTGTCACAGTAAGGCTGTCTTCTCTGATCCAGGTGAGTTTAAATCAAATCTGACTCACACCAAACCTTCAGTGACTTCTTCTTTTGGCATTTCCCTTCAGGGGGCGCCACATCAAGTCAGTTTCTTTCATCTAACCCTATCTCCTGCATCCTCTTCGGTCACACCAACTATCTTCATGTCTTCCTTCACTGTATCCATGAACCTCCTCTTTGTCATTCCTCTAGTCCTCTGTCCTGGTGGTTCCATACCCAGCATCCTTCTTCCGATGTACTCTCTCTCTCTCCTCTGTACATGTCCAAACCATCTCAGTCTGACCTCTCTGACTTTAAAACCTCTAACATGTGCTGTTCCTCTGATCCTGTCCATCCTGGTCACTCCCAGAGAGATCCTCAGCATCTTAATCTCTGCTACTTCCATCTCTGCTTCCTGTCTTTTCTTCAGTGCTACTGTCTCTAGACCAATCAGCACGGCCGCTCTCACCACACTGTCTCTAGACCAAACAGCATGGCCGCTCTCACCACACTGTCTCTAGACCAATCAGCATGGCCGCTCTCACCACACTGTCTCTAGACCAATCAGAATGGCCAGTCTCACCACACTGTCTCTAGACCAATCAGCATGGCCGGTCTCACCACGCTGTCTCTAGACCAATCAGCATGGCCGCTCTCACCACACTGTCTCTAGACCAATCAGCATGGCCGCTCTCACCACACTGTCCCTAGACCAATCAGCATGGCCGCTCTCACCACACTGTCTCTAGACCAATCAGCATGGCCTCTCTCACCACACTGTCTCTAGACCAATCAGCATGGCCGCTCTCACCACGGTTTTGTACACTTTCCCTTTCATTTTATCTGAAACTCTTCTGTCACACATCACACCTGATACTTTTCTCCACCCGTTCCAACCTGCCTGAACACGCTTCTTCACCTCTTTTCCACACTTTCCTTTGCTCTGGACTGTTGATCCTAGATACTTAAAATCTTCCACCTTCTTTATCTCTTCTCCCTGTAACCTCACTTTTCCATTTGGATCCCTCTCATTCACACACGTACTCTGTCTTACTCTGACTAATCTTCATTCTGATTCTTTCTAGTGACAGGTTCAGTCATAAGAACAAAACTTTCCTGGTTTGTTTCCTTAAAGAAAACAACACTTTAATTCTTCAGGTTTTCTGTTTAATCTGATTTTTGTGTGTGTATATATGTGTGTGTAGGTATGGTGCCTCTCCCTGACACGGCGATAGATTTTTCTGACCTGCGTTCCCAGTCGTCCCGAATGAACGAGCGGGTAAAATTTCAAACATTTCCATCAGATTAATATTAAATAAATTTATTTATTTATCAGTCTGATTGATTTAATCAGTCAATTTTTCGGTTTTGTTAAACACTCAGATTTACAGAGTTTCCATAAATGTATCACTATGTGACGTCACACACTACAGGTAATGTGAAATCTGCTCTGACTTGGAGGAAGAAAGCAGAAACAGACATGAACAAATCACTTTATTATGTTGAATTTTTTTTAAATTTGAAACATGTTTAGATTGTTTTAAATGTGTTAAAAGTAAAAATGTGTTTCCTCTGACTTTGCACGCTAACGCTGACCCTCTATCATCCTGACAGTGAGAACCTGTGTGATTGGTTGGATTTCAGGGTTGTGAGGGCTGGACGGTGTGCAGTCGCTGTGAAACCTACAGACCCCCCCGAGCCCATCACTGCCGGGTCTGCCAGAGGTGCATCCGTCGTATGGACCACCACTGCCCCTGGTGGGTCAACACCATATAAAGCCTCTGCAACCAGAACCATCTCCTCTTGTTAACCAATTTCATTTCCAGGATCAACAACTGTGTCGGGGAGTTAAACCAGAAATATTTCATCCAGTTCCTTTTTTACACTGGTAAGTAAACATCAGGGGTCTTGGTATGAAATTTCTGCGTATGAAATCTGGAGCACGTGGACTTTTACGTAGCTTCAAGTAGACTCTGGAGCACTTAATTAACCAAAGACTCCAGCTGGAAAACATGTACCAATATCAAAATAATATAAGTTTTAAAACCTGTGATTAGATGATCACAAAAAGATTACATTTCTTTTCGTTTTCTGTTACGTCTTTAGTGGTTTAAAGCGTCTCTGAGGAGCAAACTGATTGGTCAGGGTGTTTGCAAGTGGCTAAACATAGCAGTGGTTCTCAAATTGTGGGGCGCACCACCCGGCGAGGCTTGAGGCTCTGTCAAGGGGGCATGTTTGGCCAGAGTGTTTACAGGAAGCATTCCCTCCTCCTTTCAATTAATAAGGCTATTCTTTATTTTAAATCCATACATGGTTATGGCTCCATGATCCATATTTCTTTAATTTTTTATTTTCTCATACTTTATTAAGGATACAGTGTTATCTAGAGGTGTACTAAGAACAATTGTAAGGGGAACTAAGCGGGATGTGACAGAAAATATTTGAGAAGCACTGAACCATAGGAAGTATTTCTGTTTGCTAGTATACGATACAAGTACTCTTAGTTTGTTAAATACAAAGGAAACATAAGAAATAACTTCAAAACAACATAATATATTACAATGTGAAACGTGTCACGTTTTTACAAAAAAATGTCACAGACAGATGAGTGTGCGCCACTCACAAATCAGAGGGCAAAGTTGCCGTGGTGACTGCCTCCCGCGCTGCTGAGCTTCACATGTGGAAGTCGCCGTCACGATCAACTCTCACTATCGGTCATGATTAAAAACAGATGGGATTGGATCATTTGAAAACTGTCATTCCCACTGTTTATATTTGAAGTTCTAGAGGCGTGGTCAGGCTGGACGGAGATAGGCCTAGAATTAGTCGCAGGTGTGATCTGTAATAGATTACATGAAGGAGGTTAAAAAGGAAGTGCGTTAGCCGAGCAAAACGCTTGCTTCTCTTATGATTCATACAAGTCCCTATAGATGAACAAGTAGCATGTTTAACAGGTTGTATCCAACAGTGTGAGGTTTAAACTGGTTTTGTGTGGCAGGCATGGCCAGTCTCTACTCTCTGGTCCTGGTGGTGTGGGCGTGGGTGTGGCGTATACGGAATGAAAGAGAAGGCGAGGCGGAAAAAGAAGACGAGACGCCCAGCAAACATTTGATTGTGTGAGTTTATTTTTAAGCTTTTTAATTTTTTTCTTCTCTTTATAGTTCCGTTTCGTCATCTTCCGCTTGTTCCGGGGTCGGGTCGCGGGGGCAACAGCCTCAAACGGGCAGCCCAGGCCTCTCTCCCCGGCTGCATCCTCTAGTTAAGGATCCCAAGTCGTTCCCCGGCCAGCTGTGAGACATAGTCTCTCCAGCGAGTCCGGGGTCTGCCCCTTGGTCTCCTCCCGGTGGGACGTGCCCGAAACACCTCGCCCGCGAGGCGCTCAGGGCCACCTGACCAGATGCCCGAACCACCCCATCTGGCTCCTCTCGACCTGGAGGAGGAGCGGCTCAACACCGAGCTCCTCCCGAATGACAGAGCTCCTCACCCGATCTCTGAGTGAGAGCCCAGCCACCCTGCGGAGGAAGCTCATTTCGGCCGCTTGTACCCGCGATCTCATTCTTTCGGTCACCACCCACAGCTGGTGACCATAGGTGAGGGTAGGAACGTAGATCCTGGTTACCATGGTGAGGGTAGGAACGTAGATCCTGGTTACCATGGTGAGGGTAGGAATGTAGATCCTGGTTACCATGGTGAGGGTAGGAACGTAGATCCTGGTTACCATGGTGAGGGTAGGAATGTAGATCCTGGTTACCATGGTGAGGGTAGGAACGTAGATCGTCTTGTAAATCGAGAGCTTTACTTTTCAGCTCAGCTCTCTCTTTACCATGACGGACTGATGCAGCGTCCGAGTTATTGCTGACGCCGCACCGATCCGCCTGTCGATCTCCCACTCCATCTTTCCCCACTCGTGAACAAGACCCCGAGATACTTAAACTCCTCCACTTGGGGCAGGACCCTGTCCCTGACCAGCAGGGGGCATTCCACCCTTTTCCGGGCGAGAACCATGGTCTCGGATTTGGAGGCGCTTTATAGTTATTGTTTTTTTTTTTCTTCAGAGCTCATTACATCATCCTTCTGGTGGAGTCGGTGGTGTTTGGAGTTTTCGTGATGGTCATCTTCTACGATCAGGTACACATGGTGGTCTTATTTAACCCTTTAATCTACTGTTTTATTGATTGTTTCAAATTAAAAATGTGAGCTTCAACATTCTGAAAATTAATAATAAATAAAAGTTGTTTAAAAAATTACACATAAATTAGAAAGAATCAGTTTTTTTGGGGGAAGGATGGCTCAGTGAGTAGGGCGACTGCCTGGTAACCAGAGGGTTGCCTAGAGTTTAAGTCGAGGTCCTTGCTGATGGTGGTTTCCAGCTTCCATGTCAGCTTCCACCATCAGGTATAAATGTGAGCTACATGTAAAACACTTTGAGAACCAACGCAGGTAGAACAGAGCCGGAGAATATTTAAATTTTTTTTCTGGTAGGATTTTACATCTGGGAGCGGAGCGTGTTCTCTGAGGGGCTTTCAGTTTGAGGGAAGGGACGGAGAAGAGCAACTGAAAATGCTTCGACTCCAAATGTTGATAGACGTTCCGCACAAAGAAAAACATATTTCCTATTTTTTTAAAGAGTTGGGTTAAAAAGGTTTGGCCTCTAATCGATCCTCCAAAGCAGAATGAATCACAACACCACGACCTAGTGGATACATATAGAAACTACACTAAAAAAAACACCAGCCAGTCTAAATATGGTAGTTCCTGCCGGTCAGACAATTGATCCAGGTTTAGATGAAGGTCATTGTGTTTTCTTAACGTCATAGAATGAATAAGTCCGTTCCATCAGGAACTTTTGCTTAAATACGACTCCTTCACAGATCACTGAGTTTGAATGAAAGGTGGTGTAAGTTGTCAGAGTCTGGAGAAGATGGTAAATATTTCCATCAGATCTGAGCTTCTGTCTCTCCTCAGCTTGTCTCCATCGTCACCGACGAGACCCCCATCGAGCAGATGAAAAGCAGGCTGATGATAAAAGACAGAAACTCCTCTTTGCAGCTGAACCTCTCGCACACCCGGAAACCCAAACTGGCTCTGCTACGAGAGGTCTTCGGAAGAGGTCGGTCTCACGCTCTTCTCCTTTCTTCTTAAAGCTCCACATCACCGTCTATCTGTCCTCTTTTAGGTTCGGTCTTCTGCTGGCTGCTCCCTATCCACAGCAGCCCCCCATCGGCAGGAGGTATCGCCTACTCCGCCCTGCCGGACTACGATGTCTGAACGCTGTTAGAATGTATGAGGAGAACTCTGAAGAGGTGAGGAGGAAAGACTGATGCACTGAGTCCTGATGACTGCCGGACCTTTTTAAGAAGTTCAACATCAGTTTATGAACTGATGAAAAGCTGGTTTACAATCTTTTAAAGGGATCCTTCTGTCCTTCGTTTACTTGCCTACATTATTTTTTATCTTTATGTCTTTTTTGGGAAAACACCAGGGTTTGACTGATGTCCTTTAAAAACTCAGAGTTAATCAGTTATTATTACCACACGTCTAACGGGCTTCACACAGAAAACTAAACAACTCAGTCTTCTTACATCCTCCATCTTGATTCTGATTAAACTGAGACACAGGAAACAAACTCTCGCGAACCACTGTGCCAAGCTGAAGGAGTAAAAAATACTTGTTGGGTTAAACCCGGGCTTAAAAGACAACATTTCTAAAGATCTTGAAACTTTTTCAGACTCCTGTCAGGAAACAAGAAAGGCTTTCAAGTAGTCCAACCCGGAGGAGATAAAAACATGGATCAAACTGTCAGTATCTGATAGGAAAGAGAGGGGGTGTCGTCTGGGATTATTACCAGATAAGCTTCAATTAATCACATCTTTTGAGAACCTGGTAGTTTACTCACCAATTCACAGAACGTCTTTGGTCATGTTCACGCAGACAAACTTGTGTTCAAAGGGCCCATGTCATGTAAAATACCTCTTCACATTGTATCCTCTGCACACACACACGTTTACAACATACATTACACCATAGTTATGAAAATATATTGATTTGGTGGAGCGCAGTCACAGACCCGGAACTAAGAAAGGCCGGGTATCGCTCATCCCCCCCGCCCGTCCTAAGAAAGTACAAGCTCCGCCCTCTGCTCTCACTGAGCCGCTATTCCTCCGCCCATCTCTGAGCGGGAGGGGGAAGGTAGGGGTAAACCCGTGCGTAGCGGTTTGGTAGCGTCTGAAATAAGATTTTATCATGTCAATTAATCTAAAAAGCGTGTTTCAAGCAAGAAAATAAAAAAGACGCAGAGCAGCGAACCAGCCTGTATATCGGACGTTGAAAGCCAGTTTGTGAGGGCGTAAGGCCGGAGTGGAGGCAGGTGAGGAGGGCGGGCGGGTGGTGAGGAGGGAGGGGGGCGTGTGTGAAGTCCGTCCGGGCTACGTCAAAATGCGTCATACTTTAGACATCTGCTCATTGGTTGTTTTGTCTGAGCGTTCCAGAAATCCACAGAAAAACGGGCTAAATCAAACTAGAAAGACAAACACACACACACACATATACAAGGCCCGGACATCACACACACACACATATACAAGGCCTGGACATCACACACACACACATATACACATACAAGGCCCGGACATCACTGTTACAAGCTAGAAAACTCTGGAAAGTCCATTTTGCATGAGATGGGTCCTTTAAGATCAACTGACATCATCATATTTGATTCTCTGTTTTAGGACCTCAGCTTGTTTTTAAAACCCAGCCTCAGTCGTGCTGCTTACTTGCTTTTAGCTGCATTCCAGTTGCTGTTTGGACAGTTTATACGTTCAATTTAAGACCTCGTCACACCGGCCGAACTTTACTGGACTGTTTCTTTAACAGGCAGAAATGACGCCGTTGGTAGGTAATTTGAACACACTGGGGGAAAAAATAGAAAATACAGGTGTTGGCTTAGTGGTGTACCACTGCAGCTGGCGTTGCTTTAGGGTTGGTTTAGCTGTAGCGACCGGTACACGGCTCCGACACCTCAATGATAGCACCAAACCAAATCATCACCACCACAAATCGCTGATTCAACGTCTGACATCGTTCTAGCAACACCGTGTCTGCTTGTAAAATGCTTACAACCGCTTCACTGAAGTTTGTGCAACTTTTAGTCACTGCCAATAAAACGCTGGTTAGGCAGCGGTGGGCCAGCGTTGGCCTACTGGGCCCAAGCGTCCAGGAGCTCGTGCCTAGCGGTGTCAAACTTTGATTATTGGTGAACATTACTGGTGTGGAAAAATGAGCGCTCCTCACCGTTCACATTATTTTCTGCAGCTCTAAACTTTGGGAGCGGTCGGACGGCCCCCTTGAGAAACACCAGCGCTGGTCGGGGCTATATGGCGCTCCTTTATCGGGAGTCAAATTTTATAAACGATGGTGAACAGTTACATCACCGTTACAAGAATGCTCCAGCAACGTACGGGCGGTGTGGCCGAGGTTTTAAAAATGATTACAGGAGTAAAAATACTGAGAGAAAAATATGATCAATTAAAAACTTGGTAAAACTGAGAAAAAGTGACAAAGTTTAAATTTAAAGAAAAAGGAGGCTTTTTAAAAATCTCAGCGGCTATTTTATAAAATCTATTTAAGTCCAAGAAATATTTATAAAGTGTAAAATGAAACAAAATGAAAACTCAAGTTTTTATTGTAGATTATTATAGTTTAGATAAAAAAAACTGAGTTACTGACAGGACGCTGAGGTTATTTAACCAGAACATCTTTCAGAGGTAAATAATGGCAGCCAATCCTGGTATTAAAACGTTATAAATAAACTTAAGCTGACGACTGCCAATAAATAACAGATTATTTCTGGTATCGACGCTGCGTACCGATACGGTGCCTTAGTATCGGCCTGATACCGGTATCACTATTAGTGGTTATTTTTGACACAATGTTTTTTATATTTTAATGTAAAACAATACGGGGATAATTTCAGTATCGCGATATTTACGATATTTTTCTGATTTAGTGAATTGTAGCTGTTACACATTCTTTCATGTATTTGAAATTCAATCAGAATAACTTGACCATTCTGGAAAAATATCAGCTGAAGAAAAATTCAGCTTTGATTTACAAGTCGATCTACGTTTCTAACGTCACCATGGTAACCAGGATCTACGTTCCTACCCTCGCCATGGTAACCAGGATCTATGTTCCTACCCTCGCCATGGTAACCAGGATCTACGTTCCTACCCTCGCCATGGTAACCAGGAGCTACGTTCCTACCCTCACCATGGTAACCAGGATCTACGTTCCTACCCTCACCATGGTAACCGGGATCTACGTTCCTACCCTCACCATGGTAACCAGGATCTACGTTCCTACCCTCACCATGGTAACCGGGATCTACGATCCTACCCTCACCATGGTAACCGGGATCTACATTCCTACCCTCACCATGGTAACCAGGATCTATGTTACTACCCTCACCATAGTAACCAGGATCTACGATCCTACCCTCACCATGGTAACCAGGATCTACGATCCTACCCTCACCATGGTAACCGGGATCTACATTCCTACCCTCACCATGGTAACCAGGATCTATGTTACTACCCTCACCATGGTAACCAGGATCTACGTTCCTACCCTCACCATGGTAACCAGGATCTACGTTCCTACCCTCACCATGGTAACCAGGATCTACGATCCTACCCTCACCATGGTAACCGGGATCTACAGAGACAGAGGGAGGAGCTCAGAGTAGAGCAGTTGCTCCTCTGGGTCAAGAGAAGCCAGTTGGGGTGGTTCAGGCATCTGGTTAGGATGCCTCTCGAGCACCCCACTGGTGAGGTGCTTTGGGCACATCCCACTGGGAGGATGAGAGAATCCTGGGCTTCCCGTCGGAGACCTCTGTGACCCTGCGCTGGAGAAGTGGATGATGACAGAACGGAAATAATAATTGGAGAGAAAAGCAAAAAGATACTAAATATTCTGTTGTTTTTTTACTGAAAATCTCCAGTATTATTAGATTCTTTCTGATATTTTTCAGTATTTTTTAACATCAGTCAAACCTGTGTGTTTCTATTTGATCTTCTTTCAGAGAAATTTAACTTTAAGTTCTTCTTCATTTTTATTGATATTTTTAACTCAAACACCTTCTTCATAACGTTTCTGATCAGCTTTAAATTGAGCTTTACGTCTTTAAGACCAGCCGACCAATCGTTTCCAAAGAAACTATTTATTTTGACCTGCGACTGAAACAAAGTTTATGTTGTTGTTTTTAACATTTTGAATTCCTTTAGAAAAAGTTTCTCAGGCTTTTGTTTGTTTTGGGTTTTTTTTGTGGTTGAAAAATTGAACAATTAGAGACTTTGTGATTTTAAAATGTATTTGTCAATACAGCGGCACTGTGGCCTCACAGCAAGAGGGTCAGGGGCTCAAGTCCCGGGTGGGACGAGACTTGAAACACTATCCTTTCAGTGTGTAATTTGTATGTTCTACCTGTGTATGTGTGGGTTTTCTCTGGTTGCCTCCGAAAACATACATGTTAGGTTGATTGGCTTACCCCTGGGGTGTGTGTGTGTGTGTGTGTGTGTGTGTGTGTGTGTGTGTGTGTGTGTGTGTGTGTGTGTGAGAGTGAGTGTAAATGTTGATACAATCGAGAGAAAAAGAAACAAAAAAAACACAGAAAAGTCGAAACAAACTATTATCAGTTCATCTATAGTGGGTAAATATTACAGATCATAAAGTGTTACGGAAGCATGGATGACCAGGGTGCTCGATGCCTTCTTGTGGGCGGAGATATAAAAAAAGAATTTTCTCTAGAATCCACAAAGTCTTTAAAATATTTCACTTTTTGAATAATTTCAATGAATTTTTAATAAGTTTCTATGTTGTTTAAAAAAAATGTTTAAAATCACAAAGTTTCTAATTTACAGAATTAATCTTATTATTTCTGTAAATATGAAGGTTTTTATTTATTTTATAATAATTGTTTTTAATGTTGACGAAGTGAAAGTAAAGAAATCATTTTATTAATATTGTTATTTTTATGGTTTTAATGTTGATTAAAAGTGATGGTTGTTTTTTTTCTGAAGTGATGAAGTAAATAAAGTCTTATTATTTTATTTATTTATCTTTTTTTTTAAATTATTAATCAGGATTATTGAACTGATGTCCGTGTGTTTTAACTCTTTATATGCTGCTTGAAATAAAAATGGATCATTTTAAAATCAATCAGGATTCGTTATTCTGTGAATATACCTTAATGGAGAGAATTTCTAGACGCAGTCGAGACGTTGAAGGGATCTGGTTCGGTGATCATTCTGCTTTTTGTGGATGATGTGGTCCTGTTGGCTTCATTGGATCTACGTACCGACCCTCACCATGGTAACCAGGATCTACGTTCCTACCCTCACCATGGTAACCAGGATCTACGTTCCTACCCTCACCGTGGTAACCATGATCTACGTTCCTACCCTCACCATGGTAACCAGGATCTACGTTCCTACCCTCACCATGGTAACCAGGATCTACGTTCCTACCCTCACCATGGTAACCAGGATCTACGTTCCTACCCTCACCATGGTAACCAGGATCTACGTTCCTACCCTCACCATGGTAACCAGGACCTACATACCTACCCTCACCATGGTAACCAGGATCTACGGTCCAACCCTCACCATGGTAACCAGGATCTACTTCCTACCCTCACCATGGTAACCAGATCTACCTTCCTACCCTTACCATGGTAACCAGGATCTACGTTCTTACCCTCACCATGGTAACCAGGATCTATGTTCCTACCCTCACCGTGGTAACCAGGATCTACGTTCCTACCCTCACCATGGTAACCAGGATCTACGTTCTTACCCTCACCATGGTAACCAGGATCTACATTCCTACCCTCACCATGGTAACCAGGATCTACGTTCTTACCCTCACCATGGTAACCAGGATCTACGTTCCTACCCTCACCATGGTAACCAGGATCTACGTTCCTACCCTCACCATGGTAACCAGGATCTACGTTCCTGCCTTCACCATGGTAACCAGGATCTACGTTCCTACCCTCACCATGGTAACCAGGATCTACGTTCCTACTCTCACCATGGTAACCAGGATCTACGTTCCTACCCTCACCATGGTAACCAGGATATACGTTCCTACCCTCACCATGGTAACCAGGATCTACGTTCCTGCCTTCACCATGGTAACCAGGATCTACGTTCCTGCTCTCACCATGGTAACCAGGATCTACGTTCCTACCCTCACCATGGTAACCAGGAGCTACGTTCCTGCTCTCACCATGGTAACCAGGATCTACGTTCCTACCCTCACCATGGTAACCAGGATCTATGTTCCTGCCCTCACCATGGTAACCAGGATCTACGTTCCTACCCTCACCATGGTAACCAGGATCTATGTTCCTGCCCTCACCATGGTAACCAGGATCTACGTTCCTATTGCTCTGATTGTTTTCACCTGTGAACTCTGCAGAGGGAGGAGGAGAACAGCCACTTCTTTCCTTCTCATCCAGTGACAGTCACTGCTAGATGTTATGGGTCATTGTTTTCATTAACTTGTGTATAATTCATTCTGATTGGCTGCAGACTCAAAGTGTCCACTATTTTCAGATAATGAATACCTCTTAAAGATGTTTAGGTTAAATAGCCTTTGTGTTTTATATAATTATGCCTGGTTACCATGACACCAGAAGCTACAATCAACTGACTATAAAGATGTTTGATTATTTTTATCACAGATGTAATTAGATGGAATTTGAGGGTGTATTTTTTAGCCCAATTCTGCTTCGTCCTCTGAACAAAAAACAAATAAGGTTCCAGTTTATTTTGAAATGATGCTTTATTTTAATGGTTCCCAACCTTTTTTCACTGAGGGCTTTTGCACCTCAGTGGGAGGAGCATGGTTATATTTAACATGATGAAAAACATGGGTATATTTAACCTGGTTTAGAACATTCAAGCAAACATTGACCATGAAGATCATTCAGTTGAATTGAGTCTAATTAAAGCCACAGTAATAATTTTATGAACAGTTTTACATTTTAACAATAAAAACTATCAAAGCTGACTTTTTTTTCTTTGGTCACGACTCAAACCCACTGGTTTTCTTGGAGATTTCAGAAATCAACTCTTAATAGAAAAACGAGACCCAAATTCCTGATTAGGTAGATGCAGATGAGTAAAGAGAGGAACTGATATAGGAAAAAAAATGGGGGAATGGGTTAGTTTTCACGTCTTACGTGAGCTGACAAGGCGAAGAGTCAAGTTTGGAGGAAGGCCTTTATCCACCATCTTCTTTTTGAGCTAAACAAGAAAAATATGGTAGAATTAGATGTTTATGTTCATGAGTTTATTGTAAATAAAATCATCAATGAACAGATAAAAATAAACGAGACAGAAAAAGAAAGTTGTTGGTTTGTCATTATGAATTTTTGGATTTGCTGACTGCTGGTTTTGATCCACGTTTGATGTCTGTGTGTCTTGTTTTATGAAACTTTGATGAATGACATTAAGAGTTTAAGTATCTAAGGGTCTTGTTCACGAGAAACAAGACTGGAGCAACAGACGGATCAGTGCGGCGTCCGCAATAATCATGATGCTGCATCGATCCGTCACAATAGAGAAATAATTGAGCAGAAAAGCAGAGCTTTGCATTTACAAGTTGATCTTTGAGTCATTGTAACCAGGAAGGTAACCAGGATCCGCATTCCTATCCTCACCATGGTAACCAGGATCTACGTTCCTACCCTCACCGTGGTAACCAGGATCTACGTTCCTACCCTCACCGTGGTAACCAGGATCTACGTTCCTACCCTCACCATGGTAACCAGGATCTATGTTCCTACCCTCACCATGGTAACCAGGATCTACGTTCCTACCCTCACCATGGTAACCAGGATCTATGTTCCTACCCTCACCGTGGTAACCAGGATCTACGTTCCTACGCTCACCATGGTAACCAGGATCTACGTTCCTACCCTCACCATGGTAACCAGGATCTACGTTCCTACCCTCACCATGGTAACCAGGATGTACGTTCCTACCCTCACCAAGGTAACCAGGATCTACGTTCCTACCCTCACCATGGTAACCAGAATCTACGTTCCTACCCTCACCATGGTAACCAGGATCTACGTTCCTATCCTCACCACGGTAACCAGGATCTACGTTCCTACCCTCACCATGGTAACCAGGATCTACGTTCCTACCCTCACCATGGTAACCAGTATCTACGTTCCTACCCTCACCATGGTAACCAGGATCTACATTCCTACCCTCACCATGGTAACCACGATCTACGTTCCTACCCTCCCCATGGTAACCTGGATCTATGTTCCTACCCTCACCATGGTAACCAGGATCTACACTCAACAAAAATATAAACGCAACACTTTTGTTTTTGCTCCCATTTTTCATGAGATGGACTTTAAGATCTAAAATTTATTCCAGATACACAATATTACCATTTCTCTCAAACATTGTTCACAAATTTGTCTAAATGTGTGATAGTGAGCACTTCTGCTTTGCTGAGATAATCCATCCCACCTCACAGGTGTGCCACATCAAGATGCTGCATAGAGTTTATCAGATTGTCTATTGTGGCCTGTGGAATGTTGGTCCACTCCTCTTCCATGGGCCGAGCGAAGTTGCTGGATATTAGTGGGAACTGGTGCACGCTGTCGTATACGCCGGTCAAGCACATCCCAAACATGTTCAATAGGTGACATGTCCGGTGAGTATGCTTGCCATGCAAGAACTGGGACATTTTCAGCTTCCAAGAATTGTGTACAGATCCTTGCAACATGGGGCCGTGCATTATCTTGCTGAAACATGAGGTGATGTTCCTGGTGTATGGCACAACAATGGGCCTCAGGATCTCATCACGGTATCTCTGTGCATTCAAAATGCCATCAATAAAATGCACCTGTGTTCTTCATCCATAACAGATGCCTGCCCATACCATAACCCCACCACCATGGGCCACTCGATCCACAACACTGACATCAGCAAAGCGCTCACCCACACAACACCACACACGCTGTCTGCCATCTGCCCTGAACAATATAAACCAAGATTCATCCGTGAAGAGAACACCTCTCCAACGTGCTAGACACCATCGGATGTGAGCATTTGCCCACTCAAGTCTGTTACGGCGAAGATCTGAAGTCAGGTTAAGACCCCGATGAGGACGACGAGCATGCAGTTGAGCTTCTCTGAGACGGTTTCTGACAGTTTGTGCAGAAATTGTTTGGTTATGCAAACCAATTGTTCCAGCAGCTGTCTGAGTGGCTGGTCTCAGACGATCTCGGAGGTGAACCTGCTGGATGTGGAGGTCCTGGGCTGGTGTGGTTACTCGTGGTCTGCGGTTGTGAGGCCGGTTGGATGTACTCCCATATTCTCTGAAACGCCTTTGGAGACGGCTGATGGTGGAGAAATGAACATTCAATGCACGAGCAACAGATCTGGTCGACATTCCTGCTGTCAGCATGCCAATTGCACGCTCCCTCAATGCTTGTGGCATCTGTTGCATTTTGCTGTGAGACAAAACTGCACATTTCAGGGTGGCCTTTTATTGTGGGCAGTATAAGGAACACCTGTGCACTAATCATGATGTCAGATCAGCATCTTGATGTGGCACATCTGTGAGGTGGGATGGATTATCTCAGCAAAGCAGAAGTGCTCACTATCACACATTTAGACAGATTTGTGAACAATGTTTGAGAGAAATGGTAATATTGTGTATCTGGAATGAATTTTAGATCTTAAAGTCCATCTCATGAAAAATGGGAGCAAAAACAAAAGTGTTGCGTTTATATTTTTGTTGAGTGTACGTTCCTACCCTCACCGTGGTAATCAGGATCTACGTTCCTACCCTCACTGTGGTAACCAGGATCTACATTCCTACCCTCACCATGGTAACCAGGATCTACGTTCCTACCCTCACTGTGGTAACCAGGATCTACATTCCTACCCTCACCATGGTAACCAGGATCTACGTTCCTACCCTCACCGTGGTAACCAGGATCTACGTTCCTACCCTCACCATGGTAACCAGGATCTACATTCCTACCCTCACCATGGTAACCAGGATCTACATTCCTACCCTCACCATGGTAACCAGGATCTACGTTCCTACCCTCACCAAGGTAACCAGGATCTACATTCCTACCCTCACCGTGGTAACCAGGATCTACATTCCTACCCTCACCATGGTAACCAGGATCTACGTTCCTACCCTCACCATGGTAACAAGGATCTACGTTCCTACCCTCACCATGGTAACCAGGATCTACGTTCCTACCCTCACCAAGGTAACCAGGATCTACATTCCTACCCTCACCGTGGTAACCAGGATCTACATTCCTACCCTCACCATGGTAACCAGGATCTACGTTCCTACCCTCACCAAGGTAACCAGGATCTACATTCCTACCCTCACCATGGTAACAAGGATCTACGTTCCTACCATCACCATGGTAACCAGGATCTACGTTCCTACCCTCACCATGGTCACAGGTGTGGGTGGTGACTGAAAGAACAAGATCATGGATACAAGCGGCCGAAATAAACTGCGGTGGCTGGGCTCTCACTCAGAGATAGAGGAGCTCTGCCATATGGGAGGAGTTCAGAGTAGGGCTGCTACTCCACCGGGTCGAGAGAAGCCATATGGGGTGATTCGGTATGTGGTTAGGATTCCTCCCAAGTGCCTCACTGGTGAGGTGTTTTGGACCAATCCCACCAGGACGAGACCCAGAGGCAGACCTCGGACCTGCTGGAGAGACTATGTCCCACAGCTGGACAGGGAATATCTCAGGATTCTCCTGGGTGAGCTTCAGGATGCAGATGAGGTCAGAGAAGCCTGGGCTTCCCATCCGAGGCTGTTGCCCTCACAAGCCGGCCCCGGATAAACACAAGACGACGGAACGGAACATTAGGTGTACGTAGATGACTGGCTCGTACAGCGAGGCATCTGAACGTCATTCCTTTAAAATGACCCCTCACAGTATTGTGAAGTATGTTCGTGTCTGAGCTTCACAGACATGGAGATTTACGTCTGACACATTGGTTACAGAGATTCATAAATAACAAACATTCTGAAGAGTTCAGATGAGGAAATAAACTTTATACCAACCTTTTCGAGGAAAGTTTCAGCGTTATTTTCCAACGACACCGAAGTGGAGATCTTCATTTTCAACATGACGATGGATGTAATGGGGGGGGGTTTAGTCGGTTCAGGTGTAGTTAACATGGTCGTAGTCTGTGGGGTCGTTGTCAGTGCTGCAGTCGGTAGAAACAGCATCGTTATTAATGAACCGTTTAATAGAAACAACGACGGAATCCGTGAAGACGTAACTCACTGGTTCCAACTGTCATAATGACGCAGCGAAGATCCGATTGATACACAGCGGCAGAAGAATTTGAACTGTGAAAACAAAACAGCTCAATTACTTTTCTTCAAATACGTTTAAAAAGGTTTTTCTTCTTAAGAAAGTTTCTTTGAACAGGGATGTCCTGGCCTTGTGTCTCTGTTTGAAACTATTCGAGATGACTTTCTTCTTCTTTCATCATTCCCCTCCACGGGGCGCCACAGCAAGTCAGTTTCTTCCATCTAACCCTATCTCCTGCATCCTCTTCAGTCCCACCAACTATCTTCATGTCTTCCTTCACTGTATCCATGAACCTCCTCTTTGGTCTTCCTCTAGTCCTCTTTCCTGGTGGTTCCAAACCCAGCATCCTTCTTCTGATGTACTCTCTCTCTCTCCTCTGCACATGTCCAAACCATCTCAGTCTGGTCTCTCTGACTTTAAAACCTCTAACATGTGCTGTTCCTCTGATCCTGTCCATCCTGGTCACTCCCAGAGAGATCCTCAGCATCTTCATCTCTGCTACAAACATCTCTGTTTCCTGTCTTTTTCTCACTGTCTCTAGACCAATCAGCATGGCCGCTCTCACCACGCTGTCTCTAGACCAATCAGCATGGCCGCTCTCACCACGCTGTCTCTAGACCAATCAGCATGGCCGCTCTCACCACACTGTCTCTAGACCAATCAGCATGGCCGCTCTCACCACACTGTCTCTAGACCAATCAGCATGGCCGGTCTCACCACACTGTCTCTAGACCAATCAGCATGGCCGCTCTCACCACGCTGTCTCTAGACCAATCAGCATGGCCGCTCTCACCACGCTGTCTCTAGACCAATCAGCATGGCCGCTCTCACCACGCTGTCTCTAGACCAATCAGCATGGCCGCTCTCACCACGCTGTCTCTCGACCAATCAGCATGGCCGCTCTCACCACGCTGTCTCTAGACCAATCAGCATGGCCGCTCTCACCACGCTGTCTCTAGACCAATCAGCATGGCCGCTCTCACCACGCTGTCTCTAGACCAATCAGCATGGCCGCTCTCACCACACTGTCTCTAGACCAATCAGCATGGCCGCTCTCACCACACTCTCTCTAGACCAATCAGCACGGCTACTCTCACCACACTGTCTCTAGACCAATCAGCACGGCTACTCTCACCACACTGTCTCCAGACCAATCAGCACGGCTACTCTCACCACACTGTCTCTAGACCAATCAGCACGGCTACTCTCACCACACTGTCTCTAGACCAATCAGCATGGCCGCTCTCACCACACTGTCTCTAGACCAATCAGCATGGCCGCTCTCACCACACTGTCTCTAGACCAATCAGCATGGCCGCTCTCACCACACTGTCTCTAGACCAATCAGCATGGCCACTTTCACCACACTCTCTCTAGACCAATCAGCACGGCTACTCTCACCACACTGTCTCTAGACCAATCAGCATGGCCGCTCTCACCACACTGTCTCTTGACCAATCAGCATGGCCGCTCTCACCACACTGTCTCTAGACCAATCAGCATGGCCGCTCTCACCACACTGTCTCTAGACCAATCAGTATGGCCGGTCTCACCACACTGTCTCTAGACCAATCAGCATGGCCGCTCTCACCACACTGTCTCTAGACCAATCAGCATGGCCGCTCTCATCACGGTTTTGTGAGATGACTTTATTGTTTTAAAACATCTTTGGAATCATTGTATCTTATCTTAAAGAGTCTTTCTGACTTTGATCGAATGGATCATTAGATAAACTAGACATTCCATTCTTTCTATCAATCCAAGAAACTTACGTCGCCTGAACGACGAAGCAGACCGGATGACTTTGTCCATCCTCATCCGCCGACGGCGTCCAAGTCAGGAAATACTGTCCTGGAACTCCTGAATAGCCCATGTTGTGCGGCCCACTGACCTCCAGTCCAGAAATACTTTTCCAAAGAAAATACAAATAAAAAATAAGACAATCAAGAGTTAATTAATAAACTTTTTGGACAATTATGTGAAGAACCCTAACCATCAATTCGCTTCTATAAGCAGAGAAACAATACATTGTTTTTCACCATATTGGACACTGTCATAATCCCTGCTGCAAAATTTAACCCTTGACACACTCATCAGTCCGGACGTAACGAGAGTCACGTCTGTATGTACAGTATGTAGGTAAACAAAGTGAGAGGAACCGTGGATGTTTGTTTCCAAGATGGACAGATTATAGACAGATTTCACTCATTTCTGGTGTCATTTTGCCATAATGTCTGGCCGATGTGGCAGCAGGATGTTCCAAAGTGCCATTTCTATTCCTGAAGAAACAGTGAATCATTCAGGTCCAACAAACCAGGACTCACTGGAAGACCACTCATACATCGTCCATGTCTAACCAACATTTTCACCAGGACTGTTTCCTTCCGATCCCGTCCCTCACTGAGCAAACAGGAATGGATGAAACCAGACCCCGTGTCCACTAGGTTCCGTTGGAGGTCGGCTTGTTTTTAGCGCTAGCACGGACACTCTAAGACCTGGTACTGAAGCTCTTTCAATTATTTTCATGGGTGAAACGTTTGCTGCATAGAGACGAGGTGTGAGTGGGCTTCCAGTGAGGGGTTCGTTGGACCTGCCTCGTCCACTGTTTCCTTAGGGACAGAAATATCTCCTCCTAGTTCATTGGAGCATCTGTCTACCATATGTCTGCACGGTTCCTCTCACTTTGTTTACCTACATTCATCCAGACATATGACTCTTGTTACGTCATTCCTAATAAGTGTGTGAAGGGTTAAATTTTGCAGCAGGTTAACAACACTTTGAATAGTTTTACTTACGTAGAGTATGTAGCCTCTGCTGCGATGGTTATTTTCAAAGTCGTACCAACAGGTACATACAGCTGAGTCATGTGGTCTGGTGTTGGAGACACAAATCTGGGCAAATAGACCCCCTCTGTGCAAGATGGTACTGCAGCGTCCACTGGAACAACACCAGGATACAACATTGTGAGAATAGTTTGCTTTATTTTAATATCAACCGTCTCTTTCAGCCCGACGTCCACGTGCATTTTAAAAACCATAAAACTGATGGAATTTTTCCGCCATGTTCCTAAAATCTTGACTACTCCATATATTTTACACTCACTTTTTTTTTTACTATCACTTTGTGACACCTGCTCCTTGACTGCCCACTTATTGTGGTGGAGGGGCTTGCGTCCACCAATGATTCTAGGACCTATGGTAAACAGGTCCTTAATGAGGGGCCAGACAAAGCGCGCCTAAAAAAACCCTATGAAGAGATCATGGCCAAGTTGCCCTTGCCTGGACGCGGGTCACCAGGAACCTGCCCCAAAGGTGGGGCACGAGAGCGAGCGCCTGCTGGCAGGGCTTTTACCCATTAGGCCTGGCCCTGCTCAGCCAGAACAGGGGAGGTGGGCCGCCTTTCCAGTGGGCTCAACATCTGCAGGAAGGGCCATAGAGATCGGGTGAAGGAGAAGATATGTGGCAGCCAACAAACAACCTTCAGGTCGAGAGAAGTCAGATCGGGTGGTTTGGGCATCTGGTCAGGATGCCTCCCGAGCGCCTCGCTGGTGAGGTGTTTTGGGCACATCCCACCAGGAGGAGACCAAGAGGCAGACCCTGAACCTGCTGGAGAGACTATGTCTCACAGCTGGCTGTGGAACGATTCAGGATCCTACTGGTGAGCTGGAGGATGCAGCTGGGGTGAGAGAAGCCTGGGCTTCCCATCTGAGGCTGTTGCCCACACGACTCAGCCTCAGATAAGCAGAAGACGACAGAACAGAACTTTGTGACAGTAGTTTAACACTTCAGAATGTGTGATTGTACCTTTTAAAACAAACTGAATGGGTATCCTGCTGAAAGGGTCGCTGGGAGTTTTGACCACTGTTGTACCGTCGGTATGTGTCAGGGTGATGGTCTGCGTAGGAAAGTCCTCCATCATCATTTGAACAGCATATGATCCTTCATCGCTACTACTCGTGGGGCTGAATAACAGGTTGCAAGACTGTAAATAAAATAGACAAAGAAGGGAATTTAGACAAGACACTGTGAAACAGGGCAGGGACCCGTAAAGCGTCTGGAACAAGGTCGTGCCCATGTGGAGGGGTTTACATATCACTGGATCTTGTTCATTAGTTGGGGAAGAATAGAGAGGGAGGACGACAGACGAATGGGTATGCCATCCGCAATAATCAGGACGCTGCATCGATCTGTCGTGGCAAAGAAACAGCTTAAGAGGAAATCTCTTGATTTAAGAGACAATCTACGTTCCTACCCTCACCATGGTAACCAGGATCTAGATTCTTACCCTCACCGTGGTAACCACGATCTACGTTCCTACCCTCACCATGGTAACCAGGTTCTACGTTCCTACCCTCACCATGGTAACCAGGATCTACGTTCCTACCCTCATCGTGGTAACCAAGATCTACGTTCCTACCCTCACCATGGTAACCAGGATCTACGTTCCTACACTCACCATGGTAACCAGGATCTACGTTCCTACCCTCACCATGGTAACCAGGATCTACGTTCCTACACTCACCATGGTAACCAGGATCTACGTTCCTACACTCACCATGGTAACCAGGATCTACGTTCCTACCCTCACCATGGTAACCAGGATCTACGTTCCTACCCTCACCATGGTAACCAGGATCTATGTTCCTACCCTCACCATGGTAACCATTATCTATGTTCCTACCCTCACCATGGTAACCAGGATCTACGTTCCTACCCGGACCTTGGTAACCAGGATCTACGTTCCTACCCTCACCATGGTAACCAGGATCTATGTTCCTACCCTCACCATGGTAACCAGGATCTACATTCCTACCCTCACCATGGTAACCAGGATCTACGTTCCTACCCTCACCATGGTAACCAGGATCTACGTTCCTACCCTCACCATGGTAACCAGGATCTATGTTCCTACCCTCACCATAGTAACCAGGATCTACGTTCCTACCCTCACCGTGGTAACCAGGATCTACGTTCCTACCCTCACCATGGTAACCAGAATCTACGTTCCTACCCTCACCATGGTAACCAGGATCTACGTTCCTACCCTCACAATGGTAACCAGGATCTACGTTCCTACCGTCACCAAGGTAACCAGGATCTACGTTCCTACCTCACCATGGTAACCAGGATCTAGATAACCAGGATCTAGATTCCTACCCTCACCATGGTAACCAGGATCTACATTCCTTATAACGTTTTGTTCAACTTTTTAGCTTTTTGGCTTGGTATAGTTTTTTTTTGTTTTTTAGCTTTTTAAGTTTTTAAAATTCTAATAACGTCCTGATTCGTTAGTTCAAATTAATGATTGGTGTGAGTGTAAATGTGATTGGTTGTCGATATTTAAAGACTGAAGACCTGTTTAGAGGAAATGCTGAGCACATTCGGTGGGCTGCAGGGGTTACACTCTGTCAAAGATTGGTTTCCATTCCTGCACTGAACCATGTCTCCATCCGGGTCAAAACTCAACAGGTTGAAATTTCTTTCACAGTTTGAAGGAACTCTGAAAAAAAAGTTTTGTAGGAACAAAATCAGATTTATTTTTTAAACATGAAGGAAACAAATGTTTGCATTCTGAATATAAGAATATAAAATCCATTAATGTTTGAGTGATCAGTACCTGACAGCTGGTAGCATGGTGGTCTTCGGGGATGCGTTTGCTTTACCAGAATCAGATCGTTTTCTAAGCTCAACATCTGTTACAGCTCTTAATGTTGATATTCCATTTTTATTGTCGTACCAATCATTGCTATTAAGTCTGTAGAGGAGACCATCTTAAGAATCAGTCACATGAAATTAAACAAAAAATACCTAAAAAATCTGATTCAATAAACACTGAACACAAAAACAACAATAATAAAGTAGAAAAATCTCAGTAAGAAAAGCATCAGAAAGTCAACGAGGCGTCACATTTTAATGGATAACTTTCAGAGATTCAAACCTAAACAAACATCCTAATGAGTTCAACGATACAAACCCCCCATCTCTATTTGTTCCACAACAAAAAAAAAGAAGAAGAAGAAAGGAAAGGGGACTAGTCAAGCTATCCCTTTTCAGGGCCAGCGAATGCATGTCTGCTGTCTGATAGCAACCATGGTGTACTCTATCCGCTGCTGCTGAACCCTTACCCTAAGTGCAGGGGTACAGAGGGCTAACTCAGACATGAAATTGGTCAAAACAGTGCTGTGTTCCACCATGGGGCAGGACCATGTATCTCCACTAGGGTATCCCCCTGGACTATGAGGCCATCATAGACAAGTACAGTACAAGGCACCCCACAGAATGCTGTTCATAAACCCTCTGGGCTTCCATAGTTTTCACTGCCTGATATCTGAGTGTTTTTACTAATTTAATTATTATAAACTCTGAGCAAAATATGCAGCAAAATGCAGGAAGAATGACTCTTATTTTTCAAAATGTTCTGGGGGCGAATGCACCCAGACTCCTCATGCCCACCGCCCCCTTTAAGTAACCCTGTTTAATTATTTTTAAGATAAAACTTTACAGAGATGAGGGTCACACATTGGGCTTTGCTGACATACGAAGACACAGTTACATCAGCATTATATCGTTCCGTTCCATCGTCTTCCACTTATCCGGGACTGGGTTGCCGGGGCAACAGCCTCGGACAGGAAACCCAGGCTTCTCTCACTCCGGCTGCATCCTCCTGCTCACCCAGGAGGATCCTGTGGTGTTCCCATCCAGCTGTGGGACATATTCTCTCCAGAGTGTGCAAGGTCTGCCTCTGGGTCTCCTCCTGGTGGGACGTATTTGAAACACTTCACAAGCGAAGCGCTCAGGAGGCATCCCGACCAGATGCCCGAACCACCCAATCAGCATTATTTCAAAGAGATATTTAACTAAAAAGTGGTTCATCTTTTGAACCACTTTTCCCTAACCTTCAGCACTGTGAGAGCTGCCTGCTGCGGATACCTGAACCACCCCATCTGGCTTCTCTCGACTCGGAGGAGCAAAAAGTTACGTTGTGAGATCCCAAAAAAAAAAAACACAAATTATATTCCTAACTTTTAAATTGTGAATTTTTTTAAGAGTACATTTGAAGAGATTTTGTAAAGAAAAGTTTTTACTCACTGCATCTGAAATGGAGCGTTGTTAGGAACCAGTTGAGTTACGACTCCTTCTTTCTGGCACCAGTTTCCTGGGCTCTCATACACCGTATTCACATTAACCGTCTGACTCCCACAGTTTCCAGTACAACCCCAGGAAAGATCATAATTACATGCAATAAAGTTAAGCTTGTAACGAAGAACCACCTGCAGAGAAGAAGAGTTCAATCACAGGTTTAAAAAATTAAAACAAAGAAAAAAAAATCTTCTTACTCGAACTGATCCATTTGTCAGGGTCTCAATCGGATCGTAGGTCATGATGGTGCCTAATATATGGCTAGTGTGTACATCGCTGACGAGCAGCATGAACAACGCCAGCTTCAGCATCGTTAATGTGTCCGTTTACCTGTAAAAACACGGCTGCTTCGAATTCAACAGCCTTTTCTTTCCATCCTGACTTTAGTTGGAAAAACACAGGAGAAAATTTCTCTGGAAGGAGAAAAAAAAATCTCACAGTTGTTTAACTGACCGAGACTGCTTAAAAAAACAAAAAAATTTACATCGTGTATCCATCAGGTCAGAATTTTCCATATTCTACTTTGACTATGCAAACTTTTTTTTTTTTTTTACAGGACTGAATCTTATCTCTGGGTTTGTTTGCATTTACAAAGAAACAGCTATTTGTTTTTTTCTCTCTTGGTTCCAAGAAAAGACCCAAGAGATCCTGACCAACATAAATCTATATAGTGATGTGGGTTTTTTTTTTTTTTGGAGGGGCGGGGGGCAGTTGTTGATCCTGGTTACCACGGTGAGGGTAAGAACGTAGATCCTGGTTACCATGGTGAGGGTAGGAACATAGATCCTGGTTATCATGGTGAGGGTAGGAACGTAGATCCTGGTTACCATGGTGAGGGTAGGAACATAGATCCTGGTTATCATGGTGAGGGTAGGAACGTAGATCCTGGTTACCATGGTGAGGGTAGGAACGTAGATCCTGGTTACCATGGTGAGGGTAGGAATGTAGATCCTGGTTACCACGGTGAGGGTAGGAATGTAGATCCTGGTTACCATGGTGAGGGTAGAAACGTAGTTCCTGGTTAACACGGTGAGGGTAGGAACGTAGATCCTGGTTACCATGGTGAGGGCAGGAACGTAGATCCTGGTTACCATGGTGAGGGTAGGAACGTAGATCCTGGTTACCATGGTGAGGGTAGGAACATAGATCCTGGTTATCATGGTGAGGGTAGGAACGTAGATCCTGGTTACCATGGTGAGGGTAGGAACGTAGATCCTGGTTACCACGGTGACGGTAGGAACATAGATCCTGGTTACCATGGTGACGGTATGAACGTAGTTCTGGTTACCATGGTGACGGTAGGAACATAGATCCTTGTTACCATGGTGAGGGTAGGAACGTAGATCCTGGTTACCAAGGTGAGGGTAGGAACGTAGATCCTGGTTACCAAGGTGAGGGTAGGAACGTAGATCCTGGTTACTATGGTTAGGGTAGGAACTTAGATCCTGGTTACCATGGTGAGGGTAGGAACGTAGATCCTGGTTACCATGGTGAGGGTAGGAACGTAGATCCTGGGTACCATGGTGAGGGTAGGAACGTAGATCCTGGGTACCATGGTGAGGGTAGGAACGTAGATCCTGGGTACCATGGTGAGGGTAGGAACGTAGATCGACTTGTAAATCAAGAGCTTTGGTTTTCGGCTCAGCTCTTTCTTTACCACCACAGACTAATGCAGCATCCTAATTGATGCAGGTGCTGCACCAATCTGTCCGTCGATCACCCGCTCCATCCTTCCCTCACTGTGATCAAGACCCCGAGATACCTAAACTCCTCCATTTGGGCAAGACATTCTCCCTGACCTTTAATATAATAAAATATTTCAGTGGGTTCACAGTTAGAATATCTTGTCTTTAATGTCAGTTACCTTAGAAACTCCACAACAAACCATTACAGTTACACACACTTTATTCAACACGGTACATGAGGAAAAAGAACTTAACCGCCAAGGTGGCAAAATCCAGCCCCGAGGTCAGAGTTTGAGATTCCTTCCAACCAACAAGGGAAAGACCCAGATGAACAGTTAGTTTAGCTCTGTGCTGGCAGGGATGAGTATCCACATGGTCCCTAAACTAATCCCAGCCCTGTCCTATCTACAGGAGGCACCAAACCTCCCCTTCACTCGAGTTGTCTTCCACCATATATACCGTATATATAGAACCCACATTCCTGTTTAAAAAATTGATTAAAATCCAAGTCGTATGGCGATAATCAACCACTGGATGTGACTTTATTAGAGCTGACACGACGTAGCAGTATGTCGGAAGGAAGTCCTCTCTTCACCAATTCCTGTTTAAGCTAAACAAAAAAGAAACATGGTCAGATTATACATCTGACGTTATGAGTGGGAAACAGAGTGATGGTTAATCTGGTTATTTAGGGTGGTGGGAGACTAAGTTGTGATGTTATAGAAATATGTGGTTCAGGTTAGAGGTGGATTTTTATTGGGTGAAACCGACCTGTGCCAAGATGGCTTCAGCATCGTTTTGCAGTGACAGCGTAGTGGAGATTCTCATGTTGAGAGCAACGACATAAACTGAAATGAAATTAATCGACTTTACAACGAAAGCAAACTCTAGTTGCTATGGTAATAGTAAACATACCTTCAAAATAAAAGACTAAAACAAAGTGAATAAAAATACCAGTTAGGCTTCTCATGGTAGGACAAGATCAATCAGAGTTATGAGTTTGTTTTGCTGGAACCAGACAGTCCCATCTTGACCTGAAACCTGAAGAGTGTTTCTAAGGTTCAGTCTGCTTTGTTACTCTGTAACTCCCCTTAAAAAAAGCTTCCTATAGATCTTTGTTTTTTACTCATTTTGATCGTGCTAAAGCCAGATGGAACATAGTGGGTACCGTGTTTGGTTTCTTTTATGAGGGATGGGATCGGAAGGAAACAGACCTGAGTGGAATGTTGGCTCCATAGGAACGATTCATTTGGAACACTTCCTCCCTCCTATCCTGCCCTCTGCCCTAATTTTGCCCACCTACTCCCAATCCCCTGGTGTGTCTTGTTTCCCTTTGGATTATTTAAGCCCTGGCGTCCCTCACTTCCTTGTCGGATCGTTCCCCTGCTGCACCTTCCTCCACTCCTGCAGTGCTGCTGTCATGCAGCCATAATGGTTTCCTTCCGTGCCTGGTCCCTCATCTTGCTCCTGGTGCATCCAGTGCACCCATCTGTTCTGGTCCCCCTTTCTGCTGTGCTCATACCTCTGGTCCCTCGTCCTGGTGAGCTCCATCCAAATATCTGTATCTGTTTTACATATAATTACAACACTGTGTCACATAGATTATAATCATACTTACATGGACCTGAAGCCAATGTTGGAGCAGGTGTGGAATTAAATGGAGCCATGGGTGTAGTTTGAATGGGCGGTGTGGTTGGTTCATTTACAACCACTGTGGTCATGGGTGGTGTAGTCGGTTCATGTACGACCACTGTGGTCGTGGGCGGTGTGGTTGTGGTCTGCTCTGTGGTAGTTGGTTCAAAAGTGACTGAAAACAAAAAAAACCCTGCCTTATTCAGAGTTTCCTCAGGAATAGAAATACAGAAATATCTCCTGGTTCATTGGACAGCGTGCTGCCAAACACGAAGGAGGCAGTGGGAGGCAGTATCCCTCTCGCTTTGTTTAGGTTCATACATCCAGTCATATGAATCTCTTTACATCACACCTGATAAGTGAGTCTGAGGAATGATGAACACGTCCAATATGGTGGAAAACTACAGTATTTACTTCTCTTCTTATGGGAGCATCTAATTCTTTTTCTTTCATCATTTCCCTTCAGGGGGCGCCACAGCAAGTCAGTTTCTTCCATCTAACCCTATCTGCTGCATCCTCTTCGGTCACACCAACTATCTTCATGTCTTCCTTCACTGTATCCATGAACCTCCTCTTTGGTCTTCCTCTAGTCCTCTTTCCTGGTGGTTCCAAACCCAGCATCCTTCTTCTGATGTACTCTCTCTCTCTCCTCTGCACATGTCCAAACCATCTCAGTCTGACCTCTCTGACTTTAAAACCTCTAACATGTGCTGTTCCTCTGATCCTGTCCATCCTGGTCACTCCCAGAGAGATCCTCAGCATCTTCATCTCTGCTACCTCCATCTCTGTTTCCTGTCTTTTCTTCAGTGACACCTTGTCTAGACCAATCAGCATGGCCGCTCTCACCACACTGTCTCTAGACCAATCAGCATGACCGCTCTCATCACACTGTTTCTAGACCAATCAGCATGGCCGCTCTCACCACACTGTCTCTAGACCAATCAGCATGGCCGCTCTCACCACACTGTCTCTAGACCAATTAGCATGGCCGTTCTCACCACACTATCTCTAGACCAATCAGCATGGCCGTTCTCACCACACTATCTCTAGACCAATCAGCATGGCCGCTCTCACCACACCGTCTTTAGACCAATCAGCATGACCGCTCTCATCACACTGTTTCTAGACCAATCAGCATGGCCGCTCTCACCACACTGTCTCTAGACCAATCAGCATGGCCGCTCTCACCACACTGTCTCTAGACCAATTAGCATGGCCGTTCTCACCACACTATCTCTAGACCAATCAGCATGGCCGCTCTCACCACGCTATCTCTAGACCAATCAGCATGGCCGTTCTCACCACACTATCTCTAGACCAATCAGCATGGCCGCTCTCACCACGCTATCTCTAGACCAATCAGCATGGCCGTTCTCACCACACTATCTCTAGACCAATCAGCATGGCCGCTCTCACCACACTGTCTCTAGACCAATCAGCATGGCCGCTCTCACCACACTGTCTTTAGACCAATCAGCATGGCCGCTCTCACCACGGTTTTGTACACTTTCCCTTTCATTTTAACTGAAACTCTTCTGCCCCATACCTCCATCTGTTTTACATATAAATATCACACTGTGTCACATAGATTATAATCATACTTACATGGACCTGAAGTTGATGTTGGAGCAGGTGTGGAATTGATTGGAGCTATGGTTGTAGTTTGAATGGGCGGTGTAGTCGGTTCATGTACGACCACTGTGGTCATGGGCGGTGTGGTTGTGGTCTGCTCTGCGGTAGTTGGTTCAAACGTGTCTGAAAACAAAAAGCACCATAAAGAATAGAACAAGAACATCAAAAATCACTGTGGTAGATTTGTTCTTACTGTTTCCAACCATCACTATGACGCAGCGAAAGTCCGACTGATAGAAAGCACCAGAAGCTCTGTAGAGTAAACACAGCAGCTCTATTACTGTCTGACACACAGAAGGGTTTTTAAACTTTTTAACCCAGGTTTTTAAAGTGATGCACCCAAACATTACGCCCTTAAAAGCTTACAAACGTACGCTTGGTGGAAGCATCAATACTCACGTGGCCTGAACGACGAAGCAAACAGGATGACTTTGTCCACGTTCTTCCACTGACGGCGTCCAAGATAAGGAAAACGGTCCAGAGCCCAGTGAATTATTCACTATGTTGTGCGGTCCACTGAACAGCAGTTCAGAAATACTTTTCCAAAGAAAAAGTATGTTACAATCAAATGTTTACAGCATTTTCTCAACAACAAAAGTAACAAATAATCTTTTCCTATTGGCCAATAACAACACTGTGACTTTAAAGGTTTGAATTTCCATCTTTGTCACTGTTAATGAGTTTTGTTCAGACTCAAAATCTGGATGTTTTACTCACGTAGAGTTTGTAGCCTCTGCTGTGATGTTTATATGCAAAGTCTGACCAGCAGGGACGTACAGCTGAGTCTTATGGTCTGGTGTCGGAGGTAAAAATCTGGGCAAATAGACCCCCTCCGTGCAAGAAGTTACTGGAGCGTCCACTGGAACAACACCAAGATGGTTTGCTTTATGTCAGTGGTCTGTTTTAGTTTGTCGTAAATGGATACTTTCTGCTTCATATTTTCGGTAACGATTGATGGTACCTTTAAAAGCAAACTGAACAGGGATTTTGCTGATGGTGTCGCTGGTAGTTAACACCACCTGTGCACCGTTAGTCTGTGTCAGAGTGATGTTCTGTCTGGGAAAATCCTCCATCACCAATTCAACAACGTACGGAAGTGAAAAGTTGCTACTCGGGCTGAATGACAGACGGCAAGACTGAAACAAAAAAAAGTAGTTTAGATTAATTAGAATAACTTAAACGTCCTGATACCAGGGTCCTGCATCCCTGAAACTCACTTTTTATCAAGTAGTTTGGATATAGATGGATTTACCCGAGGCCTTAAGATTCGTGTGTTAATCAAATCTTGAGGATTCCCTAGAATTTGAATTCTATAGCCTTGGTTTGGAATTGCTGCAACAATCCTGAACAGTTTGAATTGAGGTTCTAACAGTGGTGGAACGTAACGAAGTAAATGTACTTCGTTACTGTACTTAAGTAAAAAAATAGTGTATCTGTACTTTACTTAAGTAAAATTTAAGACCTGTACTTTTACTTTTACTTCACTACATTTTTAGAGTAAATATCTGTACTTTTACTTCGCTACTTTTTAAAAGTGTGTTTTACATTTTTCGTTACATTTTCGTTCAGGAATTTGAAAAATACACAGTTTTTTTTTTTTTTGGGCAGCTTGAAGCCGCATCGCCAAAATCAAAAGAAGCAGTTGATCGGGAGAAGAAGTCATGAATCGAGAAACATTTTCCATTCATTCAAAAACCTAACATCAAATCTAGTACAAATTAAAAAGAGTCAGAAGATCGTTGTTCGTTGTGTTTACTTCTAAATAAAAAGTTGAGCCATCATTACACAGAGCAGGGGCGGATCTAGAATTTTCCAAAGGGGGGTGGGGCTTTGACAAAGCCAATATATAGTGACTGGGGGCCTCCCCCCCAAAACATTTTAAAAAATAAGTGTCATTTTCCTCCATTTTGGCAGCCCATTCACTGGCCCTTCTAGGGGATAGCTTGACTTGTCCCCTTTTATTTTATTTTATTTTATTTTTTTTTGTGGACCAAAAGAGGCGGGAGAGGGGGGTCACATCCCTGCAGAGTATGTATCCTGGTTACCATGGTGACACCCTATAGCACAAAAAATAACATTTGAATTATGGTCGAATACTTTTACTTTTTACTTAAAAAGTACAATTTACACCAACTACTTTTGTACTTTTACTTAAGTAAATTTTTTGCCTAATTATCTGTACTTTTACTTAAGTACGAAAAGTGAGTACTTCATCCACCACTGGGTTCTAACCATAGCTTTTGGAGTCTAATCTGATGATTTTGAATTTGAATCTAGTCATATTTTAGCTGTGTTTCCAGATAAACACAGCTAAATGAGATCAAGATCTTACAATCTTTATCTTACAAATCAAGATTGTAAGATCTTGATTTTGATCTAGGACTGTAACTCGTTTTCAGGGACTTTAACCATTCATTTTCAATTTCGACTGTTTGTTTTTATTGAATTATTGTTGTGAGGAAACTTTAAAATCCTGTAGGTAATATTACATTTAAAAACATCTTGATACAGAAGTAAAAATAAGTTACATAATTAATGGAAATTAGAGTAAAAAAAATACATCAAGAACACAAACTTGTTCACTTGATCACCTCTCACTCGAATCTTTTTGGATCTGAAACGTTTGACCCTCAGGCTTCATGTTTGAAACCTGTTCTAATTATTATTCACGTGTTTAATGTTGGCACGTACAGGTGAGAGGCTGAGCGCAGGTGGCAGGCTGCACAGGCTACATTCAGACGATGACTGGCTTCCTCTCCGGCACTGAACGATGTCTCCATCCGGGTCAAAAGCCAACAAGTCCAAATTTCTTTGACAGTTGGAAGGAACTCTGAAAAAAAAACATTAAATGAGTGTAACAGGTGGAATAAAAAAACTAACACTGACCCTGAACCAGAGGAACTGTATCAGTTACACAGATCAAATATTTACCAGCAAGACTTCCTGGAAACTTAAACTCCACCATAAGTTTAAGAACAGTTAGTGTGTGTCTTACCTGATAACTGGCAGGATGGTGGTCTGAGGAGATACGTTGGCTCTGCCAGTGTCCGATCGGTTTCTAAGTTCAATATTAGTCTGAGCTTTAAAAGCACTGGTATCATTTATATTGTAAATCCAGGCGCTACTAGACAATCTGCAAAAGAATTGATTCCAAACGTATCATGTAAAACAATGTTCTCTCATTTATGGAGATTTTGTTTGATGACTTGGTTTTACTTACTGGAGTGTAAAAGGATTGTTGTTTGGAACCAATATATTCAGGATTCCTTCTCTCTGACACCACTCCGAATTACTTTCTGAATCCACTATCGGAATGGGAGTCACAATGGGGCTTACAAAGCCACTGATACTTCCACAGTTTCCACTGCAACTCCAGGAATGCTCATTGTCACTACAAGAATGGTAGCCCAGTTTGTAGCGAACGCGTACCTACAAAGTTAAAGTAAAATATTGAATTCAAACAATATTACAAGAAAAGATAGATTAGATAGATAATAGATGGACAGATAGACAGACAGATAATCAGAGTTCTTACAATGACTGATCCATCGGCCAGAGTCTCTTTTGGATAGTAGGTCATGGTTGTGCCTGAAAAATGAGAAGCATGCGTGCTGCTGATGAGCAGCAGGAACACGGCCGACAGCAGCATCGTGAATGTGTCCGCTTTACTTTGGTACAGACAATAAAATACACAAGTACAACTTATCAGACAACATGTGTCCACTCCCTCTTTACAAGAGAAAAAAAAAACCCCAGGGAAGTTTATCTGGAACGAGGAACAAACGCTGCCTCAAAACCAAAGAAATGCAGTTCTTTCTTTTGTGTCTGTTTTCTTGTTGATCTGCATTCCTAAACAACAGCAAACGTCTCTTTCCCCCTAACACACCGAACCATCAGGTTGCTCAAAAAAAAAGTCCCAGCAGATTGTAACGAGAGAGAGACTGAGTCTGTACACAGAGGAACCAGTTTCACAGGAATACAAAACAATCTCAAAAGGTTCATCAAAGTACACTAAACACTATTTAACAGCCGTTTCCAATCGTTATTGTTCCAACATCTGGGAAAAAACTTGGGTCGACACCAAAAACAATTTTATTTAAAGACTTTAAAAGATTTAAAAGATCGCGGGTACAAGCGGCCGAAATGAGCTTCCGCCGCAGGGTGGCTGGGCTCTCAATCAGGGATCAGGTGAGGAGCTCTGCCATCTGGTAGGAGCTCGGTGTCGAGCCGCTCCTTCTCCAGGTCGAGAGGAGCCAGATGGGGTGGTTCGGGCATCTGGTCAGGAAGCCCCCCGAGCGCCTTGTGGGCGAGGTGTTTCGGGCACATCTCACCAGGAGGAGACCAAGAGGCAAACCCCGGACCCGCTGGAGAGACTATGTCTCACAGCTGGCCGGGGAACGACTTGGGATCCTTCCAGGTGAGCTGGAGGATGCAGTCGGGTGAGAGAGGCCTGGGCTGCCTGGCCTGCCCCGACCTTGGAACAAGCAGAAGATGACGGAACGGAACTTTAAAAGATTCTTCCAAAGAAAATCATTTATAATCCGATGTTCCACCAGCACATCGTATGCATCTATAGGGTTGAACCATTGTTTTCCTCATGGATACAGGAGACGTCCCAGAGCCTATCCCAACTGATTTAAGGCAAGAGGCAGGATGCACCCCGAACAGGTCACCAGTCTGTCGCACGGCCACACACACAGACAACCATCCACATACACTCTTATTCCTAGGAGCGTTTCATAGCAGCCAATCAACCTAACATGTATGTTTTTGGAAGCCTCACAGCAAGAAGGTCAGGGATTGAATCCATAGTGTGACAAGGCTTGGAATACTGGTCTTTCTGTGTGTAGTTTGCATGTTCTCCCAGGGTATGTGTGGGTTTTCTATGGTTTCCTCTAAAAACATACATGTTAGGTTGATTGGCTGATGTGAAATTTTCCAAGGAATAAATGTGTGTGTGTGTGTGTGTGTGTGTGTGTGTGTGTGTGTCCCTGCGACAGACTGGTGACATGTTCGGGATGTATCCTGCCTCTCTCATCGAGGCCCTGTCCACACGTAGCCGGGTATTTTTGAAAACGTATATATTTTTATCCGTTTTGGCGTCCACACACTGAGGTTTTTTCACTCAAAACTGGCGTTTTAGAAAACGGAGATTTGCGTTTTAATGCGTCATTACCTGCATACGTCGTTCATACACGAATGACGTCACGAATGACGTATTCACATACGTCATTCGTGTAATGACGTATTCACATACGTCATTCGTGTGCGTCCTTGTTTACAAAAGCAGACAGTGGGTAGCATGGATCCACGGACCCTGTTGCAGGACCCTCTTTTCTTCCCTTTTTGCCCGCTCTCCACTGCTCTTGCTTCTTGTTTACATCAATACTGCCGACTAGTGGTCTGGCATGCTCATAACCGCACTCAGAAGCATATTTATACGGCTCCGTGTGGACGCGAGCGTTTTGAAGCAGATATGCGTTTTCAAAAATACCCGGCTATGTGTGGACATGGTCTGAATCAGCCAGGAATGGCTCCGCCCCCCTCGCAACCGTGTCACGAATAAGCGGTTCAAAAGATGAATGAATGTTATTTTAAGTTTGTTGCAAATTCTATATTAAAAACTGGTGTAAAATGTTCTTTTAAAGGCAAACCGAACCCTTTCCGATCGAACCGAACCCTTTCCGATCGAACCGAACCTTTTCCGATCGAACCGAACCCTTTCCGATCGAACTGAACCCTTTCTGATCTAATCTGAGTCACTGATCAAACAAAATAAATCTTATCAGAAAGAGAAGTTTATGGAATTTAAAATCTTGTATTTCTGTTTACATCCTGGTCTGACTGGTTTCTCCAGAATGAATCCAGTTCCTGACATGTCTGTTTTAAGAATGTGACCATGTTTTTTTTAGAAGGAGGTGAACAGGTGTTGGACATCCTGTACGGGCTCGTGTAGAACCCAGGAAGCCTAACAGTCTCACTTAAAAGGAGATTGAGGTCCTGATTCTCTCTAGAGAACATCACTAGTTTGAGAGACGAGTCAAGGAAGCCATGTTTGTAAAAACAGAGAATCATTCACGGAGTCGGTGTAAGGGAAGGAGGCAGGCGGGCGGTGAGAGGGAGCAGAGAGGGGTGTCAGGACAGGGCAGGGAAAGAGTTCAGCATCCCATCCGGTTGGTGGATGAAGCTGTCCTTCATCCTACTGGTCCAGGCCCGGAGGCTCTATGGTCTGCTTCCAGATGGCAGCAAACTGAGGAGGTAGTTGGATGGATGTGTGAGAGACTTGCGTGAGGCGGGTGTTGTATATGTCCTGCAATGCTGGGAGAGGAACACCCACAATCCTCTCAGCTGCTCTCATCAGTCGGTCTAGTTTCTTTCAGCAGGATACAGTACAGGTTCCATAACACACAGAGATGCTGCTGGTGAGGATGTTTCTATGGTGTCTCTTCACTTTTCAGACTGAAAAATATGTACAAAAACAAATAAGAAGGAGGGGGGCGAGACAGAGTACCAGGACCTCATTGCTGGGTGTTCTATGTAGACAAAGACAATGAATCTGAATTCCTCTAAGACCAACGAGGTGATTAACTTTAACAGAAAGTCCCTTCATCAACCTGTCCTGATTGGAGAGAGGATCCAGGTTAACACCTACAAATATCTGGGTGTGCATCTTGACCGTAAACTGGACTGGTCACAGCAGTAGAGGTAACATCTTGAGCTCGAATCTGACCCCAATCTCGGGCCGGGTCAGGCCTAAAATGTCAATCTGAGATAGATTCATAAAGACGTCCTGCTGCTGTTGTTTATGGCCCAATTTTCAACCCGTCAAAATGACGACCGGACTTAAATTTTTCCCGTCAACTCTTAAAAAAATCTGTCAATGATGTAAAATTGTCTGTTAGAGCGACGTCTGCACATAAAAGATGTAAATGTTTATACAGCCTTGTTTAACTCAGGTTTAGTTACAAAAGACTGGCTTTAATTTGTTATCATAAATCCCTCCTGCTCCTCTCAAGTGTTCACAAATAAAAAAGGAAATTTCGGGTTTGCTTCGGGCTTGCAAATCAAGTTGATTGGTCGGGCTGAGTCGGGCTTTAATACCTGCGGGCAGGCTAAGGCCCTGGGTGAGAGAGGACAGGGCAGGCTGTTATTCCAGAGAAGTATTTTGCAATCAGTCTGTTGTGGCAAGCACAGGCTCCTTTGCGGCCATCTGCCGGGGGGCCAGCTTGACAATATGGGACAACAATCATCTGAACAGACTGATTGAGAAATGTGCAGCTTTGGTAGGGACGAACCTTGACTCTGTGGGAGCTGTTTTGGAGAGGACGTTGAGGGCTCTACTGCAGGGCATCCTGAAAAATCCCCTCTGTGGTCACAACCCAGAAAAGTACCAGAAGTACAGGTTCCTCTCACTGAGCTGCTGGACTGATTTAAAAGGTCCCTTCTGCCCTCAGTTTAACCAATCAGAGCCTGTAAAGAACGGAGTCCCAACTTCTATCCATCCATCAAAGATTGACCCCTGATGGAAGCAGGACGGTAGATCAAACCCAGAGGCCTCCTCAGTCTGACCACGGCCATGACAGGAACACAGAGGGTCTCCATCAGGAAGGCTGAGGTCTGAAGAGAGACCATCTAAACAACCTTTCATCCATCTAAAACCCTGGTTTATGAACCCTAACACACATACTGCATGACAGTGAGCCTCGGTATGTAAAGAAGAATCCCAACACACGATGGACCTCTCTAGCAGTGGATCCCCATGAGGTTTCTTGGAGTTTTTCCTCACTGTGAAGGAGGCTCTAAGGGCAGCTAGCTTTCGTTTAATTCATTTTTAACAGTGTTTTTGTATGAATATAATTTTGTTGCTACTTTTTAAAGTTTTATTTTGTCATAGTGTATTAATCCCTCATGGGGACATTACAGTGCTGCATTGTACAGCAGCAGGAAGCCAATGACGGGAGAAACGGGGGGTTAGGTGTCTTCTCCAGGTACACCTAGGCATGGCTCAGCAGGATTCGAACCGGCAACTCTTCGGTTCAAAGAGGGCTATTTTACGACCAAGCTATGCCTCCCCGAAGATGGTCTCTTTTCAAGCAAAAATATAAACAAAAAGATGGCTTTTGTTTGTGCTATTTTAGTTTTTGTTTGTTTTTTACTCTACTTTATTAATCCCTGACCGGGAAATTTGTATGCTGCATTACACCGCAGCAGGCTGCCACATATGAAGGAGTCAATGGTGGGAGAAACGTGGGGTTAGGTGTCATCTCCAAGGACCCTAGATGTGAATTTAGTGGGATGCGAACCCGTGGACTTCCGATTCGACTGAACCGGAGATTCATCCAGCCTCTCATTTTGCTAAACCGGAAGTAAACAACCGATCGCAGAACCTAAACATAATGCATATTAAACGAATAAAAAAAATACTTGTATGTTTTAAAATGATAGATTTTTAGCTCGAAAAATCCAGAGCAGGTATGAAAAAACGCTAATTCCAATAGAGTTATGCCAGGCCTCAGATCTCCATGTTTCGATCATCTGGAAGGGAGATGACACGTTCTGTGCATGCGCACAGACGCAAAGTCGCAGATCTTGATGGTTGCAGATCTCGTCAGGACACCGGGCCATCTCACCAGGGAGGTGCTTGAAAAATTGTGTCTGAAATCCCACTTTATAAACTAGTCAATGCTTTTATGGAGAATATTTATTGACTTTATGACATGTTTTTTTTTCAAAAACTGCAAAGAAAACATGAAGCTTAAATTTATAGGACTTTTAAAAAACAGACATTTCAAACCAAATTAAAAGAGGAAGAAAGTGAGACAGAAATGTTTGGACCCTCGTTTCAACAACCGACAAACAAGGATGTTCAGAAAGAAACGTTTACGATCCACGGCTTCGAATGCTACGTTAAAGAAAAACATTTTCTAATAAGTTCAAAAGACTAAAATTAAAAAAGATCAAAACTTTTTTATCAGTATTTCGCAGGTTTTTTTTTTCTTCTGTGTCTTGATTAAATTTCTTTTAACGCAGACTCTTTGGAAACGACGTCTTCGGTGCTTTCTGTCGACTCCATGTTGGTCTGCAGCTGATTCTGGTAATATTTCTGTAAAAGAAAAAAGAAAACATTGTTTCTGACTCGTAAAAATTATTATTATTATTTTTTAAATCAAGATCACGAATACACGGTGATCTTGTCACCGATTCTGTTCATCACTTTTATGGACAGAATATCTAGGTGCAGCCGAGGCGTTGGAGGGATCCAGTTTGGTGACCTCAGGATCGGATCTCTGCTTTTTGCGGATGATGTGGTTCTGTTGGCTTCGTCGGACCGTGATCTCCAGCTCTCGCTGGATCGATTTGCTGCCGGGTGTGAAGCGGCCGGGATGGGAATTAGCGCCTCCAAATCCAAGACCATGGTCCTCGCCCGGAAAAGGGTGGAATGCCCCCTGCGGGTCAGGGACAGGGTCCTGCCCCAAGTGGAGGAGTTTAAGTATCTCGGGGTCTTGTTCACAAGTGGAGGAAGGATGGAGCGGGAGATCGACAGGCGGATTGGTGCGGCATCAGCAATAACTAGGACGCTGCATCGGTCCGTCGTGGTAAAGAGAGAGCTGAGCCGAAAAGCAAAGCTCTCGATTTACAAGTCGATCTACGTTCCAACCCTCACCATGGTAACCAGGATCTATGTTCCTACCCTCACCATGGTAACCAGGATCTATGTTCCTACCCTCACCATGGTAACCAGGATCTACGTTCCTACCCTCACCATGGTAACCAGAATCTATGTTCCTACCCTCACCATGGTAACCAGTATCTACGTTCCTACCCTCACCATGGTAACCAGGATCTATGTTCCTACCCTCACCATGGTAACCAGGATCTATGTTCCTACCCTCACCATGGTAACCAGGATCTACGTTCCTACCCTCACCATGGTAACCAGGATCTACGTTCCTACCCTCACCATGGTAACCAGGATCTATGTTCCTACCCTCACCATGGTAACCAGGATCTACGTTCCTACCCTCACCATGGTAACCAGAATCTATGTTCCTACCCTCACCATGGTAACCAGTATCTACGTTCCTACCCTCACCATGGTAACCAGGATCTATGTTCCTACCCTCACCATGGTAACCAGGATCTACGTTCCTACCCTCACCATGGTAACCAGGATCTACGTTCCTACCCTCACCATGGTAACCAGGATCTATGTTCCTACCCTCACCATGGTAACCAGGATCTAGTTCCTACCCTCACCATGGTAACCAGGATCTACGTTCCTACCCTCACCATGGTAACCAGGATCTATGTTCCTACCCTCACCGTGGTAACCAGGATCTACGTTCCTACCCTCACCATGGTAACCAGGATCTACAATCCTACCCTCACCTATGGTCACCAGCTGTGGGTGGTGACCGAAAGAATGAGATCGCGGGTACAAGCGGCCGAAATGAGCTTCTTTCGCAGGGTGGCTGGGCTCTCACTCAGAGATCGGGTGAGGAGCTCTGCCATCCGGGAGGAGCTCGGTATCGAGCTGCTCCTCCTTCAGGTCGAGAGGAGCCAGATGAGGTGGTTCGGGCATCTGGTCAGGATGCCCCCCGAGTGCCTCGCGGGTGAGGTGTTTCGGGCACGTCCCACCAGGAGGAGACCAAGGGGCAGACCCCGGACCTGCTGGAGAGACTATGTCCCACAGCTGGACAGGGAACACCTCAGGATCCTCCTGGGTGAGCTGGAGGATGCAGCTAGGGTGAGAGAAGCCTGGGCTTCCCGACCAAGGCTGTTGCCTCCACAACCCAGCCCCGGATAAGCAGTACGTACTCCACCCTTAACCAGGTAAGAACCATGGTCTCTGATTTGGAGGAGTTGATTCCCATCCCGGCCACTTCACACTCGGCAGCAAATCAGAGTTTTTTTTTTTTTAAATATGTTTTTTAAATATATTTTTTCTGTAAAGTATCTTTTAGAATTTTTAAATGTTCTTATAAAATTTTTTTTATTATTATTAAAAATCTAAAATTAAAAAAAAAAAAAATTGAAAAAGCTCGACATGTAAAACAGTTAAAGTTAGACAGAAAAATAAATAAATAAATAAAAAAAGACCTTTAAAGAAAAAAGTTTTAAAAAAAAATTTGTTAAAATACAAACCTTTAAAAAATTTGACAAAAAAAGACTGAAAAGCTGAAAAAAAGAAAAAAAAAAGTTCAAGATAAACAAATAAAAACACAAAAATTAGTTAAAAAAATATAAAAAAGCTTCAAACCTAAAAATCTTAAAAAAGCTGAAAATTGAAAAAAAAAGTATCCAATCAAAAATTATTCTATTTTTTTTTAGATTTTACTTTGAGAAACAAAAACAGCCACCATTAGCTGATCATCCCAGAACGTCTTTGTGTGTCTTCGTACCATTACGTTATCGTAGTGTTTCTGGGTGCTGCAGTGAACTTTCTTTGCCGTCGTCTCCTTCGTGTAAAAAATGGAGCAAAGATTGCAGAAAAATCCAGTTTTTGGAACCACGAACTCTTGACCTGAAAAAAAAAAAAAACATAAATAAACCCTTGTACCATATCGAAGAGAAACATGACGTTCGTAATGTGTTTACTGACCTATCGGGTTGTTTGGTCTGAACGGAGACATGGTAATCTTCAAAGGCGACAGAAAACGAGATCGTTTACATTCTGGTTCAGATGTTCCTCCTAAAAAAAAAAACAAAAAAAAAAACATTGAACTGATGACGGTTTAAACCAGAAAAGAAAAAAAATACCCTTTTTTTTTTTTTTCTTTTAAATGTTAAAAAGAAAAAAAAAACAACAAACAAAAAAAAAGAGAAAAATAAATGAAAACAGGTGGAATGGATCATTTCTGGTTCTTCAGCTGGTTGGACAGCCAGTCCAGGCCCTCGTACGTGAATGTAGAACTAGATCCTGGTTACCATGGTGAGGGTAGGAACGTAGATCCTGGTTACCATGGTGAGGGTAGGAACGTAGATCCTGGTTACCATGGTGAGGGTAGGAACGTAGATCCTGGTTACCATGGTGAGGATAGGAACGTTGATCCTGGTTACCATGGTGAGGGTAGGAATGTCGATCCTGGTTACCATGGTGAGGGTAGGAATGTCGATCCTGGTTACCATGGCGAGGATAGGAACGTCGATCCTGGTTACCATGGCGAGGATAGGAACGTCGATCCTGGTTACCATGGCGAGGATAGGAACGTTGATCCTGGTTACCATGGTGAGGGTAGGAATGTCGATCCTGGTTACCATGGTGAGGGTAGGAATGTCGATCCTGGTTACCATGGCGAGGATAGGAACGTTGATCCTGGTTACCATGGTGAGGATAGGAACATAGATCCTGGTTACCATGGTGAGGGTAGGAATGTCGATCCTGGTTACCATGGTGAGGGTAGAAACGTAGATCCTGGTTACCATGGTGAGGGTAGGAACGTAGATCCTGGTTACCATGGAGAGAGTAGGAACGTAGATCCTGGTTACCATGGAGAGAGTAGGAACGTAGATCCTGGTTACCATGGAGAGAGTAGGAACGTAGATCCTGGTTACCATGGTGAGGATAGGAACGTAGATCCTGGTTACCATGGAGAGGGTAGGAACGTAGATCCTGGTTACCATGGAGAGGGTAGGAACGTAGATCCTGGTTACCATGGAGAGGGTAGGAACGTAGATCCTGGTTACCATGGTGAGGGTAGGAACGTAGATCCTGGTTACCATGGTGAGGGTAGGAACGTAGATCCTGGTTACCATGGAGAGGGTAGGAACGTAGATCCTGGTTACCATGGAGAGAGTAGGAACGTAGATCCTGGTTACCATGGTGAGGGTAGGAACGTAGATCCTGGTTACCATGGAGAGGGTAGGAACGTAGATCCTGGTTACCATGGAGAGGGTAGGAACGTAGATCCTGGTTACCATGGAGAGGGTAGGAATTATTATTTAATTCTTTTTTTCTGCAATTTAATGCAATGTTTTTTTAGAGTTTTTTTCATTCCGCTGTTCCCTGCTTATCTGGGGCTGAGTCGCAGGGGCAACAGATTCAGACGGGAATCCCAAGCTTCTCTCACTCTGGCTGCATCCTCCATCTCACCCAGGAGGATCCTGAGACGTTCCCTGTCCAGCTGTGAGACATAGTGCCTCCCCATCTAGCTTCTCTCGACTCGGAGGAGCAACAGCTCTACTCCAAACTCCTCCCAGATGGCAGAGCTCCATCCTCTATCTCTCAGCGAGAGCCCAGCCACCCTGCAGAGGAAGATTATTTCAGCTGCTTGTCTCCGTGATCTGGTTCTTTGGAGAGATTAGCCGAGATGAGAGAAGCCTGGGCTTCCGGTTGGAGGTGGTTGCCCCAAACGAACAGAGAATAAACCTTCATTTTTCTCTCCAGTAAAGCTGGTTTTATTTCTAAACTGTTGGTAAGTCTGCAGCTGGGGCTCAATTTATTGAATTAAGTCTTTTAGACAGGAAACAAGTCTGATCTCCACTTACCTTCAGATTTGCAGCATTCCTCCAGATTTGGTGTCTCTTGATCGGGACATTCAGACTCCAGCTGCTCCTCATCAGCCTGAGCACCAGCCTGAGCACCAGCCTGAGCACCAGCCTGAGCATCAGCCTGAGCATCAGCCTGAACATCAGCCTGAACATCAGCCTGAGCATCAGCCTGAGCATCAGCCTGAACATCAGCCTGAGCATCAGCCTGAGCATCAGCCTGAGCATCAGCCTGAGCATCAGCCTGAACATCAGCCTGAACATCAGCCTGATCGGCGTCCTCCTCTACCTGCTTGATCTCCAGCGTCTCATCGTTAGACGCTGAAGTGGTGTTTTTGTCTGATGCGGAATCGAGTGCAGCCGGAGGATCTTCTGGACTTTTGGTTTCTTTAGTTTTCGCTGTTCTTTTTCTAGGAGATTTTTTTCCTGAAAAATAAAGAATGCGAGAAGTTTTTTAAAATAAACATATTTTTAAAAATGATAGTCAAATGTTTTAAAAACAGGAATTCTCATTTAAGTTACCGATTAAAGTAGAAAAAAGTTTGATATTTTTTTAAACTAGTTTCCAATCTGTCATCTTCTGCTTATCAGGAGCTGGGTCGCCGGGGCAACAGCCTCAGACGGGAAGCCCAGGCTTCTCTCACCCCGGCTGCATCCTCCAGCTCACCCACAAGGATCCTGAGGTGTTCCTGTCCAGCTGTGAGACATAGTTTCACCAGCAGGTGCCTCTTGGTCTCCTCCTGGTGAGACGTGCCCAAAACACCTCACACCAGCGAGGAGGCATCCCAACCAGATGCCCGAACAACCTCATCTGGCTTCTCTCAACCTGAAGGAGCAACAGCTCTACTCTGAGCTGCTCCAAGATGACAGAGCTCCTCAAACTCTGAGTGAAAGCTATGCCACCAGAGGAAGCACATTTCGGCCACTTCCATCCGTGATCTCATTCTTTCGGTCACCACCCACCCACAGCTGGTTACCATGGTGAGGGTAGGAACGTAGATCCTGGTTACCATGGTGAGGGTGGGAACGTAGATCCTGGTTACCATGGTGAGGGTGGGAACGTAGATCCTGGTTACCATGGTGAGGGTAGGAAAGTAGATCCTGGTTACCATGGTGAGGGTAGGAAAGTAGATCCTGGTTACCATGGTGAGGGTGGGAACGTAGATCCTGGTTACCATGGTGAGGGTGGGAACGTAGATCCTGGTTACCATGGTGAGGGTGGGAACGTAGATCCTAGTTACCATGGTGAGGGTAGGAATGTAGATCCTGGTTACCATGGTGAGGGAAGGAACGTAGATCCTGGTTACCATGGTGAGGGGAGGAACGTAGAATCTGGTTACCATGGTGAGGGTAGGAATGTAGATCCTAGTTACCATGGTGAGGGCAGGAATGTAGATCCTGGTTACCATGGTGAGGGTAGGAATGTAGATCCTGGTTACCATGGTGACGGTTGGAATGTAGATCCTGGTTACCATGGTGAGGGTAGGAATGTAGATCCTGGTTACCATGGTGAGGGTTGGAATGTAGATCCTGGTTACCATGGTGAGGGCAGGAATGTAGATCGACTTGTAAATGGAGAGCTTAAAGAGAAACAGCTCAGCTCTTTCTTCACCACGACGTATTTTCAGAGTCATGTAACTTCACACACCGAAACATTTCATTTATACATTTTGCATTTTGTTCAAAGACTTTTTTTTCATGTAAATAAATACCTTTTTTGGTCGTGCTACCGGTAGCCGTAGTCGGTCCGCTCTTCCGACCGCTCTTCGTTCCGCTCAAAGATTCCGTTTCCGTCTTTTCAACTTCATCGTGTGACGAGTAAGTCTCAGAATCTCCTGAAACGTCAGAGAACGAATACAAACCTGCAGCATCGGGTTTCTCTTCAGCAGGTTCCACCTTTTCTTCTTCTTTTTCAACGGAATTCTAAAAAATAAACAAAGCTGTAAACTCACCAGAAGTTCTTTAAAGTTCACAAACATTAAAAATCTGTTTGCCATATTTTTCTGACTCTAAGTTGTAATTTTTTTTTACATAGAAATGACCTTCCAGCCAATCAGATCAATAAGAGAACTCAGACCTCCAGGTTCAGGACCAGTTGGTTCTCTTGGCAGCTCGGCTCTCCTTCCTCATCAATGATCTCATCCAGAGTGAGGAGGTCTTCCTCCATCGGTACGTCCTCGTCCTCTCCCACCTCGTCCAGAGTCACCAGCTCCTCCTCCTGCTCTTCTCGACCCCTCTTTCTGGTCGTCCTCTCGTCTCTCTTCCTCTCTTGCTTCTTTTTGTGGTGTTCCGTAGCAGCGGCCTGCTTCTTCTGGAGCGTCTCCGTCTCTGCGGTGTCATCAGGGTAGTCCAACTCTTCATCGCTTACTTCGTCCAGGTTCTCCAGGAAACTGTCCACAGCCACTGGCTCGCTCGTTTGGGCTGGACTTTCCTCTTTCTGAACTTCTCCTTGTGATGTAGTCTCCTCTCTTTTCTCTACCGACACCTCCGCCGGGACGAGCGCTGCTTCCGAAGCGTCTATGGTTTCCGAGTCGTTCGGTTTTGTGTTTGTTTCGTCTTTAGATGTAACTTCATCCTTCTGTTCAGGAAGAATCTCCTGGTGGGATTGATCATCTTCCAGAGAGTCTACGATCTGATAGACGAGCTCTTCTTCTTCCTGTTTGCCTGGGACGTTTCCTCTCTGTCTCTTTCCGCCTCCATCTTTAGAGTCGGTTTGTTTTCTCGCCCTCTTGGCTCGAGTTTCACGAGTTTGGTTCACTTCCTCGTCTTGTAACGAGTCCAAATCCTGCAGATTTACTTTCTTTTCTTCTTCTTTTTGTTTGGACGTGTCTTCTTTTTTCGGAGTAGAAGAATTTGGCTGCTTTGCACCTTTCTTCGGTCTTCCCCTCGGCCTCTTTTGGATTACAACTAGGGGATCTTCTGTTGGTTCGTCCTCGACAGCGTCTAAAATCTCATATGTGGTCGTCTCCTCAGCCTCCTCCTTCTCCAGGGTCTTCTCCTTACTTTGTTCCTTTGAGTCTCTAGCGAGCGTGGATCTTGTCCTCCTCGACGTCTCCTCTTTTTCAGCGTCCTTCTTGAGTTTCTCTCTTCTTCCTCTGGTTGATCTCGTGGTGACGGCGGGCTCGTCTGGACCGTCCTCCACAAAGTCTAAAACTTTAAACACGACCTCTTCTTTTTCCGGCTGTGCAGGTGTTTCTGTGCCGCTCGGCTCCTTCCCTCTTCTGACGGATCTTCTTCTACTGGATCTTTTAACTGAGGAGCTTTCATCTTCAACAGAGTCTAAAACCTTGTAAAGTTTCTTCTCATCGTCTTTCGGACCGCTTCCATCGTTTATGTTTGAAGATACATCCTCGTCTTCTTTTGTGGATCCCAAACTTGTTTTGGAGATCTGATCGGTCTCTTTGGTTTGCGTCTGATCTTGGACCAAATGATCTCCGGCTTCTTCAGGTTGCTGTTTGTTTTCAGAGAGTTGATCTTTTGAGGTAATTGGAACTTCTGCTTCAATCTGCATTCCTTGTGAATCTCCGTCCGTGACTTCGTTTTTATTGGTCGCATTACGGGCTGCAGCAGAGCGGTCTGCATTCATCTCCGTGTTGTTTTCCTCAGCGGGCTTATCAGATGAGCTGGAACCAACGGACTCCTCTAAAGATGCTCTGCTTTGGTCCTCAGTGACGTCACAGCTTCTCTCTGATCCAGATGTTTTACTTCCACCATCTTTACTCTCTGTCTTTTTCTGACCATCGGGTTGGGAGGTGGATGAATGGAGGATTTCTTCTTTTTCTACCATCCCTTTGTCTTTATTCGTCTTCCCACTCGGAGTTTGATCTGCTAAAGCTTTCTCTGATCTCTTCGTCGGTGGATCCGTTTCTATTTTTATCTCTGACTCGACACTTTTTGTTTTCTCTGCTGCCGGCTTGTGGTCGGATGCAGACTGTGCAGCCTCCGTTGCTTTTGCTCTAGTTTTCCTTGTCGTCGTCTGACTTTGAGGAGTTTGACTGCCTTTAGAAGAAGCGTAAGCTTTACGAGGACTGGAAGAGGATTTGCTGGACTCGTCAGAGGTTCTTTTATTCCTCGGAGGTGAAGAGCTCCATCTGGACGATGAAGAGGAGGAATGTGTGGAGTCTCTAGATGACTTTGTTGAGTCTGGCTTTTCTTTTTTATGTGCGGTCGTCTTCTTCTGAGCCGCTGAACTCCTTTTGTTGGATGACTTGGTCACGTCTTCACCGACTTCATCGATTGTAACGAAATCCTCCAAGTTAAGCATGGCCTGGTCGAAAGGACAAAAATAGCCTTTGGAAACAGTCTAAAGAAAAATAATAAAACCAGATTATTCTCTCATTGAAATGAGAACTTTAACGGATGGAAACAAAGATTTTATTTTGAAATTTTACCGTTTTGTTTGATGCATCTTCATCTTTTACGCTTGCGGAGCTTTTTTGAGTTTTCTTTGAACTCTGAAACACAAAAAGTATCAGTTTCGGTTTCAGATTTTCGGTCAACGTGCAGTGAAAATACTTTTAAAAACAAACTAAATTTCACCTCTTTGTCTTCGTTTTGTTTCTGATCGTCGCCTCCGGAGTTGATCGTCTTTAAAACGTCTTCCTCTAATTTGACTGGATTAGAACCAGAAGGGACGTCTTCAGCAGTTAGACTTGTCGAGTCCACCTGCTTTGTCTTTACGTCCACGCTCACGTCAGGAGCAGCAGCTGTCTGATCAGACGGTTTAGTAGAGGTCTGTAAGTAGAACACAGTGAGTGTGAACCCCCCGTACGATCCAAGCCTGACGGTTTGAAGAAAATAATGAAACAATAAAATCCTTTGTATTTAATTTGATGGTGATTTGGACCAGGTCAAATGGGGCCGGGTCGTGGAGATTATTTTAGATGACTTGATCCATCGTTTGATGGCAGAGTTTAAGTTTTTTTTGCTGGTGTCGTTCGAACACTTACATTTTGAGGGATGATTTCCATCTTCACACCTGTTGGGGTTAAAATGACTGATTAAAAAACCGGATGTTAAAAATATAAAATCACCATAAGATGAAAATATTTACTGGTTTCCACTGAAGTGATCGAAGCAGAAACATCTGGATTCTCTGGAGCTAATGTTTCCATTTCAACGGCTTCCTCATCTACAACAAAAAACACGTCCAAAGATCCAAGTTAAAATGTATTCTTATGTGTGTGGGGCGGCACGGCGGCATCACAGCAAGAAGGTCAGGGGTTCGAGACTTAGAATACTGTCCATTCTGTGTGTAGTTTGCATGTTCTCCCTGTGTATGTGTGGGTTTTCTCTGGCGTTTCCAAAAACACACATGTTATGTTGATTGGCCGCTGTAAAAAAATTGCCCCTTGTGTGTGGATGTATAGTGCGTATGTGTGTGTGTGTGTGTGTGTGTGTGTGTGTGTGTCCACACGGCTGACTGGCGACCCGTTAGAGGTGTATCCTGCCTCTCACCCCTCCTCCTCCCGCCCTGCAACTCGCTAGGAATGGACGGTTCAGAAGATGAATGAATATGATTTCTCTCAAACCAGTGAATGAGTAATCAATAAACTGCCCACAGTTATTCAGTACCAGCTACAGATGAACCGGAAACAGTGGGTAGTTTAATTAGAATCCCTTTGCTGATTTAAGAGTTCATCAGAAAGAAACCCAGAGGTTCTTTTTTGGTGTAAAACAGTGGAATTCTTCAAAACATTGAATAAATTGTATCATTTAGTGTGAGTTAAAGAGCCTGTGTGTGTGTGTGTGTGTGTGTGTGTGTGTGAGTGGTTCACTGGCAGCAGACTATCAGATCGTAATGTGTCCGCACTGTGAGGCTCGAAACATTCTGAAATCACAGGTTCGTTTTCATCTCAAACGTACCTTCCCGTTTCAGGTTGGCGAGCACGTCTTGGTGAGTGTCTCCAGCGGAGTTTCCTGAAACGCTCGTCTTTGCTGACGTTTCTTCAGACTTGATGGTTTCTGATTGGACAGACCTGGTGCTTTCTGAAGCAGTGGGCGGGTCTACGATCACTTCTACTTTAATTTCAGGAGGATTAGTTTGTGCGTCTCCACTGCGAGTCTCTGTTGAGCTTTCAGTCTTAATCGGTTGTGTTGATGTTTCTTCAGACTTTGGACGCTCGCTGATGCCGGCTTCTTTTTCGGATTGTTTGTGTTTCAGCTCCGTCTTTGTGTCGCAGACCGTTGTCATGTTTTCAGACGTTCCTGCACACGTTTCCACTTTTACTTGGAATGTTTTGGACGTCGCAGCGGAATCTGGTTCTTTAGATTCGTCGGGTTTGGTTTTCGGGGAGGAAGTGAACGTCTTTCGCATTGTTTCTTTAGTTTTGCTCGACTTGGTAACAGGTGAGGCGGACGGTTTGTTGCTCGTGCCTTTTTTGGTAGGCGTTACGACTGGTTTCTTTACTCCAACTTGTTTCCCTTTCAGATTCTGTTTAGAATCCGCAGTGGTGGCTTTTTTTGCGACGACCTTCATGATCCTAATCACCGGGACTTTTGAAGCCACTTTTTTACCCTCAGCTGATTTCGCAGCAGCTTTCCCCGCTGGGTTTTCATCCTGCGCAGTTTTTGCTTTTGGTTTAGCTGTGGGTTTAGCTTTAGCGGCTCCACTACATGTTGCAGACGAAGCGTTGGCCTTTCCAGTAGATGAGAACTTGGTTGTCTTCGGAGTGGCGTTGGAAGATTTTGCAGACTTTCTGTGAAGAAATTAAAGTAGATTTAGTTCATTATTAACCCTCCTTCAGAATAAAAGTCATCAATTTACTCCATTTAAACCAGAGACTGATTAATTTATCAGATTGTTGATTAAATCGATTGATTTTACACCAATTTGCACATGGGAAATTTGTGTGTCACAGCAACAACTTCCTATCTGCTAAGTGAGTCGTTGTAGAGTCCGATCACGTACGGAAAGAAAAACCTCCTGTAACGAGATGTTCTCAAGCGGAGCTGTCTGAGCCTCTTGGAGAAGGAGCTCCGCTGTTCGTCCAGGAGTGGGTAGAGAGGATGGTCATGATTTTATTCAGTGATCTCCTCTCTACCACTGCCTCAAGTGAGTCCTGTTTGCTGCCAATGACAGAGCCAGCCAGTCTGATTAGTTTATTCAGTCTGTTGGCATCACTGGCTGCGATGGTGCTCCCCCAGCAGATGACAGAGAAGAACAAGGTGCTGGCCACCACAGACTGGTAGAAGGTCTCCAGCATCTTGCCGCACACATTGAAGGACCTCAGCTTCCTTAGAAAGTAAAGTCGGCTGCAGGTCTTCTTGTACACAGCAGTACTGTTGCTCCTCCAGCTCAGTCTACTGTCGATGGTCACTCCCAGGTATTTGTACTCCTCCACCACCTCCACATCTCTACCCAGAATGCAGAGCAGCTGCAAAGCAGTCCTCCTCTTCCGGAAGTCAATCACCATCTCCCTGGTCTTGTCTACATTGAGCAGTAGGTGATTCTCTCCCGCCCACACCACAAATCCATCCACCACCCTCCTGTACTCCTCCTCCTGCCCACCACTTATACACCCTACAACTGCAGAGTCATCAGAGAATTTCTGTAGGTGGCATGAATCGGAGTTGTGCTGGAAGTCTGAAGTATGAAGTAAAAGATGCTTCTTTGTTTGTTTTTTTATAAATCTTGTTTCTTGTTTTGTGTTCATTAAATAAACAAATCGCTCTTATTTTGCAGGATTTGAATGTTAGATTATTTAATTTTAGATTTGTATTAATACATGTTAAAAATATTTTCAATTGTTTTCACAATTTAAATAAAAAATGAGTTCCGTTGTTTCAAAACGTTCAATTTAAAAATTGTTCAAATTTGACAGATGAATCGAAAAACTTTTTTTTTTTTACACTTTAATCAGACTCTAATGTAAACAAACCCTGGTGTTCGGAAAGGTTCAGATTATTATATAAAGAATTGATCACTTAATGAGACAAAAATAAGGTTCATCTTTAACGGAGATCATTTTAAAACAAAGAAATTATCAAAAAAAAGTTGAGCAGGAGAGACTCACTGAGGTGCAGGTTTCTTTGGGGTCTTCTCAAGACTCATTACGTCACTCTGTGAACGAAATTGTTTCTAATTAATACAACGAACAGCAAATATTAATGCAGAATATTACAGATTAAAGACTGGGTACCTTGTCATTGACGATGAAAACAGTAAACTTTTTGATTTTTATCGACTCTAATGATCTAACTTTATCAGCATCTTCGACTTTCTCGAAGCAGACCAGAGCCTGTTGGCGAAAAAACACAGATACACTGTTTATAACCTGACATGGTTTCTGCTGCCAACTAAATCTTTGCTGACGCTGCATCAGTCCGTCGAGGTAAATAAAGAGCTGAGCTGAAAAGTACCGTGGTAACCGGGATCTGGGGTTCCTACCCTCACCATGGTTACCAGAATCTACGTTCCTACCCTCACCATGGTTACCAGGATATACGTTCCTACCCTCACCATGGTTACCAGAATCTGCGTTCCTACCCTCACCATGGTCACTAGGATCTACGTTCCTACCCTCACCATGGTTACCAGGATATACGTTCCTACCCTCACCATGGTAACCAGGATCTACGTTCCTACCCTCACCATGGTCACTAGGATCTACGTTCCTACCCTCACCATGGTTACCAGAATCTGCGTTCCTACCCTCACCATGGTCACTAGGATCTACGTTCCTACCCTCACCATGGTCACTAGGATCTACATTCCTACCCTCACCATGGTAACCAGGATCTGCGTTCCTACCCTCACCATGGTCACTAGGATCTACGTTCCTACCCTCACCATGGTCACTAGGATCTACGTTCCTACCCTCACCTATAGTCACCTACATCACCTATGGTGACCGTACAAATAAGATCGCGGATACAAGCGCCTGAAATGCGCTTCCTTTGCAGGGTGGCTGGGCTCTCATTCAGAGATAGAGGGAGAAGTGCTGCCATCTGGGAGGAGCTCAGAGTAGAGCTGTTGCTCCTTCAGGTCGAGAGAAGCCAGATGGAGTGGCTCAGGCATCTGGTTAGGATGCCTCCTGAACACATCACTGGTGAGGTGAGGCATTCAGGCAGTTAGGCACGCCACACCCGGAGGAGACCAAGAGACAGGCCCCAGACTTGCTGGGAAGACTATGTCTCTCACTATAGTAGGTACTGAGTAAGTGTGGGTGCTTTCATTAAAACCCTTTGAGTGGTTTTTGGGAGGTTCATAAAAGTGTTCCAGACATCCAAAGCGCTCCACATTTAGTCATGACAAAAAAAAAAAACCCAAAACTTGTGAATGAAGATTCAAAGAAGTTTAGAGTATTTGGATTTTTTACCTCCTTTTTGGCCCTGAAAATCACCACCGACTTTGTTTTCCCAAATTTTTCCATTTCAGCATAAATGTTGCTGTGGGAGTGTGAGGGAAGGACCGCTTTCAGCTTCACCATGGTTGCCGGGATACTTTTACCCGCCTGGACAAACAGGAAACATTTAGATTACTGTTAAAATACAACAACATGACTTGTTTCAGAGTTCAACCAACGGTACTCTCTCTCTAAGTCCACATCAGAAAAGATCAATGTTATTTTTATTAATCTTTATATCTCTGTTTACAGCCTTGATCAACCTTAAGCAACACTAATTAAGCCTTGCTTAATTAAAGTATGTCTCTTTGTACAAGAGTATGTGTGTGTGTGAATGAGAGGGACCCAAATGGAAAAGTGAGGTTACAGGGAGACGAGATAAAGAAGGTGGAAGATTTTAAGTACCTAGGATCAATAGTCCAGAGCAATGGAGAGTGTGAAAAAGAGGTGAAGAAGCGTGTGCAGGCAGGCTGGAACGGGTGGAGGAAAGTGTCTGGTGTGATGTGTGATAGAAGAGTTTCAGATAAAATGAAAGTGAAGGTGCACAAAACCGTGGTGAGAGCGGCCATGCTGATTGGTCTAGAGACAGTGTCACTGAGGAAAAGACAGGAAACAGAGATGTTTGTAGCAGAGATGAAGATGCTGAGGATCTCTCTGGGAGTGACCAGGATGGACAGGATCAGAGGAACAGCACATGTTAGAGGTTTTAAAGTCAGAGAGGACAGACTGAGATGGTTTGGACATGTGCAGAGGAGAGAGAGAGTACATCAGAAGAAGGATGCTGGGTTTGGAACCACCAGGAAAGAGGACTAGAGGAAGACCAAAGAGGAGGTTCATGGATACAGTGAAGGAAGACATGAAGATAGTTGGTGTGACTGAAGAGGATGCAGCAGATAGGGTTAGATGGAAGGAACTGACTTGCTGTGGCGCCCCCTGAAGGGAAGAAGAAGATGAAGTTACGTAGACTGTAAGAATTTTCATCAGTTGTTTCAGAAAAAAAAAGCGGAGAGTTGTGGAGAGTTGAAGCTTTAAAATGAAGCACGTTTTAATGGTGAAAGTCCTTTAAGTTTTGTGGAGCTATAGATAGTTTGGGTTTATAGCTGTGAGTTCAACCCAGCAGAGTTTAATGAGTTAAACTCTTGGTGTCATCAGTGTCATCAAAAAAACCCCTAGTCATTGGTATTTATTGCCAGTCAAACCAGATTTTTAAAGCTTTGAGTCATGGGTAAACACTGACTCTTTTAAACATGAACTTTGCACAACCACAAACCCAGAATTTATTGATTGATTTTTCATCTGGTTTTAACACTCTGCTGCACTGCCTGCACCAAACTCTAGTTTTATAGATGGGCAGACCAAAGCAAATCAAATCACAGCAAAGCAGATCAAGTCACACAGTACCGTAGAAGGAAGGGTTTTTTTCTACACGGTCATCTTGACCCTGAAGACCAGATGTTACTCCTAAACCATCATTATGACCCATCTAGAACCCTGAGGATCTTATGTCTAAACTATCCTACTTCTAAACCACCGGTTGTTTGTTTAAGGCTGCAAGTATCTTCTTCTAGAATGAGTATCCACTGCCGGCAAGTTCCTCCCAAACCAGTACCTAACAGAGTGCAGCCACTCAGTTCCTACCTTCAGATAAGGGATTGAAGAACTCTTGTCGGGCTCCGTCTTTGCTTTAGAGCCCTTTATCATTTCGCTGGACGATGAAGATTTCATTTTTGCCAGCTCGGCGAGCAAAGCGGGAGCCAGGTTTTTAACCATGTTCTCCAAGTCAGACGGGTTGGACAGAGACTTTTTGGCTGCAGAGAAGAAAACAAGTTCTCAAGTTTAAGGAACTCAACCAAAAGCTGCTAACAAGACACCTTCTGACTTTTACTACTTCTTTTTTTAATTGTATCCGGTGTAAAATCATCAAATATTTCCCAAACCTGTCGCCTCAATCAGCCTTTTGGCCATTCTGTCTGAGCTTCTTGACCTTCTCCTCGGGGACGATGACCTCCTTCTCGGGGAGGATGACCTCTCAGATGAAGATTTTCTCTCGCGGCTTCTCATTGGGTGTTTGATACTTCTCGACACCATGCGTTTCTCGTCTCTGTATCTGACCGAGGAGCGTCTCTCGCGACTCTTCGACCGTGAACGATAACGGGATGAGGAGCGAGAAGAACGAGACCTGGAAGAAAAATTACAGGGTGTCAAAGGAACGTCAGAGTGGTTGTCACACCACACATACTGACTTCAGATCCTCCTTCACCAAGTCTATTAACCTCCACGTTGATCTTCTACTAGGTCTCCAGCTTGGGAGTACCCCCGCCCATTCCAGCTTGCCTGCACACGCTTCTTTGCCTCTTTTCTGTTTAGCTTCAAATGCTTGAAATCCTTCCCTTTCTTTATTACTTTTCTTTGTGACCAGACTCTTCCATCTCACTACTGCTGCTATTCATTCTTCTTCAAACCCCCTTCTCTACGACTTTTTCTGATCTTGATTTGTATCAAAACTTCATCTGCAATCTTAGTCCACAAAGATTAGCACAGCAACAAGAAGAGACTCAAAAGCAGATTACACTCTGACCTCCTCTGTCACGCCTCACACTCCCTTTAAGTCCGCATACATGTCCTGCACCGCTCCAACAAGGGACCAAACCAATTTTACAAAGGTTCAAAATTGTTCAATTTTGCATTTCTGATTTGATCTGCTGGTTACCATGGTGAGGGTAGGAACGTAGATCCTGGTTACCATGGTGAGGGTAGGAACGTAGATCCTGGTTACCATGGTGAGGGTAGGAACGTAGATCCTGGTTACCATGGTGAGGGTAGGAACATAGATCCTGGTTACCATGGTGAGGGTAGGAACGTAGATCCTGGTTACCACGGTGAGGGAAGGAACGTAGATCCTGGTTACCACGGTGAGGGTAGGAACGTAGATCCTGGTTACCATGGTGAGGGTAGGAACGTAGATCCTGGTTCCCACGGTGAGGGTAGGAACGTAGATCCTGGTTACCACGGTGATGGTAGGAACATAGATCCTGGTTACCATGGTGATGGTAGGAACGTAGATCCTGGTTACCATGGTGATGGTAGGAACGTAGATCCTGGTTACCACGGTGAGGGAAGGAACGTAGATCCTGGTTACCACGGTGAGGGGAGGAACGTAGATCCTGGTTACCACGGTGAGGGGAGGAACGTAGATCCTGGTTACCACGGTAAGGGTAGGAATGTAGATCCTGGTTACCACGGTGAGGGGAGGAACGTAGATTCTGGTTACCACGGTGAGGGGAGGAACGTAGATCCTGGTTACCATGGTGAGGGTAGGAACGTAGATCCTGGTTACCATGGTGATGGTAGGAACGTAGATCCTGGTTACCATGGTGAAGTTAGGAACGTAGACCCTGGTTACCATGGTGAGGGTAGGAACGTAGATCCTGGTTAACATGGTGAGGGTAGGAACGTAGATCCTGGTTACCATGGTGAGGGTAGGAACGTAGAGACTGGTTACCATGGCGAGGGTGGGAACATAGATCCTGGTTATCATGGAGAGGGTAGGAACATAGATCCTGGTTACCATGGTGAGGGTAGGAACATAGATCCTGGTTACCATGGTGAGGGTAGGAACATAGATCCTGGTTACCATGGTGAGGGTAGGAACGTAGATCGACTTGTAAATCGAGAGCTTTGCTTTTCAGCTCAGCTCTCTCTTTACCACGACAGATCGATTCGATGCATTGTACTAGTTATTGTTGACGCTGCACCAATCCATCTGTCGATCTAACGCTCCATCCTTGCCCCACTCATGAAAAAGACCTTAAGATACTTAAACTCCTCCACTTGGGGCAAGACCCTGTCCCTTCTGGGCAAAGACCGTGGTCTCTGATTTGGAGGCACCAATTCCTTGCCTGGCCGCTTCACAATCTGCAGCAAATCGGTATCTGCAGCATCAAGTTGAGACTTTTCTGTTTCTGTCAGACTATCTGTGTACGAAGCCCACTGAGATCCTTTTCCGGTGATGTTGGGACGGATAGATAAAAGAGTGAGGTTCATACAACATATATCCAAACCTGCGAGAGTGTCTGGACCTGCTCCTGCTGCTCCGTTCTCTTCGGCTGTCTGACGCGTAGTGTCGCCGAGAGCCGCGTGAGCGGGAACTGGAGCGAGAATGGCTGCGGCGTCGGTCTCTCCTATCATCTGATTTCCGGCGGGGATGAGAGTGAGAACGACTGCGGCGTCTGTCCCTTGAGCCTTGGCGGGAACGAGATCGGGAACGTTTCTCGTTCCTATCGCCTGATCGACGGCTTTTCTCGGAACGTTTTTGGGAGCTCTGGCCGGACGCGGCCGACGAAGGATTGACATCTTTTCCTGAAATACTAAAAGAAAAAAAGAAGTCAAACAATGTAAACAAAAGTTGGCCTATGAAATAAAATACCTGTACAGTGTTGGTATGTCACCGTCCCAATTGGGGAACCTGGAGAGAAAACAAAAAAGTACATTTTGAGTTCATATTTTTAGCTTTTTCGCTCACATCTATTAAGTACAATAACATTAGCTGAGAGGCTGAGACCTTGAAAAAAAAAAAAAAAAAAAAAAGAGCCTATTTTCAATTCCATCAAGGGCAAAAGCCTTGAGGAGAAACATGGTCTAGATTGACAAAAACCTTCCATTTAAATTTGTTGAATTGAGAACTAAACCTTATCCGGGGCCGGGTCGCAGGGGCAACAGCCTTAGACAGGAAGCTCAGGCTTCTCTCCCCCGTCTGCATCCTCCAGCTCACGCGGGAGGATCTTGAGGTGTTCCCCGTCCAGCTATGAGAAATAGTCTCTCCAGCAGATCCGGAGTCTGCCGCTGGGTCTCCTCCCGGTGGGACGTACCCTAAACACCTGACCCTCAAGGCGTTCAAGAGGCGTCCTAACCAGATAACCAAACCACAGATAACCTCTAATCACACACTACTTGTGTGTGTTTAAAGGTCCCAAAATGTCTCCTTTCAAGAGACACTTACGAGGCAGAGTTCACACTCAAGGTTACCAGTCAGGCAGTAGAATGTGTGAACAGAGCAGCAGCAAGAGAATTCAATATTAATAATTACTGTTTAGAAGGAAGAAGAAACAAGATGACCTCCACCAAGTAAAGAAGACTAAACAGAGTTTCTGAGGGAACAAAGCCAGATGGCTACAGTTAAGAGGACAGACCTGAGCAGTGGGCTCTTAAACAGACAGCAGTGACTTTCTATTCTATGGGGCCTTTAATCCGACGTGCTTTAGAAATTGATCAATCTGAAAAGTAGCCTTACCTAGTTCGTAGAAGTCGGCAGTTCTCCAGATGGATGGCGGTGTTCTGGTGAGAAAGCCAATCCTAGCAGCAGGCAAATCAAAGTTTTATTAATCCATTCTCATCACAGCTTAAAAATAACTGGACATGACTTCTAATAGAATAAATAAAAGAGGGTAAATATGAAGATATTTAAGGGTTTTAAGCGTTCACATGATCAAACAAGATGTTCTACGGAATCAAGAGTTCAAGCAAAACACTAAATTAAAAAAAAATCAATCTTCTGGAGACTCCGAGGGTTGATGTCTGATCGAAGAGTCTTCGTGGTTGGAAAAAAGAAATTCAAACAGGAACCAGATCGCCAAACAGTGCCAGGACGGAATGGACTTCTTGGAATCATTCGATCTCGAGGGTCATCGCATCTTCTAGAAGTTCACATCTGGGTCGCCATCATGGTTTGAACTGGAGTAGAGAAAAGAAACCAGACCAAGACAAAAAAAAAAAACAGACCACCAGCAGCCTCACAAGACAGGAGGTTTGGAAACTAGAAGTTTTCAATGAACACATTCCTGCTGCTTGACCAGATTAGTTAATAATATCTTATTTTAAAAGAACTAAACAGATTGGATTGATCTGCAAAATGTTTCTGGTCAAGTTTGATCATGACATCTATGTGCCATATAATGTTTAGCCTTGAACAGATTTGACAAGGCTTTACAATCCACTTAAATGTAAAAAATAAAATCTGTCGTGCTGCCTTGTTATTGGGTGAACAATCCCAATAATGTAAAAGTCTGGACACATTTTCCTCAAATCTGATGGTGCAAACATTTGACGGGCAATGCACATTTTCAATAAATTATGCATTAAAACAGACGGCAGCGCACAATTTTTTTTAATGTTTATACAAATAATGCAGTTTTTTTTTCACTCACCTTTAAATTGATACATGCTTTGTTACAAAGCCTACAGCAATGAGGAAATGTTCTCGGTGTAGCCGCAGCATAATCTTGCAGCAGGTCGGCCGGTGGTACATTTGGGGAAATTCCGGTCTGGCACGGCAGCGCCGTCTGAGGTGGCTGTTGGCTGGGCGTTGGTTTACTCGCCGGCCCGGGAGTGGTCATTATTCCCATTAGTGGAAGTGGTTTTGGCTGTACGCCAATCAAATGGCTCGGCAGGAAAGATTGCAGCATCTGTTGCTGACGTACCGTAGGCTGCTGATGGGGCTTAGGCTGCTGATGGGGCTTAGGTTGCTGACGTAGCGTAGGCTGCTGGCGTAGCGTAGGCTGTTCCACCGCCATCTTTGAAACTGTTGACACTTGTCCTTGAATCTGACTCTGAGTTTGGTTGAAATTGTTCCCACTGCTGATCACCATCAGACCCGGACGACTCGGATGAATGCCGCGGAGTAGAAGAGAAGACGGCTGTGCTTTTTGTGTAGACGTAAGATCTGGTTGCGACTGTTTCAAAGGAAGAGACTTGGAAGCATCCGCGTTTAGTTTTCTCAAGTCTGTGTCCTTCTTGGGCAAAGTGAACATGTCCTTCGACATGGCGGCACCACCGCCATCACTGATGTTGGGTTTAGCGCCAATGGTCTTTTTCATCTCACCTTCAACCCCTGTGGCGTATTTGCCAGTGTGTCCATAGTCAATTACCTTTGGTTTAAAATTAGTGGATGAAATCTCATCCTGATTAGTCCCTGGCCCTCGGGCCGTACTTGATCTATCCATTCCACTCGCTGTTGCAGATGGCTCACTTGTAGAACACGATTGTGACGGAGCCACAGTTAACATGTTCTTTGTTTTCTGAATGCGTATTTGCCTCAGTATGAACGGAAGATTGTCTGGCGTGAGCTGATCTTCGGGGTACATAATGAGATGTTCCAAGTCCTCTTTTTCAAGTCCAAAGTGTAGCAGGATGTGAGAGGCTGTTTCTGATGTGTACTTTGGGCGACTGGGTTCGGTGGGAGAAGCACGTTTCTCAAGTGGATTGTCATCATAGTCTCCTAAACCTGGAATGTAGGGCGCGTCACGACTGCTTTCACCAGAGTCCTTAAACATGTGGTCATCACTACGGTAGCTAGATGAACTAGAAGACACCATTTTGGAAGAGAGCTCTTCAGTCTTTTTGCAAATAGATAACCAGTCCAAAGAGGAGCTGTCATTATTGAAGTGCCCTTGAGAGGCCGAAGACGTCTTATAGGATGATGCTCCTGTACTTGAGGAAAGGTACTGGCCTCTCTGAGCGCTGGTAGAATGACTGCCGCCGTCTGTCTCCTCCCAGGTTCTGCCTGCATGCAAATCTACAGACTTCTCTTTGCTGTCACCTTTTGTCCTGCTCTCGGCTCTATAGCTTGCAAGAATGGATTGAACTGATGACATTGTGCCCGTTGTATTTCCGGGAGCTACAGAAGAAGCTTTAGAAGAAGTGAAAATGGAACTCAGCCCACCCGCCTTCCGGGTATCCTTCTCTGTTGAACCACTAGGGAGTTCAGAAGAATTGAAACTGGATCCAGGTCCAGCAAGCATAGACATCTTCCCTGAGCCTTTATCCATTGTACCACTGGGGAGTCCAGAAGTTTGGAAGCTGGATCCAGGTCCAAGATGAGGTGTTTCCATCAAGGTATTTCTATTTGTTGGCCCGGTAGGGTACCCAGTGGAAGGAAAGCTGGAACCAGGCCCAGCATAAGACGTTGCTGTTGAAGTGTTCCTGTCTGTTGGCATACTCAAGAACCCAGTAGAAGTGTAGCTCGCACCGAAACCTGCATAAGGTGGTGCCACCTGGGAGTTCCTCTCCAGTAGTCCACTGGAAACTCCGGAAGAATTAAAGTTGGATCCAGAAGAATTGAAGCTACCGCCAAGATGAGACATCATAGAGTTCCTCTCCATTGGCCCGCCGGGGAACCCAGCAGGGCTGAAGGTTGACCCAGTTCCAAGACGAGGCCCGCTGGGGAACCCAGGGGAACTGAAACTCGATCCGGGTCCAACAGGAGGAAATGCTGCCCGAGGATCCATCCCTGCTGGTACAATGGGAAGTCCATATGGCCCTTGGGAGGGATTTTGTTTAGGAGCAGCATAAGGGTTAGACAGTGGGTAGGACATGGTGTTAGCAATCTTCAAAAAGTTCAAAAGGTTGATGGCAATAGCAGTTGGTGAGGGAGGGGCTAAGGACGAATTGGTATTTCTTTTTAAGGGTACTTGTCGACCACCAACTGCAAGCACATTGCTTTTATGAGTCAATGCGAGTTGGGCTTTCAGCTGACCCCACGGCAAAGGTGCAGCTTGGCCCCTAATCAGGAGCGGGCTTCCAAGAAGCCCTCCAAGGAGGGGGTTCAATTGGGGGCCTGGATCAGGAGGAGTGCAAGGCTCCGGTGGGAAAGAAATGCTGAAAAATTAAACAAAAAAAAAAGTTGGGGTTATTGAGAGTTTATAGAGCCCCTTCCCACTTTTCTCTCAAACTTTAAACATTCTCAGAGAGACAGAAAAGACGGCAGCTGTAAACAAACAAAAAAATACAGATTAATATATTTTAAAGAAACAGCACCAGCCATTACTTAAGAGTTCCTGCCAAAAAGTCTTTTCTGGTTAAATCTTTCAGTGACTCAGAAACCTGAAAGCTAAAAACACCCAATAAAAGAGAAACTATTTCCAGTGGACCACCTTAAATTTACTCAGTTACCCCAAAGTTCCTTCAAAATAGAAAAACAAACAGAGCATTACATTTAAAGAAACAGGAACTACATTCAAACACTTTGTTGATCATTTTAGCTTTGATTAAAACATAAATTGATGGTTTCATGTTGATCATTTAAAAAAAAAATATTCAGGAGAACTGTTTAGGAAACATTATGGTCTGTATTTTCCAGGGTAAATATCAAAGATGGCGACAGCAGTCAAAAGTAAAAACCAGCATGGTTCAAATAGGGTTTGAAATATTAAAGAATTTTACAAATAACTGAATGTTGACGCGAGATTAAACAAAGTTTTTAATGGTGAAAAATGTAAAATATGTGACGTAGAAAAACTCCAACGCGAAGTCTGGTCGACGGCTTGGTGAAGGTGGTCCGTCCAACGCTTGGCTCGTGGGTTCAGTCCGCTCATGCCCGCTGTCATCGCAGCTACACCTGTGAGGATGTGAGGTGCCCATGACAACAAACTTTGAGGGCAAAACAACTTCTTTCAATCAAGTGAGGTTTAAAAAACAAACAGTCAAAGCTGAACAAAAAAGGACACATTATTCATTCAATGCCCCCAGTTTTTTTATTTACTGCTGATTTGAATTCTTTTTAAATGTGACAGTAAAAAAATACAACGCAACAAACCAAAAACAAAAGCATGTTTACAGCTTATTTTCTGAAAAGTTTGACAGAAATGCTTTTGCTTTTCTTCAAATGACGCAGCATGAAAAAAAAACTGCTTCTGTGACGGCAGTAAAAAAAAAAAAAAATTTAAAATCAAAGTGAGACATCTGCACTTTTGAGGAAGTTTTTTTTTCTTTTCAGAGTGAGCGCTCACTCTCAAATAGTTGATCTTTGATGTGTTTTCGGTTGGTAAACAAAATGGTTGCACGTGTCCAGAAATGCCCAAAAACTAAGAATTATCTTAGTAAGTCATTTAAAATATATATTTTTTTATGGTTATAAAGTATATCTGTTTATTAGATTTATGTAGGTCTTGTAAACAGACTTCTTTCTTTAGTTAGCTGTCTGTTTAGCAAAGCATCTTAACTTCATATCTAAACATGTCCACCATCAAAATTCAACTTATGCATATTCAAAATATGCAAGTTTTGGATTAAAACGTCACGATACTTAAAGTTTCCGCTAAAAGAAAATCATGTAACTAATTGTAGTAACTAATTTGTTACAAGTAGAGTTTCCATTGTAACTGATACAATTACAAGACCATGGTCCATGCTGGAAAAGGATGGAAGTGCCCGTTGTAGGTCAGGGACGAGGTCCTGCACCATGTGGAGGTCTATAAGTATCTCAGTGTCTTCACAGTGAGGGAAGGATGAAGTGGGAGATAGACTGACGGATCGGTGCAGCGTCAACAATAATCAGGACACTCCATTGATCTGTCATGGTGGAAAAAAAGAGCTGAGCCAAAAACGAATGGCTCACGATTTACCAGTTGATCTACATTCCTACCCTCACCATGGTAACCAGGATCGACGTTCCTACCCTCACCATGGTAACCAGGATCGACATTCCCACCCTAGCCATGGTAACCAGGAGCAACATTCCCACCCTCGCCATGGTAACCAGGATCGACATTCCTACCCTCGCCATGGTAACCAGGATCGACATTCCCACCCTCGCCATGGTAACCAGGAGCGACATTCCCACCCTCGCCATGGCAACCAGGATCAACATTCCAACCCTCGCCATGGCAACGAGGATCAACATTACCACCCTCGCCATGGTAACCAGGATCTATGTTCCTACCCTCACCATGGTAACCAGGATCGACATTCCCACCCTCACCATAGTAACCAGGATCGACATTCCCACCCTCGCCATGGTAACCAGGATCTATGTTCCTACCCTCACCATGGTCACCAGTTGTGGGTGGTGACCGGTAGAACAAAAGCCCAAAAGATCTTCCCGCACAGGGTGGCCGCGCTCTAACTCACAGATCGAGGGAGGAACTTGGAGTAGAGCCGTTGCTATTCCAGGTCGAGAAAAGCCAGATGGGGTGGTACAGGTTTCTGATAAGCATACCGTGTTTCAGGTACCACCAGGAGGAGACCAAGACTAAGACCCCTTACTTGCTGGAGAGATAAGGTGTGTTCGAGATGACACAGGCAGCTGCAGTTCTGATTGGCACAGAACTGGAACGCACTAGTTTTTGCGTTCGAGATGCCGCCGACTTGCTCTGATGTCACCTAAGGAGACTCTCGTGAGAGCAAGGCGGACGCAGCTGCTTTTTACCCCACCCCAGGGGTCGACAAAGGGCCGGATGTGGCCCGCGGGCCGTAATTTGCCCAGGTCTGGTCTAAACTTTGAGAAAACTGGTCTACTTTATTCCTGGTGACTTTCCCCACAGCGGCTGCCTGGTCATGTCTGAAATCCAGGCAAGGAGCAAATCATCTCAAACACACCTAGTATGTGTTAAAAGCGGGACAGGGAACACCTCAGGATCCTCTTGGGTGAGCCAGAGTGAGAGAAGCATGGTCCCAGATGAGCTGAAGACGATGCAGCAGATGAACTGAAGACGATGCAGCAGATAAAAACCAAGAAGATCTCACAATAAAAAGATTCTTTTATCTCCAAGGTCAGGGTGAAACTTTCTGGCCTCAATGGAGATAACTTTAGATCATAAAAGAAGACATTTTTTAACACTTTGAGAATCATCTGAGCCAGACAGATGGAGCAATCAACCAAATTTAATAATGATTCACTGCAATCCGCTTAAATTATTACATTTAAAATCAAACTTTAAACAAGAAAACACCAAAAAAATCCGTTTAAAATTATAAAAAAACAAGCAATAAAACAAGTTAATAAAGCTTAAAGGTAAAAAAATAAACTGGATTGATGAACATTTTTATTAAAACATGAGTATAAGTTGGATAAAAACGTGTATTTCTTGTGTTTTTGTGCATCAAAAAGAGGCCTTTTTTATTTATATCGGTCAGATAATGACACGTAGAGGATAATAAGAGTTGAAATAATTAAACCGTGTTGTTTTAATGTCTTACATACCGCTTTGTTTTTGCAGATCGCTGTTTTTTCGGATGAATCCAAACGTTTTCTTCGATGGAGGAAGTTTGAGGTTAGCTTTGAGCGTTAGCATAACCGGAAATATGCTGACGTAGCGGAAGGAAGCAGCTTGAATTTCAAAGTAAAACATACAACTTTTATTTTGAAAGTTTTACAAATTCTTATAAAAAGTGAAATATTTAAAAAGAAAAATTTTAACTCTTATAGATGGGATTGTTTTTAACTTATTTTAGCCTCTTTTTTCCCACATTTTTCTTGTATTTTTTTTTAACCTAACTTTATTCTTTTATTTACAAAGACGTCTGGTCTTGGCGGCACGGTGGCCTCACAGCAAGAAGGTTGTGGGTTCGAGTCCCGGGTGGGGACAAGGCTTGGAACACTGTCCTTTCTGTGTGGAGTTTGCATGTTCTCCCTGTGTTTGCGTGGGTTCCAAAGACATGCATGCTAGGTGATCTCTCTTTCACGTGGATCCCCATGAGGTTTCTTATTTTTTTCCCCACTGATTGGTTTTTTAGGAGTTTTTCCTCACCGTGAAGGAGAGTCTAAGGGCATAAATGTGCTAGTCTTGTTTAGTTAGCATTTGTTAGTTATTTTTCTTGTTGTGTATTTGTGTTTATACATTCCTCTTTTTCTTGTGAAGCCCACTGAGACGGACATTCTGTGATTTTGGGCTATACAAATAAAATTGAATTGATTGGCCGGTGCCAAACTGCCCGTAGGAATGAGTGTATGTGTGTGGCCCCGCGACAGACTGGCGACCTGTTCGGGGTGTACCCTGCCCTTCGCCTTAAATTAACCGGGACGGGCTCTGGCCCCCCCCGCAATCCGAAAGGGACAGACGGATAAGAAGATGACTGACTGACTGACTGACGTCTGGGCTTCCTCCACAGGGTGGCTGGGCTCTCACTCAGAGATCGGGTGAGTAGCTCTGCCATCTGGGAGGAGCTCTGTGTCGAGCCGCTCCTCCTCCAGGTCGAGAAAAGCCAGATGGGGTGGTCTGCCCCCCGAATGTTCACCTCAACAACAAACTGGACTGGACTCATAACACAGACGCACAGTACAGGAACGGTCAGAGCAGGCTCTGCGTCCTGAGGAGACTGTGGTCGTTTGGAGGGAATGGGACATTCATGAAGACATCCACGACTCTGTGGCAACAGTCATCCTGTACGGTGTGGTCACAGAAAGGGAGAGGAAGAAGCTGGATAGAATCATCAAGAAGTCCAGCTCTGTCCTGGGCTGCTGCCTGGACTCAGTGCGACTCGGGAGTTGGGTGACAGAAGGGTCCTGACATCCATGCTGGACAACAAGTCCCACCCCCTGCAGGACACTGTCTGCACTAGAAAGCAGCTTCAGTGGCAGACTGCTCCACCCTCGCTGTGTGAAGGAGAGATTCAGGAGGTCTTTCCTTCCTTCTGCTGTGAGACTCCACAATGAGCAATTTTAACCATGTGCTTTTTCTGATTTCTCACCAGAACTGTGCGGTAATCCGGACCTGCTGGAGAGACTTTGTCTCACAGCTGGCCGGGGAACGACTAGGCATCATTCCTCAATAAGCTAGAGGATGTACCCAGGGCGAGAAAAGCCTGGAATTCTCGTCTGAGACTGTCGCCTGTGACCCGGTCCAGGATAAGTGGAGGACGACGGAACGAACGGAAAGACGTCTACAAGAGGGATTTAAATATTACAACATCAACCCAGCAGATCTCGAGTCAGTGACCTCTGTGTCAAGCAGGCTGAGGAGAACAGAGAGATCCAGCACGAGGCTACAAGACCCGATAACAGTAAAAGAGTCAGTCTGCCACTGCTCCCTCCATGACTCATACCACCTATCACATTTACAGCGCGTATGGTAGGAGCTGCAGCTACCGCATCGGCTTAGTCAGCCACAGTTGAAACTGCACCGCAAATAAAATGTATATTTTTGAGAAATACATCTGAAGTTGAAGCCTTTTTATTGCTTCAGTCCTCTCAGAGTATTTAGCCAAACGCTGCAGCCCCTGGAGGAGTCTGGAGAGGCCATCCTGGGATCATTGCTCATCAAGGTGAGAATCCTGTCTTAACACGTTATCCCTGTGCGTAGGGTGTTAAGGAGACTCAATCCTGAGACCTCTCTGTATGAGGCTATGTTTCTTTTAGGGTTCCAGACACTCTAATAACAGTAGTGAAATTATTAAAAGTGAGATTATCAACCGACCGTGTCTAGACTTTGGATACTATGGTGCACAGTATTCCCTAACGCAGCAACCGTTCAACATGTTCAACACTCGTTTTGTTCCGTTCCGTCATCTTCCGCTTGTTCCGGGGTCGGGTCGCAGGGACAACAGCCTCAAACGGGCAGCCCAGGCCTCTCTCTCCCCGGCTGCATCCTCTAGCTCACCCGGAAGGATCCCAAGTCGTTCCCCGGCCAGCTGTGAGACATAGTCTCTCCAGCGGGTCCGGGGTCTGCCCCTTGGTCTCCTCCCAGTGGGACGTGCCCAAAACACCTCGGCTGCGAGGCGCTCGGGGGGGCATCCTGACCAGATGCCCGAACCACCCCATCTGGCTCCTCTCGACCTGGAGGAGGAGCGGCTCGACACCGAGCTCCTCCCGGATGGCAGAACTCCTCACCCGATCTCTGAGTGAGAGCCCAGCCACCCTGCGGAGGAAGCTTATTTCGGCCGCTTGTACCCGCGATCTCATTCTTTCGGTCATCAGCTGTGGGTAGGTCAGGGTTGGAACGTAGATCGACTTGTAAATCGAGAGCTTTGCTTTTCGGCTCAGCTCTCTCTTTACCACGATCGTGCCCTCACAGCAAGAAGGTCGGGGGTTCGAGTCCGAGTGGGGACGAGGCTTGGCACACTGTCCTTTCTGTGTGGAGTTTGCATGTTCTCCTCGTGTATGTGTAGGTTTTCTCCGGATACACCGGTTTCCTCCCACCCTCCAGAAACATGCACCTGTGGTTGATTGACCATTACAAGATTGCCATTAGGAATGAGTGTGTGTGATTGTACTGTATGTGTGTGGCCATACGACAGACTGGCGACCTGTTCGGGGTGTACTCTGCCCCTCAAAGCAGCCGGGATGTGCTCCGACACCCCTCAGTTTAAGAAGGTGACTGACTGACTGACTGTAAAAGAAGCCGTTTAAAAGCTGCGATTGAAAAGTAATATTTTACTTTCAAATATTCTGGAGTTTTTAGAGTTAAAGTTACTTTTGTTCATAACCGACATTTTTAAAGAGGTTATTTGTAATGTAACCAATTACATTTTTTTTAGCTCAGATATTCATCACTGTTTCAATCTGCCCAGCTACATGGGAAGAAAATATTCTGGACCAGATTCCTGAGCTCATCTCTGTCCAGACTCATGATGTCCTCATTTGATCTATGGGACATCTCCACCAGTCCAGAAACCTCGGTAACTCACGATGTTCCCTGTTATCATCATGTTACAACCTTCTCACTATCTCTCTATTACACACAAATCATCTCATATGAGATTTTTATAAGACCATAAACCTGATTTTTCTCCATTAACGGTGCCTTGTTTCTAAGAGTAATCAATCATGTTCCACTAAACACTTTGAGAATCCTCTGATGGGTTCGGCTTTGCAACCAGACACATCCACTGCTCGTGTGTGAGCTTGCGGTCTTTGATAATGACCAGCTATCGAAAGCAGACTGTCGAGTCAACAGTTTATCATAAGGTGATGATGAATATTTTCATTAAAGGATCACACTCTGTTGGGTATTGCAAATTACTGATGTATCCCTTTTATCCCCTCCCCTGGACCAGGGGGCTTTACACCCGATCTGAACACAACAGCTGACTGGCAGAAACGCTGGCTGTGTGTATTTGCGTTGGGAGTGTATGTCTGCGTGTTCCTGAAGGGAAACACGGAGCCAAAAGGAGCAGCGGTTTTATTTTCAGCTGTCATCACAACCCTTGCTGACGGCTCATGTTGATGACCTCACAGCACGCTCATGCATGGACGTCCAGGCATTCGAGGGGAGTCACAGGTGGGTTGATGAATGTGTGTTAAGTAAGGTTAAACACACACGTATTCAACCTAAACATCCACCTATACATCTACAGCTAAACACACAAAACCATCCATACAGACGGCATCAACGTCAATGAGACAAAACGATGTGACAATATTCTAAAATCATGGATTATTTGAAAATAAAATTTATCTTCAAAAGGTTGTCTCAAAAACTAATTAGAAGATTTGGTTCTATATTTTCAGATTTAACTGCAGCATTTGATTTCCCTAACCCATAACAACCCATAAATTGAGAAGTATACAGTTCCTTTTATAAAGCATTCAACCATATTGGGAGTACGGGGGTGCCGGAGCCTATCCCGGCTGATTCAAGGAGAGAGGAAGCGTACAACCCGAACAGGTCGCCAGCATGTTGCAAGCGACACACAACCATCCACACCAATACACGTATTTTGGACGGTGAGAGGAAACGGTAATACTTGGAGAAAACCCACATATGCATGGGGAGGACTAAACATGAACCATCTAGAACTCTGAGGACCTCTGGGACCGGCCTCCTGCTGGTGTCTAGAGTCAGGACTAAACATGGACCATCTAGAACTCTGAGGACCTCTGGGACCGGCCTCCTGCTGGTGCCTAGAGTCAGGACTAAACATGAACCATCTAGAACTCTGAGGACCTCTGGGACCGGCCTCCTGCTGGTGTCTAGAGTCAGGACTAAACATGAACCATCTAGAACTCTGAGGACCTCTAGGACCGGCCTCCTGCTGGTGTCTAGAGTCAGGACTAAACATGAACCATCTAGAACTCTGAGGACCTCTGGTACCGGCCTCCTGCTGGTGTCTAGAGTCAGGACTAAACATGGACCATCTAGAACTCTGAGGACCTCTGGGACCGGCCTCCTGCTGGTGTCTAGAGTCAGAACTAAACATGAACCATCTAGAACTCTGAGGACCTCTAGGACCGGCCTCCTGCTGGTGTCTAGAGTCAGGACTAAACATGAACCATCTAGAACTCTGAGGACCTCTGGGACCGGCCTCCTGCTGGTGTCTAGAGTCAGAACTAAACATGAACCATCTAGAACTCTGAGGACCTCTGGGACCGGCCTCCTGCTGGTGTCTAGAGTCAGGACTAAACATGGACCATCTAGAACTCTGAGGATCTCTGGGACCGGCCTCCTGCTGGTGTCTAGAGTCAGGACTAAACATGAACCTTCTAGAACACACCTGGGCAAATTACGGCCCGCGGGCCACATCCGGCCCTTTGTACGTCCCTGTCCGGCCCGCGTGAGGCCAATCATAAACACCATAAATCAAACTTTTTTTTTTTTTACTTTTATTTTGAAAATTTATTTTATTTTGAAAAGAGTTACGTCGCTACGTATGCACGTCGTAGACGTAGCACCTTCACTCGCGTATACACGTGTGTGAGTGAAGGTGATGCCGTTCGCCAGGTTATCCCCAAGATGTCGGCACACCCCAAGAAAAGAAAAGTTGATAACGAATGCCGTATTTTCAACAAAACATGGATTTCCAAATATTTTTTTACAGAAATTAAAGCAGTGTGCTTAGTCTGTGGTACACAGGTTGCTGTGTTCGCCACTACACCACCAAGCATGAAGAGAAATACAGAAATCTGTCTGGTGAAGAGAGTGCAAGGGAGTACATACTGTATATGTACATATGTAAACATAGTACATATTTACAGAGTGCTTTATTCTTCTGATTATCAGTACCAGCTATGTATTTTACAATGAAAGAAAGTTGGTGGCCCTCTGACACAATTCAGGCTTCTCATGCGGCCCCTGATAAAAATTAATTGCCCACCCTGATCTAGTACTCTGAGGACCTCTGGGACCGGCCTCCTGCTGGTATCTAGAGTCAGGACTAAACATGAACCATCTAGAACTCTGAGGACCTCCGGGACCGGCCTCCTGCTGGTGCCTAGAGTCAGGACTAAACATGAACCATCTAGATCTCTGAGGACCTCTGGGACCGGCCTCCTGCTGGTATCTAGAGTCAGGACTAAACATGAACCATCTAGAACTCTGAGGACCTCTGGGACCGGCCTCCTGCTGGTGCCTAGAGTCAGGACTAAACATGAACCATCTAGAACTCTGAGGACCTCCGGGACCGGTCTCCTGCTGGTGTCTAGAGTCAGGACTAAAAATGAACCATCTAGAACTCTGAGGACCTCCGGGACCGGCCTCCTGCTGGTGTCTAGAGTCAGGACTAAACATGAACCATCCAGAACTCTGAGGACCTCTGGGACCGGCCTCCTGCTGGTGTCTAGAGTCAGGACTAAACATGAACCATCTAGATCTCTGAGGACCTCTGGTACCGGCCTCTTGCTGGTGTTTAGAGTCAGAACTAAACATGGAGAAGCTTCCTAAGGCTGTTCAACAGACCGACACTGTGACCATGTTTAAATTTAGGCTGAAAACAGTTCTATTTAACTGGATTTGACTGAAAATAAATTACTCTTTTTATCTGTTTTAATTTTTAAACATATTTATTCAATGTTTTGTGATTTTAATGCATTTTTTCTGTCTTATGAAAGACTTTGATTTGCGATTCGTATGAATCGTGCCACACATAAACTTGCCTTTCTTCTTATTGTACGATTGGTAAACTTTTTATCCAGTAAAGCGAGTTGAAGGAGAAACTGTCCTGATCTGCTGTGAATCTGCAGCATGGGAGAACAGTGTGGCTCATATTCTCACTGACATGGGAATAGTGTTCATATGTCATATGCACAAGAAGGAGACGGCAGCTCAGTGGTTAGAGCGTTCGCGCGCGGATCGGAAGTTCGCGGGTTTGTGTCCCACAGAGAGCACGTCTAGGGTCCTTGGAGAAAACACCTAACCCCCACTTCTCCCACCATTGGCACCGTTGAAGGGCAGCCTGCTGCGGTGTAAGGAGTGCAGCACACAAATTTCCCCGGTGAGGGATGAATAGAGTAATTCATTTATTTATTTATTTATATAGATGTAATCACAAGAAGTTCGACTACGGCTTAGATATCATCTGCTTCTTTGGGTCATGATTCAGTCAGAGACCATAAGTTCAGGAAGGCCTGTCGATCCAGTGGAATTAACAAAATATGACAAAACCTAATCAAACATTCTCTCTTTCCCTCTCTCTAAACATCCCATAATTCCCCCTCCCTCCAGTGACACTGTGTAAACAGCACATAAATAAATTTTATTATGAAACTATTCAGTTTCCAGATGGATTCCAACGGCATCTTTTTCTGCTTGCTAACATCACCCTGTCCCCCTGTGAATGTCAAACATGTCCCCCCACCGCCCACCGGAAACACGACTCCAAATCAGCAACAAGGGGGGTGTTTCATCTATCTTGGTTTCTTGTTTCTGTCCCTGTATCATCACTCACTCAGCTTCAAACGATGTCCCACGAGAAGTCACAGAGATTGGAGCGACCATCGTTTAAATGGAATCAGAAAACCTTTAGAAATCCCAGAAAATTATTTAGAGGTGGCTTGTAGACCATTTTGTTCCGTCTTCTGAACTGCTTAGGATCGCAGGGTAGCCGGAGCCTATCCTGGCTGATTACAGACAAGAGACAGGATACACACCAAACAGGTCACCAGTCTATTGCATGGCCACACACACAACCATCCGCACACACACTCATTCCTAGAAACGATTTAATAGCGGCCAATTAACCCAACATGTATGTATTTAAAAAGCGGAAGGAAACCAGGGGCGGCACGGTGGCGCAGTGGGTAGCACAGTTGCCTCACAGCAAGAAGGTCTTGGGTTCGAGTCCCGGGTGGGGATGAGGCTTGGAACGAAGTCCTTTCTGTGTGGAGTCTGCATGTTCTCCCCAGGTATGCATGGGTTTTTTCCACATACGCCGGTTTCCTTCCACCTTCCAAAAGCATACATTTTGATTGGCCACCACATGATTGCTCCTAGAGATGAGTGTATGTGTGTGTGTGTGTGTGTGTGTGTGTGGCCCCGCAACAGACTTGCAACCTGTTTGGGGTGTACCTTGCCCCTCGGATCAACCGGGATGGGCTCCAGCACGCCTGCAAACTTGTTAGGGATAGACGGTTAAGAAGGTGACTGACTAAAACCAGAAAAAACCCACACCATGGGGAGAACACGCAAACTCCACACAGAAAGGATGATGATTCAAGCAGCACCCCCACTCTAGGACTCAAACCCTTGACCTTCTTGCAGTAGGGCCAGCGTGCTAAACACTGAAGCTCCATGCACCACCGTGCCGTCCCTGTTTGTTGACCAAATGTCTTGTAATAGTTTTGGATCTTGCTTCTGTCCTGTAGATCAAATAGATTGACCAAACTCGGTGAGAAGTAATCCGACTATTTTATTTAGCTGCAGCAGAAGTTTCTACTTCTGTCAATCTCAAATACAGTAAGTCTGATCCCTCCCTCTGTTCTTGTTCACACCACACACACCAATCTAAACTGAGTTCAAGCATCTGCTTCAAGGTCTTCAGAAAAACAAGTTCCAAAGCAACAAACTCCCACGGCTGCCCCTCCGCTTCACCCAGTGTTATCTGTTAGTTTTCACAACTCAGACTTCAGAAGACAATTTACACAGTTCTGATGTTCTTCAGGAGACCTGAGTTAGAAGAACTTCTCCCAACGATCCACTGTAGAATATGTAGTTACCCTGACTGAGCAGTGTGTGTGTCTGTGTGGACACATTCAGGAGGATTTTCATGACATTTTTAGGATTTATTCATAATCTGAAGATGAAGAGGTGATTAAATTTTAGGGGTGATCCAGGTCACCGTTTGGGTTCAGGAGCGTTTTTTTTTCACTAACCCCAGAGGTCAGTTGGCATAAAATACTATGTAAAAAAAATCATTAAACTTCTTTTTTTTTTTTTAAACTAATTTTGCCTTTTTTTTTTTTTAAACAGGACTTTAACTTCAACTTTTTAGCTTGGAAAGACTACATCTCCCAGCAGTAAGGACTACATCTCCCATTAGGAAGGACTACATCTCCCAACAGTAAGGACTACATCTCCCAACAAGAAGGACTACATCTCCCAACAGTAAGGACTACATCTCCCAACAGTAAGGACTACATCTCCCAACAAGAAGGACTACATCTCCCAACAGGAAGGACTACATCTCCCAACAGTAAGGACTACATCTCCCAACAGTAAGGACTACATCTCCCAACAAGAAGGACTACATCTCCCATCAGGAAGGACTACATCTCCCAACAGTAAGGACTACATCTCCCATTAGGAAGGACTACATCTCCCAACAGTAAGGACTACATCTCCCAACAAGAATGACTACATCTCCCAACAAGAAGGACTACATCTCCCAACAGTAAGGACTACATCTCCCAACAAGAAGGACTACATCTCCCAACAGGAAGGACTACATCTCCCAACAGTAAGGACTACATCTCCCAACAGTAAGGACTACATCTCCCAACAAGAAGGACTACATCTCCCATCAGGAAGGACTACATCTCCCAACAAGAAGGACTACATCTCCTAACAAGAAGGACTACATCTCCCAACAGTAAGGACTACATCTCCCAACAAGAAGGACTACATCTCCCATCAGGAAGGACTACATCTCCCAACAAGAAGGACTACATCTCCCAACAAGAAGGACTACATCTCCAAACAGGAAAAACTACATCTCCCAGCCAGCAGGTAGGACTACATCTCCCAACAGTAAGGACTACATCTCCCAACAGGAAGGACTACATCTCCCAACAGGAAGGACTACATCTCCCAACAGTAAGGACTACATCTCCCAACAGGAAGGACTACATCTCCCAACAGGAAGGACTACATCTCCCAACAGTAAGGACTACATCTCCCAACAGGAAGGACTACATCTCCCAACAGTAAGAACTACATCTCCCAACAGTAAGGACTACATCTCCCATTAGGAAGGACTACATCTCCCAACAAGAAGGACTACATCTCCCAACAAGAAGGACTACATCTCCCAACAGTAAGGACTACATCTCCCAACAAGAAGGACTACATCTCCCAACAGGAAGGACTACATCTCCCAACAGTAAGGACTACATCTCCCAACAGTAAGGACTACATCTCCCAACAAGAAGGACTACATCTCCCATCAGGTAGGACTACATCTCCCAACAGTAAGGACTACATCTCCCAACAGTAAGGACTACATCTCCCAACAGTAAGAACTACATCTCCCAACAAGAAGGACTACATCTCCCATCAGGAAGGACTACATCTCCCAACAAGAAGGACTACATCTCCCAACAAGAAGGACTACATCTCCAAACAGGAAGGACTACATCTCCCAACAGTAAGGACTACATCTCCCAACAGGAAGGACTACATCTCCCATCAGTAAGAACTACCTCCCTCAGCAGCCAGGACCACTCTTGTTGTGTCTCAGTCTTATCTTGATAATTAGTTTCTACGTCTGTTTGCTTGTAAAAAAAGAAAGTAGTTGGTTGGGTTTTTTTTCTATTTAGCTTTTCTAATTTGCTTTTAAAATGCTCATATGGTGTCTAGTAGCTTGACATATGAAGTGGTTTAATTGGTCTGATGAGTCCCTGAAGCTTTTATTTCCTCTGTACCGCCAGTCCAAGTACAAGCTAACACTTTCTAACACTTTCCGTCTTGGTGCTGAGTGACCGCAGGCTGTGATTTATATTCATCTTATTAGAGCCTCTGATAACTAGTCCTCAGTGGGACCGCGTCCCACGTCTTGGTTTACACCACAAAAAAAAAAATCTAACATAACTTTTATATCTCTTCGTTTCGGCAAGCGGCACATCAGCTGTTTGCAAATAGAAACAGATAGAAATGATTCTTCACACGCTCTAGGACAAATTTACAGCCTCGACATGAGTAGTCAGAGAGGTCAAGTTACCCTACGCTCCAAATGGGGTAGGGACTCACAGAAACTGCACCGGCTACATGACACCCGAATAATTTGACCTGGAAGCTGTCAGTCAGAGACACGGTGTGCCGGTCAGAGTCTGGCAGCTGAAGTGCAGACTGAGGTTAGAGCAGGGTTACAGATTTCACTACAAACACATGCAAACAAACATCTTTACTGCTTTAATAAAAAAGAATAATTTTATCTTTAAGAAGTAAACAGTCTCCTGGTCTGGCTTTTGATTTCTTAATCTTGTCTCCTATGAGTTTTATGCCCCATTCCACCTCGCTTTCATGCCACTGTCTGTGTGAAGCCCATCTGGTACAGCTGGAAGCTTTCAGTTTATGAATAAACCACATTTGTTGAAGCCCGAAAAAAAAAGGGTGGAATGCCCCCTGCGGGTCAGGGGCAGAGTCCTGCCCCAAGTGGAGGAGTTTAAGTATGTTGGGGTCTTGTTCACGAGTGGGGGAAAGATGGAGCGGGAGATCAACAGGCGGATCGGTGCGGCATCAGCAATAACTAGGACGCTGCATCGGTCCGTCGTGGTAAAGAGAGAGCTGAGCCGAAAAGCAAAGCTCTAGATTTACAAGTCGATCTACGTTCCTACCCTCACCATGGTAACCAGGATCTATGTTCCAACCCTCACCATGGTAACCAGGATCTACGTTCCTACCCTCACCATGGTCACCAGGATCTATGTTCCAACCCTCACCATGGTAACCAGGATCTACGTTCCTACCCTCACCATGGTAACCAGGATCTATGTTCCAACCCTCACCATGGTAACCAGGATCTACGTTCCTACCCTCACCTATGGTCACCAGCTGTGGGTGGTGACCGAAAGAATGAGATCGTGGGTACAAGCGGCCGAAATGAGCTTCCTCTGCAGGGTGGCTGGGCTCTCACTCAGAGATCAGGTGAGGAGCTCTGCCATCCGGGAGGAGCTCGGTGTCGAGCCGCTCCTCCTCCAGATCAAGAGGAGCCAGATGGGGTGGTTCGGGCATCTGGTCAGGATGCCCCCCGAGCGCCTCGCGGGCGAGGTGTTTGGGGCACGTCCCACCGGGAGGAGACCAAGGGGCAGACCCCGGACCCGCGAAGAGACTATGTCTCACAGCTGGCCAGGGAACGACTTGGGATCCTTCCAGGTGAGCTAGAGGATGCAGCCGGGGAGAGAGAGGCCTGGGCTGCCCGTTTGAGGCTGTTGCCACCCCGACCCGACCTCGGAACAAGCGGAAGATGACGGAACGGGTTTACGAGCCCTGATTATCCTAGGAACTTCGTCATGAGGGTTACATGCTCCTGGTAGGCTTACCCTCTGCACACATGTTTTAGTTGAGGGCATCGCAAAAGCCTCATGAGGAAGACAAAGCCCAGATATAGTTCACCGGGAACCCATGTAGAGCCAGACCTGAGGGTGGAGCACAGGAGTGAGCCCCTGATGGACAGGCTTTTACCCATGGGCCTTCTTTTCAATGGGCTCACCTTCCTCTGAAGGGGTCGTAGGGAGTAGGATGAAGGAGGAATTGGGCAGTAACCAACGGCGGGGACGCTGGCAATCTGAGTCTCTGCTGAATAAGCTTATTTGGAACTTGTGTATTTTACAAATGAGGTTTTAGACGTCCAGGCTGGCGCTGCCCGATTTTACTCCAGCAACTAGGACAGATTGCAGATTGCAGGCATTAGCTTACAATGGCAGCAACTGGCAGAGTGAAGAAAGACGATGTGAACACAAGCGTCCGCCATGTTCGTAGTTCTGTTGCTGGAAAAAGGAAATGCAACCATGCTAAACGGGCTTTGTTGGCTATGATTAAGAATTAGAAGTTTATTCAGGGGAAGACGTGGTTGGAAAAGTTTGTTTTTATGCTTTGTGACTGTTTGGGTGCGTTGCACATACCACGTCTGGTCCTGCCAGAAAGGAACCATTTATTAAAAAAAAAGTACCCGTCCACCATAGAGCCTGAGAATCCAATGCTGCGAGGTCAGACTGTTTTATTGGAGAGAAAGAATCTAAAAAAGCTCATTTGCATACCAATCTACCAATTTGGCTGTTTTTATTTTCCTGATGATTTTTTACCAGGATGTTCTAATAAAAGCACTTCTTCTAAAGGCCTTGACTTGGCTGCTCAAGTTCTGCTCGTTTGACCCAGAAACACTTTTCACACTTGAATGGAGAAGAAGAGTTGAACACAAAGTGATCTGGTTGCCAGAGCTCCAATAGATCAGCTGGTTGGGATTATATAATATTCTCTAGTCGCTCTTTATAAGAGAACAGATCATACATTCCCTTTAGTTTCAGAACAGTCGTGATCTGGAGGCTTAGTCATGGAGAATTGCGTAAATCTTTGGCTGAGCAAAGGTTTTCACACCAGGTCATCTTTACACCACTACTTGCGGTTTTTGTACGATAGCTCGGAGGAAGGATGCTGGGTTTGGAACCACCAGAAGACCAAAGAGGAGGTTCATGGATGCAGTGAAGGAAGACATGAAGATAGTTGGTGTGACTGAAGAGGATGCAGCAGATAGGGTTAGATGGAAAAAACTGACTTGCTGTGGCGCCCCCTGAAGGGAGATGATGGAAGAAGAAGATACTTCTAACTTTCCTTCGCACTCTGCCACTTTTGTAATTTGCTCAATTTGCATAGAAGTTGGCGTACGCTCGGATTTAAGTGGAAGTGCCACGGCCAAAGGCTCTTTAAACCTCCGGGCAGAACACACAGGCAGATTTTGGTGAACACTACTTTATTACAAGTCGATTTACAAGTCGATCTATGTTCCTACCCTCACCTATGGTCACCAGCTGTGGGTGGTGACCGAAAGAATGAGATCGCGGGTACAAGCGGCTGAAATGAGCTTCCTCCGCAGGGTAGCTGGGCTCTCACTCAGAGATCGGGTGAGGAGCTCTGCCATCCGGGAGGAGCTCGGTGTCGAATCGCTCCTCCTCCAGGTTGAGAGGAGCCAGATGGGGTGGTTCGGGCATCTGGTCAGAATGCCCCCCGAGCGTCTCGCGGGCGAGGTGTTTCGGGCACGTCCCACCGGGAAGAGACCAAGGAGCAGACCCCGCTGGAGAGACTATGTCTCACAGCTGGCCGGGGAACGACTCGGGATCCTTCCAGATGAGCTAGAGCATGCAGCCGGGGAGAGAGAGGCCTGGGTTGCCCGCTTGAGGCTGTTGCCCCCGCGACCCGACCCCGTAACAAGCGGAAGATGACGGAACGGAACTACTTTATTAAATAAACTCTAAAACCCTTAAACACAACACACATTAAGTGGGCAAATGTCACTGGGGAGCCCGGTCACGACTGGCACGCCCCTGTTTTCTGGATGACTCACTCCAGCAAGGCAGAGGGAAGGTGAAAACGGAAACAAATTAAAGTTCTGTACTGGTCGCCTCGTCGATCAACACAGGATAAAACCTGGCAATTCAGCTGGTCTACTGAGGCTGTGATCCTGATGAGAAGTCTCACGGATGGGTCGTCACTCCACCGCCGCCGGTCAAAGTACACATAGACGCTGCTGGACACTATACTCCTCCAGCTGAGTCCTTCTAAAGCAGGTAGGAGTCTGAGGCCAGTTTCTAACAGTGGCTCAGAAAGCTAGCAGACAGCAGGCAGCGTCCTCATGGTGGATCTGGAGTCTGCTAGTCTCAGCTTTTCTCCTTCTCTCTTCCACCTTGCCATAACTCCTCCCCAAACAAGGTCCATTACCAGCACAAGCTTCTCAAGGCATAACGGGAACTTTCAGAAAGTCCATTCACACTTATTGCAACATCCAATATAGTGGGGAGCGATAGCTCAGTGGTAGAACGTTCGCTTTTAGACCGGAAGTTTGCCAAAAGTTCGCAGCGTGTGTCCCTGTGGAAGTCACCTACCTCCCTATTTCTCCCACTATTGGTGCCGTCCTGGCAGCCTGCTGCGGTGTAATGCAGGACAGAAATTTTCCCGCTGAGAGATGAAAAACATTTACACATATCCTTTTGATTACAAGCCTTTAACATAAGACTGTTTCTGGGTCTCCATGGAAACAGTCTGGGGTTCACTCATGGAGGTGAAGCTGGTGGACGGTGGCCTCACAGCAAGAAGGTTGCGGTTTAAATCCCGTAGTGGGGGCAAGGTTTGAAACACCATCCTTTCTGTGTGGAGTTTGCATGTTCTTTCCATGTGTCTCCAGGTACTCCTGTCTTTAAATTCTCAATCTAGGGAATCGTTGCATGGTTGATCGCTATTTCCAGCTACAGAACTACAAACATGGCGGACAGACACTTGCGTTTAAGTCACACCTTCATCTCTATTTTCTGATTGGAAGCAAGTTCTGGTTGGAACATTCATAAACAATGCCTGCAATCCCTGACCTAGTTGTTGTAGTACAATTTACATTGCGAGAAGCCTGGTTGTCTTTTTTCAACTTTTGCACATCCCCCATTTTTATTGCATAATTCACTGAATGTACAGGAGCTGGTTTTGCAGCATCATTTGTAGTTTTTCCCATAGGGTGGTCAGGGCATCTGGTCAGGCTACCTCCCGAGCGCCTCGCTGGTGAGGTGTTTTGGGCACGTCCCACCGGGACAGACCTGTTGGAAAGACCATGTCTCACAGCTGGCCGTGGAACAACTCAGGATCCTTCCAGGTGAGCTGGAGGATGCAACCGGGGTGAAAGAAGCCAGGGCTTCCGGTCTGAGGCTGTTGCCCCCACAACCCGGCCCCGGATAAGCGGGAGACGATAAAATGGAACATTACCAGAATTTTATTGGTTTAACAAAACAAAACAGCTCCCAGCATCAACTATTAACAGAGCCAAAATGAACGTGTCCATAAGAAGAGTTTTATTGTGTTTTTTTTATGTCTTTGTAAATGAGAATCCTCGGCTGATTAAATCTTCCTTGTTGGCTAAGTTTGACATCTATTTCTGAGTTGGACCAGGTTACGTCTACATACGAAAATAGCTCAGCAGCCAAAGTATGAAAATAACCAGCTGTCAGTTTAGCACGACACGTTATTAGATAATATCTTATTACTAATTAAATGAGAAAATCCTTAATGAACCAATTAAATTTACACGTTGGATTTAGTTAAATGAAGCCAAGCTTTTATGGAATGAATTGAAACGTCAATGAGAATATTTTCAGTTCATTTTTGTCTGATTTGATTCTGTTCTTGATGATGTCACGATTATGAGAAACTTTTCAGAGTCTCACATGTGCTGCTAAACTTAAACCAGTGTGTGGAACGCCGTGTTAAAGTGTTAACGGTCAGCAGGTGGCTGGAGAACGGGACACGGGGTGTTCCAGTGTGAACTCTGACTGTGGTTTATGGTTATTAAACTGATGAGTGATGAAAAAGACAAATAAAAACCAGAGAAACTACTCGACAAAACATTGACGAGGAGATGAAATCATAATCAACGGGACAGAAAAAAAAAAAATTGTTTTAAGGTTGTTAAAAATTGTTTTAAGGTGTAGACGGTGGCCGCGTGGTTAGCGCGTTCGCCCGCGATCGTCCCACGGAGAGCACGTCTAGGGTCCTTGGAGAAGACACCTAGCCCCCACTTCTCCCACCATTGGCGCCGTTGAAGGGCAGCCTGCTGCGGTGTAAGGAGTGCAGCAAACAAATTTCCCCGGTGAGGGATGAATAGAGTAATTCAAAATAAAATAAATAAAACTTCTCAAAACTCACTTATTTTAAAGACTTTTAGACAAAAAATAATAAAATAAGATACAAAAAGTCAAAACGAATAAGTGAAGATTTGAGGAAAAAATAGCAACATAAAAACTTTGAATTTTAAACCATTTTTTTCAAACAAAACTACCAATTTTATTTAAAAATCAAATCAAATAAACCAAAAGATATTGAGTTTTAGTTCAATTTAAAACTGGAAATAAATCAAGTTTTAATAAAATGATTTAAAAAAAAAAAAAAACTTTATTAATCCCTCACTGGGAAATTACACCGCAGCAGGCTGCCACCTATGAAGGCGCCAATGGTGGGAGAAACAGGGGGTTAGGTGTCTTCTCCAACGACCCAGAAGAATGAAATCAGAATGAAATAGTTTTTACATCTTAATCAGTAACAGTCGTCATCTGACTTAAAAAAAATGTTACACTTTATATCTAAAAAAGTGACTGAGTTACAAAATAATGGAAGTAATTAGTTACAAACCAAAGTAACTGTAATCCTAAAACCTCAAAGATCAATGAAAAATTAAATGTTAGATGTCAGGACGGCACGGTGGTACCGTGGGTAGCACCGTGGGTATCACAGTGGCCTCATATCAAGACGGCCAGGGTTCGGATCCTCGGTGGGGACGAGGCCTGGAACTCTGGCCTCACCCAGGCTTCTCTCACCCCGGCTGCATCCTCCAGCTCACCCTGGAGGATCACCAGGTGTTCCTCAGTCTGCTGGAGATAGTCTCTCCAGCAGGTCCAAGGTCTGCCTCTTGGTCTCCTCCCGGTGGGACGTGACCGAAACACCTCACCAGCGAGGCGCTCAGGAGGCATCCTAACCAGATGCCTGAACCACCGGAAAGCTGGCTTCCCTCGACTTGGAGGACCTCCAGCTATACTCCGAGCTCCTCCTGCATGGCAGAGCTTCTCCTTCTTTTAAGTGAGAGTCCAGCCACCCTGCAGAGGAAGCTCATTTCAGCCGCTTGTATCTGCGATCTCAATCTTTCGGTCACCACCCACAGCTGGTGACTGTGAGTGAAAAACACATGAATCTTTCTGAGTCAAAAAACCTTGATAAATAATTGTTTTTTGTAACAATTTGGACATTTTATGACTGAACAGTGTTGTGTTGTTCTCACATCTGAAGATTTTTGGAAGTCAGAGTTTAAGATGAACACCTTTTCTGTCCAAATCTGCGTAAAAAAAATCAATTTTTAACAGTTTCTAAATATAACCAATAAAAACAAAGATATAAGATATGTAAATATTAATATTTAAACGACACAATCTCAATATTTTATCAATGGAATTCCTCTAGGTTCAACCCTGGGACATGAAAAGTTTGATCTTGAAACACTCACTGAAGAGATATTTCTGGTTTGACTGGGTTTATCTGTCTTTATTATCAGCATGTAACTGGTTTACTGATACACTTCACACACATTTCTATCTTACCAACATCCGGACCTGCCGGCGTTTCCTTGTGCAGAAATATTCTCTCCTTCTTTAACTTTTTTGTTTTTCTTTCTCTCTTTCTTCTGTGTTTTTCCTTGGATCTGCTTTTTCTCCCACATGGCCCAAACTGTCGCTCATCAAGGCTCCGTCACCACAGAAACTTTTAATCCTGAACACGTGGGACATGCGTGGAGTTCAAAGTCAAATTCTTTTCTTACACTCGGTTAAAATAAAAGAGGATGTCTTCAAAATTGTAAATCTTGTTGATTCCAAATGGACATAAATCTAAGAGAGATTGATCTATGAGCTGTCTGGCTGAGACTGAGGTCACTTCAGAGCTGTGCAGGCATCCCACAGAGCCAACAGCTGGCTGGGAGAGAGAGAGGAGTGGGAGAGAGAGGGACAGAGAGGGACAGAGGAGAGGAGAGAGAGGGAGAGAGACAGGGAGGGAGAGGAGAGGGAGAGAGGGAGAGAGAGGGAGAGGAGAGATAGAGGGAGAGGAGAGAGACAGAGGGAGAGAGAGGGAGAGAGGAGAGGAGAGGAGAGAGAGGAGGTTGAGGGTGGGTGGCATGTTACTAGTTTTACTGGTCTTTTTTTATTACCTTCTATTTTCATGAATACTGAACACACTGATTGTCAAATTATCTTCTGAGACGTTCATCCCTGATGTGGTTGCTGGGGTGCTTGAGATTTTCCTGGGCTGATTATGCGTGGATGGCAGTGTACACCATGAACCATGAATAAGTCGCCAGTCTGTTGCAGCCCCCCCTCCCCCCCCCCCCACACACACACAGATAACCAACTTGAAATATTTTTAAAAGGTTTAAAGGCCTCATTCCTTTCTCATAGTTATAGTTTTTTTCTGTTCTATTCCGTCGTCTTCTGCTTATCCGGGACTGGATCGCATGGGGCAACAGCCTCAGAAGGGAAACCCAGACTTCTCTCACCCCGGCTGCATCCACTAGCTCACCCAGGAGGATCTTGAGGTGTTTCCTGTCCAGCTGTGAGATATACTGTAGTCTCTCCAGAAGGTCCGCGGTCTCCCTATAAGTCTCCTCCCAGGTGGGATGTGCCTGAAACACCTCACCAGCGAGGCGTTTGGCAGGCATCCTAACCAGATGCCAGAACCACGCCGTCAGGCTTCTCTCAAATCGGAGGAGCAACGGCTCTACTCCAAGCTCCTCCTGGAAGGCAGAGCTCCTCACTGTATCTCTGAGAGACCAGCCATCCTGCAGAGGAAGATCATTTCAGCCGCTTGTATTTGTGATCTTGTTCTTTCGGTCATTTATAGTTTATAAAATAACAAAAAACGAGACCCTTTACGACAAATGAAACTGCTTTATTTACATTTGTTGATAATTTTGTACTGTTGATAATTTTAAACATTCATTTTGTAAATATAAACATTGTGATCAATAAAAAATATCTGAGCGAACTTTTTCCAATTAGATTAAATTGGCAAAAAAAGTGATTCAAAGTTTAATATTTTTAGGTTAAGTTATTGATTTGGTTTGAAGTGTTTCAAGCATCGGAAAAATACTGATCTCTAGTGGACAAATTTGAATATTGCAAATCAGCACACGACTGCATTTTGTTTTTATCTTCTTCCATCATTTAACATCAAGTCAGTTTCTTCCATCTAACCCTATCTCCTGCATCCTCTTCAGTCACACCAGCTATCTTCATGTCTTCCTTCATTGTATCCATGAACCTCCTCTTTGGTCTTCCTCTAGTCCTCTTTCCTGGTGGTTCCAAACCCAGCATCCTTCTTCTGATGTACTCTCTCTCTCTCCTCTGTACATGTCCAAACCATCTCAGTCTGACCTCTCTGACTTTAAAACCTCTAACATGTGCTGTTCCTCTGATCCTGTCCATCCTGGTCACTCCCAGAGAGATCCTCAGCATCTTCATCTCTGCTACAAACATCTCTGTTTCCTGTCTTTTCCTCAGTGACACTGTCTGTAGACCAATCAGCATGGCCGCTCTCACCACACTGTCTCTAGACCAATCAGCATGGCCGCTCTCACCACGCTGTCTGTAGACCAATCAGCATGGCCGCTCTCACCACACTCTCTTGACCAATCAGCATGGCCACTCTCACCACACTGTTTCTAGACCAATCAGCATGGCCGCTCTCACCACGCTCTCTCTAGACCAATCAGCATGGCCGCTCTCACCACGCTCTCTCTAGACCAATCAGCATGGCCGCTCTCACCACACTGTCTCTAGACCAATCAGCATGGCCACTCTCACCACACTGTCTCTAGACCAATCAGCATGGCCGCTCTCACCACACTGTCTCTAGACCAGCGGTCGGCAACCTTTGACACCAAAAGAGCCATTTGAACCCGGTTTCCACGGAAAAGAAAACACTGGGAGCCGCACATCTAAAATGAAAAAAAAAAAAAAACTTCTACTACTTTACCGCAGCATGTTTCTTATGAAATCCACGTGCTACAGAGAAAATTACATTTTATTCATTTAATGAACACATTTTGAACATTTTGAATTCTTGAAAAATAATAACAATGAATGTCTCTTTCAAATAAATTAAAAAGCTGAATTTAAATTGTCCATGTAGCAAACGAAAGCAGAAAAATGCCATGAGGCGTCATCCTTATATCCATTTATCTTATCTAAAATGATATATTGCTTTTTCTTACCTTTACAACTTTGTATAAACAACTATAGTGTGGTTATGTCTTATGAAGTGCTACGGAGAAAATTCAATTTTACCGATGTAATGAACACATTTTGAATTCTTGAAAAAATAATAATGTCTGAATGTCTCTTTCCAATAAATTAAAAAGGTGAATTTAAATTGTGCATGCAGCAAACAAAAGGGAAAAATCCGTGAGCCGTCATCCTTATATCGCCTTGGGTTTTCAAAGTATGCAGCGGAGCATACTTTGTGATATTTCAAGATCACAATAATCTTCAAATTTAGAACTAAAATAATATAAAAACTAACACAAATAAAACACACTTCAATTAAATACAAAAATTTTTTTTTTAGTAATTTATTTTCCCAACCAATCAGAGCCGCATTATAAGGATGAAAGAGCCGCATGAGGCTCCGGAGCCGCGGGTTGCCGACCGCTGCTCTAGACCAATCAGCATGGCCGCTCTCACCACTGTTTTGTACACTTTTCCTTTTATTTTAGCTGAAACTCTTCTATCACACATCACACCTGATACTTTTCTCCACCCGTTCCAGCCTGCCTGCACACGCTTCTTCACCGCTTTTCCACACTCTCCATTGCTCTGGACTGTTGATCCTAAGTATTTAAAATCTTCCACCTTCTTTATCTCTTCCCCCTGTAACCTCATCCCTCTCATTCACATACGTAAAACTCACAAATTACGAGTCAGAAACTTTGTTAAAAGTATAATTAGTTCCACAAAATACAAAAAGAGGAAAGAAAAAAACCAACACAATACGATGTAGTGCAACAGTTTCACATCAGCAGGTTTCTTTTTTCTTACAGGAATTTCTGATAAAGCTCGGATGAGTTTGTACAACAGATCAAACACTAAAAATATTAACACCCTGGATTCATTTCTACAGATTTAGATGAAATGAATTCATCTCCAGTGTAAAAAAATAAACAAAAAAAATGCTTTGAAAAGGACGTCCTTCTAAATTCCTCTTTTATATTGATTTCTTTACATTTAAACACAGAAAAAAAGATAAAAATAAGACAAAATGAAAAAAAAACTTGTTTCTTTGATTAATTTAGCAGATTAAATCTTTTCATGTGCTTGTCATTGATTAGTTAATAGTATAATTAAACAGCTTGTTTTTACTTCCAGTGTATAAACGTGCTTTTTCTTTAAACTTATTTACAGACGCTTGTTTCTTATTCTTTATGTGATGTTGGAAACCGGGTCGCTGATTTTCAGGCAGCTCCAGTAGATGGTCCGAACCAGAGCGAAGAGAGCCAGTAGGATGAGGAACACCCAAGAAACGTAGATACCTTTAGATTCCTGAGCTGGTTTCCATGTGCCCACCTGTAGGATCAGAAAGAAACAAAATTTAACTGTCGACGTCAAGGCTGGCATTGCCCCCCGCAGGTCCGGCATACGGTACTGCCCCAAGTGGAGGAGTATCTCTTTGATTTGTTCATAGTGGGGGAAGGATGGAGAGGGAGCTTGACAGACGGATCGGTGCAGCGTCAGGAAAAATTAGGATGCCGCATCGGTCAGTCATGGTGAAGAAAGAGATGAGCCAAAAGCAATGCTATCGATTTACCAGTCGATCTACGTTCCTATCCTCACCATGGTAACCAGGATCTACGTTCCTACCCTCACCATGGTAACCAGGATCTACGTTCCTACCCTCACCATGGTAACCAGGATCTACGTTCCTATCCTCACCATGGTAACCAGGATCTACGTTCCTCCCCTCACCATGGTAACCAGGATCTACGTTCCTCCCCTCACCATGGTAACCAGGATCTACGTTCCTACCCTCACCATGGTAACCAGGATCTACGTTCCTATCCTCACCATGGTAACCAGGATCTACGTTCCTACCCTCATCATGGTAACCAGGATCTACGTTCCTACCCTCACCATGGTAACCAGGATCTACGTTCCTACCCTCATCATGGTAACCAGGATCTACGTTCCTATCCTCACCATGGTAACCAGGATCTACGTTCCTCCCCTCACCATGGTAACCAGGATCTACGTTCCTCCCCTCACCATGGTAACCAGGATCTACGTTCCTACCCTCACCATGGTAACCAGGATCTACGTTCCTACCCTCACCATGGTAACCAGGATCTACGTTCCTACCCTCACCATGGTAACCAGGATCTACGTTCCTACCCTCACCATGGTAACCAGGATCTACGTTCCAACACTCACCATGGTAACCAGGATCTACGTTCCAACCCTCACCATGGTAACAAGGGGCCCGTTTCAAGAAGGAAGTTCAAGAAACTTTGAGTTTAAATCTAAACCTTGAGTTGGTCAACTCTGAGATTGAAAACTCTGAGTTTTTGGTTTCAGATCAGCTGAAAACAGTTGGATTAATCAACTTCAAGTTGATTGACTCAGAGTTTAGAAAATACACCTTGAGAATAAAAAGCCCTGATCAATGGAGTGCAGACATTAGAAGTCACCATGGAAACAGGAGTAAACAAAGAGGTCTTCATATTTCTAACAGACAGAACTGGATGTCCCACTGCAGACATTCAGCCAGGATGAGCACAGTTTATTTAAAAAATGTCTGGAGGCATCTTCCTCCAAAGAGAGAGAAAAAACCTGGGTGGAAAGAGCTCCTAGAGGAAATACATAAGTTTACATTTAATCAAAGTGTTCGGTGTAACTAATTACTGAATAATGGTAGCATTGGGGTCAGGCAGTAGCTTAGCGGTAGAACGTTCGCCTGTGGACCAGAAGTTTGAGGGATCAAATCCCACTGAGCTCACGGCAGCACTCAAATTTTACCATTGAGGTATGAATAAAGTGTGTGAATATATTTATTTTATTGTTGTCATATTCCAGTAAAATAGGAAATTCTTCTTTTCAATCATTTAAGGAATTACTTCAATAATTAAATAGAAGACCAATATTTGTATGAATTAAAAGTTCTTTTTAAACTTCCCGTTTTGGATGAGGTGGGATTTGTACAGTAATGATGATCCTATTATAAAATACATTTTATGGAGAGCAATAAATACATAAATCTAACTGTGTTTTTAAACTTTACCAACACTGATGTAGTTCTATAAATAATCCTGTCGGCATTAAAAGAACATGAAAATAAAACCATAATTCAAACAGGTAAGACATGATGATGTCATAGATCACAGGTAGACCACCTGACTTTATTAAATAATTAAATCTATCAGTGCAGCTGCTGCAAACTGTGACCGCTCAGCATCTCCAACTTTATAAAGAAAAAAAAAAAAAACGTGACGCAACACGCGATACAAGAGTGTGTGATGTGTCTGATGGGTGAATAAGATTATTAATGTATGTTATGGAGTCTCAAGAAAAACGATACCGCTCAAATAAACATGAATGAAGAGATGATAGAAAATTAACTCGTGGTCTCAAAATTATTTTGTGGCATTAATTCAATTCCCTGTGAATGAATCCAGCGTCCTCATCTACAGGATCATCTAGAAAAGGACATGACATTTTGTTCTCTGCGTGAAGAAAACGAGTGGTTTTTTTTTTTTTTTACATACTTTATTTTTCTCTCATCTGAGAAATTTTTGCAATTTATCCATCAATGTACAAACAGATTGAACGAGGAAGGCGTATTTAAACCCTGTTCACTTTAAAAAGGAGCGGAGACCGAGAGAAACTCTGGGTTTCCTCAAGTAAACTTGCTACCGACCAGGTTTGGTTTGCTGAGTCACTTGCCGTAGTTACCGACTCTTAGTTTTGATTAACTCTCTTCTTGAAACCGGCTTAACTAACCCAGAGTTTACTGGTTTGAGTTACCTCTCTTTCTGAAACCGAAAACTCCGAGTTTTCCGCATTCTGGGGTTAACAAACTTTGAGTTTCCACAAATCCTCCTTCTTGAAACGGGCCCCAGGATCTACGTTCCTACCCTCACCATGGTAACCAGGATCTATGTTCCTACCCTCGCCATGGTAACCAGGATCTAAGTTCCTACCCTCGCCATGGTAACCAGGATCTACGTTCCTACCCTCACCATGGTAACCAGGATCTGCGTTCCTACCCTCGCCGTGGTAACCAGGATCTACGTTCCTACCCTCACCATGGTAACCAGGATCTACGTTCCTACCCTCACCATGGTAACCAGGATCTACGTTCCTACCCTTACCATGGTAACCAGGATCTACGTTCCTACCCTCACCATGGTAACCAGGATCTACGTTCCTACCCTCACCATGGTAACCAGGATCTACGTTCCTCCCCTCACAGTGGTAACCAGGATCTACGTTCCTACCCTCACCATGGTAACCAGGATCTACGTTCCTACCCTCACCATGGTAACCAGGATCTACGTTCCTACCCTCACCATGGTAACCAGGATCTACGTTCCTACCCTTACCACAGTAACCAGGATTTAACGTTCCCACCCTCGCCATGGTAACCAGGATTTAACGTTCCTACCCTCACCATGGTAACCAGGATCTACGTTCCTACCCTCACCATGGTAACCAGCTATAGGTGGTTACCACTGAAAAGATCTTCCTCTGCAGGGTGGCTGGGCTCTCACTCAGAGATAGAGTGAGGAGCTATGCCATCCGGGAGGAGTTTGAAGCAGAGCCGATGCTCCTCCGGGTCATGACGGGAGTGTTTCAGCATCAAGTTAGGATGCCTCCCGTGCACCTTGCTGGTAAGGTGTTTTGGCATGTGTCAGACCGAGCGGTAGACCCCGAACCTGCTGGAGAGACTACGTCTCACAGCTGGACAGGAAACACCTCAGGATCCTCCTTGGTGAGCTGGAGAAGGCAGCCAGGGTGAGAGAAACCTGCGTTCCTCTTCTAAGGCTGCTTATACCATGACCCAGCCCAGGATAACATAAAAACTGAAAGACTACTATTAAATCAGATTTTTGACATGAGTTTTTATGCAGATACACACCAGCAGTCCTGCAGTAGACGCTGCCATCACCACAAACAGCAAGAAGCACAACCAGCTCCGCCTCCTCGGATACCTCCGACCAATCGAAGAGCTGAGAGTTAAACGATAATGAAAACGCATTAAAAGATGCATGAATTCGCTTTCATCTGGATCGCATTTACTTTCTATTAAAATAGAATCAATCAATTACATGGTCTACGCCTTTTAAATACTCATCTGCTAGAAAAATTCAATGATTTGATTCTTACACTTTTCTGCAGTGTGGACATCGAGCCAAAGTCCGGTCAGAAAACTCTGTCCACTGAAGGAGAAAAAAGAGAGAGTAATAATAAAAACCTACTTATCGATTCAAACATTTTAGTGTATCTTTGTGTTAATCTACCAGGAAGATATTGGAGCAGTGCCCACAGAGGACCCTGATGCCCACAGGTTGGTGCTGCGGTTCGGGGCTTTCCCTCCCGATGTGGACCGGTCCCAGATTAATGACGCGTTTACTGCAAACAAAATAAAAAGGTTATGGTTAAGTTTGATCATCTCCCATCATGTGGAGGAACAGGATCTCACCAGTATGGTCTAGGACAGGCGATCCGCTGAGACGTGACCTTACAGATCAGCAGACAGTTACACGGACAGCGGACGTACTTCTTACCGACAGGAGCATTTTTAATTGGCTGGAAAAAGAAAAAAAACACAGTTAGACCCCCTTTCTCAGAGGGAGGACCTCTGCTATCTGAGAGGAATTTGGAGTAGTTTCGTTGCTCGTCCAGATTGAGAGAAGCCAGGTACGATGGTTTGCGCATCTTTATTTATTTATTTTATTTGACCTTTATTTAACCAGGTTTAGGCTCATTGAGATTAACAATCTCTTCTACAAGAGTGACCTGGCCAAGCACCGGCCTCCAGGACCAAACAAACATTTCAAATTAAAATACATTAAAAATATCACAATAAAACATTCAATCAAAACATTTGGAACCACATCGACTATTCTCCAAGTCTATCAGTTGAGATTTAAAAGAGTTTAGAGAGACCAGCTCTCGCAGACACAGCTCTTTTTGCAGATGGTTCCAGTCATTTGGGGCACAAAACTGAAAGGCTTTCTTCCCCATCTCCGTTCGAACTCTGGGCACTGACAAAAGATAGTGGTCCTGAGATCGTAGTCTGTCGCTGGCATTCTGTTTAAGTGTAATACGTTCCGTTCCGTCATCTTCCGCTTGTTCCGGGGTTGGGTCGCAGGGGCAACAGCCTTAAGCGGGCAGCCCAGGCCTCTCTCTCCACGGCTGCATCCTCCAGCTCACCCGGAAGGATCCCAAGTCATTCCCCAGCCAGCTGTGAGACATAGTCTCTCCAGCAGGTCCGGGGTCTGCCCCTTGGTCTCCTCCCGGTGGGACGCGTCCGAAACACCTCGCCTGCTCGGGGGGCATCCTGACCAGATGCCCGAACCACCCCATCTGGCTCCTCTCGACCTGGAGGAGGAGCGGCTCGACACCGAGCTCCTCCCGGATGGCAGAGCTCCTCACCCGATCTCTGAGTGAGAGCCCAGCCACCCTGCGGAGGAAGCTCGTTTCGGCTGCTTGTACCCGCGATCTCATTCTTTTGATCACCACCCACAGCTGGTGATGATAGGTGAGGGGTATGGGTCTGTAAATAAGGGGTATGGGTCTGTAAATAAGAAGGAAGGAGTCCAAGTAATGATTTATAAATGAACATGTGCCAATAAATGAAACGCCGTGAAGAAAGAGACGAGAATAAAGCAGACTGTGATGAGTAAGTGATGGAGGTTTGTAATAAACCTGAGAGCTCCGTGATAAACTGTGACTGTAGAAACTGTGCAGATGCATGTCTGTATATTATCATCTGGTTAGGATGCCTTCGGGTTACCCTCACCATGGTAACCAGGATCTACGTTCCTACCCTCACCATGGTAACCAGGATCTACGTTCCTACCCTCACCATGGTAACCAGGATCTACGTTCCTACCCTCACCATGGTAACCAGGATCTACGTTCCTACCCTCACCATGGTAACCAGGATCTACATTCCTACCCTCACCATGGTAACCAGGATCTACGTTCCTACCCTCACCATGGTAACCAGGATCTACATTCCTACCCTCACCATGGTAACCAGGATCTACGTTCCTACCCTCACCATGGTAACCAGCTATTGGTGGTAGAGCTCCTCACTCTACTGAGGTGGAGTGAGGAGCTCTGCCATCTGGGAGGAGTTTGGAGCAGAGCTGATGCTCCTCCAGGTCACGACGGGAGTGTTCGAGCATCAAGTTATGTAATGTCTCACAGCTGGACAGGCAACACCTCAGGATCCTCCTGGATGAGCTGGAGGATGCAGCCGGGTGAGAGAAACTTGGGTTTCCGCCTGACGCTGTTGCCCAGCGACCCGCCCCACATACATGGAAGACATCAGAACAGAACCCCTTCCTTGTGAGGATGACTCACCGTGGCTTCATTACATATGCTGCACTTGACCACATGTTGGTGGGCTTTGCCCTCCACAGAGATGTTGCTCTGGCAGACTCTGCAGCTGATGGCAGGGACGCTGCCGCTGTCTGGGCTTCCCTGCGGTGAGTACGGAGGTGGAGGCTCACCGGGAACCACCGAATCAGGAAACGATCCTAAACCTGTTTTAGAGACACAATCTGGTTTTAATCACAGATTAAATTAGATCTGTATTTATCTGTAATTTAACCCCGGAAACTATTGTTTGCAGCTCATTAAAACTAATTTAATAGTTTTAAAAATCCTTCCAAATGAACTGATTAAGTATCGACAGTTTTCGATACATTTCATCGATACATTTCGATTAATCGATACCTAGCGTTCGGAAAATTAGGTTTAAATCCCATTAAATAGTATCAATCCAGTTTAAAATGAAATATGTTATCGGTTTTAATCAGTGTGAATAAATAAATATAGATTTTTTGACCTACTTTGTGGTTTGGAAGGAGAAAAGCAGTTTTCTTGTTGATCTGAAAGAAGAGGTGATTTTTCTCCGTCCGCCATGGCTCTTCTTCCAGGTGAGGATGACGGAGAAGAACCAAACTAGATTTTATTTTTAAAGATGTTTTTAAACTTATTATTTTTAGGATCAGCTTTAAATGATTTTATGAATGAGGAAGTGATTCAACAAAAACACCTCTCACATGACTGTCAGCTGATGAATACTTTCAAAATAAAACAAGCTTTTATTTGGAATGTTTTATAGAAACTTTATTTAAATCTACAAATTATATTAAATTATATTAAATTAAAAATAAATAAATAAAGTTTTATCAAATTTAATTAAATTTTCTCATTTTAATTTGTATTAAAATTAAAAAGCTAAAAAAAAAGTTTTTTCAGTTTTATTCTACTGGTCGTTTTTAAAGACAATTTTACACTTGTTTTCAAATATATGTATATTTTTGGTTTTTAAATGTCTTTATTTTCTAGATTTTTTGTTTTCTAAAGAAATGGTTTAGTTTTTTAAAATATTTTAGTTTCATTTTATTTTCTAAAATATTCTTCCTTTTTTTTTCTTTTAAATATTTTAACGTTTGTATTTATTTTTTTTCTTTTAAAGTTTTTTGGATTACTTTAGTTTTTTTATTTACTTTTTTAAAAATTTTAAAAACATATTTTAACATTTTTTTAAATTATTTTCCTGTAGATATTTTAGCTTTTTTTTAAAAAAAAAAATAATAATAATAATATTTAAATCAGCTGTTTTAGCTTTCTGAATATTTTAAGTCATTTTTTTCTTTATCTTTTTAAAACTAGATATTTTATTTTTATAAAGTTGTTTTCTTTGAACGACTATTTTTTTGCATTGAAAACGACTTAAATTATTTTAAAAACTATTATTTTGATTGTTTTTTTGCTGCAAACTAATTTAAACCAAAGGAATTCAATGGTCAGGGACAGGGTCCTGCCCCAAGTGGAGGAGTTTAAGTATCTCGGGGTCTTGTTCACGAGGGGGGAAGGATGGAGCGGGAGATCGACAGGCGGATTGGTGCAGCATCAGCAATAACTAGGACACTGCATCGGTCCGTCGTGGTAAAGAGAGAGCTGAGCCGAAAAGCAAACCTCTCGATTTACAAGTCGATCTACGTTCTTACCCTCACCTATGGTCACCAGGATCTACATTCCTACCCTCACTATGGTAACCAGGATTTACGTTCCTACCCTCACCGTGGTAACCAGGATCTACGTTCCTACCCTCACCATGGTAACCAGGATCTATGTTCCTACCCTCACCATGGTAACCAGGATCTACGTTCCTACCCTCACCATGGTAACCAGGATCTACGTTCCTACCCTCACCATGGTAACCAGGATCTACATTCCTACCCTCACCATGGTAACCGGGATCTACATTCCTACAATCACCTATGGTCACCAGCTGTGGGTGGTGACTGAAAGAATGAGATCGCGGGTACAAACGGCCGAAATGAGCTACCTTCGCAGGGTGGCTGGGCTCTCACTCACAGATCGGGTGAGGAGCTCTGCCATCCGGGAGGAGCTCGGTGTCGAGCCACTCCTCCTCCAGGTCAAGAGGAGCCAGATGGGGTGGTTCGGGCATCTGGTCAGGATGCCCCCCGAGCGCCTCGCGGGCGAGGTGTTTCGGGCACGTCCCACCGGGAGGAGACCAAGGGGCAGACCCCGGATCCGCTGGAGAGACTATGTCTCACAGCTGGCTGGGGAACGACTTGGGATCCTTTCAGGTGAGCTAGAGGATGCAGCCGGGGAGAGAGAGGCCTGGGCTGCCCGCTTGAGGCTGTTACCCCGGCGACCCGACCCCGGAACAATCGGAAGATGACGGAACGGAACAGAACGGAATGTTTCAGAAGCTCAAAATAAGTCAACAATCATTGTGTGTTTCAGGGTTTCAGCATTCAGGATTATTTTGAAGTTTCCTAGAATATTTTCATAAATTAATCAACTTTTTCTTGTGTTTAATGTTTTAAATTGCTCACCAATTTCAGGATTGATCCCAGACATCACACATCAGAGTTTGTTTTCTTCTCTCCCCTCTCATTTTTTTTTCTCTGCCCTCCTAATATCAGTTATGGACTAAACCAAACCTTTTTCAAAATGAAAGACTGTCACTACTTATTAATATATTTATGAGTTAAACATCTTTCTGCTTTGATTATGTTATGAATATTAACATAAATTAAAGATAAAAAATATCAAACATTGGCAATGAATTTGAATTCCTATCCTTTCTGCTCTCAGGAATGTGGTTCAGTCCAAACAGGTGGTAATTGTCCAATTCTAAGCAGGTGGATTTCCTCATCATGTGGACTCCAGGAAGGCCATGCCTTAAATGTGAAGAGATATAAAACAAAACAAGAAACATCTGCTCTGACTTACAGATCAGTATACATGGATGACCTGAAGAAGGGTTTCCTTCTATCATTTCTGTTCCTGTCTTTGACTCGGTCTTCTTACTCCTCCCTAAGTGTCTGTGTATCCTGCAGTTTCTCATCAAAGACTATTAAAGATAAACTTCATCTTTTCCCACAAAAGAGATCGAACATCCACAGCAACAGATTTGTTCCTTTCTGTCGTCTTCTGCTTATCCGGGTCTGGGTTGTGGGGGCAAGAGCTTTACGGGAAGCCCAGGCTTCTCTCATCCTGGCTGCATCTTCCGGTTCACCTGGGAGGATCCTGAGGTGTTCCCTTTCCAGATGTGAGACATAAGCAGGTCCCGGGTCCGCCTCTGGATCTCCTTCCCGGTGGGACATGCCTAAAACACCTCACCTGCGAGGCGTTCGGGAGGCATCCTAACAAGATGCCCAAGCCACCTCATCTGGCTTCTCTCGACCCGAAGGAGCAACAGCTCCACTCCAAGCTCCTCCCGGATGGCAGAGCTCCTCCTTCTATGTCTGAGTGAGAGCCCAGCCACCCTGCAGAGGAAGCTCATTCAGCTGCTTGTATCCGTGATCTTGTTCTTTCGGTTATCACCCACATAGATATTGGTTACCGTGGTGAGGGTAGGAACGTAACTAAAGTAGTAAATGGCGAGCTTTGCTTTTCGGCTCAGCTCTCTCTTCACCACGACAGACCGATGTAGTGTCCTAATTATTGCAGACGCAGCACCGATTAATCTGTTGATGTCCCGCTCCATCTTTCCCTCACTGTGAACAAGACCCCGAAATACTTAAACTCCTCCACTTGGGACATTATACTGTCCCTATACTGTCCCTACTGTCTCCTCCCAAGTGGAGGAGTTGAAATAATATTTTTTAACAGTAAAATATTATTTCAACTTTAAAACTAATTTAATAGAAAGTAACTCATTTCAAGGCGATATTACTCCTTCTCGCTAGATGACGGTAATGTGCAATCAGAGACCAACCAAAAACGGAAGTGAGTAAACGGTGGTGTTTATACTCCAGCATGCTAGAGGGCGGTAGAGTCATCCTAGAACCTACAGCTGTAGCTCAGATCCCACACTGATAACATGAGAATCCCTGGACCTAAAATTTAAAGGTATTTATTTTAACTTTAAACTTTTATTTACATTTAACATGTTATTTTTCACCATTTTTTTTGCATAAAAGACTAATTAAAACATTTTTGTACAATTTCCGCCATTTTAAATGTTTACTTTCACTTTTAAATAAGTTTTTTTTTTTAACAAAAAGCAAACAAAAGTTTGTTAAAAACTTGTTTTAACTAAAATAACTTTGCAAAAAACTTTTAAAATTTATTTAATTTAACTTTTTTTTAATTTAAACGCTGAGTAAAGTTTTTCAGCTTATATTTTTGTGAGTTTTATTTTGAAATAAATAAAAATAAGGCATTTAAAGTTAAAGCCACGTGCTTCATGGAGAATCCATCCCATAATTTAACGATTCTTTTCTATTTAAATCTGATGTAAAATCTAATCTATTTTAATCTGGATTAAAAAAAAAAGAATGTCAAAATAATTAAAAAAAAATTTAATGATTGTTTTCATTCAGTTTTAATCATTTTCTGCTTGAATGAAAACAAAGAAAAATAAATATTTAAAATGGGATTTTATTTAAAAAAAAAAAAAAAAAAAGATAATTTTTACAAAAAGTTGAAGAAAATTGAGTAAAAAACCCCAAAAACCTCACATTTTTATTTTGTTTTAAAATTTTGTATGTTTTGTGGAAAAAAAAACTTTCTCCTGAATTTTGCAAAAAAAATAAAAAATTTTATAAAGTTGAGTTTTTCTCACTTTTAATGGTCATTTATTTGCTAAAGATTTTAAAACAGTTAATTTTGAGAAAATGAGGTTGAAAAAGTCTGTCTTCTTTTTTTAAAGAAAAAGTATAATTTTCTTTCTTGTTGAGTAAAGTCCATTTTGAACCTAAAAAAAAAATCAACCAAAATCTACCCAGAAAAAGACAGAATCTCTGAAAAGTAAGCAAAATTTTATTTAAAACCACCAAAAAAAAACCTTTTTTAGTGCCCAAAACACCTACCAGTGAAGTGTTCAACAGGCATCCGAACCACCCCATCTGGCTTCTCTTGACCTGGAGGAGGAGCGGTTCTACTCCGAGCTCCTCCCGGATGGCAGAACTCCTCACCTGATCTCTGAGTCAGAGCCCAGCCACCCTGCAGAGCAAGCTCATTTCGGCCGCTTGTATCCATCTAGTTCTTTCGTAACCCCACAGCTGGTTACCATGGTGAGGGTAGGAACGTAGATCCTGGTTACCACGGTGAGGGTAGGAACGTAGATCCTGGTTACCATGGTGAGAGTAAGAACGTAGACCCTGGTTACCATGGTGAGGGTAGAAACATAGATCCTGGTTACCATGGTGAGGGTAGGAACGTAGATCCTGATTACCATGGTGAGTGTAGGAATGTACATCCTGGTTACCATGGTGAGGGTAGGAACGTAGATCCTGGTTACCATGGTGAGGGTAGGAACGTAGATCCTGGTTATCATGGTGAGGGTAGGAACATAGATCTTGGTTACCACGGTGAGGGTAGGAACATAGATCCTGGTTACCATGGTGAGGGTAGGAACGTAGATCCTGGTTACCATGGTGAGGGTAGGAACGTAGATTCTGGTTACCATGGTGAAGGTAGGAACGTAGATCCTGGTTACCGTGGTGAGGGTAGGAACGTAGATCCTGGTTACCATGGTGAGGGTAGGACGTAGATCCTGGTTACCATGGTGAGGGTAGGAACATAGATCCTGGTTACCATGGTGAAGGTAGGAACGTAGATCCTGGTTACCATGGTGAGTGTAGGAACATAGATCCTGGTTACCATGGTGAGGGTAGGGACGTAGATCCCGGTTACCATGGTGAGGGTAGGAATGTAGATCCTGGTTACCATGGTGAGGGTAGGAATGTAGATCCTGGTTAATCTCAATCTTTCACTGGTCAGCATTAGTCACTTTCGTTAGATTTCAGCATTCAGGGTGACCTGATGTGATGGATTTAATTGGGACTTCTTAATCTTGGATTCATGAGTTCACTCATACTCATTAGGGTTGTACTTATTCAGATATGATTTTTTTTTATAAACTTTTCTTGCAGAAATTTAGCAACAACAGAGATTTAAGAAGTTGTATGAAACGTAGAGATGAAACTAAACTCATCAAAATAACAGGAAAAAAAACCAACCCAAAAAATGAAAACAAATCAGGGCAAAAAAATAGCAGAAGACGACAGAACGGAACAAATAAAATCTAGTCAAATTTGAATAGAATTTACAAAGCCCGTCCCCCAAACCATGCTCCCTGGTCCTTCCTCCCCCCATTTCACCTGAACTGCTTGCTACTGTCTCTATAACTGAAGCAAAAATAAACATCCGGCCTGATGCTGTTGTAAGGAAACAATATTTTTGGATTGATCCACACCAGGAGTCGCACCGTTCATGACTGTACAGGTCACAACCACAGGAGTCCACCCACCTCCAGGAGACACAGGCACCTACAGAAGCCACTTGACTTAAGTGAGGTACCCGCACCACCCAGGCCAGTCAGACCCCCACAGAGAAGACCCACAGACTGAGCAGGCAGAGCTTGTAGGATGGAGGATCCCCATGAGGAAACACTGGAATAAAACAATAGAATAAAAACTTGTTAAAAACTATTTAAGAAGTTAATAAAAAAAAACTCAATCAGAAAAACTGTAAAACAGAAAATTAAACCAACAAATTATATAAATACATAAAAACATCGTGAGCAAACATAAAAATCAATTAACTTCAAGGATTAAATGGGGAAGGCAGTGGCTCAGTGGTAGAGCGTTCGCCCGGGAACCAGAACTTAATCAGAAGTTTGCGGTTCGATTCCCACTGAGTTCATGTTTAGGGTTCTTGGAGAAGACACCTAACCCACGTTTCTCCCACCATTGGCGCTGCCGTGGCAGCCTGCTGCGGTGTAATGCAGTGCACAAATTTCCCCGGTGAGGGACGAATAGAGTATGTAAATAAATAAAGTATAGCGGTCTGATACGGCCTAAAAATATAATCTCAGATCTTGATATTTACTACAGGAAAAACATTGCATCTATTTCTCAGTATTTTTAAAAACACAAATAAAATTAAGATATTTTTTCCCATTAATAGTAATAATGAGTCGTATTTTTGACTCTTTTATTGTGATAAGTTTAAACCTGGCTACACCATGATCTCACAGCAAGAAGATGAGGAGACATGCCCTCAAGGCTTGAAACACTATCCTTTGTGTGTGTAGTTTGCATGTTCTCCCTGTGTATGTGTGGGTTAGCTCTGCTTTCCTTCCACCCTCCAAAAACATGCACGATAGGTTGATTAGCTGCTATGAAATTGCCCCTAAGAATGAGCGTGTGTGTGGCCACACTACAGACTGTTGATCTGTTCAGGGTGTATCCTGCCTCCACCTTGAATCAGCCAGGATAGACTCCGGCGCCCCCTGTCCCGCCCCGTTAGGGATAAGCAAGTCAAAAAGACAAAATAAAAGTTCAGAGCCAGAAGTGGAGAATTTCAGTGGTGTTCAGAAGTGAGAAGATTAATTGAGGAAAAAATATGCTTATTAAAAAGAGAAGGAACAATAACATTTCTAACAAAAAATATGCAAATGATTTCTTACATTATTAACCAAACAGAGAGAGAAGGATGCTGGGTTTGGAACCACCAGGAAAGAGGGGTGAACAGTCTTTTCAGCCACGGACATTTGAGCCAAAAAACTGCAACCTAGGCTATTTGAGCCATGGGATAAAAATGACTAAAAGCAAATATTTTCTGTAGTGCAACTGGTTACATAACTATCCTACTGGGTGAACGGTCATGTCTGCCACAAACATTTGGGCCAAGAAACTGCAACCTAGGCTATTTACAAAATATCACAATGTTTTACATAAAATATCACAATTTTCTACATAAAATAGGTTTTTGGCCCAAATGTCCGAGGCTGAAATGTCCTAGAACCGGAAAGAGGCCTAGAGGAGGACCAAAGAGGAGACAGTGCTGCCTTCTTTAAATGCAAATGCGATCCTTCACACTCCTCCCCCACACCAGCCATGCTGTTTGGTCTAAAGACAGTAGCACTGAAGAAAAGACAGGAAACAGAGATGAAGGTAGCAGAGGTGAAATGTGTAAAGAAGACATGAAGATAGTTGGTGTGACCAAAGAGGATGCAGCAGATAGGTGATTGAAGAAACTGATTTCCTGTGGCGACCCCTGAAAGGAAATGGAGGAAGGAGGAGAAGATGTTACAAAACTTTGCAAAATAACAGTCAGGTTGAGTTAATTCATTTCCTTATGATAAAAGAGTAAACTTGCAACCTAGCTTTTTCCTCAATGTGGCCCAATATTGACCTTGCCTATTACCCCGAGCGCGCCTGCAGAAAACCCATGTTTCCACACATCCTTACAAAGTTCAGTTTAGTGACAAAACTGAAAAAAAGACAGTATTGAAACTGTGTCTCAAAGGAGGAAGTTTGAAATGGAATGACTCTACTCGATCGTAGAGGAATTGAGGAACGATGCCTTCCTGCTGACTCAGACTAACGAAGAAGAAATACTTTATTCATCCCGGTGAACGGTCTTTTCAGCCACGGAGATTTGAGCCAAAAAACTGCGACCTAGGATATTTGAGCCACTGTGACTAGGCTATTTGAGCCATGGGATAAAAATGACTAAAAGCAATTATTTTCTGATGTGCAACTGTTTATTTACGATAAAATTTTTACATAAAATATCACAATTTTTTAAAAGATCACAATTTTAAAAAATTGTGACATTTTATGTAATTTTTTTTTTTTTAAATGTCCAAGGCTGAAATGTCTTAGATGCGTGGCCCACATGGCTCAAATATCCTAGGCTGCAGTTTTTTGGCTCAAATGTCCATGGCTGAAATGTCCTAGATACATTCATCCCTCAACAGGGAAATTTGCGTGCTGCATTACACTGCAGCAGGCTGCCACGATGGCACCAATGGGGGGAGAAACGGGGGTTAGGTGTCTTCTCCAAGGACACGTAGACATGAACTCAGTGGGATTCGAACCGGTGAACTCCCAGTCCCGGGCGAACATTTTTACCACTGAGCGATCACTGACTCGGAACAAAACTGGAACCGTTGCCCCAGAAACGCATCACTTTAAATCAGGGTTTCAAATCTCTTCTCAGTTGATAATAAATTATAGAATGTTTTCTTAAAGGATCGACAGTATGTGACCTTACTTATTTTTAATGGTCTACAAATGCCTGCATAAAAAGTTTGATTGAATTCTAAAAAGAATAGAAGAGCCTTGAGTCTGTCTGAAAGATGCAGGTCTTAATCTAATCACTCGTGAGATTAGATGGAGGTCATGGTCTGAGGAGCCAGGAAGGAACAAAAATATTCTGTAGAAAAACATGAATCTTTTTGGGGAAATTTGCTTAAAGGTCCCCTATTATGCAAAACTGACTTTTATGAGGTTTTAACCTTTTATTTTACTTAGTACTACCCCAAACAATCCCCCAAAGTGTGTTTTATTGTGATTCATGCTATTTTGAGATATTTAAAGTCAAAGTAAGGGGCGTGTTCTCCAAACCTCTAACGACTGGTGTAACATAGTGACGTACATCTGTTTTTTGTTCAGCCCCCTGCAGCTCAAACACCCTCCCCCACTTCTACCTGCTCTCCACCCTGATATCCACCCATTTCCGTGCTTCACTCTACTGTGAAGCACACCTCGCCCCTCCCGCTCCACGCTGTGCTGGGTGGGTAGGGAAATCACAATGAATGACAACCAATCGCAACCAACGGGGCGGGTCCCGGGAAAAAAAAAATAAAAAAAGACTGAAACAAGCTGTTTTGACTTCCGGGTCTGAAACTGCGCTCCTAAACAGGGTAGTATTTAAAAACTATTGTGTTGAGATTGTGGCGGAATGTAAAATTATGCATATCAGATACATAGCACAGGATAAAATAAGGGAAAAAAAGCATAATAGGGGACCTTTAAAAATGAGGAAGGAAACGGCAACTGGAACAAAGCGTGGTCGGTCATCTTGCACCATCTGTCTCCCCATATCTTCCTCGTACCGTCACACACCCACCCAGAAAGCATTTCTCCTCCTACTTCCTGCTGTGCTTTGTAAATAAAACCCCCACAGTTTGCCAATATGCAAGCGTTACTATAGAACGGTAACACATAATGTACTTAGGTTCTTTTGTCTTCCGCTTACTAACAATACTAACCAGATGCCAAACTGGAGGAGGAGCGGCTCGACAACGAGCTCCTCGCGGATAGCAGAGCTCCTCACCCAATCTCTGAGTGAGAGCCCAGCCACCCTGCAGAGGAAGCTTATTTCGGCGGTTGTGACCGTCATCTTGTTCTTTCTGGTGGGAAACGTAGATCCTGTATACCATGGTGAGGGTAGGAACGTAGATCCTGGTTACCACGGTGAGGGTAGGAACGTAGATCCTGGTTACCACGGTGAGGGTAGGAACGTAGATCCTGGTTACCGCGGTGAGGGTATGAACGTAGATCCTGGTTACCACGGTGACGGTAGGAACGTAGATCCTGGTTACCATGGTGAGGGTAAGAACATAGATCCTGGTTACCGCGGTGAGGGTAGGAACGTAGATCCTGGTTACCACGGTGAGGGTAGGAACGTAGATCCTGGTTACCACGGTGAGGGAAGGAACATAGATCCTGGTTACCACGGTGAGGGTATGAACTTACATCCTGGTTACCATGGCGAGGGTAGGAACGTAGAATCGACTTGTAAATCGAGAGCTTTTCTTTTCGGCTTTTTCCCTTCCACGGCAGATCGATACAGCATCCTAGTTATTATTGATGCTGCACCGATCCGTCTGTCGATCTCCCGTTCCATCCTTCCCCCACTCGTGAATAAGACCCCGAGATACTTAAACTCCTCCACTTGGAGCAGCCTGTGCTGTTGAATATTGATATTTTTGAAGGTATTTTGTGTAAATTTGGAAAAGTGTAGTGACAAGAGAGGGACTATATCGCTTGCCTTAGGACCTGCTAGGCACGAGGCCCTGAGGAAGACCAAACATGTTTAAAGAATGTAGTGCAGAACGTGAAGAGGATACAAAAGATAGGGCTAGAAGTTGAGTCAAACTTGGCCAAATTTAAATAGAACTTATTTCTGTTTCTCCTCAGAGTAAACATCTATCAAGACTTTGGTGAAAATTATGGACTCAAGTTTGATAAAAGAGATCCTGACGTAACCTTCGAGGTATGTTTGGTATTTTGTTTTTACTTTAATGGATGTTTTATTTTTAAACCAGACTTCAAATAAAAAACTGGCCTTGCTTAATGATCTTATCATTAAACTCATCACAAAACAGCCTCAGCACTCACCTGAAGGGGTATTAGTATGCTAATATGAAGGTGGCATGGTGGTGCAGTGGGTAGTATAGTGGCCTCACAGCAAGAAGGTTGGAGGTTCGAGTCCCGGGTAGGGATGAGGCTTGGAACAATGACCTTTCTGTGTGGAGTTTGCATGTTCTCCCCGTGTATGTGTGGGTTTTTTCCAGTTTCTTCCCACCCTCCAAAAACATTCATATTAGGTTGATTGGCTGCTACATGATTGCCCTTAGAAATGAGTGTGTGTGTTTGGCCCTGCGACAGACTGGTGACCCGTTTGGGGTGTACCCTGCCCCTTGCCTCGAATTAGCTTGGACCCCCCGCAACCCTGCAAGGGATAGACATTGACCCTCTCTTGTGTTCACAACTGCCTTAATTTTACGTGGCACTGGTTCATCAAACGTTGAACCATATTGATAGGATAGGATCTTCAGTTAATGGAAATTTGTGGGACGCACATCCAGGTCACAAATGTCCCGTTCCACCCACCACATCTGGTGACTGTGGGGAGCAGTTGTAGTACAGAGAAACCAATTTGAGAGGATTAGATCTTTATGACATGGTGCATTGTCCTGCCATCAGAGGATGGGTACATGATGGTCATGAAGGAATGGACATGGTCAGGAACAATGTCCAGGAAGCCTGTGGCATTTAAACGATACCAAATTGGCACGAAGGGACCTAAAGTGTGTCAAGAAAACATCCCCCACATCACGATACCACCAGCACCAGCCTGCGCAATGAATCCACGTTCTCACTCTGTTTACGCCAAATTCTGACTCTTCCTTTCAGGCTCCAACTGTCCAGTCTTGATGAGCTTGTGTTAGTTGTAACCTCTTTCCTAGTGAACATGAGTGATACCTGGTGAGATCTTCATCTGCCTCAAGGCTGGACGTGTTGTGGGTTTGCAAATGCTTTGCTACATTCTTCGGTTGTAACGACTGGTTGGTTCAGTCACTGCTGATCTTCTATCAGCTTGAAAGTCTCAACTCATTCTATTCAGACCTCTAACATCAACAAGGTGTTTTGGCTCACAGGACCGGATGTTTTTCCCTTTTCACACCATTCTTTGTAAAACCTAGACATGATTGTGGGTAACTCTCCCAGTAACTGAGCAGATTGAGAAATACTCAGACCAACAACCAACCCATTTTGAAATTCAGTTTGGAGTTCAGCAGATTGTTTCGATCAGGACCACACCCCTAAATTCATTCACAGCTTTCATGTGATTGGTTGATGAGATAATTGGACAGGTGTTCCTAACGATTCATTAGGTTAGTGTATGATGGGACAAAATATAGATATATTAGGTTTAAAATATGCAGAGCTTGACTGTAATTATCCTGGATTAAAGAAAGTGGTTTAACTTGTTGGTTCAACACGTCTCGATGAGTCAGTTTCCTTCAGTCATAAAACCAGGGGTGTGACCTTATCTGAAGTTGATTGGAAAAACACTTTTGATCTGTGAGATTAAACTGAGTTTGCTTCAGATCGACAAAAGACAGAATGCAATCCTCTGCAGGTAGTTATCAGCTTGACTTCTAAAGGTAAAGGCTTCTAAATGGCTTCTTTTTTTCTTCCTCCAAGTATTTAAGGGTGAAGAAAGTTGATATTTTACTCTTTATCTTTTTTACATTTTAAGAAGAGTAACATTTTACTTTTTATTCAATAAAGATATGTTTATGAATGTTTTATTTTGCTAAAGCTGTGCTTGGATAAATGCTTGCTGAGTGTGACAAAATCCTATAAAGTTGTAAATTGTTTGAGTATTGTCTGAGTGTAAATTGTTAAGGCCATTGTGGAGCAAACCACAAGAAGTCAATTTAAACCAGCGTGCATCGTGGTCAGGAGGTTGCTTTGTCTGCAGATAAGAACAAAACCTCTGTCTTTTGCAAGAACAGGAAATGGGAGAAGGACAACGAATGACCATGTGGAGGAAAGAGAAGATGAAGGATTTAACCAAACCTAGGAAGAAGTAAACCCCAGATTCTTTCAAGGGTTAGGTCACTTTTAGGTGCAGTTTTCCCCCGACATTTCAGCCATTCTGCTTTTTGTTTATTACGGTAGCATTGAAGAAGTGGTTTGGTGAAAGTTTTATGCTCCAGTAACAAATGCTTTTGTTACTGTGTGTCAAGTTAGACAATAAATCCATGTCCAAAACTCATCAATATCAAAACTTCTTCAAGCTCCATGTTTAAATTTAGGGGTCATTATTAGTTCCATCAATGGGCTCAATTCTAGTTTCTCCTTCTTTAATTTTTTTGGCTGATCAGAAATAAACCAATCAGATGCTGTGAATGATGAGGGTGTGGATTGATACAGAGCAGATCATCCAGGGTTTCTTGGAAAACGAAATCAAATTTTTTTGTCTGTTATTAAAAAGAATCCAGGACTTAAAGTGTGATGTCTGATAGAAGAGTTTCAGCTAAAATGAAAAAGAAAGTGTACAAAACCGTGGTGAGAGCGGCCATGCTGATTGGTCTAGAGACAGTGTGGTGAGAGCGGCCATGCTGATTGGTCTAGAGACAGTGTGGTGAGAGCGGCCATGCTGATTGGTCTAGAGACAGTGTGGTGAGAGCGGCCATGCTGACTGGTCGAGAGACAGTGTGGTGAGACCGGCCATGCTGATTGGTCTAGAGACAGTGTCACTGAGGAAAAGACAGGAAACAGATGTTTGTAGCAGAGATGAAGATGCTGAGGAGTGACCAGGATGGACAGGATCAGAGGAACAGCACATGTTAGAGGTTTTAAAGTCAGAGAGGCCAGACTGAGATGGTTTGGATAGTAGTAGATAGTAGTATGACCTCCTTCGCTGTTTTCTTGATTAGGTAGACATCACTAGGCAGCCTTGAAGGTTCCTCCTACTCATGCTTGTTTGTGTGGGATGTTCATATGCGAGGTTCAAAAAGACGGAGATAAAAGCACCTGAGGGAAGGAGTAGATGATGGACTGCTCTGCTCGTTAGTGTCTCAGCAAGCAACTTAAATGAGCTTTCAGAAGCCAAAAATTGACTTAACCAGCAAAAAATATCCTGAAAACTACGTTTATTTTTCAAAATAGGCTGAGGATTCCTTCTATAATATCAGGTGCCAAGGTATCCCACCCTCCTAAAAAAAGAATGAATTATTCTTTATTGATCCCTCACAGGGGAAGTTTGTGTGCTGCCACAACTGCACCAATGGTGGGAAAAACAGGGGTTAGGTGTCTTCTCCAAGGACCCTAGACGTGAGCTCAGTGGGATTTGATCCCATGAACTTCCGGAGGACTTCCGGTCTACAGGCAAACATTCTAACACTGCGCTATCGCCTCCCCCCTTAAACATGCATGATTGGTTGATTGGCCGCTACACTGAGTGACTGAGGACTGAGTGTGTGCGTGGAGGGTTGTCTGTGTGTGCGGACGCACGACAGTCTAGCGACTTGATCGGGGTTTACCCTGCATCTCGCCTTGAATCAACCGGGATAGTCTCCGACAAAGCACCATAACAAAATCTGACCATTAGAAGTTTGAAGTATGAATGTTTTATTTTTCTGTCAAATGTTTACAAGTTTGCGTTTGATTTGAATTTCATTTTGTGTGTATAAACCGATTTTTACCGGATAAATAACTAGAATTTGATCTTGTTAGTTCAATATTAAGTGATTCTTGCTAGAGATTTATTTTTTCATCCATTTTTTTTCAATCTTTTTTGCATTGTTAGTTATAAATGAAGCCAAACATTCACGTTCCGTTCCGTCATCTTCCGCTTGTTCCGGGGTTGGGTCGCGGGGGCAACAGCCTCAAACGGGCAGCCCAGGCCTCTCTCACCCCGGCTGCATCCTCCAGCTCACCCGGAAGGATCCCAAGTCGTTCCCCGGCCAGCTGTGAGACATAGTCTCTCCAGCAGGTCCGGGGTCTGCCCCTTGGTCTCCTCCCGGTGGGACGTGCCCGAAACACCTCACCCGCGAGGAGCTCAGGGGCATCCTGACCAGATGCCCGAACCACCCCATCTGGCTCCTCTCGACCTGGAGGAGGATGGCAGAGCTCCTCACCCGATCTCTGAGTGAGAGCCGCTTGTTCTGCAATCTCATTCTTTCGGTCACCACCTACAGCTGGTTACCATGGTGAGGGTAGGAACGTAGATCCTGGTTACCATGGTGAGGGTAGGAACGTAGATCCTGGTTACCATGGTGAGGGTAGGAACGTAGATCCTGGTTATCATGGTGAGGGTAGGAACGTAGATCCTGGTTATCATGGTGAGGGTAGGAACGTAGATCCTGGTTACCATGGTGAGGGTTGGAACGTAGATCGACTTGTAAATCGAGAGCTTTGCTTTTCGGCTCTGCTCTCTCTTTACCACGACAAACCGATGCAGCGTCCTAGTTATTGCTGATGCCGCACCGATCCGCCTGTCGATCTCCCGCTTCATCCTTCCGCCACTCGTGAACAAGACCCCGAGATACTTAAACTCCTCCACTTGGGGCATTCACGTCTCTGACAAAAATACCATTGGAGAAAATGCGAACTTATGTCTCTAATATGCTCTAATTTTTTTTTTTTTGTCTTGCAGCTTTTCTTTGCTTGTGGATTGTTCTGCTCCCTCTCCTGGACCAGGGTTCATGACTCTCAAGGCTTCCCAGGACCTTGCTATTGATGAAGCTCCTCCAGAGTTGGTGACGATTGTTCCCACTTTTGGCTGGACTGTGGCCTTTAAGACAAACTTTAAATTCCATCACCTGCAGTGACTGTTCTGGATCTTTGATCCTGCCTTCATCATGTCTCATCCACCCCCGGACCGTAACGTCCCTGTAAATCCAAGTGATCCCGAAAGACAACCCGGGACTTCCAGTAAACAGACACAATGGAAGCCCTGGACGACGGTTCCTCACGTTGGAGATGAATATGAAAAAGTTGATTTGGAAGAAGCCTTCACCAGCCAGACTACTCAGACTCCAAATTTGAACGTTCAAGCCAAAGAAGAGAGACATTTTCTTCCTTTATCTCAAGAGTGTAATCCCACCACCACTGATGGAAGCAAGTTTCTTTCTCCAAGCAGTTTCCCAACCTCATGTTTGACATCCTCAAACGTGCAACGACGGGAGCCTGATGTTGCTTGTGGTGATAATTCATCAAACAGCAAGGAATCTGAAAATAATTCCTCCATTTCAAGTTCTGGGTCATGTGGCAATGAGAGTGGGGTTGTTGGACAACCAGGGCCTTCTCCGCTCAACTACTCTCCAGAACAGCTAATCAGCAAGCTCATGATGGACTACAGACTTGAGCCTGATGATTTAAATGCTCTTTTGTCTTACCCTGATGATGAGATCTCTGTTGAGACACTGCCTTCCATTTTGGAGGAACTCCAGCTGAAAAGATTAAAGCAAACAGCTGCTATACCTGAGCCACGAAAGTACTCTGAACCCCACGCGTCCTCAAGCGTGAGTGGTGAAGATGGAAAAGCTGGTTCAAAAGGGGCAGTGGTGGAACAAAAAAACATGCCACTTGTTTTCCAATCTGGTACAGACTTTGAATGTGAAAATACCAGCAAGCAGATTGCAAGCTGGAATGATGGCACCGATGGTACAGTCAAACCACCGTATGAAAATCAACCAGTGGTCCAAAGTGGTAGTTTAGCATCTCCATGGACGAGCTTCATCCCTGGAACTGGCTTACCAATGAGTGTCGGGGTTCCTCGAAACTCAATCCAACCGAATCAAGAGGCAACAGAGCCTAACCAGACCTCCAAATCAATTAGCAACCCAAAGAATGATCTTGACAAAGTTGAACAGCTTTCAACTTCTGAGGCGTCGGTGCAGACTCAATCCGGACTGCAGATGCGGAAAGCCTCGGAGTATCACTCGATGACTGCTGTAAAATCAGAACCACCAGCTGTTTCCGGTTCCAGACCTACAGATCCAACAAGTACCTTTTTTGACTCACTGTTTGCTCCCAAAAACCCTGCCACCAGTATTCATCCACCGTCTCAGACAACGCACTGTCGGCAGACCATAGTTCGGCCATCAGTAGCCATGATGCTTGATTACGACGGAGTGACACCGGATGTGTTTCCACATACCTGCTCTTTATGTGAGACAGAATGCACTCACATGAAGGTGAGTAGAACAAGGCCTCAACTCGCTCTGTAATTGGTTGGACATATTTGGTAGTTGTTAAATTTGAATGTTAGACTTTCTTAAAGAACGTTTAGTCTCAGCTCATGTGTCGGTAGGTCTTATATCCTCAGGAACGCTTGAGGATAGTAAACACCTGCTGCAAATGTAGCCTTTCAGACAGAAAAAAATTAGGTTGCTGTTTAGTGAAACCCTTGAAAAACAATCCATAGATATTATACTGGCATGGGTATAGAAGTAGGTTCATTTATTCACGTAAAAAGTTCCCAGGGGCATGGGAACTTTTCAAACACCTTATACTTGATAGGTTTGAATCCCGGGTGGGGGATGAGGTTTGAAGCACTGGCATTTCTGTGTGGAGTTTGCATGTTCTCCCCGTGTATGCATGGGTTTCTTCCGGGTGCTCCAGTTTCCTCCTCCCCTCGAAAAAACGTGTGAAAACGAGATGTCACACCCTCCGAAAAAAATTTAAAAAATCATCACACTAGACATAAGAATGCGGCACGCTGAATTTCTAGGTAGTTGGTCATTGCTGAACGTTGCACATCTTTGGCACCAGCCATTCCTTTTGGTGTTCATGTGGATTGAAGTCCGTTCCGTTCTGTCATCTTCCGCTTGTTCCGGGGTCGGGTCGCAGGGGGAACAGCCTCAAACGGGCAGCCTAGGCCTCTCTCTCCCCAGCTGCATTCTCCATCTCACCCAGAAGGATCCCAAGTTGTTCCCCGGCCAGCCGTGAGACATAGTCTCTCCAGCGGGTCCGGGGTCTGCCCCTTGATCTCCTGCTGGTGGGACGTGCCCAAAACACCTCGCCCGCGAGGCGCTCGGGGGGCATCCTGACCAGATGCCCGAACCACCCCATCTGGCTACTCTCGACCTGGAGGAGGAGCGGCTCGACACCGAGCTCCTCCCAGATGGCAGAGCTCCTCACCCGATCTCTGAGTGAGAGCCCAGCCACCCTGCGGAGGAAGCTCATTTCGGCCGCTTGTACCCGCGATCTCATTCTTTCGGTCACCACCCACAGCTGGTGACCATAGGTGAGGGTAGGAACGTAGATCCTGGTTACCATGGTGAGGGTAGGAACGTAGCTCCTGGTTACCATGGTGAGGGTTGGAATGTAGATCCTGGTTACCATGGTGAGGGTAGGAACGTAGATCCTGGTTACCATGGTGAGGGTAGGAACGTAGATCGACTTGTAAATCTAGAGCTTTGCTTTTCGGCTCAGCTCTCTCTTTACCACGACGGACCGATGCAGCGTCCTAGTTATTGCTGATGCCGCACCGATCCGCCTGTCGATCTCCCGCTCCATCCTTCCCCCACTCGTGAACAAGACCCCGAGATACTTAAACTCCTCCACTTGTTTGATTGAAGTCAAAAGGGATTTTGTTTTTCTCAACATCAAGAATGCAATAATTTGAAAGCTAATGCATTAGCAGGACGTTCCAAGACGAGGGAGCTTTGTGCTTCTTTGTTGTGGACCCAGCAACACAGCCCTGAAATAATCAGAAGATGACAGCATGGTGCTGCTAATTCATTGGCCAATTCAGTACTGTGTAACAAACTGACTTGTAGAAATGTGCCACTTCTGTAACTTGTTACTGAATCACAGAAAATGCTCTCGATCTGACAGACCATTGGTTGAAGAAAGCATTGAAATCAATCCTGTAGTGCTCTGATCCCTTTGGATTGGTCAAAGCCAGTTGATTTTTTTGACAGTTGATTTTTCCCTTTAGTTGGTACAATTTAGGCAGCATGGTGGCTTCACAGCAAGAAGGTCGGGGGTTCGAGTCCGGGGTGGGTACGAGGCTTGGAATTTTAACCTTACTATGCATAGTTTTCATGTTCTCCCAGTGTATGCGATGGTGTTCTCTGGGGACTCTGGTTTCCTCCCGCCCTCCAAAAACATACATGTTAGGTTGATTGACCGCTATGAAATAACCCCCTAGGAATGAGTGTGTGTACGGTGTGTGTGTCCCCTCGTCAGACTGGTGACCTGTTGGGGATGTACCCTGCCTCTCGCCGTGAATCAGACGGGATAGGCTTCGGCACCCCTCAGGACTCTGTTAGAGATGGATGGTTCAGAACATGAATGAATAGTAAAATTTATAGTTGGAAATGTCTGCGGATGAATGATGGAAATTAACTGCGGCCATGCTGATTGGTCTAGAGACAGTGTGGTGAGAGCGGCCATGCTGATTGGTCTAGAGACAGTGTGGTGAGAGCGACCATGCTGATTGGTCTAGAGACAGTGTAGTGAGAGTGGCCATGCTGATTGGTCTAGAGACAGTGTGGTGAGAGCGGCCATGCTGATTGGTCTAGAGACAGTGTGGTGAGAGCGACCATGCTGATTGGTCTAGAGACAGTGTGGTGAGAGCGGCCATGCTGATTGGTCTAGAGACAGTGTGGTGAGAGCGGCCATGCTGATTGGTCTAGAGACAGTGTGGTGAGAGCGGCCATGCTGATTGGTCTAGAGACAGTGTGGTGAGAGCGACCATGCTGATTGGTCTAGAGACAGTGTGGTGAGAGCGGCCATGCTGATTGGTCTAGAGACAGTGTGGTGAGAGCGGCCATGCTGATTGGTCTAGAGACAGTGTGGTGAGAGCGACCATGCTGATTGGTCTAGAGACAGTGTAGTGAGAGTGGCCATGCTGATTGGTCTAGAGACGGTGTCACTGAGGAAAAGACAGGAAACAGAGATGGAGGTAGCAGAGATGAAGATGCTGAGGATCTCTCTGGGAGTGACCAGGATGGACAGGATCAGAGGAACAGCACATGTTAGAGGTTTTAAAGTCAGAGGCCAGACTGAAATGGTTTGGATGGTAGTAGATAGAAGTATGACCTCCTTTGCTGTTTTCTTGATTAGTTACATATCACTAGGAAGCCTTGAAGGTTCCTCCTACTCATGCTTGTGTGGGATGTGCATATGCAAGTTTCAAAAAGACGGAGATAAAAGCAGGACGGTACGCTCTGCTCGTTGGTATCTCAGCAAGCAACTTAAATGAGCTTTCAGAAGCCAAAAATTGACTTAACCAGCAAAAAATATCCTGAAAACTACGTTTATTTTTCAAAATAGGCTGAGGATTCCTTCTATCATATCAGGTGCCAAGGTATCCCACCCTCCTAAAAAAAAAAAAAAAAGAAAGAATTATACTTTATTGATCCCTCACAGGGGAAATTTGTGTGCTGCCACGGCAGCGCCAATGGTGGGAGAAACAGGGGTTAGGTGGTTAGAGGTTTTAAAGTCAGAGAGACCAGACTGAGCTGGTTTGGACATGTGCAGAGGAGAGAGAGAGAGTACATCAGAAGAAGGATGCTGGATTTGGAACCACCAGGAAAGAGGACTAGAGGAAGACCAAAGAGGAGGTTCATGGATACAGTGAAGGAAGACATGAAGATAGTTGGTGTGACTGAAGAAGATGCAGCAGATAGGGTTAGATGGAAGAAACTGACTTGCTGTGGCGCCCCCTGAAGGGAAATGATGGAAGGAGAAGAAGAATGATGGAAATGATGAAATGTTGATTTTAATAAATTTTAATTTAGCTTTATTTTTGTTTGAAGATGGAACAAGAAATTCCTTGTAGTTCAACCAATATTTAGCAAATCAAAGAAAGTTTTGATAATGACAAGTGTTTGCTGGAGTAGCGTCCCTAAGGAATGTATGACCAAATACCAACCGGACAATTAGGAAATGTGTTCCAAATAAAGTTTAAATGTCACAAGACTAGAAGCTGATTTGTTTAGACACTGGCCCTAAAAAAAATAAGGAAAAGCTTCCACCGCTTTAGAATTTCAGAGTCTTAAAACTACCAGTAGATCTGTAGGATCTAGGTCTAAGATGATTGGAATTCTGGAAGTTGATGTAGAGGAAAAAAAAAACGTAATGCTGCAAGGTCAGACTGTTGTTACGGAATGAAAGAAACAGTTTTAGTCAAACTATTTGGGGGAAACTTTTACCCGGCTGACATCGCTTTGTCTCTGCTCAGTTGGGGTCCACCAAATCAAAAAGTTCACAGTTCGAATCAGTCATGGATCTGATCATGTTTTGGACAAAATAAGCAGACTTTTGTCTGTCTTTTAGGAGGAAATCTGCACCTCCAAATCAGAGACCTCTTTTTGAAAAGGGGGGAGTACCCTCTGCTGGTCAGAGACGGAGTCGTGTACTAAGTGGAAGAGTTTAAGTGTCTCATCATGTCTTAACGAGTGGGGGTGGGATGGAATGTTGCTTCACCAATCTGTGAAGAGGAAGAAAATAACTGAGCCAAAAAGTAGAGCTCTATATTTACCAGTCGATCTACGGTCGTACCCTCACTTGCTAGTGACCAAAAGAACAAAATCATGGCTGAAATGAGCTTCCTCTGCAGGGTGGCTGGGCTCTCAATCAGAGATAGAGGGAAGAGCTCGGAGTAGAGCCGTTGCTCCTCTGAGTCACCCACAGGCTGAGCCAAGATGTATGGAAAGCTATTGGGGCCACTACACGCACGTAATCTCGCGTGCTCAATGATAAATGTAGTGTGTTAAATGTTCAAAGCTGGCCAGACTGAACAAAGAATTAATGGGCCTGTAGCGGCTCGAATGGCGTTCCATAAAGACCTGCTGAAAAGAACAGGGAGTGCCTCGGGATCCTCCAGGCTGAGCTGGAGAATGTGGCCAGGGTGAGGGTAGGCTGGGCTTCCAGGTTGAGTCTGTTATTCCTACGATGTGGCGCTAAAAAAAGTGAAAGACAACAGAACAGGAATGAACAGAAACAGACAAGCAAGAAGTTGGCGGTTCACGTACCGGGCAGGTTTGAGGCGTGAATGGCTGGCCTTTCTGTGTGTAGTTTGCATGTTCTCCCTGTGTATGTGTGGGTTTACTCTGAGCACTTTGAGTACTCCAAGATTGTGCAGCAATCACAACAATCGCTGACACTTGATGCTCTGCTTCCTTGGTTAGGACGCATTACACACTCCACATTCAGCCCCGTCTGGAAAAAGTCAAAAGTAACCCTGTATGATTATTATTCACTCATCCTGGAGTGAATAAGATGAGGTCAGACGGTTTCCTTAGAGCGAAAGCGACCGTCTGATCCATGTGGATAGGATCATATGAGATAACAGCCATAATCAAAACAGGGACTTATAGACGTTTACTTTTTTGCATTAATTAGTCTCAGAATGTCTAATTTCCCTCATCATTATGTTTAAAACATGTTTTATCATTTCCTTCAGGATTTCGCTTTGTCGTAATCGCAACTATTTCTGCAAAATCGCCAAACTCTGAAAAATCATAATACACCTGCATCAACAGTCACACAATCCCAATCCCATACTTTCCCCAATTTCCCTCAACTGCAGCTACTGTCTCTTTAACTGAGTTAAAAATAACAGTAAATAAAACAAACATTTGTTCTGATGCTGCTGTGAGGAAACAATAACGGGGGTTCGAGCCATGCCAGGAGTCAGCTTGCCCATGACTGCAGAGACCAAAAACCACAGGGTGTCACCTGGACTCAGGAGGGACGGGCTTACATAAACACATAAAAGCCACCTGGTTGAAATGAGGGCCATGCACTATCCATCTAGGCCAGTCAGACCTCCACAGAAAGTATATGTGTACATATATCAGTCCCTACGATCACCTACAACTGTGTCATACCACAACAACCAGGTCTTAACTTCTGGTTTGAGATGAGTTTAGTGGTTAATTTCATGTGTAATGTGTGTGTGATCTTCAGCACTCGCTGGATCGATTTGCTGCCGAGTGTGAAGCGGCCGGGATGGGAATTAGCACCTCCAAATCCGAGACCATGGTCCTCACCCGGAAAAGGGTGGAATGCCCCCTACGGGTCAGGGACAGGGTCCTGCCCCAAGTGGAGGAGTTTAAGTATGTCGGGGTCTTGTTCACGAGTGAGGGAAGGATGGAGCCGGAGATCGACAGGCGGATCGGTGCGGCATCAGCAATAACTAGGACGCTGCATCAGTCCGTCGTGGTGAAGAGAGAGCTGAGCCGAAAAACAAAGTTCTCGATTTACAAGTCGATCTACGTTCCAACCCTCACCATGGTAACCAGGATCTACATTCCTACCCTTACCATGGTAACCAGGATCTACGTTCCTACCCTCACCATGGTAACCAGGATCTACGTTCCTACCCTCACCATGGTAACCAGGATCTACGTTCCTACCCTCACCTATGGTGACCAGCTGTGGGTGGTGACCGAAAGAATGAGATCGCGGGTACAAGCGGCCGAAATGAGCTTCCTCCGCAGGGTGGCTGGGCTCTCACTCAGAGATCAGGTGAGGAGCTCTGTCATCCGGGAGGAGCTCGGTGTTGAGCCGCTCCTCCTCCAGGTCGAGAGGAGCCAGATTGGGTCGTACGGGCATCTGGTCAAGATGCCCCCCGAGCGCCTCGCGGGCGAGGTGTTTTGGGCACGTCCCACCGGGAGGAGACCAAGGGGCAGACCCCGGACCCGCTGGAGAGACTATGTCTCACAGCTGGCCGGGGAACGACTTGGGATCCTTCCAGGTGAGCTGGAGGATGCAGCCGGGGAGAGAGAGGCCTGGGCTGCCCGCTTAAGGCTGTTGCCTCCGCGATCCGACCCCGGATCAAGCGGAAGATGACGGAACGGAATGTGTGTGTGAACAAGCTGTGGGTGCTCGTAGTGTCAGTAGGTTTACAGTAATCTACCAACAACAACATCCAGTTTTCAAAACTAGAGAGAAGGACGTGGAACCAAATCAGTACAAAGAAATCTCCGGGAATGTTCAACTGAACCACATGTTCAGAGAGGAGTTCAGTCAGTCACCTTCTTAACCGTCTATCTCTTATGGAGTTGCGGCAGCGGGCCTGGGAATGGAGCGGAACCCGGCTAATACGAACTGAACAGGTCGACAGTCTGTCGCAGAGCCACACACATGCAATCATACACACACTCATACCTAGGGGCAATCATGAAGCGGCCAATCAACCTAACATGCATGTTTTTGGAGGGTGGGAGGAAACCGGAAAAACCAACGCATACACGTGGCGAACATGCAAACTATACATAAAACTATATTAACAACACAACATCAGAATTACAGGGAAAATAAAACACTAACAAGGTTCATTTATTTAATTTTTTTAAGTTGGGCGTGCCAGATTAAATCATTTAATGGGCCGCATGTGGCCCGCGGGCCGTAGTTTGCTCATGCCTTGTTTAGACAATGAACAAATGAAAACAGGATAATTGAAGGTATGGATGAAGAATTAACTCACTTATCAAACTCACGCGACTTTCTTCATAAATCACAGATGTGACCAATCAGGTCAAAATCAGGCCCCAGCGATGACTCGAGGACTCAATATGGATCATCTAAATTAAGTGTTGCAAATGCAAGGATCCTCAAGTGACCCAGTAGCACCTGTAATTTACTCATACCGTTGTACAGTCAGGGTGGGCTTGCCCACAAGTAAAAGAATGTGAGGCCAACACCATGGCAACATCGTGACACAAACGGATGTGTCAGTGAAATAAAAAAATGTTCCTAACTGCTCAGCGGGAATTTATATCAGCCATTAGAGGCGGTCTAAGTAATTCCCAGTTTAAGGGGTGCCGAGCCAATCCTGGTAGATTCAAGGCGAGAGGCAGGATGCACCTCAAACAGATCACCAGTATGTCGCAGGTCCAAACAGGCAACAATCCACACACACTTGGGCTATTTTATATCAGCCAATCAACCTAACATGGATGTTTTTGAGGAGTGGGAGGAAACCAGGGAGAAAAAAAAAGAAAAGCCAGTGTTTCAAGCCTAGTCTCCAGCTGGGGCTAGAACCCCCGACCTTTCTTGTTGAGAGTTGAGACATTTTTAATAAAGTTTGCTTTTTAAAAGACTGCCCTTAACATCAGTCTTCAGTTTATTTAGCTTCTGTCTACAAGTGTAGATTTTTCCAGACGACAATTGCAGCTTCTGATTTTAGTTACACAATAGTCCAATCACATCACAGCCTTTATTTGCTTTGAAATAAGTTGGCATAAACTATGATTTGGGCATAGGCTCGCTTCATAAATGACGTACCTAATTTTTTTCTCATTTGTGAATGTTATTTAAGTTAATAACGACCAATCAGATGCACCGTTTGGCAACGTAGCAATGTTTAAACAGCTGAGGTTGATTTCACACGGAAAGAATCACCAGGGTTCTATTTTTAAAGGTCAGTTTGAACCTGATATCTTATGACCCACTGAGGAGATTTCAATGAGACTTGCCATGGTCAGTATCAGTATCAAATATAGATGAACTGATTTGGTTTTCAGGTTCATGCAGTCAAAAGAAGAAGTTATAATTTACATAGGCTGGGTGCAGGCATATTGGTTTGTGCTCTAGCTCAACCAGGAGGATTCTGAGGTGTTCCCTGTCCAGCTGTGAGACATAGTCTCCCCAGCAGGTCTTGGGTCTCATCCTGGTGGGCCGTGCTTGAAATACTTTACCAATGAGATCCTCAGGAGGCATCCTAACCAGATGCCCGGACCACCCCATCTGGCTTCTCCCTATCCAAGAGAGCAACGGCTCTACTGTGAGCTCCTTCTGGATGGCAGAGCTCCTCCTTCTATCTCTGAATGAGAGCCCAGCCACCCTGCAGAGGAAGGCTGTTTTGCCACTTGTATCCGCAATCTCGTTCTTTCAGTAACCACTCAAAGCTGGTTACCATGGTGAGGGTAGGAACGTAGATCCTGGTTACCATGGTGAGGGAAGGAACGTAGATCCTGGTTACCATGGTGAGGGTAGGAACGTAGATCCTGGTTACCATGGTGAGGGAAGGAACGTAGATCCTGGTTACCATGGTGAGGGTAGGAACGTAGATCCTGGTTACCATGGTGAGGGAAGGAACGTAGATCCTGGTTACCATGGTGAAGGTAGGATTGCAGATCCTGGTTACCACGGTGAGGGTAGGAACGTAGATCCTGGTTACCATGGTGAGGGGAGGAACGTAGATGCCGGTTACCATGGTGAGGGTGGGAACGTAGATCCCGGTTACCATGGTGAGGGTAGGATCGTAGATCCTGGTTACCATGGTGAGGGTAGGAACGTAGATCCTGGTTACCATGGTGAGGGTAGGAACGTAGATCCTGGTTACCATGGTGAGGGTAGGAACGTAGATCCTGGTTACCATGGTGAGGGAAGGAACGTAGATCCTGGTTACCATGGTGAGGGTAGGAACGTAGATCCTGGTTACCATGGTGAGGGAAGGAACGTAGATCCTGGTTACCATGGTGAAGGTAGGATTGCAGATCCTGGTTACCACGGTGAGGGTAGGAACGTAGCTCCTGGTTACCATGGTGAGGGTAGGATCGTAGATCCTGGTTACCATGGTGAGGGTAGGAACGTAGATCCTGGTTACCATGGTGAGGGTAGGAACGTAGATCCTGGTTACCATGGTGAGGGTAGGAACGTAGATCCTGGTTAACATGGTGAGGGTAGGAACATAGCTCCTGGTTACCATGGTGAGGGTAGGAACATAGCTCCTGGTTACCATGGTGAGGGTAGGAACGTAGCTCCTGGTTACCATGGTGAGGGTAGGAACGTAGCTCCTGGTTACCATGGTGAGGGTAGGAACGTAGCTCCTGGTTACCATGGTGAGGGTAGGAACGTAGCTCCTGGTTACCATGGTGAGGGTAGGAACGTAGATCCTGGTTACCATGGTGAAGGTAACTAGGAATGTTGCTTTTCTGTCTTAACTATATGTTGTTGTTACAGGAATGGAGCTCTCATCTGAAAACTGGCTTCCACGCTGAAAGCTGCTTACTGCTCCGGCAACAGTTAGTCCTTTTTTTTTTTCTTCCAACAACATTGATTTGAAACAGTTCCATAAACCGTTACACTCCAAATAAAAACTCTGTAAACACACTGATTGACTCTATTAGAATTTTCAGAGAATGGAAGTTTTTGCCAGTGTCGCTTATTTACAAAAAATTTTCTTGTCAAAAATTACTTTCACATCTCCAGTCAAACCAATTTTAAGGAATACTGTTTATAGGAATTGTTTTTTTTTTTCAAGTGTAAAAATGTGTCTCGTTGCTTCTGTTTTGTAATGACTACAGGTATCCAAAGTGGGACGGTGAACTACCACCACTGCAAAGGTACTTTTATTTGTTTTAAAGAAACAAAAAAAAAAACAGAAAAAAAAAGTTAATAAATGTAATTCTTTTCTTCATTTAGTTCCCCAAGTAGAAAAGATAGTAATTCACCATCAACTTTGAGACCACGATCCCGGGAACATTACTACAAAACAAGTTATGGCAGCCGATCTCCTTCCCGCTCACTCAGCCCTCCTCGCCAACATATCTTCTATAGCAGCAAACAACAAGTTCTTCACGGTCAAGGATACACCTGCGGGTTTGTAGAATTAAAAACATTTTAAAATGGTCACATAATTAAAATTAAAAATGGTAAGATTTTAAATGGTTCCTGGTCGCAGGTCTTTGTCTCATTCCCCTTCTCCACGGTACGGGGGTTCCACTTTTTCCCGTCATCGATCACGCTCAAGAAGCCATGACAGATATTCCCCTCCAGGCAGGGGAGATAGAAGAAGGTGAGGTTTTTACACGTTGAGATTTTGTTAAGATTTTTCGGTTTGCTTGGCTTGTAGCAGAAGATCTAGAACCAAGCCAGAAAGGGAGGTGAAGAACTTAAAACACACACTGAGACGAAGGCTGTTGTGCAACATTCCGTTCCGTTCCGTCATCTTCCGCTTGTTCCGAGGTCGGGTCGCAGGGACAACAGCATCAAACAGGCAGCCCAGGCCTCTCTCACCCCGGCTGCATTCTCCAGCTCACCCGGAAGGATCCCAAGTCGTTCCCCGGCCAGCTGTGAGACACAGTCTCTCCAGCGGGTCCGGGGTTTGCCTCTTGGTCTCCTCCCGGTGGGATGTGCCCGAAACACCTCGCCTGCGAGGCGCTCGGAATGCCCGAACCACCCCATCTGGCTCCTCTCGACCTGGAGGAAGAGCGGCTCGACACCGAGCTCCTCACGGATGGCAGAGCTCCTCACCCGATCTCTGAGTGAGAGCCCAGCCACCCTGCGGAGAAAGCTCATTTCGGCCGCTTGTACCCGCGATCTCATTCTTTCGGTCACCACCCACAGCTGGTTAGCATGGTGAGGGTAGGAACATAGATCCTGGTTACCATGGTGAGGGTAGGAACGTAGATCCTGGTTACCATGGTGAGGATAGGAACGTAGATCCTGGTTACCATGGTGAGGATAGGAACGTAGATCCTGATTACCATGGTGAGGGTAGGAACGTAGATCCTGGTTACCATGGTGAGGATAGGAACGTAGATCCTGGTTACCATGGTGAGGATAGGAACGTAGATCCTGATTACCATGGTGAGGGTAGGAACGTAGATCCTGGTTACCATGCTGAGGGTAGGAACGTAGATCCTGGTTACCATGGTGAGGGTAGGAACGTAGATCCTGGTTACCATGGTGAGGGTAGGAACGTAGATCGACTTGTAAATCGAGAGCTTTGTTTTTCGGCTCAGCTCTCTCTTTACCACGACGGACCGATGCAGCGTCCTAGTTATTGCTGATGCCGCACCAATCCGCCTGTTGATCTCCCGCTTCATCTTTCCTCCACTCGTGAACAAGACCCTGAGATACTTAAACTCCTCCACTTGGGGCAGGATCCTTTCACATGTTGTGCAACATGTGAAATGTATTTAATCAGTAGACTGACTCAATGAATTAACAATATTTACAAAATGAAATAAATGAATTGTCGAAGCATCAAGATACAGCAGGTGGCAGTATAGATCAGAAAAGGTTCATTGATCTAATCTCGCATTTCGACCCTCCAACAGGTCCCGGTCTGGTTCTCCTTCTCGGTATGACAACCCTCAATTCTCTCGCTGCCGATCACGCTCGAGAAGCAGCGAGAGAAAAATTTCTCTGAGAAAGAGTGAATGGAAAAGGTCCTCCTCATGGAAAAGCAATTCTGGGTCGTCATCATCATCGAGAAGGCGGAGCCGAGACAGTTTATCGCCGCGACGGAGCAAAGACGGACCAATGTCCAGCAAGAGAAGCTGGGGTCGATCCTCCTCACCGGGAAGGAGGAGTCAAGCAAGCTCATCCCCGAACAGGGGGAGCCTGGGGAGATCGCCACTGAGGAGGCGGAGCTTTGACAGATCACCGCCCAGAAGGCAGAGCACAGAGGGATCGCCACTGAGACGGTGCTACCTTGAGAGATCGCCTCCTAGAAGGCGCACTCTAGACCGATCGCCTCCTAGTTGGCGCAGCCTGGATAGATCGCCTCCAGGTTGGCGCAGCCTGGATAGATCACGTCCTGGTTGGCACAGCCGAGAGCAATCGCCTCCTAGAAGGCGCAGCCTGGACAGATCGCCTCCCAGAAGACGCAGCCTGGACAGATCGCCTCCCAGAAGACGCAGCCTGGACAGATCGCCTCCCAGAAGACGCAGCCTGGACAGATCGCCTCTCAGAAGGCGCAGCCTGGACAGATCGCCTCCCAGAAGACGCAGCCTGGACAGATCGCCTCCCAGAAGACGCAGCCAGGATAGATCCCCTCCCAGAAGGCGCAGCCAGGACAGATCCCCTCCCAGAAGGCGCAGCCTGGACAGATCGCTTCCCAGAAGACGCAGCCTGGACAGATCGCCTCCCAGAAGACGCAGCCAGGACAGATCCCCTCCCAGAAGACGCAGCCTGGACAGATCGCCTCCCAGAAGGCGCAGCCCGGACAGATTGCCTCCCAGAAGACGCAGCCAGGACAGATCCCCTCCCAGAAGACGCAGCCAGGACAGATCGCCTCCCAGAAGACGCAGCCTTGACAGATCCTCTCCCAGAAGGCGTAGCTTAGAAAGATCGCCCCCCAGAAAGCGCAGCCTTGAAGTATCGCCACCCAGGAGGCATAGCTCTGATAAATTACCGCACAGAAGGCATAGCCCTGAGAGATCGCCACTAAGAATGCCCAGCCTTGATGGATCCCTGCCGAGAAGGCACAGCTTTGACACTTCGTCCTCTCCTAAAAGAAGTTGTGAGAAATTTTCGCCGCCAAAAAGGGAAAGAAGCCCCGAGAAGTCAGGGTTATCAAGACCAAGAATCCAAGAGAAGTCTTCATCACCTCAAAGGAGCGACTATAAAAGGTCTTCATCTCCGAAAAAAAGTCTCAAGAAATCAGCGACGTCAAAGAAGACCGATTTGAGGAAAGCGTTACCAAAGAAACTTGAGCAAACACTCCCGTCAAAAAAGAATGTAAATAAGCCCGTTTCTGATAAAAACCTCGGCCAATCGACATCGAAGAAGAAGCCAGAGAGGTCTACGTTAAAAACGAAGAGTGAAGAAAAGAAAGCACCACCGAAGAAAGACCTTAAAAGAAAGATGGAACCAGAAAGCACTTCATCTCAACAAAAGAAGGCTAAAAAAGTTGATGATCTCACAAAGAAACTCCTGCAGAAATCAGGTATTAAAAACTTGGATTGTTATATTGTAATGAGTCCAAATAATCATGGTAATAACTAAAATTTTATTGAATCTGTTCGTGTAGCCGTGCAGTCATTAGCCGAGCAGCCCAACATGGAGGAAATCATTAAAGCTGTGATTTCCGCTACGCTGGCGGAGCTGGCTACCACGTCTTCTCCACCCATCCCGAGCAAAAAGAGAAAGAGTTCCTCCTCATCGTCTTCTAAAGTGGCTTCTTCACGCCCATCTGAAGCAAAGCAGACTGACAAGCATTCTGAATCCCATTCCAGTTCAGGAGAATATTCTCCTTCAAAACCTAAAGTAAGTTGTTTTGTAAAGGTTTTCTTCCATCCTTATTCGGTCTGCAGAATCCAGCGAGGGTTACAGGGTTCATCCCAATTAAAATGAACTTTTCAGCACATTGGTTGAAAAACACTGCTTTAGGAATGATTAGAATCAGAAGTCAGCAGCTGTCTTCTCACCTGCTCAGTTGTGAAAGTCATTGTTAGGGTTGCTGGTGGGACGAATGGGACAGTACATCAGAAGAGAGTGATCAGGACAAGACATTAGACAAGGCTAGAGTCTATTGATGGTCCGTTTGGAGAAGAAAGGAAGGGAGGAGGTGGTATAGAGTGGCCGGTCGTAGGCTTGTTAGAGGTGTGAACTGGGCACTCTGAAATAAATCTATTGAAGAACTGATTTTGCTCGTTCACCCCTTCCACGCTGCCATTCACTCCTTCACTGCTGTTTGGTCTGAAACCAGGTATCGTTCTCGATCGTAGAATTAGTTCCAGTAATGATGCTGTAATGTTTTAACCATTTGAAAGCGCTTTAGATTGAATACTTTTAATGGCAGCAGGTTTGTGTAGGTTTTACAGACCTGTCTGCGTGACATCATCAGTGTCTGAACATACCCGGCTTCACTATGGAACTAAAGATGGTGGACTGCTACTGCTGTTCCACCACAGTGAAGGCTGGTAGTTGCCATCAAGATGTGGAGCTTTTAGAGACAGTTTAAGATCTCATTATGATTCACTGGAGCTGAAAAACATTGTCGCCACAGTAACCCACACTCCGCCAAACGCAGAACCATCATGTATTCCACCCACGATTGTTCCAGCTCTATTCCACCAAACAGCAGTTCACCCAGCTCTTCTAAAGCTGTTTGGAGCTCCCTCTTGGACTGCTTGGAGCTTTACTGTATCTAAAGCTGTATTTTTTTCTGTTTCTGCAGGTACGTAAAGCGTTAGCCCCAACCTTTTTAAGATTCAAAGGATGTTTTGATACCATTTGTCGCAACGACGTCGTTGATGCAATGGAGGTCTACGGAAAAACCAAGACTGTTCTGATTTTGAAGTCGACAAATGAGGTATGTATGCAAGAGAGGAAACACCATGGAAGTAAACATAAGGCTAGGACTGTTTTAATAAAGCTACCGTATTTTCTGGACTATAAAGCGCACCTGTATATAAACTGCATCTGCTCTATTTTTAAAAAAAAAATTTAAACAAAGACATACAAGCCGCATCCACAGATGCCACAAGCCACAGATATTTATGTTTTTAGATTAGATATTTACTACAGGTACAAAACCATTTTGAATCTCACCACTTGTCATCCAAGTCTCCCACTCAACCCGGAGTGCAACTTTAAATGCCCTGTTGACGCAGATGTCAAGTGGCTGCAAATACTTGGTTGTACCTCCAGGAATCACAACTGGAATTGAGTTTTTTTTCTTGATCGCTGCTTTTACAGAGTCTGTGATGTGAAAAAAGCCCTTCCCGCTGCCTCCTTCAGCGTCTCACTATAGACTCATTGACGCTTAGCTTCTGAGCAGCAACGCGGTTTCCTTCCTGTATAGCGACATCAATGGCCTTCAACTTAAAACTGGCATCATACGAACTTCTTGGTGTGGGTTCCATGATGAAGGGGTGAAGAAGATAATAGGATTGGATATTTGTCGTCCTTCTATCTGCTTCTACCGGTTATATCTGCTAAAGAGGAAGTAGCGTCTTCTTCTTTGCATTTATTTTATCTTAGTTTTGATTCTAGTTCCGGTTAGAGCGCCCCTAGCGGTGAAAAAAAAAAAAAATCCACAGAATAGCTGCTCCTTTTTATTAGCCGCATGGTTCAAAACCAATGAAAAAAGTAGCGGCTTATAGTCCAGAAAGTACGGAAGCTTTTTTTAAATCACCGGGAGGAGACCAAGAGGCAGACCCCGACCTTCTAGTGAGAGACTATGTCTCACAGCTGGACAGGGAACACCTCAGGATCCTCGCAGGTGAGCTGGAGGATGCAGGCATGGTGCGTCTGTGGTTGTTGCCCCTGCGACTCGGGCACGGATAAATGGAAGACGCCAGAACGGACTGTTTTAATGCGGTTTACACTTTATTCTCGGCCTCAGATGAGATTTACACTTTGTCATGCACACCTCCCTGGGATGTGGGATGGTACTAACTAAGCGACCAAGAGGAGAGAATTCAATGTTAAAAAACAAGAAGTGAAACCGAAAAAAAATGTATTATTAACTAAATTTAAAATTAGTACCAGAATAATTTCATCCCTGGAAGGAAATTGATTAAATTAGCTCCCATTGCTCCCACCAATGGGGGAGCAACTAAGGGGTTAGGTGTCTGCTCCAGGTACCCTATGGGATTCAAACCGGGTTTTCCCTGTGCAAGGACATCCACTCTACCACTGAGCTGACGCCTGTCCTTATTCACCATAGGGCTCAGACTCCCTGCACACACTCTAACAATCAGAGCATCACTGCCAACTACTGTAGTGGACGTACAGCTACAATTTATTCCAGTACGGTAACAAAAAAAAAAAAGGAATGCTCACCTGGACGTGGGGTTGCGCCCCTGTTATTTAAAGGGCCCATCTCATGTAAAATACCTCTTCACATTGTATCCTCTGCACATACACACGCAAAATGTGGGGTTTGCAACATGCATTACACCATAGTTATGAAAATATGTTGATTTGGTGGAGCGCAGTCACAGACCCGGAACTATGAAAGACCGGGTATCGCTCATCCCCCCGCCCGTCCTGAGAAAGTACAAGCTCCGCCCTCTGCTCTCACTGAGCCGCTATTCCTCCGCCCATCTCTGAGCGGGAGGGGGAAGGCGGGCGTAAACCCGTGCGTAGCTACAAAAAGCGTGTTTCAAGCAAGAAAATAAAAAAGACGCAGAGCAGCGAACCAGCCTGTATATCGGACGTTGAAAGCGGGTTTGTGAGGGCGTAAGGCCGGAGCGGAGGCGGGTGAGGAGGGCGGGCGGGTGGTGAGGAGGGAGGGGGGCGTGGCTACGTCAAATGTGTCATACTTTAGACATCTGCTCATTGGTTGTTTTGTCTGAGCGTTCCAGAAATCCACAGAAAAACGGTCTAAATCAATCTAGAAAGACACACACACACACACACACACACACACACACATATACAAGGTCCGGACATCACTCTTACAAGGTAGAAAACTCTTGAAAGTCCATTTTGCATGAGATGGGCCCTTTAAGAAGCATTGCACCAGTGCCTCATTCGTACATCAGTAAGTTCCTAGTCTCTGAATCTTGTTCACTGACCTTCAAAATAAAAGTCTGTCTGATTCTATGGCGTCACAAAGTGAACGTCGAATAAAAATAAAACAAAGATTTCAAACAAACCGAGTCTTACTTGATTAAAAGTAGTGTAGAACCCTTTCAAGCTCAGTCACATACAGATAGGGCTTCACTCCTTATTGTTGACGTATTCGTATGAACTCTAACGTCTTCTTCTTCGTTTGCTGATGTAGGCATCCGTGTGTTTTGAGAGAGAAGAAGATGCAGAGAAGCTGAAGAGTGTGAAAACCCTGAATGTGAAGGGGACGACCCTCACTTTAGTGACAAAAGAGGTAAAAATCCTTCCAAAATGTTTTAATCTATGGTAAATATTTCTCTTAAGATAACTGTATTAATCAACATACAGGATGATGCATGTGAGAGTTCAAGTTCCAGTGTCGAACAAACGGTCCCTCTGAACCAGTAAGTCATCCTTTTATTAGAATTCTTTCTTCTGTTTTTTACCATCTGGGTTAAAAACTTGTTAAAATTTTCAATGAACTGAATTTGTTTCATAAAGAATGTTTTCAAGTTTTTCAAACTATTTTTTCCCACAGAAGTTCATCAACTCCCGGTGGTCAAACAAGTGATTCATTCTCTTCTGAAAATCTCGCCGTCCTTCCTTTAAAAACTCTTCTATCGATGCAGAAAAAACTTAAAAACAACCAACTAGTAACGAAAGCAAAATCTCTGGTTTCAAAAGCAAAAACTGCTTCAAGCAAACAGAACGTAAAGTCAAGTGTTATTTCAACTAAAGCCAGACCGGTTTTATCAAAACCCAAAGCTTTGAAAGTCGGCGGAGGCAAGAAGAAAATGATTAAACGTAAAGAAAAGACGACCAAAGAATCTCAGTTAAACATGAGACCAAAGACACCAGATGGTGAAAAATTAACGGAAGCATTTGAAGACAAAGAGATATCCACAAAGAGAAAAACCCCAGAAGCTTCATCTACCATTTTAACAGCTGGAATTGGACCGGACAATGAAGTCGCAATGAGCAGCTGTTCTTATGATAAAATAGATGAACAGCAGTCAAAATTGGTGCAAATTCAACCAAAGGAGAGCCACCCGAGTGTCGGACTAGAAGAAATAAAATTAGATGAAAATCAGATGAAAACCTCTGATGCTTTGAAAGAAAAAGAAATGAAAACAGAAAATCAAATGTCCGAAGTGATCCTTGGAAATAAAACAAATGTCCTTCAGATTGGAAACACGAAAGCTCCTGGAAATAAAGAAGTGAGTACAACGGATGAAATCAAAGTGATGAATAAGACCGAATCTCAGAAGGCTGGAGAAAATATTCCAACACATCAAATGAAATCCATCACTTCTTCTAATAATGGAACAAAAAAAACAGAAGATAAACATTCCTCAACAACTAAACACAATGAGACTTCAGTCACATTTACTCCGGGAAATACAAATACTTCACAACCTAAACCCGACGAGACTCCACAACCGTCCACTTCAAAACCGGCACATACTGTTTGCCCACTTTTTAAACAAAAAGAAACTCCTGTTTTATCCGTCTCAGGAGTTAAAACTTTAGGTGACAGACATCGACAAGATGCTCCGAGGGCTTCACCAGCTTCAAAGACGACTCTTTCACGATTCATCACAGAAGTTAAAACTGTGATCAACGTTGGTAAACTGGCAGATACAAGTGCCGTGCCCACTGAAACTAAAACTGTGGGCGTTGCACAAAAACCGGGAGAAACAAATTCTACACAAACTAAACTGGATGGAGGTGGATCTGGTGCAGTGGTTAGAACTATGGAAAGACTCTCAGTCACCACTTTGAAGAAGCAAGCAGATCCAAATGTAAAGGCTCAAGCTGAAAAAGGTAAGTCTGAAAATTTTGTTTCCCACCTTGTTTTTATGTGAATTAGCGCCTCCAAATCCGAGACTATGGTCCTCGCCCGGAAAAGGGTGGAATGCCCCCTGCGGGTCAGGGACAGGGTCCTGCCCCAAGTGGAGGAGTTTAAGTATCTCGGGGTCTTGTTCACAAGTGGAGGAAGGATGGAGCGGGAGATCGACAGGCGGATCGGTGCGGCATCAGCAATAACTAGGACGCTGCATCGGTCCGTCGTGGTAAAGAGAGAGCTGAGCCGAAAAGCAAAGCTCTCGATTTACAAGTCGATCTACGTTCCTACCCTCACTGATTTTTTAGGCTTATTCTCAGGTTTCAATAAAAACCAAAACAACAAAACTTGTTCTTCTCTTCTAAAGATTCATCAGCTGGCATCAACAATCAGGCAGCCACCAGCTGTCCGTCCGCTGGCTCCACAGCGGTGGCTACGACTGTACCTAACGCTCAAAGACCTAACGCTCAAACACCGGGCGCAAAGCTGAAGACCGACTGGGAGAGGATAGACATGCGCCTTAATCTAAACAAATTAAGTAAGACATTTTCTACCTGAAGTTTATTCACATTTTTTTCTTTAATTATATTCTAATCTTGATCCTTTATTTTCTTTCTTAGACTGCTTTTCGATGGCAGCTATCGTATCACCCAAAGTAAGTTTTACTCTAAACTGTTATAAATGGTTGGTGGGTTACAGATTTATACCCTGTTATTATTTAATCTTAATATCATGTTAAAACAACACATTAGATTTTAAACTAGATGTTCTAACGTGGCTTAACGTCGATTCAGTCTCAAAACCAGACTATTTTGGAACGAACAAATCATCATAATGATTTTAAGCATCATGAGTCAGATCAGGATGGTTTGGACATGTGGACAGAGAGAGAGAGTACATCAGAAGAAGAATGCTGGATTTGGAACCACCAGGAAAGAGGACTAGAGGAAGACCAAAGAGGAGGTTCATGGATACAGTGAAGGAAGACATGAAGATAGTTGGTGTGACCGAAGAGGATGCAGGAGACAGGGTTAGATGGAAGAAACTGACTTGCTGTGGCGACCCATGAAGGGAAATGATGGTAGAAGAAGAAGTCAGATCAGGATCCCAAGTTTTATGTAAACCTGCCCTGCTTTAGGATCGGTAGGAGGAGCAGCTGACTCCCACAAATCATTATGTTCTTCCAGAAGTCCGTGTAGTCCCTCATTCATCCAGGAGTGATCCATAGTAGAAAAAGTTTCAAAATTTTTCTGGACAGTTTAATTCTTGATCGAGACGTTTCGACTTCCATCCGGAAAACACACTTTTGAGGACAGTGAGGTGAAGATTCTAAGTAGAGAGAAAGGATGGTTTGAAAGAGGGGTGAAGGAAGCCATCTTTTTGATGAAACAGAATCCCTCACTGAATCGGAGTGGAGGCGTTAGATACATTCTGCCCGGGATTTACTGCAGCATTCTGAAGCCCTGGACTAAGGATGACACCTCGTGACTCAGATTCACGTCTCTCGTTAGCAGGAGTTTCTATTCACTAGGCTTTTAGCATTTTATAATAGGTTCGTTTACTGGTCTGTGGCTACAAAAGGAGCCATTCACAGCCATCATAGGTAACACAGGCTCATTGGTCGAGCCCTTCTTACTATTTTTTTTACCTTTTACTCAGGTTAGTATAAATAGATCCATTTTTCAGTCCATTTCATTCAGATTGAAAATGATTTCCGGATGGAAGTCGAAACGTCTCGATCAAGAATTAAACTCTCCAGAAGACTTTTTTGAAAGTTCTTCCAGAAGGTCTGATGCGAGGACGGGACCACATCTTGTGGATCCAAACAATAGAATTACAGCCTGTCCAGAAAAACAAGGAATTGGTCAACGTGATCTCTACTCATCTATTGATTAAGTAATTATAAGATTCAGAGTCGTCGTGGAAGGAACTGGACGTTTACCTCTAAAATTTGTTTTCAAAATCTTTGTGAAACGGTATTAAGTTAATACCAAAATGGGACTGACTCAAGATTCCTGTTGATGAACCGGGTGTGTGTGGTTCCTGCCTAAACCTCACTACTCGTTCTATTTACAATGTCTTTATTACTTTCTCTGCATCCTTTTTACCAAGAACCGAAGCTACAGAGCAGGTCTGTAACTCAAAATGGAAACAAATCAACCTGGGGATCAATCACATGTTACCCGTGTTTGAACACTTAAATAAGTTTATTTAAAACTAGAGCTCAGTGACTTACTGTTAATCAGATCAAAGCAGCCTCAATCCTGTAGTGCTGATTTAACCATGTCCTGAAATGAACACCCTGCTGGGCCTGGGGGAAGGGAATGAGGAGGAAGGGGAAAAACCTTGACAATTCTTTTAATAAAACACAGAGCTCTTGGCTCATTTATTTTTTTATGTCAAGCATAAAAAGGGTGGAATGCCCCCTGCAGGTCAGGGACAGGGTCCTGCTCAGGTGGAGGAGTTTAAGTATCTCGGGGTCTTGTTCACAAGTGGAGGAAGGATGGAGCGGGGGATCGACAGGGGGATCGGTGCGGCATCAGCAATAACTAGGACTCTGCATCGATCCGTCGAGCTGGGCCGAAAAGCAAAGCTCTCGATTTACAAGTCGATCTACGTTCCCACCCTCAAGAATTTCCCGTTTAAGGCTGTTGATCCTGCAACCCAGCCCCGGATAAGCCGAAGAGGATGGAGTGGAACAGAAGGTTACAAATTTTGAAACAACAGCTAAACCACTGATTTAGAGAATGTGAAAGAAACTAAGTTTTTTCTAAATAGCCTTCCTCTGTCCGTAATGACCAGCCTGACAACCCACCCTACCCCAACTCCCTACGGGAGTTTGAATCCCTCAGTTTTTTAAGAGGGTTCGTTGTGTCATAGTGGTGTGTGTGTCACATAAAAGGCAGGGAGTCTGGCTCTTCCTTCTTCAGCCTTAGCGACACCTGTTGCATTAGTTCACAGGTGTCGAAGTCCGGTCCTCGAGGGTCAGTGTTCTGAAGGTTTTCCATGTGTTCTTGCATCTACATTTCTGATCCAGGTTAATCAGTCATTGTGCCAAATTTTATTGGCTGTTGATTTCACTTTATGTGCATCATCAGCTGGATTGAACCAGGTACACATAGAAAACCTTCTTGAGGACTGGAGATTGAGACCTCTGCTCTAGTTGATAACTAACAGTTGCCCTCAGCTTGATCTATGGCGAGCTGTCAGCTCAAACCCTCCCCTGCAACAGATGTGGCTGAACCACAGACACGTTTGACACGGGCCCGGTTCTAGGCATGGGCAAGGGTGGGCAGTGCCCACCCAAACTGATGGCTTGCCCACCCAATCAAAAAGTCACAGAGAATGAGCAGCATCCTATTGGGTGTTTTTAAACACAAATAAATGTTGCGTTACATACACAGGCCTATAGCACTGTTTGGTCACGCCCCCTTGCCTTTTTGACATAAATACACAAGTTGTTAATTTTTCCACACTCTGCTGCTCAAAAGCACACGTTGACTTCTGACTGCGGAACTCTGATTCCCTGGTTTTCCTCTTAGCGTTTGGGTAACTTGATATTTTTTTTCTTCAAGCCTGTAGTCAAGCCCACGCCCAGCGGCTCTGCGGCTCGCTCGGACACTAGTGGTGTGACAGACAGCCGTCAATCGGGCTCCGCCGCCATAGACACGGCTGGCTCGGCGGGCTTCATGGAGGGTGTATTTAGTCACACAAGCACCACAAACATCAGCCCCTCTGTCAATTGTTCACAAGTCCAACCTCAACAGGCCGTTACACCCCCGGACTATGCCGGTACGGGTCTTTCCCTTACCGCCCCGACGCAGCCCGTGTTAGCTAGCTACCCAAAACGCGCATTTGGCGGTACATTTCGTTGGTTTAACCCGGCCTGGTACCGCACTACACCCTGGCTGGAGTATTCTCTGGCTATGCTTCACAATAGAAAAAGAAATCTGGTGATTTTGGCCCACGAAAAGACCATTACAAGTAAATTAGACATGGATGAATTTGTGACAATTTTTGCAAAAAAAGTAGGCGACTGATGCTGTAGAAGTTTTCCTGTTATCTTATATATGCATCAAAAACAATAAAAAGACAAAAAAAAAAAAAAAACAATATACACACACATACATATAATTCAGCCTCAGAGAGATGCAAGGGCACCTTCTGTGATGGTCCCAAGCCCACAAATTGAAGAGGGTATTTATGTGTTTTTTGTTCGCCCACCTTCAAATGTATTCTGCCCACCCAAAGTTTGAGAGCTAGAACCGGGCCTGGTTTGACATCTTAAAATGATCATCCAAAAATATTTGATATCTCAAAAAGAACATTCAAGTATTCCATCAAAGAAAACAAATCAGAATAAAAAGCACAAAAGCAAAGCCAAGCCTTCAAAATTTTTGAGAACAGTGACCCACCCATCATCCTGACAAAGAACTCTTTGTTTGTGTACAATCTTATAAAAAAAGATTCAAGCTTCCAAGCTCACACCACTCAACTTGTAGCGATGGATCAGATTGATAACTTAAAGTTAGATTATAATAAGTTGAATTGGATCATTTAACTCCACGTTTAATCTCAGATGTAAAATCAAAAAGGCAGAATGTTCACACAGACAGCTGAGAGTCTGAACCTGCTATGATTCTTCTGTTAGCCTGACAGATAGGATTTCTATGTTTGGACTCATCAGGACAAGGTGTTGGACAGTCAGCTGGAGCTGCAGGTCAAAATGAAGGAGGTTATTGTGTTATTATATTATATTCTGTTGGTCACGGGAACAGCTGCGGTATCTTCTGATGTACGCCAGCTTGGCTCTTAACTGTTTCGCTGTTACATTTGATATTTAAGTTTGGTGCTACTGAAGTGGGTATCGTCAAAAAGGCATTTAAAAAGATTTTCTTAAATCTGCTTCAGGATTCAAAATGGAGAAATGGAATTTTAGTAACTTCTACACTCCTTAGAAACAGGAGTTGGACAGGATTGGCATCTTTATCAATGCAATCTGTTTCTTCACTTATCTGCTCCTCCCCTGTTTTTTCATGCTGATAAACAAACAGAGCATTCTTACTGAAGGGGTGAAAGTTTGGCTTTACCTACAATTGTTACAGACTTCTTTTGTTGGGAATCACCCAGCCATCTGTTAGGATTTTGCCTGCATTCATTTAAACCTGAAACGTCCCAGCCGTCTTGTGATTTGTGGGTGTTGACTTTGTCTGTGACGTCGGTGGTGCTGGCCTTTATTCTAGGACAGGGGTGGGCAAACTTTTTGGTTTGCGGGCCACATTGAGTTCCAACATTTGACAAAGAGGCCGTAACAGATCCCACCTCAATGGGATCTGGAGAAAACATGTGCTTTAATTTCCAATGAAAACGCAGAAAAGCATTTACAACAAAATGCAAGGATGAAACAGTTTAGCTGTCAGTCTGTTGAGCGTGTTATATTTGATCTGGGTATGGAAAGCAGTCAGGGCCAATACAGACACGTAAAGAAGTGCTAGATATTACATCAAGCACCTCAAATTTCAAATGAAGCACGAGCGCTTAAAAAACATGCATTTGGTGCACTAAATGTAAAACGTAGGTTTGAAATCTTAATGTGCTTGTTGACGAGCGTGTATGCCCGATGGCTTTCCATTGTTGTTTCTTTGCGCTCCTGCTCCTCAGCCTGAAGGTGGGGAGGTGGCTCAGCAATCCTTTTATAGGGTTGTGCGCACCCAAAATAAACCAATCAAACTTGTGAAGATGTCCAGAAATGCTGAGGGAGTGGATATGGCTGCATGCTCTTATCTGCGTCCTGGGAGGCTGGAACTGTTAGGACCACCATCTGCAGATGGTCTGGAGCGGCTGATGGGATCATCTAAAATCGTTGTGTCCCATAATCCAGAGATTGTGGAGAACAACAGCAACAAGATCCCGGTTCATAATTACATGTGGCTGCACCAGAATGGTCTGTATTTTATTCGCTCCCTTCCAGTTAACCCTAACATCCTGGGAAATGGCAACTTTTACTTCACCTGGGTGAAGCCTCTAGCCTGGAAGGAGTACATGGATCGTGTTGGTGTGGACCTCACAATGTGCACTCCTGTTGGTTATAGTGAGAACACAGGCATGGTCCATCCGGGATTTTCCTAATATTTTATGGGGGGATGTGGAAAAGGTCTGGACAGTTTTTAAGGTGAAATGCTTGAATGATCATTTTTTGAAATGTTTTGTTAAACTTTAAGTTATTTTGTACAAGCGAATTTAAGGATGTAAGCAAAGCGTGACAGCTGCTCGATCAGGAAAGCCTGAGGATGATAGATCTGTAGCTACATGCAGCTCTTCATCAGAACCCTTTATAACTAGAGGAATTCAGACGTGAAGTTAGAAGGTTAGGGACTGCTTTAACCTCCTGTCAGGGCTTCAGGTTTAGTTAAACATTTCTAAGTTTTCAACACCTTGTATCACTCTTTCTCGTTTTTGCTGTTTTTATAAATTTGTAATCTGTTTTTACATAAAACCAATAAAAGAGTACAGAATTTTGTGCCCAACTAAATATTTGCCTAAAGTCTTTATTTATTGAGATGAGGAATCCCTCAGATTCAGTGGGGTGTTAGTATAGCTGTTTAAGAATACAGTTGAATCAGCAACGCAGGATCGAGGCTGCATTGATCTGATAAACGGTAAGTCAGTGATTCTAATTCATTCTTAAGTGTTCAGCACGGGGAACGACTGGTTGATTTGTTTCCATTTTGAGTTACAGACCTGCGGTAGGTTTTGTCCCTGGTAAATAAATATTGGGGAAGTAATAGAGAAACAGAACGGCTGTGAGGTTCAGAGTCTGGTCTGGTTTTGGAATTCTGATCTCAAATTTTGAAACTGAATGGCAGCAAAAACTACGGAAGATCAAGATATTTTTCTATGTATTTGACTTGGATCATTTAAACTTTAAAAAGCACTGATCGCTTCATACTTATGTTTTAAATGTTCTATGAAGTAATTCAGTGATCTCTGTTCTTTAAGCTTTTCGCTCTCGACTCAACGCTGATTTTGATATGCAACCTGCCGCCGTACGACACCTGCTGCTACACGGAGTCCGAAGTTGCAAATCTTCTCCATAATTTTGGATTTGAATATGCCGACGACAACATCTACATCATTCCACAAAGATGTACGGTAAGCACCGGCTTATAAATCAGCATCAGTTCGGTGATTTATACTCTGGCCAAAAAAAAAGAAAAAGTCACCACCAAAACAAACGGTCTCATATTTTGTTGAACTGCCTTTAGCTTTGATTACGGCACACATTCTCTGTGGCATTGTTTTGATAAATATCACAAGATTAAATTCCATCCAGTGTTGCATTGATGATGCATCACTATACATGATGGGTGCATCACTTCACCTACCTCTCTTACCCTGATGCGCCCATCACCCTGGACTCATCAGACCACATGACCTTCTTCCATTGCTCCAATGTCCGAGCCTTTTTTTTTCCGGTTAGCCTCGCTGATCGGGGTTTTCTTAAAGCTACACAGCTGTTCAGTCCCTACCCTTGAGTTCCCTTCACCCTCTTCAATTTGACCTCACCACACGTTAAAGTGATCGTCGATCACAATCATTCAGGATTTTTGTCCGTGCACATTTCTTCCTGGAAGACGATGAGTCCCTACTACACTTCCAGATCTTAACCCAATCATCTTCTGCGATGTTCCCTCCTCTTGATGCCGGCCAATGACGTGACCCTTCTCAAACAGACAAACCTCGTTTCTACAATCACAGGATGTGTCTCTCGACATGATTGTTTTGGAAACGAGAAGCAACTCATGGCACCAGTTGGGGTTAAATAACTTGTTGCCAGCTGAACGATAATCACCCATCACCCATCCAATAGGATTCACATACCTATTTGCTTAGTTAAATTCAGATGGCGACTTTTTTTTTTTGGCCAGACAGTGTATAAAAACACAAGTCATCTTACTCATGAAACCGTTTATTACTTTCTTCTCTGGCTGTTACCATGGCAGCAGTTTACAAGACTATACATGAAGATTTTGACTGGTTGCATTGGCATAGAAATGTACATCTGTTTATGATGCTGTGTATAAAATAAATATGGCTGCTTATAATTGTAAGTTCAAGTTTTCTGGATTTGTTAAAAAAACAAAAAATTTAGATTGCCATGTTTGTGACAGAATTGTTCAAAATTGGGTGGCTGGGTTCTCTCTCAGAGATAGAGCGAGGAGTTCTGCCATCTGGGAGGAGTTCAGAGTAGAGCCGCTGCTCCTCCTGGTTGTGAGAAGCCAGATAGGGTGCTTCGGGCATCTGGTTAGGATGCCTCTGTCTCTGGTGAGGTGTTTCGGGCACATCCATTCAGAAGGAGACTGAGTTGCTGACCCTGGACCTGCTGGAGAGTCTATCTCTCACAGCTGGACAGGGAACACCTCAGGATCCTTCTGGGTGGGCTGGAGGATGCAGTCGGGATGAGGGAACCCTGGGTTTCCCTTCTGAGGCTGTTGCCCCGCAACCCAATAGAACGAAATGTTCAAAATTGAGAAAAAAAAAAAAAGAATATAAAAATTGGGCTAACAACAAAGTGATGGCCACGTGCAGCTTGAACGTGTTTAGAATTACTTTTGTGCTTTTTCTTTTTAGGCCTTTGCTTTGATGCCAACTGTGTGGACGGTGCAAAAAATTGTGAAGGCGTCGCTGAACCAGCAACTCGTTTTCAAACAGCGCAAACTCCAACTGAGGGTGGTGAAAAGTGACGTTGTCATGACACCGGTAAATATGCAAAAGCAAAGCCATGCTTTACTTTTGTTCATATCTTTTTTTTCTTTTAAAGATCCCGTCTCGTGCCAAATCAACTTTTCAGATGATTGGTTTTTAGCATGACGTTTTTTTACTAACTGTGGCACTACTTCTGCCTCCTCTCAAGAAACAAGCGGCTCCACACGAGCTGCGTCACGTCCTTCTTTAATGACTTGATTTACATACTAGAAAACTCTGGCACAAGCTTTGCTCTGCCTCATGCTCCTCCCCCTCTTTACCTCACTTCCTGCAGAGCTTCTCCCTCTATCTCTGAATGAGAGCCCAGCCACCCACAGCTGGTTACCATGATGAGGGTAGGAACGTAGATCCCGGTTACTACAGTGAGGGTAGGAACGTAGATCCTGGTTACCATGGTGAGGGTAGGAACGTAGATCCCGGTTTCCACAGTGAGGGTAGGAACGTAGATCCTGGTTACCATGGTGAGGATAGGAACGTAGATCCTGGTTACCACGGTGAAGGTAGGAACGTAGATCCTGGTTACCATGGTGAGGGTAGGAACGTATATCCTGGTTACCACGGTGAGGGTAGGAACGTAGATCCTGGTTACCATGGTGAGGGTAGGAACGTAGATCCTGGTTACCACGGTGAGGGTAGGAACGTAGATCCTGGTTACCACGGTGAGGGTAGGAACGTAGATCCTGGTTACCATGGTGAGGGTAGGAACGTAGATCCTGGTTACCACGGTGAGGGTAGGAACGTAGATCCTGGTTACCATGGTGAGGGTAGGAACGTAGATCCTGGTTACCATGGTGAGGGTAGGAACGTAGATCCTGGTTACCATGGTGAGGGTAGGAACGTAGATCCCAGTTACCATGGTGAGGGTAGGAATGTAGATCCCGGTTACCACGGTGAGGGTAGGAACGTAGATCCTGGTTACCATGGTGAGGGTAGGAACGTAGATCCTGGTTACCATGGTGAGGGTAGGAACGTAGATCCTGGTTACCATGGTGAGGGTAGGAACGTAGATCCTGGTTACCATGGTGAGGGTAGGAACGTAGATCCTGGTTACCATGGTGAGGGTAGGAACGTAGATCCTGGTTACCATGGTGAGGGTAGGAACGTAGATTCACTTGTAAATCGAGAGCTTTGCTTTTCACCACGACTGACAGATCCAGCATCTTGATTATTACAGACGTCGCACTGATTAGTCTGTTGATCTCTGTTTGAACAACCTGCTATTATAAATAAAGTACGATGAGAAAATGTTTATTTGGCATGAGGTGAGACCTTTAAATCTGAAAGAATAATTGATTATTGATGCAGGATTGTATTAACTTTTCTTCCAGTTGGGATTTTATAAATCTCTGATGAAGCTGACGCCTTTTGTAAGTAACGAACGTCATTCTTTTTATCGCTGTGCAAAAAAAACCCAAGTTAAATTAAGATTTTTCTTATTCGTTCTTGTCAAAGAAGACGTTGAAAGTTGATGCAGAGAGCATAATTTACATCGTGGACATCTCTCTAACCGAGATTAAAAATCTCAGGCTCACTTTGAAAAAAGTGGGCGGAGTGAGAAACATGCTACCAATGGTCAATAAGGTAGAAACACACACAGAAACACACATGCACGTCAAACTGTATGACTCAGGTAGACAAGGTCATCTACCAACCTTCATGTCGTCTCATTTGTTTCAGGTCTTCATAGAGTTTGAATCGGTTTACGACGCCGATCGGCTTGGAGTGTTATACAGTCTTCTGAAAGTGGGACGCGTCCATCGAGTCAACAGGCTGAAGGTGCCGCAGGAGTTTGAAGCAGCGCAACGTAAGAAAAAAAACACCCCTCTGGTGGTCAAACGTATTCAACTACTGTTCAAACTGACTGTGACTAAAACCTTTTTTTTTAATGTAGCACCAAAACTTCCAATGAACGCGATCCCAAGCAGCACGGATGCTATCCCTGGTGTCCAATTGTGCGTCAGGGAAGGGGGCTTTCCTCCAGGGACCTCCCCTCCCTTCTGGATTACTATGACGACTAATCCCTACGTGTTCCCGACAGCTTCTCCATGGTTCGACATCCCCGGTAAGAAAATAACAAGATTTGTGTTAAACTACTTCCAACTCCTGCTTTTTGTTTGATCATGTTTTTATTTTTAATCAACAGACTTTCTCACGATTCAAAAAACAGAAGACATTAAGGTAAGTCTTCTTTTCTTTTAAATTCATCCATTATATCTGGTTTAATTAATGAGGTTTCAATTAGTAAGGATTTCAATTCTGCTTCTTTTAGCATCTGGGCTCTAAGTCCTCCACAATCATGCTGACTGGTTTACCACATTCAAACTACACACATGTGGATGTGGCCAAGCTGGTCTGGCCGTATTTCCCAAAGAAGACTCTGAACTCTTTTTACTACAGTTTGCTGGTTCTTCCTTTACAGAAGAGAGTAAGTAACTCATGACAAATGTGGATGAAACATCATCAACAGACCTAAAAAGACTACAAAATATGATCATAAATGTTTTTGTTCCTACTTTGCAGGCGTTTGTGTTTTTCTGCGATCAAGATGCTTGCACCAGTTTTGTCCAGGATCACCTCAAAAATCCGTTTACAATCCAAGGTCACTCCCTTCAGATTCACGTCGTCTTACAGGACATCAACCCTGGATTCAATGAGGTATTACACCGGGACGTGTCCATCTTTTATGTTGTTTAACACATGTTAATTACTCTGTATTGTAGTGCAAGTTAGACGTGATGCACGGTGTACTGTGTCAGACATTTTTTTTGTTTGAGTTGGAGTGAGAGCAGCCCCAGGGGGAATCAAACCAGGTTCTCCCGGTCGAAAGATGGCGACTCTGCCTCTAGGCCAACGCCCATAGTCAGTTTTTATTCTTGTAAAGTCACAGAAAAATTGTAAAAGAATGACAACAGAAAACAAACTGGTTAATAGTTTAAATTTTTTATTGTAAACCGATTCCTAAGCCCAACTTATCAGCACAAACTGGTCCAAATCTCAATTTAGCATTATAGTTTTAACTGAAACCCAACTCATCCAATACACGTTAGTCCCAAACTGAATTTTTTCTGTACAAATTGTTCCAAAAGTCCAACTTATTTAGTACACAATGGTCCAAAACACGATGTCTGAACAGTTCAAAACCCAACAAACCCCAGATCTTATCTGGAGCAATTCAGTTTTATTTGTATGGCTCATAATTTCAAAACAATTGTTCCAGCATCTTTTTATTGCAGATTGAAAATAAAGGACAAAAATTACATTGGTCCAAATTCCGATTTATATACCGTAATTTCACGACCATTAGGCGCACCGTACGAAAAGGCACAGTCTCAGTCACACACCGCCTTACAACAACACACACGCAAGCATGCAAATGTGTGTATTAAAAAATAGATCGGGAGCAAAACTGAGTTTGGTTGTGTTTTATTTAAGTAGTAACGATACTAAACAAACACATTACCGGTAATAGTCTTTATTCAAATCCATCAAAGTCCTCATCCTCTGTTTCAGAGCAGGTCCACTTCGCTCCTCGCTGTCAAAGTCACTGTGTACTGTGCGGCTCCTCAGAAAGGATACCAGCTTTTACGAAAGCTCGGATAACAGTACCAGCAGACACGTTAGTCCAAGCATCTACAATCCATTGGCAAACTGTAGTGTAACTCGCCCGGCGCTGCCTTCCACCCTTCGGTCATCCATCGCTCCCACGCCACTCACACTTCACTCTTTAACGTTCTCATGCCTTTTCTTTCAGGTCCGCCTCGCGGGCACCGCGTTTTCTTTTAGGTCCGCTTTTTCTCACACACAAGGCGCACCGCTCATTTTGAAGAAAATTTGAGACTTTTATATGCGCCTTATGGCCGTGAAATTACCCAAAATCCAACATTTCCAGTACAAACTGGTTCAGATTCTTAACTTCCTCAGTGTAACCCGTTTGACCCGCTCACAGTCACAAATTTCTCTCCAAACATCCACCACGTTTTTTCCCCCTTGCTAAGAATGTTGAAATGTTTTTAGTGTCAGTTTCTGGTATCAGTTGTGACGGTTGCGAACGACTGCTTTTAATCTTTAGGAATTTTTGTTTGTTTTTTTTACTTAAATTCTTCACATTAATTGAATTCAGCACCATAAAAAGCAAAGCAGACCTCTTTTTTTCTGACATTTATTGGGTCTATTTTACAGGAGGCCGTGTACAAGACCCTGATGAAAATGAGCAACGCTGTAAGTTTTAAACCTTCTAATTATTCTGTTCACAAACTTTTAACATGATTGTTGGTCATTTTATAAACAGATTGAAAGGAAGTAAACTCACAGACGTGGTGTGAGCATCGCAAATAAACCCATGTCTTGAATTGTGAGATGAAATTAAACCTGTTCCTGATTTGTTTGTTGAATTGAGTGTTTAAATCAAAAGACCTTTTGATTTAAAGTGCTAACTATGACAAGTGCTGTTTTGTCTTCTTTGAACTTGGAATTGTGGGTGCTCGTCTCGCGGCATTTCGTTCCAAAGACTAAAATGTTTAGGTAATTACTTCTATGTTTTAATGGGATCATAAGAAAACTAAAGGCTCCGTTCCGTTTCGTCATCTTCCGCTTGTTCCGGGGTCGGGTCGCGGGGGCAACAGCCTCAAGCGGGCAGCCCAGGCCTCTCTCTCCCCGGCTGCATCCTCTAGCTCACCTGGAAGGATCCCAAGTCGTTCCCCGGCCAGCTGTGAGACATAGTCTCTCCAGCGGGTCCGGGGTCTGCCCCTTGGTCTCCTCCCGGGGGACGTGCCCGAAACACCTCGCCCGTGAGGCGCTCTGTGGGCATCCTGACCAGATGCCCGAACCACCCCATCTGGCTCTTCTCGACCTGGAAGAGGAGCGGCTCGACACCGAGCTCCTCCCGGATGGTAGAGCTCCTCACCCGATCTCTGAGTGAGAGCCCAGCCACCCTGCGGAGGAAGCTCATTTCGGCCGCTTGTACCAGCGATCTCATTCTTTCGGTCACCACCCACAGCTGGTTACCATGGTGAGGGTAGGAACGTAGATCCTGGTTACCATGGTGAGGATAGGAACGTAGATCCTGGTTACCATGGTGAGGATAGGAACGTAGATCCTGGTTACCATGGTGAGGGTAGGAACGTAGATCCTGGTTACCATGGTGAGGGTGGGAACGTAGATCCTGGTTACCATGGTGAGGGTAGAAACGTAGATCCTGTTTACCATGGTGAGGGTAGGAACGTAGATCCTGGTTACCATGGTGAGGGTAGGAACATAGATCGTGGGTACCATGGTGAGGGTAGGAACGTAGATCGACTTGTAAATCGAGAGCTTTGCTTTTCGGCTCAGCTCTCTCTTTACCACGACGGACCAATGCAGCAAAACTAAAGGCTGATCAAAATTAAAAACTTGGGACCAGAATTATCAAAAAATCTAATTTATTGAAGGTAATTTTACAGACGCTTCAAAAGAATATTCTTTACTTCTCCAGCTCTTTTTTTTTTTTACCTGCGTTGCTTCTCAAAGTTCTTTACAATGTAGCTCACATTCATATCTGATGGTGGAAGCTGAAGACATGCAAGCTAGAAACCACCATCAGGAGACATTGAGGGTTCGGTGTCTTGCTGAAGGACACCTCGACATGAACCTTGGGCGGGAGATCGAATCAGCAACCCTCTGGTTACAGAACAGTCGCCCTACTTACTGAGCCATCCTTCCCTAATGAAGGATGTCACAAATTAACAAAGGTCCTTCAGTAAAATGAGTCCTTCCAGGATTTTGTGACTTCACCACTATTAACGCAAAATCAACCAAGCTTATAGCAAATATCTAATAATCCGCACCTTGTTCATCCAACGCAACTTTCTCACTTCAACTAGGTCTTAAAGTCCGGTTTCAGATCAGTTTAGTGATTCATTCATTTCATGTCTGTTGGCTGAAAAGTTGATTAGATTATAAACAGATACAATTTTGGGTTGTTAAAAAAATCGCTTCTTCAAACGCAATGTTTGAAAGCATGCTCACGTAATCAGGCATTTTAAAGCAAAACAATAGTAGAAAACGTCTGCAAAATCTTGGAGGGATTTCTAAAAACTGATTCTGTGTGAACAGGACATTGAATACGTCCATGTCTGTGTATAACAAGAAATCATTTAGATCCGTTCCGTCATCTTCCGCTTGTTCCGGGGTCGGATCGCGGGGGCAACAGCCTCAAACGGGCAGCCCAGGCCTCTCTCTCCCCGGCTGCATCCTCCAGCTCACCTGGAAGGATCCCAAGTCGTTCCCCGGCCAGCTGTGAGACATAGTCTCTCCAGCGGGTCCGGGGTCTGCCCCTTGGTCTCCTCCCGGTGGAATGTGCCCAAAACACCTCGCCCGCGAGGCGCTTGGGGGGCACCCTGAGCAGATGCCCGAACCACCCCATCTGGCTCTTCTCGACCTGAAGGAGGAGCGGCTCGACACCGAGCTCCTCCCGGATGGCAGAGCCCCTCACCCGATCTCTGAGTGAGAGCCCAGCCACCCTGCGGAGGAAGCTCATTTCGACTGCTTGTACCGGCCGATCTCATTCTTTCGGTCACCACCCACAGCTGGTGACCATAAGTGACCATAATTTAGATCTAAGTGGGTTATTTTTTTTAAAGCATATACCGAACCTGGAACACTTGGAGGAGCGACTACTCTGCGTGGAGATTTTCGACACTAGTGTGGACGTGGTTAAAGAGGTCGTGAAGGAGGTGGCATCCATCGCGTCATTCGTCAACTTTCTACCGCTCGCCAACCGGGTATGAAATCTTCTTCATTTAAGTTGACGTCTCACCTCAGAACAGTCATCCTCTCATCAATAAATACCTGGCTTTCTGTAAAAAAACAAACACGTTTTTATTATGAAATATGTTGTAAAATGTGTTTGTTTTCTCTCCACCTCAGATTTGCATTGAGATGGTTGGATCCACAGGTGTGGCACAGGTGGTGGAGGAGATATCTGCCAGCACTGCTTCTACATACTTGTAAGTTGTGTTTTTTAAGACCTGCAGCCTAATTTTACATTTGTAGTTATTTGTAACTGTATGATGTAATGGAACAGCTTTTCATTCCGAGTGTGGGCATGAAGCCCACAGTAATTCATTTAGACCATTTAGAATGAGTGTTTTATTTTTAGTCCACTGGGATTTGTTTTTGATATGATTGGTTTTATGAGGCTAATTATCCACTCACCAAATGTGCAGTGGAGGAGTTTAGGTATCTTGGGATCTTGTTCACAAGTGTGGGAAGGATGGAGCGGGAGATCGACAGACGGATCGGTGCGGCGTCCGCAGTAATCAGGATGCTGGATCGATCTGTCGTGGTAAAGAAAGAGCTGAGCCGAAAAGCAAAGCTATGGATTTACAAGTTAATCTACGTTCCTACCCTCACCATGGTAACCAGGATCTACATTCCTACCCTCACCATGGTAACCAGGATCTACGTTCCTACCCTCACCATGGTAACCAGGATCTACATTCCTACCCTCATCATGGTAACCAGGATCTACAGTCCTACCCTCACCATGGTAACCAGGATCTACGTTCCTACCCTCACCATGGTAACCAGGATCTACATTCCTACCCTCATCATGGTAACCAGGATCTACAGTCCTACCCTCACCATGGTAACCAGGATCTACGTTCCTACCCTCACCATGGTAACCAGTATCTACGTTCCCACCCTCACCATGGTAACCAGGATCTACGTTCCTACCCTCACCATGGTAACCAGGACCTACGTTCCTACCCTCACCATGGTAACCAGGATCTACGTTCCTACCCTCACCATGGTAACCAGGATCTACAGTGGTGGTCAAAAGTTTACATACACTTGTAAAGAACATAATGTAATGGCTGTCTTGAGTTTCCAGTTATTTCAACAACTCTGATTTTTGTCTGATATAGTGATTGGAACAGATCCTTCTTTGTCACAAAAAACATTCATGAAGTTTGATTCTTTTATGACTTTATTATGGGTAAACTGAAAATGTGACAAAATCAGCTGGGTCAAAAATATACATACAGCAACATGAATGAGCAATTTTGGAGACTTAGAAAGTTGTGTCAATGACATGAGCTTCATAGCATGACCTCTTAACTTCTTGTGAGTGATTATGAGTGACTACAGCTGGTGACTTCTCTGAGGCCATTTAAAAAGGGCTCATTGGATAAAAACACCCACAAACGCTACAATGGGAAAGTCAAAGGAGCTCAGCACAGATTTGAAAAAGAGAATCATTGACTTGAACAAGTCAGGAAAGTCACTTGGAGCCATTTCAAAGCAGCTGCAGGTTCCAAGAGCAACAGTGCAAACAATTGTAAGTATAAAGTGCATGGCACTGTTTTGTCACTGCCACGATCAGGAAGAAAACGCAAGCTATCACCTGCTGCTGAGAGAAAACTGGTCAGGAGGGTGAAGAGTCAACCCAGGAGCACCAAAAAGCAGATCTGCCAAGAATTAGAAGCTGCTGGAACACAGGTGTCAGTGTCCACAGTCAAGCCTGTTTTGCATCGCCATGGACTGAGAGGTTGCCATGCAAGAAGGAAGCCCTTGCTCCAAAAGCGGCACCTTAAGGCTCGACTAAAGTTTGCTGCTGATCACATGGACAAAGATAAGACCTTCTGGAGGAAAGTTCTGTGGTCAGATGAAACAAAAATTGAGCTGTTTGTTTGGAGGAGAAAAGGTTAGGCCTTTAACCCCAAGAACACCATCAAACACGGTGGTGGTAGTATTATGCTGTGGGCCTGTTTTGCTGCCAATGGAACTGGTGCTTTACAGAGAGTCAATGGGACAATGAAGAAGGAGGATTACCTTCAAATTCTTCAAGAAAACCTGAAGTCATCAGCCCGAAGGTTGGGTCTTGGGCGCAGTTGGGTGTTCCAACATGACAATGACCCCAAACACACATCAAAAGTGGTAATGGAATGGCTAAATCAGGCTAGAATTAAGGCTTTAGAATGGCCTTCCCAAAGTCCTGACTTAAATCCCATTGAGAACATGTGAATAATGCTGAAGAAACAAGTCCATGTCAGAAAGCCAACAAATTTAACTGAACTGCACCAATTCTGTCAAGAGGAGTGGTCAAAGATTCAACCAGAAACTTGCCAGAAGCTTGTGGATGGCTACCAAAAGCGCCTAATTGAAGTAAAAATGGCCAAAGGACATGTAACCAAATATTAGCATTGCTGTATGTATATTTTTGACCCAGCTGATTTTGTCACATTTTCAGTTTACCCATAATAAAGTCATAAAAGAATCAAACTTCATGAATGTTTTTTGTGACAAAGAAGGATCTGTTCCAATCACTATATCAGAGAAAAATCAGAGTTGTTGAAATAACTGGAAACTCAAAACAGCCATGACATTATGTTCTTTACAAGTGTATGTAAACTTTTGACCACCACTGTACGTTCCTACCCTCACCATGGTAACCAGGATCTACGTTCCTACCGTCACCATGGTAACCAGAATCTACGTTCCTACCGTCACCTTGGTAACCAGAATCTACGTTCCTACCCTCACCATGGTAACCAGGATCTACGTTCCTACCCTCACCATGGTAACCAGGATCTACATTCCTACCCTCACCATAGTAACCAGGATCTACGTTCCTACACTCACCATAGTAACCAGGATCTACGTTCCCATCCTCAGCATGGTAACCAAGATCAATGTTCCTACCCTCACCATAGGATGCCTCCCGAGTGCCTCGCTGGTGAGGTGTTTCGGGGACGTCCTACTGGGAGGAGACCAAAAGTCAGACCCCAGACCCGCTGGATAGACTGTTTCACAGCTGGCCGGGGAACGCCTTGGGATCCTTCCGGGTGAGCTGGAAGATGCAGCTGGGGAGAGAAGCCTGGGCTTCCAGTGTAAGGCTGTTGCCCCCGCGACCGGGCCCTGGATAAGCCAAAGACGACGGAACCCATGAACCCATAATATGGGATCATTAGAAAACAATGATTCATAGACACTTGGATTCAGTTGGGCTTAAAAAAGTGATAGAAATAAAGGCAACAAATGCTGTTGAAAACTAAATCTTTTTTATTTTTGTCCTTCAACAGGAGAAAAATTGGACGCTTTGAGACGTGAGTTTTTCTTTTTTATTTAAATTTTTAGGTCTAAAAATTCCGATGGGAATTTCTATGGATTTTATCTTATGGATTAACTGTTGAAAAAAGTAAACAAAGAGCCTGAAAAGTACTTCTGGTTCCACATTTAAAACATTAGACTTTAATTCAGCTGCAACCTATTGGTTGATTTGTTTATAAAAAAGCTGCTTAAATTAATTTAACATCTCATTAATGTACGGTTGTTTGTATATTAAGTGGTTTTAACTCTGATATAATTATAACTACAGTGTGTTAATGAATAAAAAAAAATTCTGCTTAATTATTTTAGTTTGGAAAGCCTTAAAAAACGCTTGCAAGACTTTGGTGAAAAGACTATAAACCTTGAAGAAGAAGGTTTACGTATAAAAGATGGAGTCCAGGATCTTTCCTCGGCGTCCTCCGATCAAGAAGTGCAGTCTTCCTTAATTAAACCGACCGCTTTGAGTGTGGCTGCTCCTCCCAAATCCGAAGAGAAATCTGAGGTCGTACCTGCCGAACCCACGCCATCTGCGGTGGCCTCCACAGTAGAACCGAACACCCTGCAAGAAAATGTGGATAAATCAGTGGAGATCACAAACGTCCCGCCTAAATCTGTAACCCCAGAAAATAAGCCGCAACTTGAGGCATCAATTAGGGAGACGACTGTAAAACCAGCCAAAGAATCCTCAGTGTCACCTGGAGTACCAACCATACTACCAAAAACAAGTCAGGGAACGGCTCCTCAACGAGTAGAACCTGCTAATGAAACACCCAAAGATGTTCCATCAAAACCTAATCCGATAAATGTGAAGACCAGTCAGAGTGGCATTCCAACAATTACGCCCCTTCCTCCCAAACCTGCAACTGGACCACAAACTACCATAAAAAATCAGCTAGAAGTTAAGGCGTCAAATATGGAGACGACTCTAATACCGGCCAAAGAATGCACAGTGTTGCCTGGAGTACCAACTATACTCCCAAAAACAAGTCAGGGAACGACTCCTCAGCGGGTAGAACCTGCTAACAAAACACCCAAAGTTGTCCAGGACGGTCCATCAAAACCCAATCTGGCAAAGACCAATCAGAGTAGCACGCCAACAAGTACCCACGTTCCTCCTAAACCTGCCACTGGACCACAAACTATCATTGAAAATAAGCCAGAAGTTAAGGCGTCAAATATGGAGACGACTCTAATACCGGCCAAAGAACCCACAGTGTCACCTCGAGTATCAACCATACTCCCAAAAACAAGTCTGGAAACGGCTCCTCAGCGAGTAGAACCTGTTAATGAAACACCCAAAGATGTTCCATCAAAACCCAATCTGGCAAATGTGAAGACCAGTCAGAGTGGCACGCCAACAATTACGCCCCTTCCTCCTAAACCTGCACCTGGACCACAAACTACCATCAAAAATCAGCCGGAACTTAAGGCAACAAATATGGAGACGACTCTAATACCGGCCAAAGAGTCCACCGTGTCACCTGGAGTACCAATCATACTTCAAAAAACAAGTCAGGAAATGGTTCCTCAGCGGGTAGAACCTGCTAACAAAACACCCAAAGTGGTCCAGGACGTTCCATCAAAACCCAATCCGGCAAATGTGAAGACCAGTCAGAGTGGCACGCCAACAATTACGCCCCTTCCTCCTAAACCTGCAACTGGACCACAAACTGTCATAAAAAATCAGCCGGAAGTTAAGGCTACTCTAAAACCAGCCAAAGAATTCACAGTGTCGCCTGGAGTACCAACTATACTCCCAAAAACAAGTCAGGGAACGGCTCCTCAGCGGGTAGAACCTGCTAATAAAACACCCAAAGATGTTCCATCAAAACCCAATCCAGCAAATGTGAAGACCAATCAGAGTAGCATGCCAACAATTACACCCCTTCCTCCCAAACCTGCAACTGGACCACAAACTACCATAAAAATCCAGCCGGAACTTAAAGCATCAAATATGGAGACGACTCTAATACAACCGGCCAAAGAGTCCACCGTGTCGCCTGGAGTACCAACTAAACTTCCACAATCAAGTCAGGGAACGGCTCCTCACCGGGTAGAACCTGCTAACAAAACACCCAAAGTTGTCCAGGACGTTCCATCAAAACCCAATCTGGCAAAGACCAGTCAGAGTGGCACGCCGACAAATACCCACCTTCCTCCTAAACCTGCACCTGGACCACAAACTACCATCAAAAATAAGCCAGAAGTTGAGGCTACTCTAAAACCAGCCAAAGAATCCACCGTGTCGCCTGGAGTACCAACCATACTTCCTAAAACAAGTCAAGGAACGGCTCCTCAGCGAGTAGAACCTGCAAACAAAACATCCAAAGTGGTCCAGGACATTCCATCAAAACCCAATCTGGCAAAGACCGGTCAGAGTGGCACGCCAACAATTACGCCCCTTCCTCCCACACCTGCACCTGGACCACAAACTACTATTAAAAATAAGCCAGAAGTTGAGACTACTCTAAAACCAGCCAAAGAATCCACCGTGTCGCCTGGAGTACCAACTATACTCCCAAAAACAAGTCAGCGAACCGTTCCTCAGTGGGTAGAGCCTGCTAACAAAACACCCATAGTGGTCCAAAATGTTCCCTCAAAACCCACTTCAGTAAATGTGAAGACCAGTCAGAGTAGCACGCCAACAAAGACCCCGCTTTCCCCTAAACCTCTAACTGGACCACAAACTACCATCAAACCTTCACCACAAGTTCTAAACAAGAAACCGACAGAATCCTCAAAAGAACAAGAAACAAAAAGCAGTGCTTCGCCAAAGCAAACTCCATCTGTCAGAAGTTCAGCCACAGTCGCCATGGAGATAAAAAAGGTTGTCCAAGACCCTCAAAAGGTCGTCAAAGTGACGCCTAAAACAACAGATGGAAAAGGTATGCTATAGAAACGAGTGGATGAATAGGTTCCATTTTATTTGATCAGGATAATTCTTTCTTTATGATTAAATATTTTTTATTTCAAAGGTCTCGTCAATGTTGGAGATAACCGACCAAATCCGGCACCCAAAATACCAACGAAAACAGTATTCATCGAGCGGGCGGACGCATCGTCGGATTCCTCCTTGTGCATTGGAGAAAAGCTCTCAATTCTTCTTGATAAGAAAAATATCTGTAAGAAACAAAGTTCACTTATTTTATTTTTTACATTCAAATGTGTTTTATTTCTTTAATTTTTTATCTGTTTTCCAGCTTGTTATGCTTCGGTGTTAATTACGCAGAACAAGGTAAGTTTTTACAACCAATTATTTTGTACTTATTTCCCTTCAGGGGGCGCCACAGCAAGTCAGTTTCTTCCATCTAACCCTATCTGCTGCATCCTCTTCGGTCACACCAACTATCTTCATGTCTTCCTTCACTGTATCCATGAACCTCCTCTTTGGTCTTCCTCTAGTCCTCTTTCCTGGTGGTTCCAAACCCAGCATCCTTCTTATGATGTACTCTCTCTCTCCTCTGCACATGTCCAAACCATCTCAGTCTGGCCTCTCTGACTTTAAAACCTCTAAAATGTGCTGTTCCTCTGATCCTGTACATCCTGGTCACTCCCAGAGAGATCCTCAGCATCTTCATCTCTGCTACCTCCATCTCTGCTTCCTGTCTTTTCCTCCGTGCCACTGTCTCTAATTTGGGCGATTAATTTGAATACCGAAAAATAAACGGTATTTTTATTTTAAATAAAGGGTAGAATGCCCCCTGCGGGTCAGGAACAGGGTCCTGCCCCAAGTGGAGGAGTTTAAGTATCTCGGGGTCTTGTTCACGAGTGGAGGAAGGATGGAGCGGGAGATCGACAGGCGGATCGGTGCGGCGTCAGCAATAACTAAGACGCTGCATCGGTCCGTCGTGGTAAAGAGAGAGCTGAGCCGAAAAGCAAAGCTCTTGATTTACAAGTCGATCTACGTTCCTACCCTCACCATGGTAACCAGGATCTACGTTCCTACCCTCACCATGGTAACCAGGATCTATGTTCCTACCCTCACCATGGTAACCAGGATCTACGTTCCTACCCTCACCATGGTAACCAGGATCTACGTTCCTACCCTCACCATGGTAACCAGCTGTGGGTGGTAACCGAAAGAATGAGATCGCGGGTACAAGCGGCCGAAATGAGCTTCCTCTGCAGGGTGGCTGGGCTCTCACTCAGAGATCAGGTGAGGAGCTCTGCCATCCGGGAGGAGCTCGGTGTCGAGCCGCTCCTCCTCCAGGTCGAGAGGAGCCAGATGGGGTGGTTCGGGCATCTGGTCAGGATGCCCCCCGAGCGCCTCGCAGGCGAGGTGTTTTGGGCACGTCCCACCGGGAGGAGACCAAGGGGCAGACCCCGGACATGCTGGAGAGACTATGTCTCACAGCTGGCCGGGGAACGACTTGGGATCCTTCCAGATGAGCTAGAGGATGCAGCAAGGGAGAGAGAGGCCTAGACTGCCCGCTTGAGGCTGTTGCCCCTGCGACCAGACCCCAGAACAAGCGGAAGATGACGGAACGGAATGATCCGGAAGGATCCCAAGTCTTTCCCCGGCCAGCTGTGAGACATAGTCTCTCCAGCGGGTCCGGGGTCTGCCTCTTGGTCTCCTCCTGGTGGGACGTGCCCAAAACACCTCGCCCGCGAGGCGCTCGGGGGGCATCCTGACCAGATGCCCGAACCACCCCATCTGGCTCCTCTCGACCTGGAGGAGGAGCGGCTCGACACCGAGCTCCTCCCGGATGGCAGAGCTCTCATCCGATCTCTGAGTGAGAGCCAAGCCACCCTGCGGAAGAAGCTCATTTCGGCCGCTTGTACCCGCGATCTCATTCTTTCAGTCACCACCCACAGCTGGTGACTATAGGTGAGGGTTGGAACGTAGATCCTGGTTACCATGGTGAGGTTAGGAACGTAGATCCTGGTTACCATGGTGAGGGTAGGAACGTAGATCCTGGTTACCATGGTGAGGGTAGGAACGTAGATCCTGGTTACCATGGTGAGGGTAGGAACGTAGGTCCTGGTTACCATGGAGAGGGTAGGAACGTAGATCCTGGTTACCATGGTGAGGGTAGGAATGTAGATCCTGGTTACCATGGTGAGGATAGGAATGTAGATCCTGGTTACCATGGTGAGGGTAGGAACGTAGATCGACTTGTAAATCAAGAGCTTTGCTCTTCGGCTCAGCTCTCTCTTTACCATGACGGACCGATGCAGCGTCTTAGTTATTGCTGACGCCGCACCGTTCCGCCTGTCGATCTCCCGCTCCATTCTTCCCCCACTCGTGAACAAGACCCCGAGATAAGACCGTATCCCTGACCCAAAGTATTATAAAGCTGTACATAATACTTAAAAATAATTTGAAGTATTTTTCTCTTATTTTTAAATAGGCCTATACACCGTGCACACGTCTCTTACTGATAACCAACCTGCCGGAGTACCACGTGACGAGCTACACGGAAGTCGAGGTTGCAGGTCTGCTGCATGACTTTGGCTTTATGCACGATGACGACAACATCTATGTCCTTCCTCAGTGCAACATGGTGAGTCCCCCGAGGAAAGCTTTCACCCAAATTTGCGGGTACTGTAAATTCTGCAGCATGGTTGGTGGTGTGAACCAATATGTTTGTTTTTGATGTAGTTGGGCATCGATAGACATGGTGCTTTATTATTATTTCGTTGTGTTTATAATCCTTTATCCGGTCGACAGGCTTTGGCTCTCATGCCACATTTCTCCTGCCTGAGAGGGGCTATTTTAGCTTCAAACAGAAAGAAAATCTTTTTCAAAGGATGTCAAATTACTTTGTTTGCCGTGCGCAGCGAAATCCTGATGGCACCGGTGAGTATGCGTGTAATATTACACCCACCAACGGGTATGTTTAAACTTTCAGAGTTACAGTTACTGAGCTAATCAAACTTTCTGTTTCAGTTTGGGTTTTATAAATCTCTTTTGGAGCTGATCGATTACGTAAGTAAACCACACACTTATAACTTTAAGTCACATCAGCTTGGTGGAATAGAGCTAGAACAGCCAATGGTGGAACACATGACGGTTGGCTCTGTGCTGGGTGGAATGTGGGTTGCCTTGTCAACAGTGTTTGAAGCTCCAGTGAATCCTAATAAGATGTTAAACTGTCCCTAAAAGCTCCACATGTTGATCCTTCACTGTGGTGGAACAACAGCAGCAGTCCACCATCTCTAGTTCCATAGTGAAGCCGGGTATGTTCAGACAGGAATCACTGATGATGTCACTCAGAAGATCCTGTCTTCATTCCTTCTGATTCAGAACATCTCCACACGTCCACTCTGACTCCACATTCCTCACTGATGGAGGTTATCTCTTGAAACTCCTGTAAAAACTAAAATAAAAATCAAACAAAAGGTGGAGCGCTCCACGGACCTGCTGCCATCACGAGTAGCGCATTTCGTGTGTATCGGTATAAGCGTACGTTTGAGTGTTCAGAATCAGAATGCTTTTATTGCCATGTCAGTGAAAAATATCAGAGACTAGGAACTTGTTTTGATACAGGTGTGCAAACATATAAAATAAAAATAATAAAAATAAAAAAATAATAATAATAATTTTAACAAAACTAAGAGTGCTCAGAAGAAAAAGAAAAGTAGTGCAATGTCATAGGAAATAATAAAAAATAATAAAGATAGTAAAGTGACAAGAGAGAAGTGACTAAGAGATGTGGGGTTCAGGTTATAAAGTATTAATTAGACTAACGGCAGAAGGGAAGAAGCTGTTTTTGTGGCGGGACGTTCTGGTCCGAATGGACCGGAGCCTCCTGCCCGAGGGGAGTCGCTCAAAAAGTCCATGTCCAGGGTGGGAAGGGTCAGCTACTATCCGACCTGCACGCCCCCGAGTCCTGGAGACGTACAGGTCTTCGAGAGATGGAAGGCTGCAGCCGATCACCTTCTCTGCGGAGCGCACAATGCGCTGCAGTCTGTGTTTGTCCCTGGCTGTGGCTCCAGCGTACCACACAGTGATGGAGGAGGTGAGGACAGACTCAATGATGGCTGTGTAAAACTGCACCAACATCTGGGCAGGCAGCTTGGCTTTCTTCAACTGCTGCAGAAAGTACATCCTCTGCTGGGCCTTTTTGATCAGGGAGCTGATGGACGGCTCCCACTTTAGGTCCTGTGTGATGGTAGTGCCGAGGAAGCGGAAGAGTCTACAGTGGTGATGGGGGAGTCTGTCAGTGCAAGGGGGGTAATGGGAGCTGTGACTTTCCTAAGGTCCACGATCATCTCCACTGTCTTCTGAGCGTTGAGCTCCAGGTTGTTGTTGCTGCACCAGGACACCAGCCGGTCTACCTCCATCCTGTAGGCCGACTCATCGCCATCAGAGATGAGCCCAATGAGTGTGGTGTTTCATTATCCGAAATTAATGGACAATGTAAAGGAACTGGCATTGAACAGTTTCCTCTCAAAAATCGTACGTTACGTCTTACATAACAGAGCAGAAAGTTCTAAAAAGTTGATGACTGCCAAATTTTCCTTTCGTTTATAGAAAGAACAAATATTTTCCTGCTTTTGGGAGAAAATGTTTCAAAACAAAATCAGTTTCAGCCGAATCCTTGTTTCAGTAATATTTCCAGTTCTACGTGCAAATTGAAGCTGTCACTGTTGTAACTCAGGATCGAATCTGGAGTGTTTAAATGGGAAATAAACGTTCCGTCGTCTTTCGCTTGTCCAATCCGTGTCGTGTGGAGCACAGCCTCAGATGTGAAACCCGGGCGTCTCTCAGCCCAGCTGCATCCTTTAGCTCATCCAGGAGGATCCTGAGGTGTTCCCTGTCCAGCTGTGTGACATAGTCTCTCCAGCGGGTTCAAGGTCTCCTTCTGGGTCTTCTCCTGGTGGGACGTCCCCGAAACACCTCAGCAGCGAGGTGATTGGGGGCATCTCAACTAGAATACCAAACCACCCTATACGGCTTCTCTCAGCCCAGAGGAGCAACGGCTCTACTCCGAGCTCCTCCTGGATGGCAGAGCTACTTGCTCTATCTCTAAGTGAGACTCCGGGCCGCATGTAGAGGAAGCTTTTTCCGATTTTTCCGATTGTATCCGTGATCTTGTTCTAGGTGAAGGTGGGGAAAAAATGGGAAAATTTTAATGTCATAGAAGAAAGAATACATATAACCAATGTGACTAAGGATGAACTGCTGCTTTTTATTTACAATAATATCCTTCTTTCTCGGAGCAGCAGGTAACAGACGACGGATCGAGTCTGATCTACATAAAGAACCTCTCTCCAAAGGAGTCCATGGAGATCAGAGAAGCTTTGACCAAAATAGGATCCGTGAAAAACTTCATGCCTCTGTTGAACAAGGCAAAAACACACACACACACACACACACACACACACACACACACACACAATCAAGTATGAAGATTAACACTTAATGAACATTACATTCATTACAAACTCCTCCTCTTCCTGCAGGTGTTTATTGAGTTTGAGTCCTCTCGTGATGCCGATCGACTTGGAGTCTGGCTCAGTCTTTTAAAGAACTGTCCTTCTGGCAAAGTGTTCAGGATGAAAGTACCACGAAGCACCACCACAGCCATGCGTAAGTACGACCATTCCCTCTGGATCTTACCAGCATGTCACTGTGTGGTCATTTGTTTTTACAAACGCCAAGTGGAAATGATAACTACCCGGGCTGTTCATGCATTTATCCATCCATGTTTCCGTAATGCAATAGTTCTCAAACCACTGCAGTGAAGGCTTTAAAGTAAGTGTTTCTGCACAGCGTGTTTTCCTACCCTCACCATGGTAACCAGGATCTACATTCCTACCCTCACCATGGTAACCAGGATCTATGTTCCTACCCTCACTATGGTAACCAAGATCTACGTTCCTACCTTCACCATGGTAACCAGGATCTACGTTCCTACCCTCACCATGGGAACCAGGATCTACGTTCCTACCTTCACCATGGTAACCAGGATCTACGTTCCTACCCTAACCATGGTAACCAGGATCTACGTTCCTACCCTCACCATGGTAACCAGGATCTATGTTCCTACCCTCATCGTGGTAACCGGGATCTACGTTACTACCTTTACCATGGTAACCAAGATCAACGTTCCTACCTTCACCATGGTAACCAGGATCTACATTCCTACCCTCGCCATTGTAACCAGGATCTATGTTCCTACCCTCACCATGGTAACCAGGATCTACGTTCCTACCTTCACCATGGTAACCAGGATCTACGTTCCTACCCTCACCATGGTAACCAGGAGCTTATGTTCCTACCCTCACCATGGTAACCAGGATCTATGTTCCTACCCTCATCGTGGTAACCGGGATCTACGTTACTACCTTTACCATGGTAACCAAGATCAACGTTCCTACCTTCACCATGGTAACCAGGATCTACATTCCTACCCTCGCCATTGTAACCAGGATCTATGTTCCTACCCTCACCGTGGTAACCAGGATCTACATTCCTACCCTCGCCATTGTAACCAGGATCTATGTTCCTACCCTCACCATGGTAACCAGGATCTACGTTACTACCCTCACCATGGTAACCAGGATCTACGTTCCTACCCTCACCATGGTAACCAGGATCTATGTTTCTACCCTCACCATGGTAACCAGGATCTACGTTCCTACCCTCACCATGGTAACCAGGATCTACGTTCCTACCCTCACCATGGTAACCAGGATTTACATTCCTATCCACATCATGCTCCTTTTGGTTGAGAGAAGCCAGATGGAGTGGTTCAGGCATCTGGTTTGGATGCCTCCGAACACCTTGTTGATGAGGGTCACACACAAACAAGCCTGTATCCAACTGTGATTGAACAGGTAAGTCCGTAAGGAAGGTTAACCCTTCTTTCGGGGTTTCAACCAGTTCTTAAACCATTTTATCAGATTGAAAATAATTTCCGAATGGAAGTCGGAAACATGTCAATCAGAAATGACACCAGAAGACACCTTGACGTCTTTTCTACGATGGATCTCTCCTGGATGAATGAACACAGAATTGTTCCCAAACCTAATATTTGAATTTTAAAACAGAGATGATTATCAGCAAATAAATTTTCCTAACAAATTAGACTTTTTTTTGATCGGTGCGATTTATAACCCAAAAATTACGGTTTATGATTAATCTCTTTTTCCCTACAGCACCGCGACTGGTGGCCAGAGCTCTGCCTGAAAGTTCCAATATGGTCACTGGTGCTGTTGCCCCGACAACCAAGTATGGAGTTCCGTCAGGCAGTTACTCGCCTTTTTCTGTTACCATAACAACCCCTCCATTTGTGTTTCCAACTATATCTCCGTGGTTCATCATTCCAAGTAAGAAAACTGATTGATTTATTTCAGTAAAAACTTGACACTAATTTTCTGCTTTTTTTGTTTTGTTTTAATCTAGATTTTTGGACTCTTGACAAACAAAATGTAAGAGAAGTTGAAATTTTTATATGTTATTTTATTTGCATCCAATGGTTTTTAAACATATTTTACTGGTACTGATTTTAAAGTGTATATCTTCCTCTCTTAGAGCGCCGGTTCTAAAAGGTATACCACCATCATGTTGACCGGTTTCCCAGAGGGAAAGTACACGCACCGCGACGTGGCTCGGCTGGTGTGGCCGCACCTCCCCTCACGCAAGCTCCACACGCTCTATTACGACATCGTGGTCCTGCCGCTGCAGAGGAGGGTGAGGACACGAGGAGGAAAGGAGTTGTATTTCCAGTGCTTTTATTGTGATAAGTTTAGAATAGGAAGTGGTGGATGGTAGTGGGGTTCAGACAGTGGATTGTTCCTTGTTGTTCCTGCTTCCATCCATCCGTGCAAGTACGAGCACCCAGCTACACCAGCTGTGGGTGGTGACCGAAAGAACGAGACCGCGGATACAAGTGTCCGAAATTAGCTTCCTCCACAGGGTGGCTGGACCCTCTCTCAAACATAGAGGGAAGAGCTCGGAGTAGAGCCGTTGCTCTTCCGGGTTGAGACAAGCCAGATGGAGTGGTTCGGGCATTTGTTTAGGAAGCCTCCCGAACCCCTCGCTGGTGAGGTGTTTCAGGCTCCACCGGGAGGAGACCAAGAGGCTGAGACAACCCGGAGAGACACCCTGCTGGAGAGACTATGTCCCACAACCTCCCGGATAAGTGGGAGTATGCAGCCGTGGTGAGAGAAGCCTGGGCTTCCCGTCTGAGGCTGTTGCCCCAGCGACCCGGCCTGGATAAGCAGAAGATGACAGAATGGAACAATAAAACTCTCACGAGACTGACAACTTCTCTCTAAGTGAACACATTCCCGAGATAGAAATTTCAAACCTCAAAAAATTCAAAGTCAGAGCTTGTTTAAATTCTTATTTGCGTATCTTTAACTACGTTTCATTTTCAGGCTTTTGTTCATTTCAACGATGGGAATTGTGCCTATAATTTTGTCAAAAATCACAACAAAGATCCAGTTTGTGTCAACGGTTGTGAGCTTAGCGTTCACTTCGTGGTGGAGAAGATGAACCCTGCACACAGTGAGGTACAAAGTGATTGGATGGAGGAGGGTGATGAATTAATCTATTTAAGCTTAATTTTAACTGTTATATTTTTATCTTTTCAGGAGGATTTGTACAGAATAATGATGAAAATGAGCAACTCTGTGAGTTTTATTCTTCATATTTCAGCATCTACAGATACTTTTAATTCTTCTTTATGTAACAACGCTATCTTTTTTGTTGTTTCTTAGCATGTTTCTGAGCTGGCATCCCTGGAAGAGCGACTGTTGTGTGTGGAAGTATCGGAGATATCCGTCCATCTGGTCATGATGGTCCTGACCTTAGTGCAAACAATTGCTGCTTTCATCAGCTTCCTGCCGCTCGCTGATCGGGTATGACGGAAAATTATGCTTATTCTGGCTGAGCCGAAAAGCAAAGCTTTGGATTTACAGGTCGATCTATGTTCCTACCCTCACCATGATAACCAGGATCTTTGTTTGTACACTCACCATGGTAACCAGGATCTACGTTCCTACCCTCACCATGGTAACCAGGATCTATGTTCCTACCCTCACCATGATAACCAGGATCTTTGTTTGTACACTCACCATGGTAACCAGGATCTACGTTCCTACCCTCACCATGGTAACCAGGATCTATGTTCCTACCCTCACCATGGTAACCAGGATCTATGTTCCTACCCTCACCATGATAACCAGGATCTTTGTTTGTACACTCACCATGGTAACCAGGATCTACGTTCCTACCCTCACCATGGTAACCAGGATCTATGTTCCTACCCTCACCATGGTAACCAGGATCTACATATGTTCCTACCCTCACCATGGTAACCAGGATCTACGTTCCTAACCTCACCATGGTAACCAGGATCTACGTTCCTACCCTCACCGTGGTAACCAGGATCTACGTTCCTACCCTCACCGTGGTAACCAGGATCTACGTTCCTACCCTCACCGTGGTAACCAGGATCTACGTTCCTACCCTCACCATGGTAACCAGGATCTACGTTCCTACCCTCACCATGGTAACCAGGATCTACGTTCCTACCCTCGCCATGGTAACCAGGATCTACGTTCCTACCCTCACCATGGTAACCAGGATCTACATTCCTACCTTCACCGTGGTAACCAGGATCTACGTTCCTACCCTCACCATGGTAACTAGGATCTACGTTCCTACCCTCACCATGGTAACCAGGATCTACGTTCCTACCCTCACCATGGTAACCAGGATCTATGTTCCTACCCTCACCATGGTAACCAGGATCTACGTTCCTACCCTCGCCATATCAACCAGGATCTATGTTCCTACCCTCGCCATGGTAACCAGGATCTACGTTCCTACCCTCACCATGGTAACCAGGATCTATGTTCCTACCCTCACCATGGTAACCAGGATCTACGTTCCTACCCTCACCATAGTAACCAGGATCTACGTTCCTACCCTCACCATAGTAACCAGAATCTACGTTCCTACTCTCAGCCACGGTCACCAGCTGTGGGTGTCATCCGGTAGGAGCTCAGAGTAGAGCTGTTGCTCCTCCGGGTCAAGAGAAGCTTGATGGAGTGATTCGGTGTGTAGGTTTGATGTCTCCCGAGCGCCTCGTCTGAGGCTGTTGCTCCCGCGACCCGGCCCTGGATAAGTGGAAGAAAACATAACGGAATTGTTTGTAGGATCTAAACCAGTTGAAGAAAGTCTCTCTTAGTCTCCTCACTTGTTCAGCAGGATTACTACCGAAGTATTTTGGTTTTCTGATGTTGATGGTCATCTCTGTTTTTTTTTTTCAGATCATCATTGAAATGTCTGAAGCCAGCGGTGTGACCAAAGTGGTGGAGAACATCTCGAGGGTGTCCACGCCCAAGGAATGGTGAGCTCCTCTAAATCATCAGAAAACTTTCATATTGTGTTTTATTATGTTTCTTAAACACAAAAAGTCATCAAATCTGAACTAATTTACGTTTTTCTTTCTCACTATAAAGGGTTAAAGTCCTGCGAGTTCAATCGTAAGTATTCATGATTTTATTTTTTATAAAAAGTAACACAAATTTAAGTCTTGTTTTTTTTTTTGTTTTTTTTTAAGATTTTCTCATTTAAATCCACAATTTTTTTATTGTTGTTGTTTTTTCTTTTTTGAAGAAAAAAAACAAGTTTAAATTGAGCGGATCAATTAGTGGTGCAATGAATCATTAATGATCCAGCGATCCGATTGGATCAATATTTCCAGTTTGTGACACATGTGCGATCTACTGATTTAGTCTGAAAAACGTAGTCGTGTCCACTTTCAGTTCAAACACAGCATGGCACAGAAAAATCAGGATCAAAGTAACTTGAACATCCCACTGTATTTAAATGGCTCGTTCCCTTCATCAGACTCAGTGACCCGTTACCGAGCGTAGTTGTTGGGCAAAATGTCCAAAAGCGTCTGTGGTAACTAACGTTAGAAAACAAGGCATCCCGAGATTGAGACTTCCAGTGGTTCTCTTCTGGTTTCCTTTTAATAATAATAATAATAATAATACATTTTATTTATAATGCACTCTACACCTGAAATCAAGCCTCAGAGTGCTACAAGGTTAAAACATTAAAACTTAAAACAATTAAAACAGTACAGCACAATAAAAACAAACATACAATGCAAACAAAATTGAAAAATGATAAGCTTTTTTAAAAAGGTGGGTTTTTAGTCCTTTTTTAAAGGCATCCTCCGTCTGTGGGGCCCTGAGGTAGTCTGGGAGGGCATTCCACAGGCGGGGAGCAGCAGCCTTGAAGGCCCTGTCGCCCATTGTTTTTAGCCGTGTCCTGGGTGGGTTCAGACGATGCTGTTGGCCTGACCGGGTCCTGGTTGAGGTATTGAGTGTGAGTAGTTCTGAGAGGTAAGTGGGGGCCTCACCGTGCAGACAGTGATGGGTGTGAAGGAGGACCTTATATTCAATACGGAGGTGAACGGGAAGCCAGTGAAGGCTGTGAAGGATGGGGGTGCACCCTCATCAGGACCCTGGCAGCGCTGTTCTGAACATACTGGAGCTTTTGAGTGCTCCTGCCAGGGTTCCCGATTAGAAGCGCATTACAGTAATCCAGCCTGGAGGAGACAAAGGCATGGACGAGCTTCTCAGCAGCCGGGAGGGAGAGAGATGGACAAAGTTTTGAGATGTTACGGAGGTGAAAGAAGGAGGTTTTGCAACTCAGGTGGAAAACGTCTGCCTGTTAAAAAAAGAAAGAAGTTAGTGGAGAGTGAAAATACATGAAGCATGGCTTTGCATTTGAAACAACGTCAGTTCAGTGTTTCACTGACCGTGGTCCACAACAGCTTATCTCTGTGGCATTGAAGCAGTTCCTTGCGGCATGATCCGACTGGGTTTCAGTGTGTTTGCAGGTGCATATGTTGGGGAAAATGAAGTGGAATCGGACTCAGCTCAGTACTCAAAAGGGTCTGTTTATTCATGAATAAAGTCAGAGAACACTTCAGCGTGACCGGTCAGAGTTTTTAGAATGAGCCCCCAAATCTCGGTCTTTCTCCCATATTTATACGTACACACACACACTTTTTGGCCTAACACCCTGTCTTACACAATCGTCTGCGTCAAACATCGTCCTTACATCCTTACACAACTATCTTTCCTGGAACATTTCGTTTATCCAATTATTTGGACACATGGCAGGACCATGTCCTGATAACCTGGGTCATGATGTTCTGATAACCTGGGTCATTATGTTCTGGCACACAAACACATCACACAAACCACCACCAACTCCACAGCCCAGTTCCTCGGTCAAGCCAAGTTCCCACAGAAACCCAAGATAAACTCTTCTCCTACACATACATGAGACAAAATGACAACTTCCACTTTATTATAAAACTTTGCCACATTAGGAAGCGCAGAGCTGTTGTTCGTAGAAATTTATTTTAGAAAAACGTATCACATTTTAACACAAGGTGTGTATAGAAACATTATAGTACAATTCATTCATTTTCTGAGCCGTCCATCCCTAATGGGCTGCGAGGGGTGCTGGAGCCTATCCTGGCTGATTCAAGACGAGAGGGAGCATAAACCCTGAACAAGTCGCCAGTCTGTCGTAGGGCCACACGCACTGGCAACCATTCACACACACACTCATTCTTAGGAGCAATTTCATTGTTGCCAATCAACCTAATATGTATGTTTATGGAGAGTAGAAGGAATCCACGGAGAAAATCCACACATACACAAGGAGAACATGCAGACTCCACACAGAAAAAAAGACCAGTGTTTAAGCCTCGATCTGACCTTCTTGCTGTGAGGCCACTGTGCCAACCACTGCACCACTATGCCGTCCTACAACTTCTTCTTCTTCTCCTTTCGGCATTTCCCTTCAGGGGTCGCCACAGCAAGTTAGTTTCTTCCATCAAACCCTATCTGCTGCATCCTCTTCAGTCACACCAACTATCTTCATGTCTTCCTTCACTGTATCCATGAACCTCCTCTTTGGTCTTCCTCTAGTCCTCTTTCCTGGTGGTTCCATACCCAGCATCCTTCTTCTGATGTACTCTCTCTCTCTCCTCTGTACATGTCCAAACCATCTCAGCCTGGCCTCTCGGACTTTAAAACCTCTAACATGTGCTGTTCCTCTGATCCTGTCCATCCTGGTCACTCCCAGAGAGATCCTCAGCATCTTCATCTCTGCTACCTCCATCTCTGTTTCCTGTCTTTTCCTCAGTGCTACTGTCTCTAGACCAATCAGCATGGCCGCTCTCACCACGGTTTTCTACACTTGTTCTTTCATTCTAGCTGAAACTCTTCTGTCACACATCACACCTGATACTTTCCTCCACCCATTCCAGCCTGCTTGAACACGCTTCTTCACCTCTTTTCCACACTCTCCATTGCTCTGGACTGTTGATCCTAGATACTTAAAATCTTCCACCTTCTTTCTCTCTTCTCCCTGTAACCTCACTTTTCCATTTGGATCCCTCTCATTCACACACATGTACTCTGTTTTACTCTGACTAATCTTCAAACCTCCAGCTCTCCAGCTTTTCCTCCACCTCTTCCCTCCTCTCACTACAGATCACAATGTCATCTACAAACATCATTGTCCATGGGGATTCCTGTCTGACCTCGTCTGTCAGCCTGTCCATCACCATAGCAACAGTCCCACCCCCACACTGAACTCCTCTGTCTCACCTACAGCACACCTCACCACTGTCTTACAGCCCTCAAACATGTCCTACAACACAGGATCAAATTACCGTATTTTCCGCACTAAAAGGCGCACCTAAAAACCTTAAATTTTTTCTAATGTCCACAGTGCGCCTTTTAACCCGGAGCGCCTTATATATGGATTAATATTGAGCTACAACAGGGGTTGCGACTGCGGTAAGCAGCCACCAACTCCATTTCCCCCGTAGAAGAAGTAGTGCGCGGTGCATGCTGGCGTCTCATTTCCATTTGTGTGTTTGTGTAAAGACCCGGAAATGGCTCCTACCAAGAGACACTGTTACACCTCAGAGTTTAAACTCAAGGTGATCGGTCACGCAGTAGAACACGGGAATAGAGCCGCAGCCAGTGGTGAGATCAGGCCTAAAAAATCCAGCCCGACCCGAGCCCGTGGACATTAAAACAGCGGGCTCACGGTAAAAAGATATATTATTTATAAAAATTTATAAATTGGAACATTTTCAAGAACACGCTTTTTTAATAAAAAAAAAAAATCACACTATCGGACCCTAACACACTTGTCTGTGATGGCCTGCTTAGCGCGAAGAGGAGGGACGGTCTTTTAAACAAATTATAAAACAGATCTTTAACGATCATTACTTTTGCCAGTCCAGCTGTTTAAAAGTGCAGGCCAGTTTTTTTGGTGTCGTATTAAAGCAATGCGCCACATTGACTACATCCAGTGAAACCAACGCAAGTTTCTGTCGCATTTTGAACAATAAATTTGTAGCTTTGCACGCCCTCACTCTTACCGGTAGATGTTTGTCTTTTCAGTTCTCCTGCCTTTAGTTTATCCTTAACTTCTTACTCCTTCATATTGGGGATACCAGTTCAAAATAAATAAAATAAAGACGTGCGCAGGAGAGGATTACCAAATTAAGAGGAGGTGTTCACGTGCGCAGAGCATGCGCTGGCTCTGCGGATCCTGTTTAGTAGTTAAACATTACTTCTCTGTTTGATCCAAATTATTAATTTTATAACAAGTATTCCTTAGTTTAGTACACACACCTCGTTTCAGTTTACATTTTATAAACATATATTTATTTAAAAAAAGAAAAAAGTCAGCGAGAGAGAAGCCCGACCCGAAGTAATGATTGATATTTTTAGGCCCGACCCAAACTTTGGGTCAGGCTTAAGATCTTACCTCTGGCCGCAGCGACAGAGTTTAACATCAATGAATCAATGGTGAGGAAGTGGAGGAAGCAAGAGGATGCGCTACGCCAAGTAAACAAGACTAAACAGGGTTTCCGCGGGAACAAAGCGAGATGGCTACAGTTAGAGGACAAAGATGAACAGCTTTTACTGTAGCGCCTTATAATGCGGAAAATACGGTATATCCCTCCTGTCAGTGAAACACGGCGCTAACGTCGCTTTTCTTCTGCTGATTTGAAAAATTATCCATTCAATTTTCGATTCATTGCACTCAAAATCAATGTTTTTTAATGTCTTTAAGTTCTTTTAATAAAACACTAACATATTCTGGTGACATAAACAGACCGCGGTGTCACCAAAACTAATTATTTGAAACATTTTTTTTTTAAGGGCTAAAAGTTTAAAACAGTGTTTATCAGACTTCGCTCAGATGCCCATAAACATCGACGAGGACGCCACACGCTTTCCATCGACTGCAACGCGACAAAAACCAGTTCCTCTCATGAAAATAGTTCCATTTGCTTCTAAAACTCAGTTCATCCAACAACCGAAACGTTCTGCTCTTCCTGTAAAGAAGACCAACACCAATGAGATCACCCCAAACAGCCCCGGGGTTCCTTCTGCTTCCAGAATTCCTCCACCACAAGCTTCCCAACTCAAAGGAGATCACTCAGCTGTTGTGAGAACTGGGGTTAAGGACAAACTTAAAGAACCCGTGGAGAGTTCAGTCATTTCTCCACATGATCCAAAGAAGCAAACCAATGGAGTGAAAGCGTTCATCAACAATGCGGTCACCAATTCTGCTAAGACAGACGGTAAGCCTCTTTCACAAACTGTTCAACAAAAAGTCCAAACTAGTGCCGGCACAAGAGGGAACGAAGGTCAATCAGTTGGAACAAAAGAAAAAGAGGACAAGAACAAAGGAGAAGAAATCTTGGCTGCTATTCCTGTAGCACAGAGACCGAAGAGCTGCTTGGCTGAAGCTATAAATGAAGCGGCCAAAAATACGATTGAAACTCCCAAAAGAACGAATGAAACACCTAAAAGTTTGGTTAAAACTCAAATAAGTTCTAAGAAATCACCTGTGAATTTGGTCGAAACATCACATAGAATAGTTGGAACTCCCAAAACTTTGAATCAAACTCCTGAATCTTCAAATGAAGCGACAAAAACGACAGATAAAATGCTTCAAAGTTTGGGGGAAACTCCCAAAAACGCAAATGAAACTCCAAAAAATTTGGATGAAACTTCTAAAACAGCAGTTGTAGCTCTGAAAAATACAATCGAAGAGTCCAAAACTTTGAATGAAACTCCCAAAAGTTCAAAAACAGTGGTTGAAACTTCCCAAAGTATGGGTGATGCTTCCAAAAGTAAAAATGAAACTCCCAAAAGTTCAAACGAGGCTCCAAATATAACGGTTGAAACTTCTGTCTCGCACCAGCCTACATCGGCAGAAGGGAATTCCTTGTCAGGTAAATTGAAAAAAATGAATGTATTCATTTTTATAAAGTCTGAAATATTTTAGTTTTTTAGCAAAACTTGATAAAAATCCAATGTCTTTTCCATAGATTTCAATCCATCTGAAACCAACCCTTCACCGGACTCAGACCACCTCACACCCGGAGAGAAGATTGGAAGTCTCAAGATAAAATTCAGTAAGATGACTGCCTTTAAATGAGAACGCTCACCGTGTCAAACTTCTAATGATTTCTTTATTTGCTTCTCTAAAGGATATTTTAACAAAGCGAATCTCAGTCCAATAAAGGTGAGTCCTCTCACACCACATGCCGGAACGTCACGTCTGAAAAACTAAGAACGGAGGCAAAGTTCTAACTTTGAGAAATGTTGTAAAGGGCCCATGTCACGCAAAATAACTCTTCACATTGTATCCTCTGCACACACACACGTTTACAACATGCATTACACGATAGTTATGAAAATATATTGATCTGGTGGAGCGCAGTCACAGACCCGGAACTATGAAAGGCCGGGTATCGCTCATCCCCCCGCCCGTCCTGAGAAAGTACAAGCTCCGCCCTCTGCTCTCACTGAGCCGCTATTCCTCCGCCCATCTCTGAGCGGGAGGGGGAAGGCAGGCGTAAACCCGTGCATAGCTACAAAAAGCGTGTTTCAAGCAAGAAAATAAAAAAGATGCAGAGCAGCGAACCAGCCTGTATATTGGACGTTGAAAGCGAGTTTGTGAGGGCGTAAGGCCGGAGTGGAGGCGGGTGAGGAGGGCGGGCGGGTGGTGAGGAGGGAGGGGGGCGTGGCTACGTCAAATGTGTCATACTTTAGACATCTGCTCATTGGTTGTTTTGTCTGAGCGTTCCAGAAATCCACAGAAAAACGGGCTAAATCAATCTAGAAAGACACACACACACACACACACACACAAAAGGGCCGGACATCACTCTTACAAGGTAGAAAACTCTGGAAAGTCACTTTTGCAGGAGATGGGCCCTTTAACTCCTGTTTTTGTCTAACGCTGTTTGTTTGTTTCCACATTATATTTTATATTAATCAGTTAGACCAGGCATGGGAAAACTACGGGCCACATGCGGCCTGCTAAATGGTTTAATTCGGCCCGCCGAAGTTAAATTTAAGAAAAAAATAAAAATGGATATGTTGGCTTTGTTGAGAAAACAACAACACTGCTCCCATTAAATGTGTGTGTCTTTGTGATGGGCACGCTGTCAAAATAAACAGCGTGCACCGATATGGAAAGCCGTCTGGCCCAATTCACACACGTAAACAAGCGTGTTAGACGTTAAAACAAAGCAAAATGTTACATGAAGCGCTGAGATTTCAAACCTAGCGCCGCTAGATTTGAAATTTAACGCTCTTGATGTAACATTTAGCGCTTGTTTAAAATCTAGCTTCATTCTATCGGTCTAATCTAGAGATTACCAAAGCATGCCATCCATCTGATCCTGTTCCAGCCCTCTGGTTAAATATTAGAACTCAAAGTGGCTTGCAAGTCAAAAAGTTTGCACACCCCTGTGTTAGACCTGACCTTCTTTTTCTTCTTCCATCATTTCCCTTCAGGGGGCGCCACAGCAAGTCAATTTCTTCCATCTAACCCTATCTGCTGCATCTTCTTCGGTCACACCAACTATCTTCATGTCTTTCTTCACTGTATCCATGAACCTCCTCTTTGGTCTTCCTCTAGTCCTCTTTCCTGGTGGTTCCAAATCCAGCATCCTTCTTCTGATGTACTCTCTCTCTCTCCTCTGCACATGTCCAAACCGTCCCTCTCTTATTCAAGTCTCTGGTTGTTCCAGGTTAAACCAACTCTCCTCATATTAAGAAACCTTCCGGAGCACACTGCTGGGAGTTACACCGAGGCCAGCTTTCTTCTTTTCCTGAAACAACATCAAGCTAGCTTTGAGGACGATGAGCTCATCATTGTTCCTCAGTCTCGCATGGTAAGTCCAATTAGAACATTTCTACGAACACTAAGAAGAAAAATCACCCTCCATCTGAATTAATAATCCCTCTGTCTTTAGGTTTAATTGGTGATTTTTTTCTTTCAGGCTTTTATTCTGTCTTCTAACTCCGAGAGGTTAAAAAAAATTTATCAGCAACTGAGCAGAAAAAAGCTACAGTTCCAGTCGGCGACGCTGTTCGTCGGCCTCTGCACTGATCAAGTTGAAACGCTGGTAAGCAGCTTCACACTGATGAGTGTGGTTTTTATTTAGTCACACATTCACATTCTTAATGGTCTGTACTTTATGCGGTTGTCGGGGTGTTTGAGCTCATTCCAGCTGATTCAAGGGGCAGGATACACCCTGAACAGGTCATCAGTCTGTCAAGGGGCCACACACATACAACCATCCACACACACACTCACTTCCAGGAGTGGCTAATCAAGTATTTTTGGAGGAAACCGAGGAAAACCCACACATACCCTGGGAGAACATACAACTACTCTGAGCTCTTTCTGGATGGCAGAGCTCCTCTATCTCTGAGAGCCCAGCCACCCTGCAGAGGAAGATCATTTTGGCCACTTGTATCCATGATCTTGTTCTTTCGGTCACCACCCACAGCTGGTTACCATGGTGGGGGTATGAACATAGATCCCGGTTACCATGGTGAGGGTAGGAACATAGATCCTGGTTACCATGGTGAGGGTAGGAACGTAGATCCTGGTTACCATGTGAGGGTATGAACATAGATCCCGGTTACCATGGTGAGGGTAGGAACATAGATCCTGGTTACCATGGTGAGGGTAGGAACATAGATCCTGGTTACCATGGTGAGGGTAGGAACGTAGATCCTTGTTACCATGGTGAGGGTAGGAACATAGATCCTGGTTACCATGGTGAGGGTAGGAATGTAGATCCTGGTTACCATGGTGACGATAGGAATGTAGATCCTGGTTACCATGTGAGGGTAGGAACATAGATCCCGGTTACCATGGTGAGGGTAGGAACATAGATCCTGGTTACCATGGTGAGGGTAGGAACATAGATCCTGGTTACCATGGTGAGGGTAGGAACGTAGATCCTGGTTACCATGGTGAGGGTAGGAACGTAGATCCTGGTTACCATGGTGAGGGTAGGAACGTAGATCCTGGTTACCGTGGTGAGGATAGGAACGTAGATCCTGGTTACCACGGTGAGGGTAGGAACGTAGATCCTGGTTACCATGGTGAGGGTAGGAATGTAGATCCTGGTTACCATGGTGACGATAGGAATGTAGATCCTGGTTACCATGGTGAGGGTAGGAACATCGATCCGGGTTACCATGGTGAGGGTAGGAACATAGATCCTGGTTACCATGGTGAGGGTAGGAACATAGATCCTGGTTACCATGGTGAGGGTAGGAACGTAGATCCTGGTTACCATGTGAGGGTAGGAACATAGATCCCGGTTACCATGGTGAGGGTAGGAACGTAGATCCTGGTTACCATGTGAGGGTAGGAACATAGATCCCGGTTACCATGGTGAGGGTAGGAACGTAGATCCTGGTTACCACGGTGAGGGTAGGAACGTAGATCCTGGTTACCGTGGTGAGGGTAGGAACGTAGATCCTGGTTACCACGGTGAGGGTAGGAACGTAGATCCTGGTTACCATGTGAGGGTAGGAACGTAGATCCTGGTTACCATGGTGAGGATAGGAACGTAGATCCTGGTTACCATGGTGAGGGTAGGAATGTAGATCCTGGTTACCATGGTGAGCGTAGGAACGTAGATCCTGGTTACCATGGTGTGGGTAGGAACATAGATCCTGGTTACCATGGTGTGGGTAGGAACGTAGATCCTGGTTACCATGGTGAGGGTAGGAACGTAGATTCTGGTTACCATGGTGAGGGTAGGAACGTAGATCCTGGTTACCACGGTGAGGGTGAGAACGTAGATCCTGGTTACCACGGTGAGGGTAGGAACGTAGATCCTGGTTACCATGGGGAGGGTAGGAATGTAGATCCTGGTTACCATGGTGAGGGTAGGAACATAGATCCTGGTTACCATGGTGTGGGTAGGAACATAGATCCTGGTTACCATGGTGTGGGTAGGAACGTAGATCCTGGTTACCATGGTGAGGGTAGGAACGTAGATTCTGGTTACCATGGTGAGGGTAGGAACGTAGATCCTGGTTACCACGGTGAGGGTGAGAACGTAGATCCTGGTTACCACGGTGAGGGTAGGAACGTAGATCCTGGTTACCATGGTGAGGGTAGGAACGTAGATCCTGGTTACCACGGTGAGGGTAGGAACGTAGATCCTGGTTACCATGGTGAGGGTAGGAACATAGATCCTGGTTACCATGGGGAGGGTAACGGTAGGACAATATTTCAGGGGTAATCGGAGAGACACTGTTTATGGTTGTTGTTTAATTATTTGTGTTGTTTTTTTTTCAGTTCCACTTCTATGAGTTTCTGATGAAAAAGATCGGTTTTGTAAGTAACTTAAACACACACACACACACACACACTTTTATGATACTTTTTGCATAACTGATTGATAAACCTTCTGAAAAATAATAATGGAATGAGTTTGTTTTTTGTTTAAAACCAGTGCCCAGAAAAAGATGGAAAAAACACAGTCTGCATCAAAAACATCCTGCCGGATCAAATCAGTGACCTGAGAAAAACCGTGACCGAGATTGGAGATGTTGTGAACTTTCTCCCGCTGCTCAATAAGGTACGAGTCAACAGAAAGAAGAAGAAAACTGATTAAATCCAGGAAAAAAGTTGTTTAAATTCAAAGTAAACTTAGTCAAATTTACAGTAAAGTTGAGGCAGTTTAATTAAAATATAAAGCCAGATGGGGTGGTTCGGGCACCTGGACAGGATGCCTCCATCGTTGGTGAGGTGTTTTAGACGTGGCAACAGCCTCAGACGAGAAAGCCAAGCTTCTCTCATCCGAACTACATCCTCCGGCTCAGTGAGTAGGGCGACCGCCTTGTGATTGGAGGGTCGTCAGTTCGATTCCTTGCCCTGGAGTTGATGGTGGTCCGTACTAAATAAGTAGAGTCCATTTACCGTTTACGTCCCACCAGGAGGAGACCAAGAGGCAGACTCCAGACCTGCTGGAGGGACTATGTCTCACAGCTGGACAGGGAACACCTCAAGATCCTCCCGGGTGAGCTGGAGGATGCAGCCGGGGAGAGAGAGCTTCAGAAGGGAGACCCTTCTGAAGCCAAGCTTCAGAAGAAAATGCAGCCGGGGACGGGTCACCGGGGCATCAGCCTCAGACGGGAAGTTCCGGCTTCTCTAACCCTGGCTCCATCCTTCACCTCACCCGGGAGGATACTGAGGTGTTCCCTGCCCACCTATGAGACATTGTCATATCCACAAGCGGAAGACCATGGGACAGATTTTTAATTGTTTGTATTTCAGGTGATCGTTGAGTTTTCGTCTCCGTTTGCTGCCGATCGTCTTGGCGTTTGGTACAGCCTGTTGAAATGTCCCTTCCTTCACTCCGTCCACAGGATGAGGCCTCCGTCAACATCCCAAACATCAGAAGGTTGTTTTTTTAATCTGAGAATCAACTGCTGATTTGACCAAACAAACCAGTAACCGTATTCTGTTCATCTGGATAGCACCCAAAAACCCTGAACGGGCTTTTAGTCGCAGCTTTCAGATCGTTCCTGGTGCAGCTGTGCCAACATTACGTGACATTCCCGCTGGGAGCTGTCCACCATTTTGGATCACGATGACAACGAGCCCTCATGTTTTCTCCACCGTATCTCCTTGGTTTAACATCCCAGGTGAATAAGACATGAGATTAACTAATCTAATCCCACAACAGTAAAATTAGTTTGAAATGCATTTTCAGATCAATTTTTCTTGTTTCTTTTGTAGATTATCAGACAATAAGATGGAAAACTGGTTTGAAGGTAAGTTTCAAAACATCTCTCATGATAACTAGCTGCTCTAAACAGGTGCACACAGCTGGTAGAAAAAGGAACACTTTTATGCATCGATTTGTAAAGCCAAAAGAGATCAAAGCTCAACTTTGAAATGACACTCTCCTTAAATTCAATCAGGTGTCTTAAACCCAACTGTCACAATAGGGATACAATTATTGAACTGAATCTAATATACTTTATTGATCCCCGGAGGTAAATCCTCCTGCAGTGTAAACACCTCGATGCCACCCTGCCCCTATCCACGGGCATCCCAGTCCGGTTTCACTGTCTCCAACCTGGCAATCCAAAAGCTGGAGTCTGGAATGGATCCACAAAGCCAGGCCGTAGTGAAGAACACCAAACTGGTCTCTCTGTATTTCACTGGGTCTGAGTGAGTGCCTCCAGTTCCTCAAGCGAGCAACCGGACGTTTCCATGGAAACCGTAAAAACACAAGAAGCACCTCCTCTAGACCGTCTCCTTCTCCTCAGCTCCCTCAGGACTGAACCAACTCCTCCAGCCATGACGGATGTGGCTCCGAGAGCCAGCAGCTGGTTGCTCGTGTCAACAGCAGAATGACTCCATAATCTACTAGTCATTGGGAGCTCGCGGTCGGGAGCAAGCCGGAAGTCCAAAATGACTTTCAAAGTGCCCTCAAAATAAAATCTGCAGAACGAGACAAAACATATCTAGAAGAACGGACAGAAACTCAGCAAAAGTTGGTGAGAAAATGCTTAAGTAACAGAGAGCACTGCAGCAGGCAGCCGCCCAAGGGCAGCGTCTCAACTGTTAACATTAACCCTCAACTTAATTAGGTTAGTTAGGATCCTTCTGTCTGTAGAGAAAACGGAGTCTGCACCTGGATACTTATTTGTTTGTACAGTGTCTGCTGTGGCTGAATAAGCCAGTGCGGGAGCTGCAGCTCCTACCACAGTGCAAACGAGATAGGTGATATGAGTCATGGGGGCAGCAGTGGTAGACTGACTCTTTGTGACCTCACCCTGGATCTCTCTGTTCTCCTCGGCCTCACTAACAAATTTATTTCATGGATCACAAGAGAAGAGCTGGAGAGATCTCTCACTGAGTTTCTGATTCTACTTCTTTTAATGCAGTCCTGTGTTGAAGGTCTCACCTCCTCCTTTAGAGTTAAAGTTCAGAGGTCTCTGCACTGGAATCAGATAAGAAACGAGTGATGCTGGTGTATAAGTGAGTCTGGACGCTCCCTAAAACACCTGGTATTCCAGATAACAGAAACACAGCGGGACACAGCGTCATTGTTACACCTTGTTGTGGAATTTTCTTAAAAAGATGTCACACAAATTATATTAAAGTAAAAAAGATTAAATGCTGCAGCTTTTTGGAAGTTCATGCAAGTCAGTGATTGATCGGCAGAAGTTCAAAGATGTCCCCCCCCACACACATGTTTTAGGGATCCCCGTTGTCAGGATGGCCTTTTTGTTGCTAAGCTGACCATTATGTTTGATAGGCTGATAATTTATTAATATTTATCACTGGGCTGAGTAAACTAAACATGTCCTTATCTTGCACCTGCAGCTTGCTGGACAGAGGCTGCATTGTTAGGTTGAGTTTGTAAAATGTATCTTTGCTTGTCCTTGAGCAGCTTGGGGTCTGTGTGAACAGGAGAACAAGATTCTCACAGCATGGATGTTGGATAGAGGTCTTGTTTCAACACATCAGGTTAAATAAAGACACCTATTGTCATTTAGATGTTTTCAAAGTGAATATTAATCTTACTTAATCTTAATTTTTCTATTACCCTTTTAATTAGCATAAACATGGTAATTAACACACAAGATAGAGAAATTGAAACACACAAAACACACTGTAATTTGCTGCACTATTCATAAATGATATACATATCGTATAGAAAACACACTGCGTCTATTGTAGCATCTATTCACTATACTTAGCGGACCCAACTCGCATCCTGCCCTTAGACCAAGGGTGGGCAAATGTTTTGGTTGGCGGGCCACATTGAGTTCTAACATTTGACCAGGGGGAACAGGAGCATATGGATGGCATGCTTTGGTAACCTCTATATTAGACCAATAGAATGACGCTAGATTTTAAACAAGCGCTAAATGTTAAATGAGGCGTTGGAGGGATCCAGTCTGGTGACCTCAGGATCGGATCTCTGCTTTTTGGAGATGATGTGGTCCTGTTGGCTTCATCGGGCCGTGATCTCCAGCTCTCAGTGGATCGATTTGCTGAAGAGCGTGAAGCGGCCAGGATGGGAGTTAGCACTTCCAAATCCGAGACCATGGTCCTCACGCTTGTTTACGTGTGTGTATTGGCCCCGATGTCTTTCCATATCTGTGTACACTGTTTATTTTAAGGGCATCACGGAGACACACACATTTTAATGGAGCAGTGTTGGTGTTTTTGGCGCCATCTAGTGACCAACAATTAGAATTACAAGGAAAATAAAACATTAACAAGGTTTATTTATTTAATTTTTTTATGTTCGGCGGGCCGGATTAAAACGTTTAACGGGCCGTAGTTTGCCCACCCCTGCCTTAGACGGTTCAACAGAAGTTCAGAATGATCTCAGCATTGGTATTTGTTGGATCCAAAATAGATCTTGCCAATATCAGTACATCAGAATCATCAACAACCAGTAAGGATCACTCAGAGACCAAAAAATAGTTTTCAAACAAATTGCAATTTGAAGAGAAGAAGAGACTGCGCATGTGTTGACTTCACGATCTCCAACGCATCTCTGACTCTTCTACCCAGGTGCTACCTTTTTATTTTTTCAGCAAGTAGATTACTCAAAGACACAGGATGTTCTGCAAAACAAGTTGTCAAATTCAACAACGGAAATGTGCATGTGTCAAGGTGTGAACATGCGTGGGTGTGAAGAATTAAAAAGTCGCTTATGTTGGTAAAAGCTGTGAAATGGTTGACATATACAGACATGTAGTAAATGGCAGTTATGTGGGGATGTGAAAAACACAATTATATTAAGATTGAATTTATGCAATGGTATATAGCACTGTATATAAGTAACTGTGAACACATGAGTATCTGAGTAAACAAGAATAAGTTTGAGCTTATCTTACAGTATTCCTGATAACAGAGAAACACAGCGGGACACAGTGTCATTGTTACACCTTCATGAGAAAACGAGTCCAGTCCATTAACAGTCAAGTAATAATCTTTATGAAATACTGCTGCTTAATATCACATTACAATAGCAAGGATACTACCGTAGTTTCACGGCTATACGGCGCATATAAAAGTCTTAGATTTTCTTCTAAAAGAGCGGTGCGCCTTTTTGTATGGTGCGCCTTGTGTGTGAGAAAAGGCGGACCTAAAAGAAAACGCGGTGCCCGCGAGAAAAGGCGGACCTAAAAGAAAAGACATGAGAACGTTAAAGAGTGAAGTGTGAGCGGCGTGGGAGCGATGGATGACCGAAGGAGACCACAGTTTCACGAAGGGTGGAAGGCAGCGCCGGGCGAGTTACGCTACAGTTTGCCAATGGATTGTAGATGCTTGGACTAACGTGTCTGCTGGTACTGTTATCTGAGCTTTCTCAAAAGCTGGTATCCTTTCTGAGGAGCCACACAGTACAGACAGTGACTTTGACAGCGAGGAGCGAAGTGGACCTGCTCTGAAACAGAGGATGAGGACTTTGATGGATTTGAATAAAGACTATTACCGGTAATGTGTTTGTTTAGTATCGTTACTACTTAAATAAAACACAACCAAACTCAGTTTTGCTCCCGATCTATTTTTTAATACACACATTTGCATGCTTGCGTGTGTGTTGTTGTAAGGCGGTGTGTGACTGAGACTGCGTCTAATGGTCGTGAAATTACGGTACAAATCCCAGAATGCTCTGCTGGTAATTTAGCACCATAATTAGCAGAACCCGTCAATGTTTTCATTAGTTGACAGCTGACATAACAAACTAATACGTTAACCTTTAAACATGTTTTCCTTGTTCTTCGTGCTTCCATCAGTCGGTGCAAAAACAAACACCTGACTACACGAGCGTCTCAATCGTACGTTCGCTGCTTGAGTGCCCCCAGGTGGCTGTTAGAAAAATCCATAGATACGCTGCATTAGAGTATAAGCCAGAGCGTTGAAAACGGATGAAAAAGTCACGGCGTGTTTACTGGAAATAACTTTATTTAATGCTTGGTGTTTTCTCTGTTTAGGAAGTTTCGTTGAAACAGCACAACTCGTCCACCATCATGTTCACCAACCTGCCGCTTCATCCCAACCTGAATGAGGACTTGATCAAACTGGTGTGGGATTATTTCCCTGAGCAGGACCAGCACTCTCTGACCTGGAGGCTGGTGGTCCTGCCCCTGCAGAGACGGGTATGTTACTGTAACCTGATTCTAGTTTAGATTTTTTTTTATGAGCTTTTAATTGTTCTTTTCCAGGCTTTCGTTTGTTTCACTGACTGGAACTGGTGCTGGAAATTTATTCAAGACCACCTCAAGAAACAAGTTTCTGTTCAGAACCAAAAGCTTCAGATTCATCTGGTTTTGGAGAGCATGGACTTTAAACCCAGTGAGGTAAAAAAAAAAAAAAGATGAACCAATAAAATATTAGAATAAAACAATCAGGAGTAAAAAAAAAAAAAAAAAAGTCAAACACCTTCAGTTTTAAATCATGTTTTATGTCAAATCCAGTGGCGGCTGGTGGTAAAAAAAAACTGGGGGGGCGCACATTTTTCAAACACACACAAAATTTTTTTTATATATATATATTATATAAAAGTATATATACATATATATATATATATAAAATAAATATAAAATTATTCGTGACAATATGTGTCTGTTTTTAGTGACTTCTTCATTATGTTTCCTTATGCCAGTTCGGTAGCCTTCATTTAATTGTGCCAGGATGTTACTACTGCCAAAAAAACCTGGCTTATAGCTACTATCAAGATGGGTGCGACAAGTTTCATGACGTTTGCACTTTTCAGACAAATGCTTCAAGTCACTCACCCCTGTTGATATCCACACCTTTTCACTTGCTGCTGAACTAAACAATAAGCAGGGGAAACAAAAAAAATTGTTTCTCATCCAGTGTTTCTTATCCTCTCACATAAAAGCGGCCGCGATCTCCACTGTTTTGTTGCACAGTCAAATCTGGGGTGTCCAGTCCAAGCTCCTTCACTCTTCTTTTTCTTCTTTAGAACGCTTAGAAAACGGATTCTGTAGAAGGGAGGACACTGAATTCTCTTTAAAAAAGCCACTAGCGTTGTTAGCAACTGAACTAGCTTCCGACGCCATGATGAAAACTCCCAGAATTCCGCAGTGAAAACAAAGGGCGTGGCGTGGGTGGGATTTATAGGTCAGCTTATAGCTAATTGATTGGTTCATGTAACAGACTGACAGAGAGGATAACCTATCACACACCCGATGGGCGGAAAATATCTGCGCCCCGCGGGCGTGGTTATGGTTTGCAATACACATGAATGGAAAAATTTTTAGAGCTGACGTCACGTTTTTTCCATAAAAACCGGAAGCCACATACACACCAATACATTTTCCTGGTAGGGTGGGCGTACCTACCCCGCGTCCTCGTTCCGGTTTGCACAGGAAGTAATAAAATAAAATAAAACAATGTAAAACATTATTAAAATGCATGTAATCTTCACACTCGACAGTTTTGCATACTTATAAACACATACATGTTTATATATGTATATGTATATATGCATATATATGCTTATATATTTTTTGGTGATCAGGTCGGGGGGGCGGCGTCCCTGCGCCACACGTCACCAGCCGCCACTGGTCAAATCTAAAACTTTTCACAAGAAAGTTCAAATTAAATTATTAGAAAGACATTTTATTTTTTTAATGAAAGAACGTGAATTCTTTAAGTTTTATTTGAATTTTATTAGAAGTTAATTTTATTAACTTTATTTTAGGTTTGATTTAATTTATTCCTGGTTTTACTAACTTTTTGTTTATTTTGTTCTAGAATTTTTTTTCTCAGTTTGACTAATTTAACATTTTTTTTATTTTATTTAATTCATTTTTTAAAAGCTTTATTGTAGATTTAGGCTTTTTTTTTTTTTTTTTTACTTTTATTCTAGATTAGATAATAATTCCACTAAAACAGCCTAGATTAAGTTTTTCTATTTGTTATCAGATAAACAGAGATTATTAAAAACAATCTGAATTTGTTGGTAAAACTGATTTTTGTGTAAACGGGAAACTTTGATGTAAAATGAACATTTAGAGCAAAAAAAAAAAAACTGACAAAAAAAGAAAACTCATTTCTGGAGATTCAGATTTTTTTTGATTTAACTCGATCAGATAAACTAACATTTGTTCATCTGTAGACAAAATTAAAGGGCCCATCTGATGCAAAATGGACTTTCCAGAGTTTTCTACCTTGTAAGAGTGATATCCGGGCCTTGTGTGTGTGTGTGTGTGTGTGCGTGTGTGTGTGTGTGTCTTTCTAGATTGATTTAGCCCGTTTTTCTGTGGATTTCTGGAACGCTCAGACAAAACAACCAATGAGCAGATGTCTAAAGTATGACACATTTGACGTAGCCACACCCCCTCCCTCCTCACCACCCGCTTCCACTCCGGCCTTACGCCCTCACAAACTCGCTTTCAACGTCCGATATACAGGCTGGTTCGCTGCTCTGCCTCTTTTTTATTTTCTTGCTTTTTGTAGCTACGCACGGGTTTACGCCTCCCTTCCCCCTCCCTCTCAGAGATGGGCGGAGGAATAGTGGCTCAGTGAGAGCAGAGGGTGGAGCTTGTACTTTCTCAGGACGGGCGGGGGGATGAGCGATACCCGGCCTTTCATAGTTCCGGGTCTGTGACTGCGCTCCACCAAATCAATATATTTTTATAACTATGGTGTAATGCATGTTGCAAACCCCACATTTTGCGTGTGTATGTGCAGAGGATACAATGTGAAGAAGTATTTTGCATGAGATGGGCCCTTTAAAGTTCTGTTTGTATTCGTACCTCTTTGAGTTGTAATTATGGGATGTTTCTGACAGGAGGCGCTGTACGTGAGCCTGATGAAGTGGAGCAACTCTGTGAGTCTCTATCAGTAGCTGATTTTATTTAGATGTTTGTATGTGTTGTGTTAACATGTGTGTTTGTGTGTTAGTACGTTGCAAAGCCACAGCTCCTGCAGGAGAATCTGCTGCGTATCAACGTATCAGGAAGTAACGTTGACACCCTGATGGACGTGATGAAAGACCTGGCGGCCGTCGCTCCGTTTGTCGGCTTCCTCCCGCTGGGCGACAAGGTGCGTACGAGCTACACACCTGTTCATCCATCTTTCTATTTCCTGTCTAATCTCTGTCTCCATCAGATCTACGTTGAGATGTCTGATTCCTGCGGAGTCACTAAAGTCACAGACGAGTGGCGCCATCGTGAGGTCGGAGGGAAAGCAACCGGGTGTGTAAAACAAAGCCTCGCCTGCCACGTACATGCATTTACAACCTCGATCTAAGTTTTGGTCTTAAGACCCTAGAAACTCAATCAGTTAATCTATAGTTGGTACTGAGTAACTGTGAGCAGTTTAATTCAAATCACTTCAGTAGTTTGACAGGTAAACATATTTTTTATTGCGACATAAAAAAAAAAAAAAGTTTCTTACAGTCTTTAGTTCAACAAACTTTTTTTTAAAAATTTTTATCCTGCAGTGAGAAACGGATCCGAATCGAATCGTAAGTAGATTTTATTTTATTTTGAAAAGTAACTCTGGATCGATTTTCTGCCGAGTGTGAAGCGGCCGGGATGGGAATTAGTGCCTCCAAATCCGAGACCATGGTCCTCGCCTGGAAAAGGGTGGAATGCCCCCTGCGGGTCAGGGACAGGGTCCTGCCCCAAGTGGAGGAGTTTAAGTATCTCAGGGTCTTGTTCACGAGGGGGGAAGGATGGAGCGGGAGATCAACACGCGGATCGGTGCGGCATCAGCAATAACTAGGACGCTGCATCGGTCCATCGTGGTAAAGAGAGAGCTGAGCCGAAAAGCAAAGCTCTCGATTTACAAGTCGATCTACGTTCCTACCCTCACCATGGTAACCAGGATCTACGTTCCTACACTCACCATGGTAACCAGGATCTATGTTGCTACCTTCACCATGGTAACCAGGATCTACGTTCCTACCTTCACCATGGTAACCAGGATCTACGTTCCTACACTCACCATGGTAAACAGGATCTACGTTCCTACCTTCACCATGGTAACCAGGATCTACGTTCCTATCCTCACCATGGTAACCAGGATCTACATTCCTACCCTCACCATGGTAACCAGGATCTACGTTCCTACCCTCACCATGGTAACCAGGATCTACATTCCCACCCTCACCATGGTAACCAGGATCTATGTTCCTACCCTCACCATGGTAACCAGGATCTACGTTCCTACCTTCACCATGGTAACCAGGATCTACGTTCCTACCCTCACCATGGTAACCAGGATCTACGTTCCTACCCTCACCATGGTAACCAGGATCTACGTTCCTACCCTCACCATGGTAACCAGCTGTGGGTGGTGGCCGAAAGAATGAGATCGCGGGTACAAGCGGCCGAAATGAGCTTCCTCCGCAGGGTGGCTGGGCTCTCACTCAGAGATCGGGTGAGGAGTTCTGCCATCCGGGAGGAGCTCGATTGTCGAGCCGCTCCTCCTCCAGGTGGAGAGGAGCCAGATGGCGTGGTTTGAGCATCTGATCCGGATGCCCCCCGAGCGCCTCGCGGGCGAGTTGTTTCGGGCACGTTTCACCGGGAGGAGACCAAGGAGCAGACCCCGGACCCGCTGGAGAGACTATGTCTCACAGCTGGCCGGGGAACGACTTGGGATCCTTCCAGGTGAGCTGGAGGATGCAGCCGGGGAGAGAGAGGCCTGGGCAGCCCGCTTGAGGCCGTTGCCCCGCGATCCGACCCCGGAACAAGCGGAAGATGACGGAACGGAACTCGGATTTACTTCCAACTTGGGGGAAGGATGGTTCAGTGGATGGCGCAACCGCCCTGCAACCGTAGGGTCACAGGTACGATCCCCTGTCCAGAGTTCATACCAAAGTGTCATTGAGCAAGACACCGAACCACCAATTGCTCCTGATGATAGTGGTATGCACCTTGGATGAACATAGTTTTTCAGTGCTGGTGATTTTAATCCAGCTGTTCTGCTCCCTCGACGGTTACACCGAGTTGTTGTTGGTCATTCGTGATTTGGTCGAGCCATCGTGTCCATGGGGCTTACCTCGTGGTCTTTTCCAGCCTGCGAACTTTGGATTGAATTGAAGGATTGCTCTCGTATGATGGTCGGGAGGCAGGCGGAGGACGTGGCCGAACCAATGAGTGGCATTGTGCAGCCGGACAGTATGCCATGGGATGGGACGTATGGGCTCTGAGTGCCTGGTTAGAGACTCGCTGATGGTTTCGATGGTTCGTAGAACCCTGCTGTCGAAGCCATCAAGTCTGGCTGCCAGACTCTAGTTCAGGGGCCACGTCTCCAATCCGTAGAGCTGGATAGTGAAATGTGATCTTGGTGACCGTCCATCCCTTACGGGAATGCGGGGGGTGCTGAAGCCCATCCTGGTTGGTTCAAAGCGAGGGACAGGGTACACCCTGAACAGGTCGCCAATCTGTGGCGGGTTTTTGACTGTTTTTGCTTTCATTTCAGCATAAAGAAGAATAAAAGCCTTAATCAAAGTGATGAACCTTCAGAAGAGCTTCCCGTCATCGACCAAGACAGCTTTAATGTAATCAAAGCAGCGCTTCACCACTACCGACACACACGCACCAGTCAAGACGAGGTAGTTCTAACCGTCCGCAGGAGGATGGAGCTCTGTCGTTGGTCATCTAATCCCAGGATCTTTTACTGTCTTTATTTAGACTCCGCAGGATGCTGCAGATTCCACGAAAGACGGAGCGGATTCCACGAAAGACGCAGCGGATTCCTCCAAAGAATCGATAAATTTATTCAAAGCATCAACAAACTCTGCAACAGACCTGGTTGATTCCACACAAACTGATTCGACAGTTAACTCCTCCCAAAACTCACCTGATTCCCCAGGTATCCACACAGTGGAACCAAAAACTTTAAGGTCCAGCAGGAGATCTGTTACAGCATTAAAACAACTGCAAGAGTCTAGCATGACGACCAGATCCAGCCGAGGAAAACTCTCCGCACAGAAAGAGCCTGAGAACAAACCGATAGCTACCAGAGTCTCAACGAGGCTGAACAAAAAAGAGGAGCAGACGGAACCCACATCATCCTCAACCATCGACCAGGATGGAGAGCAGAGCGTTCCCATCAGGACCAGAGGCCAGTTAAAGAAGATAAACCAGCCGAGTCCTGGTAAGAAACACACCTCTGCCTGTCTGGAGTCTGTTTCACACCAAGTAACAAATATCTTCTACAGCAGTGAGGAAATCACCCAGAGGAAGAAGGGCCGAGTTTCCAGCAGGATTGGGAGAGGAGAAAAGCAGCAACAGCCCAAGTAAAGGTAAACCCTCCTCAACCACCTTCATAGAAAATCCAGATAAAAAGAAAGAATGTTAAGGTTTTTGTTTGAAGAGAAGCTGATAAGATTTTTTTTAACGTTGGTTTCAGGGAAGCGGAAGAGGGATGCTTCTGCTCTGACGTTGAAGAGATCTCGTTCTCTGTCACCGCCTGCTGCCGCTGACCGTCATCTGCCACCGTTCGACCCCACAAACCCTGTCGGTGAGTGATGGATTGAATCCATGTTCACATGTAAATGAGAATTTTTACTTTTTTGTCGTAATCACCCGCAAAAAACGGAACGTCGTAGTTTAAATTCTGATTAAACGTTGAATCAAACAGCTCTGATTTGGATGTTTACTTCTGTCTCACGTTCTGTCTCGGTCTCGTCTTCAGGTAAGGACTTCGTGGTGCCCAAGTGGGGTTATTTCTGCACCGTCTGCTCGGTTGCTTACCTGGAGGACAGCGAGCAGTTGCACTGCCAATCACAGACACACCTGCACAATCTGCAGGTACATGCACGCACACACACACACACACACACACAAACAAGCAACATCATCTCAGTGTTCACTGAGGAGAAAAAGTTCATCCACTTAAAAAAATTAAAACCGAATCACAAGAACCTAGATTTTATACTGAGAAAGAGGAATGTAGATCCTGGTTACCATGGTGAGGTTAGGAACGTAGATCCTGGTTACCACGGTGAGGGTAGGAACATAGATCCTGGTTACCATGGTGAGGGTAGGAACGTAGATCCTGGTTACCATGGTGAGGGTAGGAACGTAGATCCTGGTTACCATGGTGAGGGTAGGAACGTAGATCCTGGTTACCATGGTGAGGGTAGGAACGTAGATCCTGGTTACCACGGTGAGGGTAGGAACATAGATCCTGGTTACCATGGTGAGGGTAGGAACGTAGATCCTGGTTACCATGGTGAGGGTAGGAACGTAGATCCTGGTTACCATGGTGAGGGTAGGAACGTAGATCCTGGTTACCACGGTGAGGGTAGGAACATAGATCCTGGTTACCATGGTGAGGGTAGGAACGTAGATCCTGGTTACCATGGTGAGGGTAGGAACGTAGATCCTGGTTACCACGGTGAGGGTAGGAACGTAGATCCTGGTTACCATGGTGAGGGTAGGAACGTAGATCCTGGTTACCATGGTGAGGGTAGGAACATAGATCCTGGTTACCATGGTGAGGGTAGGAATGTAGATCCTGGTTACCACGGTGAGGGTAGGAACATAGATCCTGGTTACCATGGTGAGGGTAGGAATGTAGATTCTGGTTACCAGGGTGAGGATAGGAATGTAGATCCTGGTTATCATGGTGGAGGTAGAAGGTAGATCCTGGTTACTATGGTGAAGGTAGGAACGTAGATCCTGGTTACCATGGTGAGGGTAGGAACGTAGATCCTGGTTACCACGGTGAGGGTAGGAACGTAGATCCTGGTTACCATGGTGAGGGTAGGAATGTAGATCCTGGTTACCATGGTGAGGGTAGGAACGTAGATTTTGGTTACCGTGTTGAGACAAACACACATGCAAGGCATTACAGTAAAAAAACACTTTTTTTAACGCATCGTGTTTCTTTTTGTTTTACAGATATTGAAGACGTCTGAATCAAAAACAATCCTGAATTGAAAAGAAAATAATCACTTTAAAACCTGTCTGACTTGAATAATTTTCTATGCAACTTTTTTACTGTTTAAAATGTGAAGCTTGTACTTTTGTTTTTTTGTTTGCGTATTTTTTTTTTCTATCTGAAGTTCTTTTGACTTTTTTTTTTTTTTTTTACAGAACAATCATTTAAATTCAAAATTGTTTCAATCAATGCTGCTCGTTTGTCTGCTGTAAAAAAAAGTTTTTGAAAGATGTTTTCTGAAAGAAATAAAGATTTTTTTACAATTTCACCTAAAATTTCTCCACTTTATTTTTAAACTTGACTTTTGGCAATTCAAAATAAAAGCCTAATAGTTTCATCCAAAGTGGGTACTGAGTAAAAGAGGGACGTTTCCTCTGCAGGGTGTTTGGCTCTTACTCAGGGGTAGAGGGAGGAGCTCGGAGGAAAGGCATGGATAGAAGCCAGATGGGCTGGTTCAGGCATCTGGATCAGATCCCAAGTGCCTTGTTGGTGAGTTGTGGTGAGGGTGAGGTCCAGACACATCCCATCGGGAGGACACCAAAAGGCAGACCCCAAACCTCCAGGAGAGACCGTCTCACAGCTGGACAGGAGGATCCACAGGTGTTCCTTGTCCATCTGTGAGACAAAAATTTTAATTAAACTTTATTTTTCAAAATGTTTTTTTTTTCCTCAAATTTCTTTTGAAACTTCGGTAAAAATTTAAAAAAACTTAAATTAAATTTTTTTTTTAAAATTGTTTTTCGTCCCCTTTAAATGTGACGTCACCGGAAGCAGATTTTTTCCCGTGATTTTTGAAACACCTGAAAATTTAATTAAACATTTTCAGGAAAAAAAACAAAGAAAAATCTGCTGAAAAGTTTTGAAAAAGAATCTGATGTAAAAGGTTAGTAAATGATTTAAAATATTTGTTTTAAAAAACATATTTTCTCAGGTTTATTTGCTGATTTTAGAAGCTAATTAGCATCATTAGCAGATTATTCATTAGCAATACGTGTTTTTAAAAATCCCGCTTTTATGAAAATAAAAAACATCTGAAATGATTTAAATCTTATTTTTTTACGTTTTGATTCATAATTAATTAGTAAAAGTTTTAATCATTTTTGTAAAAAAAAAAAAAACTTAAGTTTTTTTTTTTTTTACGGAAAACGCGTTTTTTTCCTCAATGAAATCTAATTTTTTGGTTGTTTTTTTTTTTTTACTTAATGAATTCATAATTTTATTATTTAAATCATAAATAATTTTTGATTCATTTGTTGAATTAAAAAAAAAGCTTAAAATCTAGTGTTGAAGACAATATTTTTTTAAAAAATTAATTAAATGATGAAGTTTGTCAAATTTGTAATAAAATAATTTGGTTTATTTATGTATTTAAAATGAAAGGAAAAGTGGTGAGAGCTGATTGGTCTAGAGACAGTGTGGTGAGAGCGGCCATGCTGATTGGTCTAGAGACAGTGTGGTGAGAGCGGCCATGCTGATTGGTCTAGAGACAGTGTGGTGAGAGCGGCCATACTGATTGGTCTAGAGACAGTGTGGTGAGAGCGGCCATGCTGATTGGTCTAGAGACAGTGTGGTGACACCGGCCATGCTGATTGGTCTAGAGACAATGTGGTGAGAGCGGCCATGCTGATTGGTCTAGAGACAGGAAAGACAGGAAACAGAGATGTTTGTAGCAGAGATGAAGATGCTGAGGAATTAAATACAGAGTTATTCTAATAATTTGACTGAATGTTTACGAGGATAGTTTTAGTTTTAAAATAAACTTTGTCACAGATTATTTTCCATCTTTTTTGACTGCTTTTCTCTTGTCTTTTTTCTCCTTGGCTTTGGCGTTGCCGTGGCAGCATAACAAGTCAAACTCATCAAATTCCAAAAGATGCCCTTATTTTGCACAGATTGACTGAAGTCATCTAAAGCCTTTGTTTAACACCAACATGTCTCATCGGCACAAATTTCAAAAGCTTGAACTGGATAAATCCTTAAAAGATGACGCTATGATTCAACATCCGGTTGGCAGATCCAAAGAAGACGCTTGGAAGGGTTGTGTCGGCCAGCTTGCTCAGTTTACAACCGCTAAAAAAGAAGATTTTCCTTCTTCAAGCAGGGTTGTAGAATTCCGATCCTCTCCGAAAGGTGCTTGTAAAGATTATAAAGCTGCTGATGGCACTTTAGACCGGGTGTCAAACTCTGGAAACACTTTGACTATTAGGTGTGATTTTCCAAACTCCAGTAGCGAGTGGATCGGTGTCACCAACCAGATAGAATCAAATTCCATGTCAAGTATGGAAAGTTCATCAGATCTGGACATTAATTCTAAATGCACTCCAAAATTGGCCACTGAGATTCTGGTCCGTTTCGGGTTGGAAGAAGAAGACCTGGATGATCTTCTCTCTTATCCTGACGACCAAACCACCGTTGAAAATTTGCCTTTGATATTAAATGAAATTCGCCTTCGGAAAGCCAAACGAGCCGCCGCTCAGTTAGCACCCATCTCTGGATCACAACCTCAAGGTACGACAGGGATGAGCTGCTCTGAGGAAGGAGGGGTACACCGGGAGGCGTTCAAACCAAGTGATAGGATTGAGTTTGGGATTAAAAAGAAACACTCAGCACAGACGAAGGGTGATAAAGGAGATGGTGAGAAGGTGACGGAAGTGTTCAGTGGGAACCACAGTCACGGCAACACCGGCTTGATGGTTTCTTTCAAAAATCTCATGGTTGCCAAGCCCCCCGCTCTCTGTGCCAGTGATCAAACTGAACCAGAAAAATTCACTGCTTTCTCTCCAAAAGAAACTAAGAAATTGGCAAAAGAGCAAAGTTTAATTCCTTTAGATGAACCAAAGTTAGAATCAATCAACTGCCCGTTTGTTTATGCACCTTCTTCTCATGAACTCAGCATCCAGTCTAGTAACCAGATTAAAGATTCTGAACGAGGACCTGCGCTTCCTACACCGGCAAAGAACCAGCAGGAAACAGCCAAACCAGTTCCAATTACATTTTCTCCTGCTTTCACTGGAATCCCTCCGATGACTCCGAGCCAATTCAACTACACACACATGGTGGGGTCGTCTCTACTCGGGCTGCCGGTACCGAAGGGCAGCCTCTTCCAGGGTTTACCGTCAGCAGCCATGATGCACGACTACGCTGCAACCCAGCCCGCTGTCTTTCCACATAGCTGCGCTCTTTGTGACGAATACTCCACCACCAAGAAGGTGAGGGACCGCTCAAAGTAATCTGTCATTATACAGACATTTTTTTTTTGGTCCACATGTGGATGATTTTTATAGAGTTTAAATCTTTGTGTAAACTTCACATAAAAAAGGGGCAGGTGTTTTGTTCCATTCCGTCATCTTCCGCTTGTTCCAGGGTCGGGTCGTGGGGGCAACAGCCTCAAACGGGCAGCCCAGGCCTCTCTTTCCCCGGCTGCATGATTTTTATAGAGTTTAAATCTTTGTGTAAACTTCACATAAAAAAGGGGCAGGTGTTTTGTTCCATTCCGTCATCTTCCGCTTGTTCCAGGGTCGGGTCGTGGGGGCAACAGCCTCAAACGGGCAGCCCAGGCCTCTCTTTCCCCGGCTGCATCCTCCAGCTCACCTGGAAGGATCCCAAGTCTTTCCCCAGCCAGCTGTGAGACATAGTCTCTCCAGCGGGTCCGGGGTCTGCCCCTTGGTCTCCTCCCGGTGGGATGTGCCCGAAACACCTCGCCTGCGAGGCGCTCGGGGGGCATCCTGATCAGATGCCCGAACCACCCCATGTGGCTCCTCTCGACCTGGAGGAGGAGCGGCTCGACACCGAGCTCCTCCCGGATGGCAGAGCTCCTCACCCGATCTCTGAGTGAGAGCCCAGCCACCCTGCGGAGGAAGCTCATTTCGGCCGCTTGTACCCGCGATCTCATTCTTTCGGTCACCACCCACAGCTGGTAACCATAGGTGAGGGTAGGAACGTAGATCCTGGTTACCATGGTGAGGGTAGGAACGTAGATCCTGGTTACCATAGGTGAGGGTTGGAACGTAGATCCTGGTTACCATAGGTGAGGGTTGGAACGTAGATCCTGGTTACCATGGTGATGGTAGGAACATAGATCCTGGTTACCATGGTGAGGGTAGGAATGTAGATCCTGGTTACCATGGTGAGGGTAGGAACGTAGATCGACTTGTAAATCGAGAGCTTTACTTTTCGGCTCAGCTCTCTCTTTACCACGACGGACCGATGCAGCGTCCTAGTTATTGCTGACGCCGCACCGATCCGCCTGTCGATCTCCCGCTCCATCCTTCCCTCACTCGTGAACAAGACCCCAAGATACTTAAACTCCTCCACTTGGGGCAGGACCCTGTCTCTGACCCGCAGGGGGAAATCCACCCTTTTCCGGGCCAGGACCATGGTCTCGGATTTGGAGGCTCTAATACCCATCCCGGCCGCTTCTCGCTCTGCAGCAAATCGATCCAGCGAGAGCTGGAGATCTGGAGGGACAGGTGTGTTCAGGCCAATTTTATAGAGTGAGTCTCGTTTCATAATCTCCAAATACACAGTAAAAATGAAACTTGGACGGCTCAGTCGTCATGTAAACATTAAACTAGGCACTTTGGTTCAACGTGGTCTCCATTAGAAATTTTGGAGATTTGTGGGATCTTGTTGAACTAAAATGATTGTGAATCCAGGGATTGGCAAACCCCCTCTCTGGAACCAGATGTTTTAAATCCAAAAAATAAGCTTCTAAACTTGTGAAATGACTGATATTTTTGTACATTTGAATTATCTTTGAATTCATGCTCCTAAAAACATTCCAAATTGTGACCGATGATCAACTGAAATAATCAAGAAATGTCAAGAATGAAGGCATGCAGCCAAGCTAGAGATACAAAAGGAAGGGAGGGCAGGATCAGTGTTTAAAAACTAAGTCACACGGCTACACCGCCAAGGTCGATGCAGCTGGCGGTGAGGGAGGGTGGTGAAGAGGGGAGGAGGAGGATAAACAAAGCAGTCACATCACGTGCAGCTTCCGAGGGGATGTGAGATAACCAGCCTTGGCCAAGGCTGGTCAAAGGGAGTCCAGACTAAATTATCAGCTTGAGAGTTTCTCATGCCTTCAGTCTGTCAGACTCTCAATGGCAACCCCTATCAGACTAAACACAGGTGGGGGTCACTTTGATTTTATTTCCCGTCCAGTCAAGCAGCCATCCTGTCCAAGATGGTCTCATGTTTGTGGATCAATTTGTGGACCTCAGACAGGCTGGTCCTAAGAGCCCAAATGTCCCCAGAGTGAGCTTGCCGGTCACCCCCGCAAAAGTCTGAGTCCAGGCTGTCCGAAACATTCCACCAAGCAGGTTGGGCAGCTTGCCAACTGCGGCTGACACCTGCTGAACTTTCTGACACATCCAGTATCTACCCAGGCCAATCAGTAGAAACCTGATGGTCATCCACCCGATGGTGGAAGACATCTAATCCAAACATTTAGATGCCTTCCACGTCCTCGATGAACATCACTGACAGGCACATGACTTTCCACTTACATCAGGGGTCCATTACGTAAGCTGGCCAGGACACGAAGGCTCCCCTCTAGGCGTCCTCTGGGTCAAAAAATGTTATCAATAGCGCTGAAAGCCCAACTGACCAGTTCCATGTTGGTAGGTGTTTGAAGAGTGAGGCTGCATATAGAGCGAGGCTTTGCACTAGACAAGATAAAACAATACTGGGAGAAGACACAAGGGAGGAGAAGAGAGACAGAAAAAGCATTTGCATCCCTCGAGAGAAGAAGAAAGAGCAGAAGAAAATTGTTTCCTCTTAAGTCTGCATCACTTTCCTTTTGCACCTACTTGGCAGATGCTCCGCTCCTGCATGTTTCAGACTAAAATTAAACAAAAGTATGTGCAAAAAGTCAAAGAAACTTCATAAAACTTTTTTTTTGTTTCGCAGGATTGGCTTCTTCACCAGAATACCACTCAGCACATTGAGAACTGCAAGCTGTTCCACAAACGGTCAGTTTTTATTGGATAAGGTTCATTTCAATCAACAAGTTTTAGCAGTTTTAACATACTGTTCTGTCATCAATCGCTTATCCGGGGATGGGTCGCAGGGCAACAGCCTCAGACGGGAAGCCCAGTCTTCTCTCACCCCAGCTGCATTCTCCTGCTCACCCAGAAGGATCCCGAGTCGTTCCCGGGCCAGCTGTGAGACATGGTCTCTCCAGCGGGTCTGGGATCTGCCTTTTGGTGTCCTCCTGGTGGGTAGAGCCCGAAAAACCTCACCTGTGAGGCGCTCAGGAGGCCTGACCAGATGCCTGAACCACCCCATCTGGCTATTCTCGACCTGGAGGAGGAGTGGCTCTACTCTGAGCACTTTTCGGATGGCAGAGCTCTTCCTTCTATCTCTGAGTGAGAGCCCAGCCACCCTGCTGAGGGAGCTCATTTTGGCTGCTTGTCTCCGTTCTTTTAACATTTCATATAAAAAATTCTACGTGTCTTCTGCAGGTGGTGAAAAGGCTCTCTTCGTCACATCAATAAAAGTTTAAAAGAATAGTTTTGTTCTAAGTGAAAAAGACGCCGGTGAAAACACCCAGAAACACCCAGAAAATGATATTTATCAGCCATTCGCTGGATCATAAGGAACAATTTACACATTGTTTTTATGATTAAAACCAATCAGTTCACAAGTTTTAGAGCTAGCTTAAGCAGCCAAGAGTCTGACCGCCAAGGTCCCCGTTTTTGGCTGCCACCCATCTCCTTTTCACCCGACCCCTATGGCCCCTCCTGCAGGTGGTGAGTCCACTGGAAGGGCGGCCCATGTCCCCTGTTCGGGCTGAACCTGGCCGGGCCCCATGGGTAAAAGCCCAGCCATTAGTTCCTCGCTCTTGTGTCACACCCTCGGGCCTGGCTACAAGGGTGGGGGCCCCGATGACCCGCGTCCAGGCAAGGGCAACTTGGCCAGGGCAACTGGGCAAGTTTTAGCGGTGTTAAAAAGAAGATTCTTTTCTTCACAAACATTTCCTTTCTCTTCTGTTTTCAGCAAGTTGTTGTTTGAGCTAATCAGACTGATCACAGTTGGATCGTCTGCGTATTTAATAATCAGGTTGTCGGGATGCGTAGCTGCACAGTCTTAAGGGAACAGTGACGAGCAAAGGTCTTAAAATACCTCCTCCACGTGGACGCATCTACGTTGCTTTAATTCTTTTGACCAAGAAGATAAACAAACTTGAAGTATCCGTCAACCAATCAGAATAGTCAAACCAGATAGAAGCCAAATTCAGACTCCCTGACGCTCAGAACCAGGTCAGCAGAAAGTTATTATGATGTAATACTGGCAGGTGTGTGGTGTGAAAGAATGTGGTGAGTTAAGAGTGATGTTAGAAATGCCAGACCAGACGCCATGAGGAAACTCAGAGAGGGGAATTGCTATGGCTCCCCCTGGAGGGAAAAGCCTCAAGAAGATTTAGAATTTGTTTTTTTTCCTAAATGAATAACATGTTGTTTTCCACAGGTACCCAACCTGGAATGGGACATTACCATCACAGGGAAGGTAACGTTAAACAACCTTTTTTTTTTACCCGGTCCTATCCGGTGTTGTGACAAGCAGAATGGTAAACTATACGTCATGGATAGCTGGACAGATTTCCTCTGCCAGGGTACCCCTCCTCGTTTTCAAAGCACAAAACAACGTTTACCAGCAGCGCTGGCTCCTTTTTACCGACGTCTTGATCAAGCGGATTGGCCAACTGTAAACAACCTGACCAATCATTTGGCTGCTTGCCGTACAGACAGACAGACGCTGCATGAGAAAGACATGCGAGAGACTGGGCAGAATGCGGAAAGAAATTGGCAACTATTTGCGATTAATTGCAGCTGTTGACGTGGCGATATTGATTTGATATTGATAAATCATGCCACCCTGCTTTTAAGCGGTCTCTAGTCGGCCTGATAGTCTTTCCTTCCAAAAAGAAACATGAATGTAGAAACTGTTTCTCTAACACGAGCTGGGATATTATGCCATAAAACGGGCGTGGTTATCCAGGCTGGTGCCACATAGTGCAGCCATTTTTTTCAATTTACCCCAGTAACTAGGTCAGGGATTGGGGGGATCATAAAACCTCCTACCCAATTGGCAAACCTAGAAGATAGTGTGACATAACACATGCGTCCGTCCTCCATGTTTGTAGTTCTGTAGTTGAAAAAATTAGATCAACCATGTTAGACGGTCCGTGTTGGCAACGATTCCCAAGATTAAGAGTTTAAAGTTGGGAAAAGTTAGTTTCTACGCTCTGTTGCCCGCTCTTCACTGACTGTTTGGGTGCATTACATATGCCATGTTCGGTCCTGATCAGGGAGGAATAATTTGGTTTAATAAAAAAGTACCCGCCCACTGTGGACCGAGGAAATCTCAATGCTCCGAAGACTAAACAGAAATCCTTCAAATGCCATTTTTAAAAATCAGAATTTTTAAAATTCTGTTTGTTTTGTTTGTACTTTTTTTCTTTTTACGTGCTAGTTTTTCAGCTACAGAAATGAAGCATTCACGAGATACTGAGCAGACTTTCCAGAAAGCCAGGTTTGATAGCATACCCGGCTTAGAGAGTCCACACCAGCATCACAGAGCTGGTAAAAGAGGGATTAGAACCAGCAGCAGCAGCAGCTCTGACTCTCCCTCTACCCTTACCTACCAAAGCCCACAACCGAGAAGATCTAAATGCTCCAGCCAATCAGAGTGGTCGCACAGGCACAGGTTGGTGCTATGCTACAGCTAACATTCAGCTTAGAATCTGTTAGGACGTTCTCACATGTTTCTGGCAGGTCCCGTTCTACCTTGCCACGCTACGATCGCCGATCCCGTTCAAGAAGCAGCGAGAGAGCGTCTTCCTCGCACAGACTGAGGAGGAGCAAGTCATCGAGGCGAAACTGTACAAGGAGATCTTCCACCAAGAGGTCACGGCTTAAGCTGGAGAAAAGCAGCAGCATAGCGAGGCTTACCCAGACGCTGATGGAAACAGAAGGTTTGGATTTTACCAGAAAACACACATTTAGAGGATGGGCGGGGTTATGTGGAGTATAAACATTTTGTAAAGATGAGATCTAGAGGTGTTCCCTGTCCAGCTGTGAGACATAGTGTCTCCAGCGGGTCCAGATTCTGCCTCTGGATCACCTCTTTGTGGGACGTGCCCGAAACACCTCACCAGCAAGGGGTTTGGGTGGAATCCTGGCCAGATGCCCTGACTACCCCATCTGGCTTTTCTCAACCTGGAGGAGCAACGGCTCTACTCTGTGCTCCTCCCGGTTGGCAGAGCTTCTCTCTCTTTCTCTGAGTGAGAGCCCAGCCACTCTGCAAAGGAAGAACATTTCAGTCGCTTGTATCCGCGATCTTGTTCTTTCAGTCACCACCCACAGCTGTTACCATGGTGAGGGTAGGAACGTAGATCCTGGTTACTGTGGTGAGGGTAGGAACATAGATCCTGGTTACCATGGTGAGGGTAGGAACGTAGATCCTGGTTACTGTGGTGAGGGTAGGAACATAGATCCTGGTTACCATGGTGAGGGTAGGAACGTAGATCCTGGTTACTGTGGTGAGGGTAGGAACATAGATTCTGGTTACCATGGTGAGGGTAGGAACGTAGATCCTGGTTACCACGGTGAGGGTAGGAACGTAGATCCTGGTTACCATGGTGAGGGTAGGAACTTAGATCCTGGTTACCACGGTTAGCGTAGGAATGTAGATCCTGGTTACCATGGTGAGGGTAGGAACATAGATTCTGGTTACCATGGTGAGGGTAGGAACGTAGATCCTGGTTACCACGGTGAGGGTAGGAACGTAGATCCTGGTTACCATGGTGAGGGTAGGAACTTAGATCCTGGTTACCACGGTGAGGGTAGGAACGTAGATCCTGGTTACCACGGTGAGGGTAGGAACGTAGATCCTGGTTACCATGGTGAGGGTAGGAACTTAGATCCTGGTTACCATGGTGAGGGTAGGAACGTAGATCCTGGTTACCACGGTGAGGGTAGGAACGTAGATCCTGGTTACCATGGTGAGGGTAGGAACTTAGATCCTGGTTACCACGGTTAGCGTAGGAACGTAGATCCTGGTTACCATGGTGAGGGTAGGAACGTAGATCCTGATTACCATGGTGAGAGTAGGAACAAGTACGACTGCTAAATCTAGAGCTTTGCTTTTCGGCTCAGCTCTTTCGTTACGATGACAAATCGGTGCAGCGTCCTAGATATTGCGGACGCCGCAGAGATCCATTTGTCGATCTCCCGTTATATTCTTCCCCCACTCGTAAACAAGACCCCATGATACTAAAACTCCTCTGCTTGGGGCAGGACTCTGTCCCTGACCCGTAGGGGGTATTCCACCCTTTTCCAGGCGAGGACCGTGGTCTCTGATTTGGAGGCAAGGCGACAAACATAACCAATTACTTTTATGTTAAAAGTATTGATGCTTAACTCGAGAAAAACACACTCCTTTACTGTTTAACGTTTAGCTGGAATGAAATCAACTACAAAGTGTCCCCAGTGAATTTTTCATACAACCTGCTTTTTTTTTTGTCCCATCAGGCATTCAGTCTTTGCTACAGCAGCCTAACATGGAAGCCACGGTTAAGAGCCTAGTTCCTGTTGTTCTGAGCGAGCTTGTAAAGCTGAGCAGATCATCATCCTCGTCTGCTGCTACTTCAACATCTTCCCACACTGAAAACGACCCGGCAGCCTTTTCTCAGATGAGTGAACAGAGTCCATTCGTTGCATCGAAGGTTTTATAGCATACACTTATTTAAATAATCTTAATCTATAAAATACTGTAGAAGAAGTTTATCGTCTTGTTTAAATTTGTGTTCTCAGCTTATTAAATCCTCCACTTTGGGCATGGTGACACTTAAAGGGAGATTTTAAAAGAATCTCTGAAAGTGATTTTGTTTCATCTTCAGAGCCTAAAACAAAATCAGTTCTTCTGTTACTGTCAAAGAAAATGGTTAAAAAAAAAAAACACAACAAACAGTAACAACCAGATATTGTAAATACATTTGGGCAGCACGTTGGCACGGTGGTTAGCACAGTGACCTCACAGCAAGATGGTGGGGGTTTCCAGGTAGGAACGAGGATTGAACACTGGTATTTCTGTGTGGAGTTTGCATATTCTCCTTGTGTATGCGCCATGAAATTACCCCTAAGAATGAGTGTGTGTCGATGGCTGTGTGAGGCATGATGAGAGACTGGCGACCTGTTCGGGGTGTACTCCGCCTCTCGCCTTGAATCAGCCGGGATAGACCCCAGCACCCTCCCCACTCTGGCAGGGAATAAGTGATTCAGAATGAATGAATAAATACATTAGTTTTTATTTTTACTAACATGCAAAAAAACATTGACGAAGTGATTTGAGTTGTTTTTAAAAAAGCGTGAATCAGTGGTGTGATTTTGCTGTATTTTAACCACGTTTAAGTCAGACATGCCAAGTCTCGCACATTGGGCAGGAGACACCTGCAATTAGTACCTACTGTATCTCACGCTCACCCGCCAAGGCTAATAAAACTCCCGCGTGATCAGGACCGTTCCGTTCGGTCATCTTCCGCTTGTTCCGGGATCGGGTCGCGGGGGCAACAGCCTCAAACGGGCAGCCCAGGCCTCTCTCTCCCCGGCTGCATCCTCTAGCTCACCTGGAAGGATCCCAAGTCGTTCCCCGGCCAGCTGTGAGACATAGTCTCTCCAGCAGGTCCGGGGTCTGCCCCTTGGTCTCCTCCTAGTGGGACGTGCCCAAAACACCTCACCCGCGAGGCGCTCGGGGGGCATCCTGACCAGGTGCCCGAACCACCCCATCTGGCTCCTCTCGACCTGGAGGAGGAGCGGCTCGACACCGAGCTCCTCCCGGATGGCAGAGCTCCTCACCCGATCTCTGAGTGAGAGCCCAGCCACCCTGCGGAGGAAGCTCATTTCGACCGCTTGTATCCGCGATCTCATTCTTTCGGTCACCACCCACAGCTGGTGACCATGGTGAGGGTTGGAACGTAGATCCTGGTTACCATGGTGAGGGTAGGAACGTAGATCCTGGTTACCATGGTGAGGGTAGGAACGTAGATCCTGGTTACCATGGTCAAGGTAGGAACGTAGATCCTGGTTACCATGGTGAGGGTAGGAATGTAGATCCTGGTTACCATGGTGAGGGTAGGAACGTAGATCCTGGTTACCATGGTGAGGGTAGGAATGTAGATCCTGGTTACCATGGTGAGGGTAGGAACATAGATCCTGGTTACCATGGTGAGGGTAGGAACGTAGATCCTGGTTACCATGGTGAGGGTAGGAACGTAGATCCTGGTTACCATGGTGAGGGTAGGAATGTAGATCCTGGTTACCATGGTGAGGGTAGGAACGTAGATCCTGGTTACCATGGTGAGGGTAGGAACGTAGATCCTGGTTATCATGGTGAGGGTAGGAACGTAGATCCTGGTTACCATGGTGAAGGTAGGAACGTAGATCCTGGTTACCATGGTGAGGGTAGGAACGTAGATCCTGGTTACCATGGTGAGGGTAGGAACGTAGATCCTGGTTACCATGGTGAGGGTGGGAACGTAGATCGACTTGTAAATCGAGAGCTTTGCTTTTCGGCTCAGCTCTTTCTTTACCACGACGGACCGATGCAGCGTCCTAGTTATTGCTGATGCCGCACCGACCCGCGCTAATTCCCATCCCGGCCGCTTCACACTCGGCAACAAATCGATCCAGCGAGAGCTGGAGATCACGGTCCGTATAGCCGGCAGTATGTCGATTCCATACCATGAACATGATCAGGTATAATGAGGCTAAGCACATGGCATCTCCTGCTGCTGCAGCTGTGCATCTGAAAGCCACTAGTTGCGATCTGCATGGTCTATTACCAGTCTATTACCAGTATTGTTCTTGGTGAACGTTTGGAAGAAGTCAGACATCCGGGAACTTTGGTCATTTGACAGCTCATGTGCGTGAGCTGCAAAACAAAGCATGACCAAGCAGTACAGTGGTGTATTCCTGGTGGTAAATACTCTTTGTACTGATACATAACTCTAGGTGGTAACACACGGAAGACGCACAATTTACCAGCTGTTTTCTCATGTTTTGAACGATTTGTTTTACCCCAACTGTCATGGCGGGTGTTGTCCATTGGCGCATGTGACGTAACGTCATGTCATAGCCCCTCCTCCTTTTGGCTCCGCCTCAAAATCTCCCTCTTTGTAAAGCCAAAAACTTGGGATCTCTGATAAGTGTGATGGTGGTGTGTTAAAGTGTGTGTCAGTAACCCTAATGAGTCTTTTGTGCATGCCTATAGATGGTTGTCTGTTTTGAAAAAGAGGAATTTGCTCAGAAACTGAGGAAAGAGAAAAGTATCGACATAAAAGGAACATCCGCCACAGTCATTAAGCAAAAGGTGATTTTTAACAACTTCTGTTTTTGTACAAAAACGTTGAAAAACATGAAAGATTTTGTTTGATATCCTAAAAAGTGATTCTTTTATTTTCAGCTCGGCGTTTCTGAGACGTCTACACGTGCAGAGTACGTGACCATTGATCAGGCGCCCCTGTCTTCTGGAACGTACGTTGTTTTTATTAACATGCTCCCTTAAGCCGAGGTCACATCGCACTGCTGCCGAATCTTACACTCCCGCGTATCACTCCTACATCCAGGATGATACGCAGTGCGTACTGCAGGAGCTTCCGAGTGGTTGCTGGTTTTAAGACAAATGCCTCTTTCGGGGTGATTCCGGGGTTTTCTCTCAGCCCTTTCCTCAGAGCAACTGCTTGATATTCTGGTATACTTTAAGCCTAAGGTTTGCTCTGCCTTCTCTTGGCCCGTTCCTTGAGGGAGAGGGTGCCCTCAGCAACAGCAGCAGCAGCGAGAAGATGCAGTTGATTACTCTTTAGAATCTCCTTGCGATTCATCTTCAGGCTCACTTTCTAAATGAATACTTCTGCGTATGAAGTAACTGGAAATGCCCTTTCGCATCTTTTCTGGGTCTTCTGTAGTACTTTTGTTATGCATATTCTGTACCTCTTTTGCAGCTCTCAGACAGTATTTACGCATCTTCCGGGGTTCTTTTTTGCCTTTTCTGTGCCAGTTTCGTAAAAGTAACGGCTGCATTCTCTAGCCCACCTGGTGAGCTAGAGAGGCGTTGCTGCTGAGGCGTTACTGTCCATCTGTGAGACATAGTCTCTCCAGCGAGTACGGGGGTCTACCTCTGGGTCTCCTCCAGCTGGGACGTGCCCGAAATGACTCACCAGCAAGGCGTTCGAGATGCCTGAACCACATCACCTGGCTTCTCTCGACCTGTAGGAATAACGGCTGTACTTCGAGCTCTTCCCGGATGGCAGAGCTCCTCCCTCTATCTCTGAGCAAGAGCCCTACCACCCTGCAGAGGAAGAACATTTCGGCAGCTTGTATCCGTGATCTGGTTCTTCCGATCGCCACCCACAGCTGGTGACCACAGTCTAAAAAAATCTAAAACTAGAATTCAGGTGCTTCTAAAATCCGGTAATGATGTTAGTTCTGTTTGGTTGTAATTATTGTCGGAGTTGTTTGGTGCTAATATTAATAAGTTTCTGTAGTCTAGTAAACATGGATTCATATTCTGGTGCCCCTGTACTCCTGAAACTATGGTAGTTATATTCAGATGCTCCCTTAGTTGAAAAAATATGACACATAAATTCATATATTCTTATAGTTTTAAGAGAACAATACTATTTCTGACCAAATAAAAGAGCGATGGCAAATTTTAAGCTTTTCTTCTTTTTTTTTTGCAGGACTACACCACAGCTCGATGTCTCTACGTCTCCATCCATTGAAAATGTTTCTCTTCACACAAATTCCAAAGTGAGAAAAACCCTGCCTCCGACCAGAAAAAGAGTCCTCATTTCCAAAGTTAAAACTGCTTTTGCTAAAAAAGGAAGAGAAACAATTCAAACTGTTGACGAAGCTGCAGAAAGTTTTGTGAATCAAAGTGAAGTAGAAGAAACTTCAAAGCTCGCTGGATCCGAAAACATGTCAAATCTTGGCGACTCAAATGAAAACCAAGCCAAACTGAATGATTCAAATGAAGCTTGCAGCCCTTCCACACCGGTGATGGTTGCTAGTTCAAAGCCAGAGCCAAACTGTAACAAAGACGCTTTGAAACTAAAGAGTGAAAGCGAGAAAAAGGCCAATGTTAGAAAATATTCTTTGGAGCCTGAAAAAGTTGGTGAAACAAAACAGCAGGTATGTGTTCTTAACAAATATAACAGCCTCTATTTTCCTTTCGAGGCGGTTAACCTGCTAAACATTGGCCACGCCCACCTTTACTCAAATTTGAGAAACATTTAAGGTGGAAATGTTTCAGACACTAATTCCTCCTCGTTTTCTTTACAGGATATAATCTCAGAACTCCCAGTTAGTGATCAGAACTCAATCAAAGTTTGTTTGAATCAGCTGAGAGCCGTTCTACCACCCAGCGTGAAGGAGGTGAAACTTATGACCAAGAAGATGCTTAAAAAACAAAAATGTACGTTACACACTTTGGTTGTAATGCCCCCTCCTTTCCTAAAGATGGCTCTTACACCTAAGCAGTTAATCTATAGTTTGTACTGAGTAACTGTAGGCAGTTTAATTAACATTCCTTCAGTGGTAATCTTAATCTTAAACGTTGTTTTGCAGTGAAAAGCCAGGAGCGTCCTGATTTATCTCCTCTAGCTGCGGATTCGCTGACTGTAGGGGAGAAGATTCCTCAGCTCCTGCATCTGGACAGAATAAGTAAGATAAACTAAAACATCTATTTGTTTCTAAACGTTCCCAATTTGACTGATTTACCACTTTTTTCTCCCGCTATGCAGACGTTTTAGGCAAGAAAGCATTAAAATACGGGAAGGTAAGGACCCTTAAATTAATGCAATACACAGTTTATACAAATAATTTTCATCTGAAGCTTTTATCTGAGCCCGGCACGGTGGCCTCACAGCAAGAAGATCATAGGTTGAAGTTCCGGGTGGGGACGAGGTTTGGAACTCTGGCCTTCTGTGTGGAGTTTTCAAGTTGTGCCCGTGTGTGTGTGTGTGTGTGTGTTTCCTCCCACCCTCCAAAAACATGCATGATAGGTTGATTGGCCACAACATGATTGCCCCTAGGAATGAGTGTGTGTGTGTGGCCTCGGGTGAACCCTGCCCCTTGCCTTGAATCAGCCGAGATGGGCTCCGGCACCCCACGTAACCCAGTACGGCACTGACGGTTAAGAAGGTGACTGACTGACTTTTATCAGGATTAGATGTGAGTTTAATGATTTGGGATTTAGGTTTAAATTGATATTTTTTTGGCTCATATGAAGCTTATTTTTAATTTATTTTATTATGGCTTCTCTAATAAACGGAAGCCTTAATTTGGATCAAACTGTTAGTTTGATTTCAAATTTATCCCTCATTTTAAAAGATAGAAAGGATAGATAGGAAGGAAGGAAGGAAGATAGAAAGGAAAAAAGACAGGAGACAGAGATGGAGGTAGCAGAGATGAAGATACTTAGGATCTCTCTGGGAGTGACCAGGATGGACAGGATCAGAGGAACAGCACATGTTAGAGGTTTTAAAGTCAGAGAGGTCAGACTGAGATGGTTTGGACATGTGCAGAGGAGAGAGAGAGAGTACATCAGAAGAAGGATGCTGGGTTTGGAACCACCAGGAAAGAGGACTAGAGGAAGACCAAAGAGGAGGTTCATGGATACAGTGAAGGAATACATGAAGATAGTTGGTGTGATTGAAGAGGATGCAGCAGATAGGGTTAGATGGAAGAAACTGACTTGATGTGGCGACCCCTGAAGGGGAATGACGAAAGGAGAAGAGGAACTGACTTTTTTAACCATATTCCAATTTCACAAACTTTTTCTATGAATGAAAGAAACTTTATTTTGAAAGTCTCTAGAACAGAACGACTCACTGGCTTCATGTGGTTGTTTTTATTTGCAGATGTTATCATTTTTCTTCAATCATGTTTTTTTTTTCTTGTAGTTTTTCACTCACAATGTGAAGCTGCTGTTGATCAGCTCTCTGCCAGAGTTTTCCGATGGTTGCTACACGGAGGAAGACGTCGCTAAGCTGCTCCTCCCGTTCGGTTTTGTCTATAAATCTGATAACATCTACGTCATCCCTCAGAAACGCGTGGTAAACATCACTCACTTTCACCTTTAAAACATTCATTCCCAAGACAAAATTCTTTACAAAACTTTTTTTCTGATAAATTATGAATTACTTTAAAACAGACGGATAAGTGCGGCGTCCGCAATAATCAGGACGCTGCATTGATCTATCGTGGTAAAGAAAGAGCTGAGCCGAAAAGCAAAGCTCTCGATTTACAAATTGATCTATGTTTTTACCCTCACCATGGTAACCAGGATCTACGTTCCTACCCTCACCATGGTAACCAGGATCTATGTTCCTACCCTCACCGTGGTAACCAGGATCTACGTTCCTACCCTCACCGTGGTAACCAGGATCTATGTTCCTACCCTCACCATAGTAACCAGAATCTACGTTCCTACCCTCACCATGGTAACCAGGATCTATGTTCCTACCCTCACAGTGGTAACCAGGATCTACGTTCCTACCCCCACCATGGTAACCAGGATCTACGTTCCTACCCTCACCATGGTAACCAGGATCTACGTTCCTACCCTCACCATGGTAACCAGGATCTACGTTCCTACCCTCACCGGGGTAACTAGGATCTACGTTCCTACTCTCACCCTGGTAACCAGGATCTACGTTCCTACCCTCACCATGGTAACCAGGATCTACGTTCCTACCCTCACTATGGTAACCAGGATCTACGTTCCTACCCTCACCATGGTAACCAGGATCTACATTCCTACCCTCACCATGGTAACCAGGATCTTTGTTCCTACCCTCACCATGGTAACCAGGATCTACGTTCCTACCTTCACCATGGTAACCAGGATCTACGTTCCTACCCTCACCGGGGTAACTAGGATCTACGTTCCTACCCTCACCATGGTAACCAGGATCTACGTTCGTACCCTCACTATGGTAACCAGGATCTACGTTCCTACCCTCACCATGGTAACCAGGATCTACATTCCTACCCTCACCATGGTAACCAGGATCTTTGTTCCTACCCTCACCATGGTAACCAGGATCTACGTTTCTACCTTCACCATGGTAACCAGGATCTACGTTCCTACCCTCACCATGGTAACCAGGATCTACGTTCCTACCCTCACCTATCGTCACCACCCACAGCTGGTGACCCGGTGGGGCGGAATTGGAGTTACCGTGGCAACAATGTTTGAAAGCTCCAGTGAATCATAAGAAGATCTTAAACTGTTAAAAAGCTCCACATCTTGACAGCAACTCACATCCTTCACTGTGGTGGAACAACACTATTTGTTGCTAAAAAATAGTTAAAAAAAACTCTTCTTGTACCCTTTGAATTGATATCAAAATCAGTCTAGAATAAAATGATGCAATATTTCTGATGGTTTTCTTGGTTAACGGATGCTTTTCTTTCAGGCTTTTGCCCTCCTACCATCTACAGAGAAGGTCCTGGAAATCTTTCAGTCATCCATGCAAAAGCAGATTGAGTTCAAAGGATCCAAACTTTGTGTCCATGCTGTGTCGCGCCATATTTCCATGACGCCTGTAAGAACATACTCTTAGAACAACAGATGGAGTTGGATGGAGAATGTAATAATTATTTACTGTGTTACAGTTTGGTTTTTACGGATCTCTGATGAAACTTCTTGGTTCTGTAAGTGAAAAAGTCTAACTTCCTGAAAGCTACGAACATAGAATTTATCCCCTTTGATTTTGATTTGATCAGAAACTGCATGACGATGGGAGGTGCACCATCTTCATCCAGAACATCTCAGAGAGCGAAAGCAGGGATCTGAGAGAAACTCTGGGTAAAATGGCCAACGTAAAGAACTTCCTTCCGCTTCTTAAAAAGGTGAGAAAACTCAGACTGGCGACATAAAATCACTGAAGAGACTACTTTCATTGCTTTCACAGTGGTTGTTTTGATGGTCCTGTACCACTTCCCTGATGAGAGAGGTACAAACAATCCATTTCCTGGATAGGTGGGGCCAGTTGCTATATGTCTGGTCTTTTGATAAACTCTGGAGTTGTACGTTAGTCTACAATTCCCTGTGCAGTCTTCTCCATCTGGGTCAAGTCTTTTTTTGCCCGGTGTAGTCCAGCTGCTATACCACACAGTCATGCAAAGAGACAGTATGCTCTCAATGATGGCTCTATAGAAGGTCACCAGAAGTTTGAAGGAGAGTCCAGAGCTCTTCAACGTCCTGAGGAAGAAGAGGTTTTGTGGGCCTTCTTCAAAAGGTGCGACGTGTTAACAGGTTATGTGGATGCACAGCCGTCCATGTGCTCAACAGAGTAGCCTGACTGTCATGAGGTACTGAGATAAGATCCTCGGACCCCTTGTGAGGTCATATGTTAAAACATGCTAGACTTCATGCGGCTCGAGTACGTCAGCAGTTCCTGCAACATAACAGCATCGATGTTATGGACTGGACCTGAATCTAACGGGGCACATCTGGGACGTCATGTCTCGCTTCATCCATCAACGCCAAAGTTTCACCATGCACTGTACAACTTTCTATTTCTTTCTCTCCATCCAGGCATTTGTGGAGTTCGAATCGGTCCAGGACGCAGATCGTGTTGGGGTTTGGTACAGCCTCCACAAGTGTTGCCCCAGTTACTACATCTACAGAATGAAAATACCGGAAAACACCAACCCATCACCTGGTAGGTTTCAGATCCCCGTCCTGGAATTCTGGATTATGGATGTAAACATTTTGACATGGATATAATATTTATCTTCTCCAGCTGATGTTAGCCTCATACCTACCCCACTAACTTTATATTACAGAGAACACAACCTCTGAGTTGTTGTGTTTAATTTATGCAAAACGCTGGCTAGAAATATTGGGGCAGGGGAGTGATGTCATTCATCTCATTTACATTTAAAGGGAGCAGCACAAAACAAGGCATGGTTTTTCAGAACTTGTTGCAAAGATTACAGATGGTGACAAGATCACATAAATGTGAGAAATTAGAATGATGGGATATGATGTTACAGTGGTTACGTGTGGGTTCATTTCATCTGGAGTTCAGAGTGTGTGAATGGAGGAAGTAGAAGTTAACAACTCTTCCAATTGGTGATCCCGCTGTCCCAAACAGGGCTGGCTGCTTACGAAGCTTACAACCTGTTTCAGGACCTGAGGTGTAAGTCCTGTTCTTCTAACCATCCTAGGGTGGAGGATCCTTGGACTTGTTTTAGAGAGCATGTGTTTTTTATGTTCATCTCAGGACAGTTTCCACAAAACCAGGAGGATAAAAGTAGTGATTCTTTGGATCACCTCACCAGGAGGAAGGGGAATGTTTCATTTTCTGTTGTCACATAGGATCATGTCTGTAGTCTTCTGTCCATTCGCTTGCATGCATTTAAAACATGTGAGCAACACGTCTAAGTACTTCTTCTTACTATGACGAGACAGTCGCATAGAGATGATACATACACTATATTACCAAAAGTATTCGCTCACCCATTCAAATGATCAGAATCAGGTGTTCTAATCACTTGGCCTGGCCCCAGGTGTATAAATTCAAGCACTCAGGCATGCAGACTGTGAAACAAGACATTTGTGAAAGAATGGGCCGCTCTCAGGAGCTCAGTGAATTCCAGCGTGGAACTGTCATAGGATGCCACTTGTGCAACAAATCCAGTTGTGAAATTTCCTCGCTCCTAAATATTCCACCGTCAACTGTCAGCTCTATTATAACAAAATGGAAGCGTTTGGGAACAACAGCAACTCAGCCACGAAGTGGAAGGCCACGTAAAGTGACGGAGAGGGGGTCAGCGGATGCTGAAGCACATAGTGCAAAGAGGTCGCCGACTTTCTGCACAGAGCTACAAACTTCATGTGACCTTCAGATTAGCCCAAGTACAGTACGCAGAGAGCTTCATGGAATGGGTTTCCATGGCCGAGCAGCTGCAGCCAAGCCACACATCACCAAGTGCAATGCAAGGCGTTGGATGCAATGGTGTAAAGCACCCCGCCACTGGCCTCTAGAGCAGTGGAGACGCGTTCTCTGAAGTGATGAATCACGCTTTTCCATCTAGTAATCTGATGGACAAGTCTGGGTTTGGAGGTTGCCAGGAGAACGGTACATTTCAGATTGCATTGTGCCAACTGTGAAAATTGGTGGAGGAGGAATTATCGTATGGGGTTGTTTTTCAGGAGCTGGGCTTGGCCCCTTAGTTCCAGTGAAAGGAACATTTAAAGCTTCTGGATACCAAAACATTTTGGACAATTCCATGCTCCTAACCTTGTAGGAACAGTTTGGAGCGGGCCCCTTCCTCTTCCAACATGACTGTGCACCAGTGCGCAAAGCGAGGTCCATAAAGACGTGGATGACAGAGTCTGGTGTGGATGAACTTGACTGGCCTGCACAGAGTCCTGACCTGAACCAGATAGAACACCTTTGAGATGAATTAGAGCGGAGACTGAGAGCCGGGCCTTCTCTACCAACATCAGTGTGTGACCTCACCAAGTGGTCTAAAATTCCTCTAAACACTCTCCCCAACCTTGTGGACAGTCTTCCCAGAAGAGTTGAAGCTGTGATAGCTGCAAAAGGTGGACCAACATCATATTGAATTCTATGAGTTAGGAATGGGATGGCACTTCAGTTCATAGAATGAGTAAAGGCAGGTGAGTGAATACTTTTGGTAATATAGTGTACATGGTGACGGTGATGACCAAAAAAAACATGCATGACTGCGTTTGACGGAGATTTAAGGCTGAAATTTATTGATCCAGTAAGAACTGATGATGTGGCTGGAAGCACCTTTTATCCCAGTCCTGTAAACCAGCACTATCTGTATATGTTTGTGATTAAACAGGTAACAGGTGTGGTTTGTTTGGTTTTTTTTTCATTCGTGTAGCATCGCCTTTTCCGGTGAATGCTGTACTGAATCCCGGCAAAATAGTCGACGGATCACTCGTCACTGTGACCAGTACAAATGTGCCTCCTGGCTGCAGAGCTCCGTTCTGGGTGACCTTCAGCACTTATCCGTTTGTGTTCCCCACCATCTCTCCTTGGTTCCTCATCCCAGGTAGGAGAATCTTATCTGAAGCCAAACATGAATTATAATTATATGTAAATAATTTGTCTTTTTCTCTGACCTCAGATTACTTAACGGTGAAGGAAATGGCCGATATCGATGTAAGTCAAAACCAGGGGTTACAACCCCTGAGAAACTAAAATGACTTTTACAGCTGGCTTTTATAGACATTAAAAAACACCACAAGCTCCAAATACTTTACAAATTCTTCAACAAAAATTACACCTTGTAGGAAGTTCTGATGAAGACAATCTGAAGGTGAAACCACAAAACTGAATGATCACCCTTCTCATAGAACAATACCTTTATTAGTCCATAAAAGGGGAAATTACCGTGCTGCATTACACTGCAGCAGGCAGCCACAACTGTACCAATGGTGGGAGAAAAAAGAGGGTTAGGTGTCTGCTCCACGGACACTAAGGGGGTTCAATGGGATTCGAACCAGATTCTCCTGGTCCAGGATGCACTCTACCACTGAGAAAACGCCTCCCTGACTAAAGCACATTTTGTCGTTTCTGCACTGTTACTATACTAAATGTTCTAATCTGTTCATTTTCTCGGTTTTGTGTCCAATCAGAATTTCTTTTAGAAAAGTATGTTAAAAAAAATAATCATAAACCGACAAATGAAAACGTAGAATCGGCAGAAAAACAGAAACTTGTGAGGACATGCAATTTCACATTAAGCTGTGCTGCATTCAAGAACAGCTCGGACTTTGATAAACCCAAACATTTACTAGCATTTCAATCCTTTTTAAAATTTTATTTTATTAAAACTCAAGCTTTGTATTTTTGCCTCATTAAGGTTTGTCCAGAAGTTTATAAAAAGTTCAGTTTGTCAAATACTTCAGAAATAAAGCGGATTTTGAGCTCATGATTATTCTGTTAAACAAATAAGCATCAAACTTGCGAAACTCAGTCAGTCAAAACTGACCGTGAAAATGTAAAATAAAATTTAGAGAGACGTAGTGTAGCTTCACACAGAGTTGTGTTGTGTTTTTGGACAGATAGGAAGTCTGGGCGAGATGGCCTTAAAATAAAACCAAATATTTTTCATAAAATTTATGATTTTAATACATTTTTTTCTGCTTTAAAAGTTGTAACAAAAAGGGTCACGAAAAGCTTTAAACTATATTCTTTTTAACTTTAGAGTTTAACGTCCAATCTTTACAGAAAAAAATCACTCAGGAGTTCAGTCAAGAAGGAGGCAGCAAACCAGATAGATTCTGATCAGCTGTCCAATTAAGTTCTATTCCGTCAACTTCTGCTTGTCCAGGGTCAAGTCCCGGGAGCAAGACCATCAGATGGGAAGCCCAGGCTTTTCTCACCCCGGCTACATCCTCCAGCTCACCCGGGAGGATCCCAAGACGTTCCCTGTTTCCCTAAGTTTATGGTGTAAAATCCAAACATCAGGATTTAATAACTAGAGTAACAAACAAGTAAATTTACCACAACATTTTTTTTTTTTAATACTTTATTAATACCTCACGGGAAATTATTGTGCTGCATTTCACCGCAGCAGGCTGCCACCTATGACGGCGCCAATGGTGGGAGAAACAAGGGGTTAGGGTCTTCTCCAAGGACCCTAGATGTGCACTGAGTGGGATGCGAACCTGCGAACTTCCGGTTTGCGGACGAACGCTCTACCCACTGAGCCACCATCTCCCCCCACCATCTTTGGTACAAACAGCAGCTTTCTTTCCCTCGGTCACTCTCGTTCAGGTCAATCTACAATGCTTATCTAACGTAGACGTTAGGAATGTGGTGACTCAAGTTCTGCTGGCTTTTAAAAGATGATTTAAAAAATTTTTTATATAAACAGCATATTCTAAATAAAATTATAAATTTTTTGTTAAATATTATTTTTATGCTTCGTGGTTTTATCTTAATATTTGTTTATCTTCAACATGCTCTAATCGTCTCTCTTCTAGAGAGCTCGTTCTCAGGCATCGGCGTTCCCCACCGTGATGCTGACGGGTTTACCAGACGGAAACTACTCTCAGAAGGACGTTGCTAAGCTGGTGTGGCAGTTCTTCCCTAAAAAGACTCTTCATGCTTTCCACTATAACGTGGTAGTTCTGACTCTGCAGAAGAGGGTAAGCATCACTCCATCCAAGCTTCAGTTTTTAAACTAAAATAAGTCTTTCTCCTTTATTTTTTTCCCTGCAGGCTTTTCTTTATTTTTCCAGCTGGGACAGCTGTTGTGATTTTGTTTTGCAACACATCAGAAATCCGCTTTTACTCAAAGACTGCACGCTCTGCATCCACTTGGTGTTAGAGAACATGCTTCCGGGATTCAGAGAAGTATGTCGGCTATTATTGGTTCCCACTGTGGAATCTTTAAAACATTTCAAATTAAATGTCTGGGAATCTGAACACAGTATTTCTTACTAATTAAACGTATCGGATCAAATGTTTGAGACACGTTTGGTTAAAACGAAAAGAAACAGTAACAAAATCAATCAGAAGCACTTCTAATAGGTTGTATAGAAATAAGGTGCACCGCAATAAGGCCAATTAAAATACTTATTTAATCCCTGAAGGAAAATTTAATGCTGCAATGCAAACACCTCGATGCCCTCGTCCTTCCAGTGGTTCTTCCTGGTCCGCTTATATGGTGTGAAACCTGGTGTCATAACAGCTGGCAGTCCGGAATGAGTCCACAGAGTCAGGCTTTAGTTGAAGCACCTGCTGGGTTCCTCCATCTTGCCAGCGAGCGACTGGATGTTTCCCTTGACATCCATGGGGAAACTGGGCTCAAAGCACCTTCTTTCAGTTAGTGTCCTCAGCTCTGTCGGGACTGCACCAACTCCTCCAGCCCCGGTGGATCTGGTTCCAAGTGCTAGCAGCTGGTTGCGCATTTAAACTCCATGACCAGCGAAACAAGCCAATGGCGAGCTAGCCGTTGAGAGACATATCTCGTTACAAACATTAAACCATGTTATGTTACGACGTTTTACTATAATGTAAAATTGTGATAGGTTCCATGGACGTACCATACGTACTGCCAGAGCCTATCCCGGCTGATATTGGGAATAAAAAGCACGTCTAGTCTTTTTATTCATACTAGGTTAGTTTGTGATGGTAAATGTTAGCGCGTCCAGTTGTCCACCAGGAGAAATGATCAAGCAGAAAAAACTGTAAAATCCAAAATAGTAAAATCATTCAAGTTTTAACCTTATTTCAAACTAAATGATCTGATTTGACATAAAAAATTTCCAAAGTGTAACTAAAAAGTTTAATTTATTTAGTCTGAAATTTCATTTCTTTATGATCATATCAACTTTTTCTGAGAATGGTTTTGTCGTCTGAACCGCCTTGTTCTCTGACAGGGTTGTGGGGGGTCCCGGAGCGTATCCCGGCTGATTCAAGCCAAGAGGCAGGGTGCACCCCGAACAGGACGCCAGTCTCTCGTGGGGCCACACGAACACACAACCATTCACCCACACACTTACTCCAGGGGACAATTTGTTATTGGCCAATCGACCTGACATGCATGGTTTTGGAGGGTGGGAGGATTCCAGAGTACCCGAAGAAAACCTACTCATACACAGGGAGAACATGCAAAGTCCACACAGATAGGCCAGTGTTTCAAGCCTTGTCCCCACCTGGTACTCGAACCCCGACCTTGCTGTGAAGCCACAGTGCTAACCACCGCTCCACCGTGTTGCCGCTTCTGAGAATGGTATTTTTCCAAGTATCACAAAATCTTGGTCCAATTTAAATAAATGATTAGTTTCCCCTTTTGGCTTTGCAATGGACCAATGACTTCTCCAGGGTGCACCCTGCTTCTTGCTGTATTTAGTCTAAGTTTTAGGAGTACTGAAGGAACTGGTACGAGGTGAATCCAGTCAACAAGACAACAGTTCTAGAACAATCTGCTTCTTAAAGAGTTAAACCCTCTCTAAACAAGCTGTTTGTGTTTTTAGGAGGTGATGTACCAGAGTCTGATGAAATGGAGTAACTCAGTAAGTCACCTGTACTTATTTTCATCTTTAAAGTCTTTGTTTCTACTTAAAGTTCTGCTGCTTTCAGCACGTCCCAGAGCTAACGTCTCTGAGCGAGCGATTGCTGTGTGTGGAGATTTCAGAATCCTCCGTTCATCTCATCATCACACTCCTGAAGACGGTAGCATCTATCTCACCCTTCGTCAGCTTCCTGCCTCTGGCCAACAGGGTACGCCGGTAAAAATACCCCACTGATCCTCGTCTCAAATTCACTAAAGACTTACGGCTTTTTAAATGTTTTATCCAGATCTGCATTGAGATGGTAAAACCCAGCGGTGTAACAGACGTGGTGGAGAAGCTCTCACAGGGTTGTCCATCCACACATGCAATCTGGTGTGTTGATATTAGAGTTAAAAGCTTATTACATTTTTAGTTTGATGTTTAAAATGAGCCTTTTGGTTTGTTTCCATACAGGAGTAAAGTCGGACGGATTGAAACGTAAGTTTATTTAATTCTGTTTTTTTTTTCTTCATTTCAAAGGGAAAATGACTTAACTCTTAAGCCACAGCATATATGGATAAACATGGTTTTTTTTAGCTCAGAAATTTGCATAAAGTCCAAGCTTTCATTCTGCCAAAGTTTTCTTTTTCACCTTCAAAACAGTTAAGGCTGCCTGCTGCACTGCTTTCTGTTACTTTAAGCGTAAAATCGCCAACTTTCTCTGAGTTTCTGCTCCTTCTTCTGCTATGTTTTGTCTCGTTCTGGAGATTTCATTTTGAGCGCTCTTTGGACGTCATTTTGAACTTTATTGTTTTGTGTCGGACAGCTGTTTCACCCGGATGGATCCCGAGTCATTCCCCGGCCAGCTGTCTGGCGAGTCTGAGGTCTGCCTCTTGATCTTGGAGGGGTGTGCATACCCCAATGATTCTAGGAGCTATTTTGTTGGGGGGTTAATGCCTCTGTAAGGGTCACCCAAGGCAAAGCACGGCTCAAAAACCCCTATGAAGAGAACAAGCACGGTCTTGGCCAAGTTGCGCTTGCCCGGATGTGGGTGACTGCGGCCTCCTGTGGAGAGCGAGCGCCTGGTGGCCAGGCTTTTACCTATGGGGCCAGCCGGACTCAGCCCAAACAGGGTACATGGGCTTCCCTTCCAGTGTCTCACCACCTGCAGGAGGGGCCTTAGGTGTCGGGTGAAGGAGGAGATGGGTGGCAGCCTACGACGGGGATCTTGGCAGTCAGACCCTCGGCTGCATTAAAAAAAAAAAAAGCATTAGAAATAATTAAACTACTGATTTTTTTTTTTCTCACAAAAAGCTTCTCAAAAGATTCAAAAAGATTCAGCAACAATTTATTTTGCTTTATCATTATTATTTTTTTTTCTATAAAAAAATCATCTAATTTTTTTTCGAGGCTGAAAAATAAAATGTCTCTAAATTTTCAAGCATGAAAACATTAAAATAACAGTACGTATTTTTTACAAGCAGATTTGAACACTACGTAAACACAAAGCGTGAAGACATCAAAAACAAATTGTTCTCAGTTTTAAATAATACTTTTCAAACCACCTTTAATTTGAAAGTGTTCTCTTTTTCATCCTCAGTTTGCAAAGTTTCAAAAAGCGTCTTCTTGTCTCGGAGATTGACAAAAACCTTGACTTCGAGACTCTTGGCGTCATCAGGGATCAAAAGACTTCTAAAGAAACACCAAACTCCAGGATGGAAACAGAAAGTTCTGCTTTGGTTAAAAAGCAAGAGGCTAAACCTGCAGAAAAAGGTAACAATCGAAAGTTTTTATTGTCAGTGAATCAAATGGACACAACAAACGCCTTATGATGTGAAAAATACAATATTATTATATGTTACAATTGCTTCTCAAAAACAGAGTAATAGAAGTAATTAGTTACAAACTACAGTAATTTAAAGTATTTTTTATTTTATTTTGGAGAACCAACGTCCACCATAAAGATCCAGAAGAATCTTGTTGGTGAAACTGGAAACAGCTTTGGAGCTGCATGCGGTTACGCTGCTCCGGGTTTAGACTATTCCGGACCAAGCGGAATCAAAAGTGGGTCAAGTAAAGGGAGTTCTGTGTCTACAGGAGATGACACCGTAGGGATGAAAGCCACTGAGAGCAAAAAACTGCAGAGCATCACCTGGAGCTTCATGACTGTTGGAGAGAAAATAAAAGACCTACTGAAAAGGGATCGAATTCGTAAGAAAAATTTATTTTAAACTGTTTTTTATTAGAAAACATACAGAATAAATCTGATTTAATATCTAGCGAGAGATCGACAGGCAGATCGGTGCAGTGTCAACAACAACTAGGACGCTGCATCGATTCGTCGTGTCAAAGAAGGAGCTGAGCCGAAAAGCAAAGCTCTCGATTTACAAGTCGATCTACGTTCCTACCCTCACCATGGTAACCAGGATCTACGTTCCAACCCTCACCATGGTAACCAGGATCTACGTTCCTACCCTCACCATGGTAACCAGGATCTACGTTCCTACCCTCACCATGGTAACCAGGATCTACGTTCCTACCCTCACCATGGTAACCAGGATCTACGTTCCAACCTTCACCATGGTAACCAGGATCTACGTTCCTACCCTCACCATGGTAACCAGGATCTACGTTCCTACCCTCACCATGGTAACCAGGATCTACGTTCCTACCCTCACCATGGTAACCAGGATGTACGTTCCTACCCTCACCATGGTAACCAGGATCTACGTTCCAACCTTCACCATGGTAACCAGGATCTACGTTTCTACCCTCACCATGGTAACCAGGATCTACGTTCCTACCCTCACCATGGTAACCAGGATGTACGTTCCTACCCTCACCATGGTAACCAGGATCTACGTTCCTACGCTCACCATGGTAACCAGGATGTACGTTCCTACCCTCACCGTGGTAACCAGGATCTACGTTCCTACCTTCACCATGGTAACCAGGATCTACGTTCCTAACCTCACCATGGTAACCAGGATCTACGTTCCTACCTTCACCATGGTAACCAGGATCTACGTTCCTACCCTCACCATGGTAACCAGGATCTACATTCCTACCCTCACCATGGTAACCAGGATCTACGTTCCTACCCTCACCATGGTAACCAGGATCTATGTTACTACCTTCACCATGGTAACCAGGGTCTACTTCCTACCCTCACTATGGTAACCAGGATCTACGTTCCTACCCTCACTATGGTAACCAGGATCTACGTTCCTACCCTCACCATGGTAACCAGGATCTACGTTCCTACCCTCACCATGGTAACCAGGATCTACGTTCCTATCCTCACCATGGTAACCAGGATCTACGTTCCTACCCTCACCATGGTAACCAGTGGTGACTGAAAGAACGAGATCACAGATACAAGCGGCCAAAAGGAGCTTCCTCCACAGAGTGGCTGGTCTCTCACTTAGAGATCGGGTGAGGAGTTCTGCCATCCGGTAGGAGCTCGGTGTCTAGCCGCTCCTTCTCCAAGTCGAGACATCTCACCAGCTAGGCGCTCGGGAGGCATCCCGACCAGATGCTCAATCCACCCCATTTGGTTTCTCTCAACCTGGAGGAGGTCATGAACAATAAACTCAGCCCTGTTTCTAGATGTTATGGGTTGCTTAGTAATAAACTATTGTTTTTTCACAGCTTGTCTGAAGATGGAGACCATCCTGTTGTCAAGGGTAAACTTTTTATTTTTTTATCACTTTCAATATCTTTCAAGTGAATTCAACTAATTTTTTCTTTGATTTTTTTTGATAGTTTGATCCCAACGGTAGCGTGAGTAGCCTAATTCCACAGATTAGTGTTTATCAGATATGGTCCTACTGTGATAGAATGATAGAAAACACCAGGTTACATTTGATAATTTAATATTATCATAGGTTTCATTCCTCGACTGGTTCATCATTAATTCATCAGATTATGCTTCTACTGTAAATAATATTCCAAAAAAAACAGTTTATATTAGCGTTGAAGAGCTATATAAGTAATTTCAATGGGGATTACGTCCTTTCTGGGGTGGAGTTAGGTTACGTCATGGGTATGCGCAGATGCGCTGAGGGTAGATAACCTCGACGGGAAGAGAAGATGGAGAGGAAGGTGAGTGGTTTCTGAGTTCTGGGCATGTGCAGAAGTGCTAGGTAGCTCATCTCGACGGGTAGTTTAACTCAACAGAACACAGCAGTGTAAATTTGGACAGTTACTGAATACCTTCACGTTCCTTTCTTTCCTCAGCCGTTTTACCTGGATGTTTTACTAGTAACTGACCTCCCAGCAAACCATAATAGTTGCTACACCGAGGCAGACGTCGCCAACCTGCTTGTTCAGTTTGACTTTAAATATGAGGACGACAACATTTACGTCATTCCTCAGAACTGCATGGTAGGAGGAGACGTTTTATTAGAGATAGGTAACATGTTGGATTTTTAAACTGGAGTATTCCTGTTTCCATTCAGGCTTTTGCCTTCATGCCCGGTGTGGGAAAAGTTCAGAAGATCATTGAATTTTCAACAAGAAAAGATCTTATTCTTAAAGGATCCAAATTACAGCTGCATGCAGTAAATGGCGGGATTCCAATGTCACCGGTAACTTCAATTTAATAGATTTTTCTTCAAATGAAAAATATGTGGACTGAATGATTTGATCCTTTTTGTTTCAGATTGGATTCTATCAAACTCTGATGAGATGGATGTTTCATGTGAGTAACAACTTTGATTACCACTCGAACTAACTGACCCAAAGTGGTCCCAGCTGGTAGTTAACAGGACCTATTAATTGTTTTTTGAGACCAATACGATACAGATTTAGGTTGTCAAAATCAATGTCCGGATAACTCAGCATCAGAATTTTACAGGATACATGATTTTTTTAATAAGATGATTTACTTTAGAGAAATATTTGTATTATAATTCTGAATGTTATGAAAAACATCACCTATAGATATGACATCACAACAAATTCCGTTCCGTCGTCTTCTGCTTATCCGGGGCTGGGTGACGGGGGCATCAGCCTCAGATGAGAAACCCGCCTTCTCTCATCCCAGCTGGAACCTCCAGCTCACCAGAGAGGATCCCAAGGTGTTCCCTGTCCAGCTTTGAGACATAGTCTCTCCAGCAAGTTTGAGGGGTCTCCTCCTGCTGGGACGTGCCCGAAACACCTCACCAGCGAGGTGCTCAGGTACTATCCTAACCAGACAAACCACCCCATTTGGCTTCTCTCGAACTGGAAGAACAATGGCTTTATTTCGAGCACCTTCCGTAGGGCAAAGCCCCTAACTGTCTCTGCTGGAAGCCCAGCCACCCTGCAGAGGAAGCTTATTTAGGTAACTTGTAGCCATGATCTTGTTCTTTCAGTCACCCCCACGGCAGAGGGTAGGAACGTAGATCCTGGTTACCATGGTGAGGGTAGAAACGTAGATCCTGGTTACCATGGTGAGGGTAGGAACGTAGATGCTGGTTACCATGGTGAGGGTAGGAACGTAGATGCTGGTTACCATGGTGAGGGTAGAAACGTAGATCCTGGTTACCATGGTGAGGGTAGAAACGTAGATGCTGGTTACCATGGTGAGGGTAGGAACGTAGATGCTGGTTACCATGGTGAGGGTAGGAACGTAGATCCTGGTTACCATGGTGAGGGTAGAAACGTAGATCCTGGTTACCATGGTGAGGGTAGGAACGTAGATGCTGGTTACCATGGTGAGGGTAGAAACGTAGATCCTGGTTACCATGGTGAGGGTAGGAACGTAGATCCTGGTTACCATGGTGAGGGTAGGAACGTAGATCCTGGTTACCATGGTGAGTGTAGGAACGTAGATCCTGGTTACCATGGTGAGGGTAGGAACGTAGATCCTGGTTACCATGATGAGGGTAGGAACGTAGATCCTGGTTACCATGATGAAGGTAGGAACGTAGATCCTGGTTACCATGGTGAGGGTAGGAACGTAGATCCTGGTTACCATGGTGAGGGTAGGAATGTAGATCCTGGTTACCATGGTGAGGGTAGGAATGCAGATCCTGGTTACCATGGTGAGGGTAGGAATGTAGATCCTGGTTACCATGGTGAGGGTAGGAACGTAGATCCTGGTTACCATGGTGAGTGTAGGAACGTAGATCCTGGTTACCATGGTGAGGGTAGGAACGTAGATCCTGGTTACCATGGTAAGGGTAGGAATGTAGATCCTGGTTACCATGGTGAGTGTAGGAACGTAGATCCTGGTTACCATGGTGAGGGTAGGAACGTAGATCCTGGTTACCATGGTAAGGGTAGGAATGCAGATCCTGGTTACCATGGTGAGTGTAGGAACGTAGATCCTGGTTACCATGGTGAGGGTAGGAACGTAGATCCTGGTTACCATGGTGACGGTAGGAACGTGGATCCTGGTTACCATGGTGAGGGTAGGAACGTAGATCCTGGTTACCATGGTAAGGGTAGGAATGCAGATCCTGGTTACCATGGTGAGTGTAGGAACGTAGATCCTGGTTACCATGGTGAGGGTAGGAACGTAGATCCTGGTTACCATGGTGACGGTAGGAACGTGGATCCTGGTTACCATGGTGAGGGTAGGAACGTAGATCCTGGTTACCATGGTGAGCGTTTTGTAAGCGATTTGTAAGTCCAGACCTTGCTTTTCGGCTTAGCTCTTTCTTTACCACAACAAATCAATGCAGCATCCTGATTATTGCGGACGCTGTACTGATCCGTCTGTCGATCTCCCGCTCCATCATTACTCCACTCGTGAACAAGACCCTGAGATACTTAAACTCCTCCACTTGAGGCAGGACCCTGTCCCTGACATGCGGGGGATGTTCCAACACTGGTCTCGGATTTGGATGCGCTAATTGTCATCCCAGCCACTTAACACCCTGCCGCAAACCAGTCCTATGAAAGCTGGAGATCCCGGCCCGACGAAGCGAACAATACCACACCATCCGCAAAAAGCAGAACCTCAAGCTCTGATCACAATGATTAGTCATATTTTTTAGCTGATAATATTTCAGCCAAACTTTCAGCCAAAAAAAACACGTTTACTGAAATTATGACCACAGTTAATTTCTTTCTCATTAAGAATCAGGCAATTTTATATCAAAACAATTACAAAAAATACCCTCGGAATCCTGGATGGACTGGTTAACATTTGCAAACGTGCTGAGTCAATCCAAATCACTCATTTGCTTACAATACAGCCAAATATAAAATTTTAAATTAGTTACTGCTTTGCATCAACCTTAGGAAATAGATCAGTTAAAAAATAAAAGATTTTTCCTGGGTATGCATAGCAGGCTGAACTGACTGTTTTAATCTGATCTCCTCTTACACACATGGAGACTTGTAGCTTTAAAAGTGAAATAAAACAATCAAAAGTACATCTCAGTGTGCATTGATAAGTCATAACTTGGTACAATAAAATCCATCTCCACCAATCGACAACATTTTTTGTGATAATTACTGATGTTTCATCAGAGTACGATATGTGCAGATTTATTCAGTCTGGCCTTTGGCCTTAAATTCTGACTGTTCCTCAGAAAGTAGATGACGAGCATACTAAAATAATCTACATTAGAAACATCTCACGAAGAGAGTTCAACGAACTGATGAACGCTTTAAAGAAAATCGGTTCTGTGAAGAACATCCTTCCTCTGCTCGGCAAGGTAAACCCACACATTTGAGTTGCTTATTTTCTAGAGCTTGCCTGCATCTTACCCACTGTGGTGTTGTTTCAGGTTTTCGTGGAGTTTGACTGTGTTCTCGCTGCGGATCGGCTCGGACTTTGGTTCAGCTCCTTGAAAAACGGCTTCAAATGCAAAGTGCACCGAATAAAAATCCCACAGAAGTCTGACTCATACCTAAGTAAGTTTCACACACTGTAGGGTTTATGTTCTATGCTTTAAGCTGGAACTGTGCGTGTGAAATGAACACACAGGAGACAAGATTTACCTTTGTGAACAAATCTTTGTGCAAGAGGGAGAACAATCTCTCAGCAACTCTAATCCCAGCAGCATCAAATACAGTTCCAAGTTTCCTATCACAGATACAGAAGAGAATTATAAAACCTCATCAATCACCAACAATGTGTCAAGATCTTGCTCAATCAGAGATACAGGAAAATAAAAAAAGCTGGATCTGAGGTGGGCTTACTTCTCACCTGCGTGGAGGACGTGGTGAGGGACAGAATGAAGGCAAAACTAGTCAATCATCTTAAACCCCCGACATAATTCACAAATTTCCTAAGTGTGGGATCAATAAAGAAATATTAAACTAATTTAGGGGAAGGTGGTGGCTCAGTGCTCCGGAATTTCGCGGGTTTGAGTCCCACTGAGTTCATGTCTAGGGTCCTTGGAGAAGACACCTAACTCATTTCTCCCACCATTGGAGCCGTCGTGGCAGCCTGCCGCGGTGTAATGCAGCACACAAATTTTCCCGGTGAGGAATCAATAAAGAATACATTATTATTATTATCATAAATCTGGAAAATCTTAAGAGCAGCTTCAGCAACAGACTCCTGCAACCCGGAAAATCCTTCCTGCCGTTGTTGATTTTTTTCTTCTTGCTGGTTCTGTTTGCACTGCAGCACTCAGAGAACAGGGACATAAAATGTCTCCATCTTGCTCTGTACTGTATATTACAAACTGTTTTTAAAATTTCTCCTCAAACTAAGTGTTCTTATCCCTGAAAACCTAAATGGTGTATCTATAGTTGGTACTGAGTAACGGTAGGAAGTTTAATTAAATTCCCTTTAGTGTTTTGGGGGGATATAAAGTTCAGAAAAGTCCAAGTCAAAGTCTTCCTTTAATTGTTGATAGTTTGTGATGAGAGATAAGTGGAAGCTTATTGTTTGATTTCTTGTTGTAAACTTATTGTTTATTTCTCTTTAGTGCGCAGAACGATAGCAAAGGCGATGCTACAAGATAAGGACGTCATGTCTGAGACGGCTTTTCCAACCCCATGCATCGTTCCTCTGGGCAGCTCCCCTCCTTTCTGGCTCACTATAACTACCTGTCCTTATGTGTTCCCTATGGTGGTTCCTTGGTTTGAGGTGCCAGGTAAGAACATAACAACCCCATCATGCTTCCACTAACGGTGCAAAGCAGAACTGACTGGTTTATTCTGACTGGCAGAATATATGACCATCATGCTCGTGGACGACATTGAGGTGAGAACACTTTTTGTTTTGTTTAGAATCTGTATCTTTGATTCATTGTTTTTTTTTTTGCTGTGCACCCACTAGAGAGCTCGCCCTGAGGCGTCTCAGTTCTCCACCCTCATGCTGACCGGCTTACCAGCAGGAGACTATTCACACATGGACGTCGCCCAGCTGATGTGGCCCTTTGTTCCGGAACACACCGTTAACTTTTTACTATACAAAGTGATCGTCCTTCCACTGCAGAGGAGGGTGAGGCCTTAATCCAACCCACTGCAAGCCTCCTGCTTTGCTTTAGTGTAACTCCTACTCTTTACCGTCCACCAGGCTTTCCTTTACTTCCCCAGCTGGAAAGCATGCACCTACTTTGCCCGAACGCACATCAGAAATCCGGCTTCGGTCCAAGGAGTTGAGCTTCAAGTTCATTTTGTCTTGCAGGACATGTCTCCTGGATTCACAGAGGTAAGCAAACAGGATACAACCTAGAGACGAGCTGCCAGAAAGTGGTCAGTACACCAGGCAAATGCAAGCAAATGAATAGACAGCACCAACTATCTTCATGTCTTCCTTCACTGTATCCATGAACCTCCTCTTTGGTCTTCCTCTAGTCCTCTTTCCTGGTGGTTCCAAATCCAGCATCCTTCTTCTGATGTACTCTCTCTCTCTCCTGTGCACATGTCCAAACCATCTCAGTCTGACCTCTCTGACTTTAAAACCTCTAACATGTGCTGTTCCTCTGATCCTTTCCATCCTGGTCACTCCCAGAGAGATCCTCAGCATCTTCATCTCTGCTACCTCCATCTCTGTTTCCTGTCTTTTCCTCAGTGCCACCGTCTCTAGACCAATCAGCATGGCCGCTCTCACCACGCTGTCTCTAGACCAATCAGCATGGCCGCTCTCACCACACTGTCTCTAGACCAATCAGCATGGCCGCTCTCACCACACTGTCTCTAGACCAATCAGCATGGCCGCTCTCACCACACTGTCTCTAGACCAATCAGCATGGCCGCTCTCACCACACTGTCTCTAGACCAATCAGCATGGCCGCTCTCACCACACTGTCTCTAGACCAATCAGCATGGCCGCTCTCACCACACTGTCTCTAGACCAATCAGCATGGCTGCTCTCACCACACTGTCTCTAGACCAATCAGCATGGCCACTCTCACCACACTGTCCCTAGATCAATCAGCATGGCCGCTCTCACCACACTGTCTCTAGATCAATCAGCATGGCCGCTCTCACCACACTGTCTCTAGACCAATCAGCATGGCCGCTCTCACCACACTGTCTCTAGACCAATCAGCATGGCCGCTCTCATCACACTGTCTCTAGACCAATCAGCATGGCCGCTCTCACCACACTGTCTCTAGATCAATCAGCATGGCCGCTCTCACCACACTGTCTCTAGACCAATCAGCATGGCCGGGGGACGCAAAATTAATGAATGAATCAAGCTACCCCTGATTGAATGGCTGCCACGATAACTCCTGAACAGACTCTAGGCTGTTAAAAAGATCTTGACCTGTTTTCAAAAGAAATCTGATTATGTTGTTCTTCCTCTCTCCACTGACCTTTACCTGGTTGCTTATTTATCTTCCCCTGTGAGACGGCACACGCATAGGCTCAGCCATCACACCTCTACCTGCTACGGTTCCCCACTTCTCTGTGGCCTGGTAGTCTGTTATCTTCTCAGTGCCTTCAGACACTATATGGTTGTGTCTACATGAGGTACTGTGTTATATATTTTGACACCCTGTGGAGTTTCTTAAATTACTGGTCTTGAAATATCATCTCAGGAATGAACAGTGTTTGAAATAAAAGTCCTTTCCTATGTCTCACTACTAGGTTCAGATCCATTAAAATATTTTGTTCCAGCTTCTAAAAGCAGTTCATTTTTTTCCCCAGGAGACCATGTACATAACCCTGATGAGTTGGAGCAAAGCTGTAAGTTTTTACTTTTAAAAAACTTTTTGTATTCTCTTTTTCTAACATCTGCATTGTTCTCCAGAGGACTCCCGTTCCTCTGGGTCTGGAGGAGCGTTTGGTTTGTGTGGAGATCTCTGAGGTGTCCGTCCACCTCATCATGATGCTCATGAAGGTGGTGGCATCCATCGCTTCTTTTCGGAGCTTCCTGCCTCTGGCTAACCGGGTACGATGCTGGTAGTTACCACCTCTATTTCAAAACAAAATGTTAATGTATTCTAATGCTGGAAACTCACCTGATTACATCAGTCTGTTTCTTTCACTCTGAAAACAGTCTGTTTGCTCCATGAATTGATTTAAGCAGCAGTTCCTTTCTGGTTGGAACCAGAACAGTCAGCTTAGCTCGGACAACAGAGCGTAAAAACAAACTTTCCAACTTCGTCTTTCCCCTGAATAAACATTCTAGACACTCTTTAAATTCTCAATCTGGGGAACCATTGCCAACACAAAACGTTAGGCACAGGGTGCCCAATCAGTCGATTGGACTGGTTCCAAGTCGACTGCGTGTGGGGAAAAAATGAAATGAAGTCAGAGATGTCAACTCAGCGACCTTGACGCTATAATTAGTGAGAATTCAGACCCTCTAGTTGAGCAACTCTGAGGGTTTTTTTTTCCTCAAAAAAGCATCAATCTAGCAGCTTTTTCTTGTGTTATTGACAATTTTTGGGGTCTTAGATGTGAAATTGCGTTAAGTCTGAAATCTGTTTCTGTTGTGGCTGCTATCGCCTCCTAAAGCGCTGCGTGCGCGAGGATAAAGTCTGTGTGTGTGTGTCTGTGTTAGAGAGAGAGAAGGGAGCGAGCGAGAGGAATTTGTCGGTGTGTGTTTGAGAAAGAGAGAGGCTGGTCGGGATGTTAATGTAGACTTGTAGTTCTAAGGTGGCTTGCTATTTGAAAAGTAGATTTTGGGACAAAAAAGGTTGGACACCCCTGGTTTAGCATAATTAATCTCCTTTTTTCCTCTAAAGAACTACAAACATGGCGGACGGACACTTGTGTCTGTGTTACATCGTCATCGCTGTTCTCTGATTGGCCGAACAACTTCCGATTTCTGTAATCGTAAACTAACGCCTTCAATAGCTGGCATAATAGTTGAAGTAAACTCAGGTGGCGCTAATGGATTTTATCCACATCTCCAAGAGCCAAGGTCACAAAATTTCATTTAAGCCCTGAAAATTTGTAACCTTGATTTTTGTTTGAATAAACCTGAAACTTAATCAGTTCATCTATAGTTGGGTTTGAGTTGCTGTGGGTGGTTTCATTTCAATTTTTTCTGCGGTTAGGATATCGCCTGTTTACAGAAGTCTTATAAAAGTAAAAATATATGAACGGAAAGAGATCGTTCTGTGTCTGGAGGTGAAAAATAGGACAGACATCAAAAAGTTTTCAGAGAATTTTTTTTAAACTAGAGAGTGAAGTTTGACATCTTCTTTTTTATCATATCTATAAATTAGGAACAAAAAAACTCAATTCTGTTTAACTTCTAAAGTTCAGAATAATCTCTAAAATGAGTTTTAACGTCTTTGTTTTAAATGTCTTTGGGTAGATTTGTATTGAAATGTGTGACAGCGATGGAGCAGCAGCTGTTGTGGAGAAGATGCCCTCATTTAATCATCTACAGGAACATCAGCTCTGGTAAATCACTAAACATAAGTTACAGACTGTTTAGACTTTATGTTTATTAACACATCTTTGCTTTTTCTTTCTTTTTTCCTCTCAGGAGAAACGTTGGCCATGTTGTGACGTAAGAAACAAACTTTTTAAACCTCTAAAATAAATTAAACCTTTTCCTCTGAAGTCTTTACATGAACACAAAAAAGTTCTTTAAAATCTGGACTGAAAGAAAGTTCAGCAGTGACGTGGTCTTTACTGGAGTGTTTTTATTTAGTTTTACACAAATTTAATTTTACGTTCCTACCCTCACCTATCGTCACCAGCTGTGGGTGGTGACCGAAAGAATGAGATCGCGGGTACAAGCGGCCGAAATGAGCTTCCTCTGCAGGGTGGCTGGGCTCTCACTCAGAGATCGGGTGAGGAGCTCTGCCATCCGGGAGGAGCTCGATGTCGAGCCACTGCTCCTCCAGGTCGAGAGGAGCCAGATGGGGTGGTTCGGGCATCTGATCGGGATGCCCCCTGGGCGCCTCGCGGGCGAGGTGTTTTGGGCACGTCCCACCAAGAGGAGACCAAGGGGCAGACCCCGGACCCGCTGGAGAGACTATGTCTCATAGCTGGCCGGGGAACTATTTGGGATCCTTCCGGGTGAGCTAGAGGATGCAGCCGGGGAAAGAGAGGCCTGGGCTGCCCGCTTGAGGCTGTTGCCCCCGCGACCCGACCCCGGAACAAGCGGAAAATGACGGAACGGAACAAATTTAATTTCATTAATCTTTAGTGTCGCTCTACAAATTATTTGAAATTTTTGCATATTTAAAAAACACATCTGCAAAAGTAACATTTTGATGAATTTATAGACATTTTAACAGATATGAAAATTTATATCAGAAAAATTTACACATGTGAAAAATCACTGTGGAATAAAAATCCCAGGATTGAAGATTCAGTGTAAAGAACCAGAATAAATAAACACTGGTGCCTTCACTTTATCACAAACTAAATTAATAACAAATGTTTGAAATCTATGTGAAAATTAATTTGAATCCATCACATGTCTGGTTTTTAAATTTAACAAAGGTCCTTTAGTAACTAAATCATTTAGTCTTCATGTAGAGGTCGGTGTAGATTCTCATTCATCCAGGTCATGATGAAAAAGAAGTTTCTGGTTAGAAGATGTTTCACCTCTGATCTGAGGAACTTCTTCAGGTACAAACAGAACGACGTTGTGTATGCAGTTATGTAGCCACGGAAGTACCGACTTGTACATTGATGAAACTAAGCAGCCGCTGCACAGAAGGTCCCAACTTTAGTGGACCAGGGTCAGCCATACATCTAAAAGATAGAGGTGGACTGTCAATGCCTGATCTCCTCAGATCTCAGAAGCTAAGCAGGTTGGGCTTGGGTGGTACTTGGATGGGAGATCGCTGGAATCCCAGGTACCACAGTGGGAGGGACGTTGAGAAAAAATTTTCGCTGTGTCCCCGGACAAGACTCTGCACCTATGTTGCCTAGTCTGAATGGTGTGTGCGCGATTGGTTGGTGATGGTCACAAGGGCTGATGGCGCAAAAATGGCAGCCTCGATTCTTCCAGGGCTACCACATTGCCTGGCATGGAGTGAATGAATATTGATTATGTGAAGCGTCTTTGAGGATCCCAGAAAAGCGTTTTATAAGTACAATGCATTATTATTATTCTGAGGACAGTGAGGTCCAGATCCTCTAACGGGAACATAGCTGGTTTAAGATGAAGAGTCAAGGAAGCCATCTTTTTGTAAAAATAGAAGACCCTTCACTTGTATCTGGACTCAAATACAACCTTTAATCCATCTACAATCCTGGTTTAAAAACCCAAACAAACACAAATGCAAATGGGAATCCCAAAACATGCAACTCAGTTGCTTGAGACTATAGTTCCGTTCCGTCATCTTCCACTTATTCCGAGGTCAGGTCGCGGGGGCAACAGCCTTAAGCGGGCAGCCCAGGCCTCTCTCTCCCCGGCTGCATCCTCTAGCTCACCTGGAAGGATCCCAAGTCGTTCCCCGGCCAGCTGTGAGACATAGTCTCTCCAGTGGGTCCGGGGTCTGCCCCTTGGTCTCCTCCCGGTGGGACGTGCCCAAAACACCTCGCCCGCGAGGCGCTCGGTGGGCATTCTGACCAGATGCCCAAACCACCCCATCTTGCTCCTCTTGACCTGGAGAAGGAGCGTCTCGACACCGAGCTCCTCCCGGATGGCAGAGCTCCTCACCCGATCTCTGAGTGAGAGCCCGGCCACCCTGCGGAGGAAGCTCATTTCGGCCGCTTGTACCCGCAATTTCATTCTTTTGGTCACCACCCACAGCTGGTGACCATAGGTGAGGGTTGGAACGTAGATCCTGGTTTCCATGGTGAGGGTAGGAACGTAGATCCTGGTTACCATGGTGAGGGTAGGAACGTAGATCCTGGTTAACATGGTGAGGGTTGGAACGTAGATCGACTTGTAAATAAAGAGCTTTGCCTTCCGGCTCAGCTCTCTCTTTACCACGACGGACCGATGCAGCGTCCTAGGCTATAGTCGTTGGACAAAAAAGAAGTGAAACTCCAGCAAGGAGAAAATAGACTGCCAGCTCAGTACCAGCGACACTGAACTGAAGAAGACACTCAGATGAAAGGCCAAACCTCTTGTAACCAGAAATTTTGCAGAGTTGACATTTTTTCTTTTTTATCATGTAAATGTTTTAAAAACAAACCGTAAATTTAATTTGGAATTTTTTTCAGATTTAATCCAATGTTTCTATTCTTGTAAAAAAATTATACAATTTTTCTTCTCAATCCTGTTTGTTTTATTTTAGTGTGAAAAACCTGAAGCAGCATCTTAGTGAATGCAGTGAGTTATCTGTGGAGTTCAGTGAAGCATCAACTGCTGAGTCCGACAAAAGCAGTGAGGGTTACTGCTCTTCAACTGATGAAGAACCAACTGAATCAATAAGAAAAGCAGCAAATGTGAATCCGACTGAACAAAGATTCCGGTCTGGGTTTGAAGACATCACAGAAACAGTGACGACAAGTGAAAACCAAGAAGCAGAAGAAAGACAAATGGAAGAATCCGGAACATCTGAACTTGAGCAGAACCAGAAATCCCAGGAAGACAGACTCCTGGATTGTGACACAGCCTTCAGTCATCAAATACAAGATGTCAATCCAAACCAAGGAGCAGTTTTAGATGAAGATAAGACCCAAATAAATGAAGACCTTCCAATAGATTTCACTCCCAAAGAAACCTTTAAGACCTTGAATTCATTCAAAGATCAGACCAGAGTAGAAGGTGATGGTCAGAACTCCTCAGACGAGTCTGTAGAGAAAGAAATAGAAGCTGAGAAGGAGGAAAGTGACCAAAGCTTAGAAGAAACACTTCATAGATCACCAGAACTACAACCAGCACAGCCAACTGGACCGGTTTTAGTCCCCATAGAAAACATTTCAGAAAAGAATGAGGATTTTTCTGCACAAGAAGATCAACTTGAAACAAGAGAAAATCCAATAACAGGTGATTTTCTGAATTCTCCCTTTAAGAAATAACGCAGGGAAATGTTTATTTTTGAGTGCATGTCCATTGAGACGTATCATGTAGTATTCTTCTTCTTTCATCATTTCCCTTCAGGGGTCGCCACATCAAGTCAGTTTCTTCCATCTAACCCTATCTGCTGCATCTTCTTCGGTCACACCAACTATCTTCATGTCTTCCTTCACTGTATCCATGAACCTCCTCTTTGGTCTTCCTCTAGTCCTCTTTCCTGGTGGTTCCAAAACCAGCATCCTTCTTCCGATGTACTCTCTCTCTCTCCTCTGCACATGTCCAAACCATCTCAGTCTGGCCTCTCTGACTTTAAAACCTCTAACATGTGCTGTTCCTCTGATCCTGTCCATCCTGGTCACTCCCAGAGAGATCCTCAGCATCTTCATCTCTGCTACAAACATCTCTGTTTCCTGTCTTTTTCTCAGTGCTACTGTCTCTAGACCAATCAGCATGGCCGCTCTCACCACACTGTCTCTAGACCAATCAGCATGGCCACTCTCATAACACTGTCTCTAGACCAATCAGCATGGCCGCTCTCACCACACTGTCTCTAGACCAATCAGCAAGGCCACTCCCACCACACTGTCTCTAGACCAATCAGCATGGCCACTCCCACCACATTGTCTCTAGACCAATCAGCATGGCCGCTCTCACCACACTGTCTCTAGACCAATCAGCATGGCCGCTCTCACCACAGTTTTGTACACTGAATCTGAAACTTTTCTGTCACACATCACACCTGATACTTTTCTCCACCCGTTCCTGCCTGCCTGCCTGCACACGCTTCTTCCCAACGTATCGCATTGTACAAAATGTTGCATCAAAAAAACTATCCATAAAGACTTTATTGATTTCATTAAGATATGAAAATTAACATTTTATTCAGCACCTTGTAGCGAGTTTACAAACTAATCAGTTGATCTAAAAATGCTGTTTACATTGAACACCTTCACTAAGATGTAGGGTACGTGGTTTCTGGTTCGTGGAACAAAAATTTTACTGTTCTTTTTGTGTAGAAAAAGCTAAAATAACAGATTCTGAAGGCCTCCGTGGAATTGTAGCCGCTCCTCTGGCCAAAATGAGATTTTGGTAAAAAGTTTTTAGAACAAAACATGCACTTTTATAAGCAAAGCAGCCATCGGAAAATCTCCAAAAAACATTGATAGACCATAAAAAATGTTATACCAATGTCAATGGATGAGATATAATTAACACCAATTTCTATACATACATTATGTCAGTAGAGAAAGCTCTGAAGGTGAGGAATGAAGACTCGGGTAAGACTCCTACTAACGTGACCAATCAGATGAGTCCAACGATTGACATGAGGAAAATGGCCGTTCATATTTGCCTCATGGCCATGGGTAAATCCTACAACTCCCACTTAGTCATTGGCATCGGTTAGTCCCACTACTAACATGGCCATCAGTAAGGCTATCCAACATCTAACACGGTCATGCGTAAGTCCAATGACTAACACGACCAATAGTAAGAGGACTTACACGACTAACACGACCAATAGTAAGAGGACTTACACGACTAACACGACCAATAGTAAGAGGACTTACACGACTAACACGACCAATAGTAAGAGGACTTACACGACTAACACGACCAATAGTAAGAGGACTTACAGGACTAACACGACCAATAGTAAGAGGACTTACACGACTAACACGACCAATAGTAAGAGGACTTACACGACTAACACGACCAATAGTAAGAGGACTTACACGACTAACACGACCAATAGTAAGAGGACTTACAGGACTAACACGACCAATAGTAAGAGGACTTACAGGACTAACACGACCAATAGTAAGAGGACTTACACGACTAACACGACCAATAGTAAGAGGACTTACAGGACTAACACGACCAATAGTAAGAGGACTTACACGACTAACACGACCAATAGTAAGAGGACTTACACGACTAACACGACCAATAGTAAGAGGACTTACACGACTAACACGACCAATAGTAAGAGGACTTACACGACTAACACGACCAATAGTAAGAGGACTTACACGACTAACACGACCAATAGTAAGAGGACTTACACGACTAACACGACCAATAGTAAGAGGACTTACTGGACTAACACGACCAATAGTAAGAGGACTTACACGACTAACACGACCAATAGTAAGAGGACTTACACGACTAACACGACCAATAGTAAGAGGACTTACAGGACTAACACGACCAATAGTAAGAGGACTTACACGACTAACACGACCAATAGTAAGAGGACTTACACGACTAACACGACCAATAGTAAGAGGACTTACTGGACTAACACGACCAATAGTAAGAGGACTTACAGGACTAACACGACCAATAGTAAGAGGACTTACACGACTAACACGACCAATAGTAAGAGGACTTACTGGACTAACACGACCAATAGTAAGAGGACTTACACGACTAACACGACCAATAGTAAGAGGACTTACACGACTAACACGACCAATAGTAAGAGGACTTACACGACTAACACGACCAATAGTAAGAGGACTTACACGACTAACACGACCAATAGTAAGAGGACTTACACGACTAACACGACCAAGACCAAAGAGCTATCTAAAGACACCAGAGTCACAATCGTAAGGGAATTCCAGCCAATAGTCAGTGTCCAAACATTCATTTGGAGCAATAATGTACAAATAAAATATTTTAAAAATCTATACAATGTGATTCCCTCCTAATTGTCTCAAATTGAACATGTGTCTAAGATGAAAAATTTAGCCCCCATATAATTTCTAAGTGGGATAACATGTTAAATCAGTTTGTCTAAATCTTTATTTTTCTCATTCTCAGCAGGAGGATGTGAAGAAGAACTAGAAGAACCTGATGGTGAGATTAGAATATGGATCTCTTCTCTGGAAGTGGAGGACATGAGTGACAAAGAGGAGCTCTCAGTCGATGAAGAAAAGATGAAAGTGGGGGTTTTAGTAGATTCCACTGAAGACAAAAAAAGAGACCAAAGGGAGTTTAAAGAGAACCAGTCTGAGGACTGCTTAAAACTACAGGTTGGTTTCAGAAAGTTTGTGATGTAACCGGAAGGGATTGAGAAGTAAAAAATTAAATGTCTGTTTTCAGATTTTTGAGAATGACGAAGGACACGATGACGAGAAGATTAACTCAGCGGTTAAAAGAAAACATGACTCAGGTCTGTGGGTTCTCTTTATGAATGTCTGATTGTGGATCAGGACGGTCGAACTCAAACACAACACTGAGACAAAGTAGTGGGCTAACATTGATACCTATAGAAAGTTTTTTTTTGTTTATGAAAAAGTTTTATACAAAATTAACTAAAAGTTTATACAAAGTTTGAACTTTTTTATATCAGACAGCCTTTAATTTGAAAAGTTTTCAGACATCCAATAGGCTGGAAAATACAGCATATGGAAGATGTTCCAATTTAAAACAGGAGTGCAGTCCCAGGGGGATTGGACGCCTCCTGGGACCTCTCCATCCATTTTTTATGTGAAAGACCCGACAGACCCGGGAGTTTAATTAAAAATAAATTAAAGCTGCTCCGGGTTTGGCCGTTCCGTGATGGGATAGGACCCTTTTTAACCCATAAGCTTAAGTTTTTCTCCTCTGCTGCAGGTGCTCTTAGTGGTGATGTTCTGAACATTGAAGAAGCCGGATCTTCTAGTGTCAAGAGAAAAAAGACCAATTCTAGTGGGACAATAATAAGTATGGAACCAGCTGGAAAAAGCCCCGTTTCCACAAAAGAAAAGAACCGTTTCTTGCCTTTTATTCGCCTCCATCGTGTCCAAGTGGACCAGTCAGGTGCTTGTAACCTCAGGACTCCTGTGGAAAAAGAGAAGGATCCCAAAGGTTTGAAGCTGGTTTAGGTTTTTGTATTGTAAATATCTTCAATGAGAAAATTTACTCCTCAAATGCTGTTTTTTTTAAATGATGATTTTAGTACCTGAAGTGAGAGAAGAACCCGTTAGAGCCGAAGCTGAGGGTTCTACTGCCTGTTTGAATGTTTCCAGTCTGCCTCTGTTCAACCCAGTGATCCCCCTCGGTGAGGACCCCAGCTTTAACCTTTTGAGTCTTGTTAGTTTAAACCAGGGATGTCCAACCTTTTTTGTCCCAAAAGCTACTTTTCAAGTGTCACACCTTCTGAGATCTACCAGTCCGGTGTCAACACATACACACAGATTGTTTCCAGCCTGCAGTAAAACTACCCTCACAACATGTTTGTTATCAAACAACCATTAGGCATTACATTAAACCACCCTCCCTCCAACACACACAGACAGGTTCCGTATGCACGCAGTGCTTTGGGAGTGGGTGCTGTTCACTGTGAACTGACTTAACACCGTGCTTTCATGTCACAAACTCCAAAAATATCCTATAACACTAGAAAAACCTGCTAGTAAAACAGAAACAGAAAAAAGTCCTGCTCGAGGGTCTGAATACTTGTTAAAAATAACTTCAGTTTATGAGTTTAATTTTTTTTCTACATATTTGGCGGTCGATTTGGGATCAGTCCACGGTCTACTAATAGACCGCACTCGACTGGTTGGGCACCCATGGTTTAAATCGCGGTGGCCAACCAATCGATCGCAGTCTACCGGTAAGCCAGCAGACTGGTTCCAAGTCGACCACTAGGTGTGTCGGGGAAAAAAAATTAAATGAAGTCAGTCATGCCAACTCAGCGACATTGACGCTACATATATTGAGTATTCAGACTCTCTAGCCGCTAAAATGCAGCGACTCTCTGGGGTTTTTTTCCCCAAAAAAAAAGCATCAATCTGGCGGCTTTTCTATTGTTACTGACAAATTTTTGAGTCTGTGATGTGAAATCGCGTTAAGTCTAAAATCAATGTGCAGCGCCTGTTGCCGCTATTCCTTCCTAAAGCGCTGCATGCGCAAAAAAAATTTCTGGGAGTGTTTGTATGTGTGTTAGAGAGAGATAAGGGAGCGAACAGGAGGGAGGAATTTGTGTGTTTGGGAGAGAGAGAGAGGCTGGTTGGAAACGATCGCCAGGGTTTGCCATAGTAACGGCGGACTGGTAGATCTCAGGAGGTTTGATATGTGAATCGTAGATCTTGGGCCGAAAAAGGTTGGAAACCCCTGGTTTAAATTAACTACCTGCATATTTCTGCGATCAAAGCAGTTCTGAGATGATGTGCAGAAAGCTTAACAATTTGTAAAACTATGAAAACATTTAGTTTGAGTGTGTGGATGTTTGTGAGACAACAAGCCGCCTGGTCAATGTTTGTCAGTGAGCTGACGTTCCTCATGTTCTTCTGCAGGTCAGGAGTTTGTTGTTCCTAAAATGGGGTTCTTCTGTCACCTCTGCTCTACGTTCTATCTGAATGAGACAATCAGCAGGGACCTGCACTGCTGCAGTGAAACTCATTACTGCAACCTGAAGGTAAACACAAACATACACACACACACCATGCCGTACCACTCAAACATCTATTCTTTTTTTCTTGTAGAAATTTTACCAGAAACTGCAGCAGCAACGCTCCAGGAAGGAGAACTTACTCGGCTCTCTCTCTGAATGAAGCACCGGTAAAACAAAGGCTTGTCATAACTGCTCACATGGATTAAAAACATGTTTGAGATCTTCACATCTGGACCCGGTGGATCACAGACTGATTCCAGCTGCTCATCAAGGTCACGTTTAACATCTAGTTTTTTTGTTTGTTTATTTTCTGGAATTATAATTTTTTATTATTATTATTTATTTTTTGTTTTTGTTCCTATAAAGTGCATAAAAAGAAAAAGTTTTCTGGTTTATTTTTAATAAACAAACACACACATTGATTTAAATAAAAAAGACGTAAAAGCACCCCCTGCTGGATAAACAGAGCCTTGCTACAGTTAGCTCCACAAATACAGAGTCAACTTTTTATTGGAGAAAAACAATAATAAAAAAAAAAATCCAGATTGTTCTGTTCATCACCTTTATGGACAGAATATCTAGGTGCAGCCGAAGCATTGGAGGGATCCAGTTTGGTGACCTCGGGATCGGATTTCTGCTTTTTGCGGATGATGTGGTCCTGTTGGCTTCATCGGACCGTGATCTCCAGCTCTCGTTGGATCGATTTGCTGCCGAGTGTGAAGCGGCCGGGATGGGAATTAGCACCTCCAAATCTGAGACCATGGTCCTCGCCCGGAAAAGGGTGGAATGCCCCCTGCGGGTCAGGGACAGGGTCCTGCCCCAAGTGGAGGAGTTTAAGTATCTCGGGGTCTTGTTCACGAGTGGGGGAAGGATGGAGCGGGAGATCGACAGGCGAATCGGTGCGGCGTCAGCAATAACTAGGACGCTGCATCGGTCCGTCGTGGTAAAGCGAGAGCTGAGCCGAAAAGCAAAGCTCTCGATTTACATGTCGATCTACGTTCCTACCCTCACCATGGTAACCAGGATCTACGTTCCTACCCTCACCATGGTAACCAGGATCTACGTTCCTACCCTCACCGTGGTAACCAGGATCTACATTCCTACCCTCACCATGGTAACCAGGATCTACGTTCCAACCCTCACCTATGGTCACCAGCTGTGGGTGGTGACCGAAAGAATGAGATCGCGGGTACAAGCAGCCGAAATGAGCTACCTTCGCAGGGTGGCTGGGCTCTCACTCAGAGATCGGTTGAGGAGCTCTGCCATCCGGGAGGAGCTCGGTGTCGAGCCGCTCCTCCTCCAGGTCGAGAGGAGCCAGATGGGGTGGTTCGGGCATCTGGTCAGGATGCCCCCCGAGCGCCTCGCGGGCGAGGTGTTTTGGGCACATCCCACCGGGAGGAGACCAGGGGGCAGACCCCGGACCCGCTGGAGAGACTATGTCTCACAGCTGGCCGGGGAACGACTTGGGATCCTTCCAGGTGAGCTAGAGGATGCAGCCGGTGAGAGAGGCCTGGGCTGCCCGTTTGAGGCTGTTGCCCCTGCGACCCGACCCCGGAACAAGCGGAAGATGACGGAACGGAACAGATTGTTCTGAATTTAATTCTCACTGATGTCATTGACATGATAGAAACATTTTCTGGAAACGTTTCTGTAAATAGAAAACACAGTCAAACTAGGCTGCAGCGCAACTGTTTGATTGGCCAATAATAATATGAAGGAGGCGGGATACTAATACATTTTATTGGATAGTTGTGTAAATTTATTTTACAGAGTGACAAATCAAATGTGCCTGATAAAAGTTGGAAAGGGTTCAGAAAATACGGCTTGGAGACCCCTGTCATAGTGTGTCCAGCTGCAGCAGTGTGAGTCCTGTCCTGTTTTCTTCATCAGGTAGAAACCCACTGTACGGATAGAGAACCCTGTGTTACAGTCACCGTGGTAACCCATAAAACCAGCAGCACGATGGTTAATAGAGACTGACCACAGTTTCAACAGAAGGGTTCTGATTCACGGATGGATCTCTGGGGAAAAAAGTAGTGATCACAGGAACGGAAGAAGTTGAACGTCTCGGTTAATGCAGGTGTGCTGCATCGCACCGCAGCAGGCAACCACGACGCCACCAATAGTGGGAGAAACTAGGGTATTAGTTATCTGCATCAGGGACACCTAGGGGAATCGGATGGATTCGAAAAGGCTTCTCCCGGTCCAAGGACAAACACCACTAAGCCAACGCCTCCGTCTGTGTTGTTGATGGATGGAGGTTAGCGAATAAAACCGTGATGTTGTTTTTAAACAGCTTATTACGGTTCAATCAAACCAGGTTTACATCCAGCTGTGCAGCATCATAAAACACACGCTGGCAGTTTCTCACGCCATCTTACAACAGCTGCAGAACCAAATAGATTTTGCTGGATCGTTTTGAGCAGAGAAAAAATATTGTAATAACTGAAAAACAGAGCAGCCGTTCCTTCGTTTTCTGCTTATCCAGGGCCGGGTCGCCGGGGGTAAACAACCTCAGACGGAAAACCCAGGCATCTGCCACCTTAGCTGCATCCTCCAGCTCACCCACGAGGATCGTGAGGTGTTTCCTGTCCAGCTGTGAGGCATAGTCTCTCCAGCAGGTCTGGGGTCTGCCTCTGGGTCTCCTCCTCGTGCAGGGAAGGGTGGGCCACATTGAGGTCTAACATTTGACTGGGTCCGGAGCAGGAGCAGACGGATGGCATGCTTTGGTAACGTCACCCATTGGAGAAAAAAATACACATCTTGGTATCTGAAGAAAACACATGCTTTAATTTGCTAGCTTTTGAAATTTAACACTTCTTTACGTGTGTTTATTGTTGACCCCGAAGGTTTTCATTTTTGACAAAAAGCGCATCACGAAGACACACATTTTAACAGGAGCAGTGTTGTTGGTCATCTTTGTCTCAACAAAGCCAGTATATTTAACAATTGAACCTTTATTTAACCACTATTTACATTTCATTTTTAAACCTGTAATTACATCCCATTCACAACATTGTATGAGTGTAACACTGCAGCACTTGAATTCCCTTTGGGCATAAAGCATCTTCAATATCTAAACATTAGAACTGCAGAGACAATAAGACATTTACAAGGTTTATTTATTACATTTTTTTATTTCCGGCAGGCCAGATTAAATTATTTAACGGGCTGCAGTTTGCCTGTGCTATCGGGACGTGCCCGAAACACCTCACCAGCGAGGCGCTCCGGTGGCATCCTAACCAGATGCCGGAACCACCCCATCTCGCTTCTCTTGACCCGGAGGAGCAACAACTCCACTCTGAGCTCCTCCCTCTATCTCTGAGTGAGAGACCAGTCACCCTGCAGAGCAGTGTTTCTTAAATAGGGGGGCGCGTGTGACTCTGTAGAACATGTTGTTTTTTTTTCCGTACTAGAAAAAGTTGGAGCTTTCATGCCAGAGTGTGCTAAGGGAGTATAAGCTCTATGGTGTAGAGTTAGAACTTTATGGTGCATCGAACATGCTTGAACACGGCACAGAACAAGGTATAAGCAGTGGAGCAAACAAACCCTCAACAGACACCATGAAAAACAGCAATGAAAAGAAAGGCGGAGAGAGACGGAGATAATGAGTCAAACGAAAGCTAAGACAAGGAAACATGATGAAGCATGTTTGGCTTCACTGTGACAACGGTGGGAGACGAGGAAAGACCGGTGGGTTTACTGTGTCTAAAAATGTTGGCAGCGGACGTCATGAAGCCAAATAAATCAAGGCATCACTTAAAGACGTTACACCCCAGTCATGCGGATAAGCCGTTCCGTCATCTTCCGCTCATCTGGGGCCGGATCGCGGGGGCAACAGCCTCAAACAGGAAGCCCAGGCTTCTTCCATGCCGGCTGCATCCTCCAGCTCACCCGGAAGTCTGCCAAGTCGTTCCCTAGCCAGCTGTGAGACATAGTCTCTACAGCGGGTTCGGGGTCTGCCCTTTGGTCTCCTCCCGGTGGGACGTGCCTAAAACACCTTGCCCTTGAGGCGCTCGCAGGCATCTGAGTGGCTCAGGAGGGCGGCTTTCCCCTCGTGAGCCGCCGGATGTTGGACCAGAATTTCTTTGAAGCTCGGAAGTTGTTTTCCATGGTCTCGCCGAACTCCTCCCAAGCCTGGGCCTTTGCCTCAACGACCACCGAAGCTGCGTTCCGCTTCGCCCGCCGATATCTGTCAGCTGCCTCAGGAGTCCCACAGGTCAAGAAGGCCCGGTAAGACTCCTTCATTTTGATGGCATCCCTCACCACTGGTGTCCACCAGCGGGTTTGGGCATTGCCGCCACGACAGGCACCGATGACCTTGCGTCCACAGCTCCGGCTTGCTGCTCGAGTTTTTTCAGCGAAATCCTGCCACATGCCACGTGTCACAGCGGAGGGGAGGGGGCGCAACAGAAAATAATTGAGAAGCGCTGCTGCATACATTTCACTCTATCATGTAAATACTTATTTTATAAAATCGTGATACTTTCAAATTAATATTGTAATATTTGGCTCGTAAATGTGATATCGTTAAAGTTGTAAAAGGGTGCAGCGATTATGTAGACATAAAAAAAAAAAAATGTCATAAGATGAGCTTCTCGAGCTGCGATGAGCCAACAGTCCTGTTTGACATCCATCAGGCAGCTGTAAGAAGCTGTTTCAGCTCAACTCCGCACCACCTAGCAGCTCTCTCTTGGACTGCTTGGAGCTACCAGACACACTCATTTCCCCAGAAAGAGTATTAGACTTTAAACAGCAGACATTTCCTCCATCACGTCCTTTGAGCATCTGATTCTTAAGTTCTTCACCTCTTCTGCTTGAACAGTCCTCTCCACCAGCTGGTGTTTGGGATGTTTGGTCTCTGCTGAACGGTCTGCAGGCATGTAGGAACTTCTCCATCACCTGTCTTCCAGTTCCATTTTTCACCAGACGGTACGTCTCAGGTTTCTTTGTGGTATTAAGTTTGTCTGGGTGATGGTTCTCGGTTTGTGGAAACAAATGAGGCCGAACGAGGATGGACAGTTTGGAATTCAGGATACTTAAATGGTTCAAACTGCTGATTCTGGAAAACAAGACGTTAAAAAAAAGTACACGTTTTTGATGACTGATCCATTTAAAACGTTTACACATCGTTAATCTCACTTAAACAAATTGGTTACATTACAAGACATTAAAAATGAACCTAAGAATGTTCATTTAAATATTACATACTGCCGGTTTTAGAGTAATATTTGACCATTTTGGCCTTTTATATATGCTCATACGTTACCCTCACCATGGTAACCAGGATCTACGTTCCTACCCTCACCATGGTAACCAGGATCTACGTTCCTACCCTCACCATGGTAACCAGGATCTACGTTCCTACCCTCGCCATGGTAACCGGGATCTACGCTCCTATCCTCACCATGGTAACCAGGATCTACGTTCCTACCCTCACCATGGTAACCAGGATCTACGTTCTTACCCTCACCATGGTAACCGGGATCTACGTTCTTACCCTCACCATGGTAACCGGGATCTATGTTCGTACCCTCACCATGGTAACCAGGATCTGTGTTCTTACCCTCACCATGGTCACCAGGATCTACATTCCTACCCTCACCATGGTAACCAGGATCTACGTTCTTACCCTCACCATGGTAACCAGGATCTACGTTCCTACCCTCACCATGGTAACCAGGATCTACGTTCCTACCCTCACCATGGTAACCAGGATCTATGTTCCTACCCCCACCGTGGTAACCAAGATGTACGTTCCTACCTTCACCATGGTAACCAGGATCTACGTTCCTACCCTCACCACGTTAACCAGGATCTATGTTCCTACCCTCACCATGGTAACCAGGATCTATGTTCCTAACCTCACCAAGGTAACCAGAATCTACAGTGGTGGTCAAAAGTTTACATACACTTGTAAAGAACATAATGTCATGGCTGTCTTGAGTTTCCAGTTATTTCAACAACTCTGATTTTTCTCTGATATAGTGATTGGAACAGATCCTTCTTTGTCACAAAAAACATTCATGAAGTTTGATTCTTTTATGACTTTATTATGGGTAAACTGAAAATGTGATGAAATCAGCTGGCTCAAAAATATACATACAGCAATGCTAATATTTGGTTACATGTCCTTTGGCCATTTTTACTTCAATTAGGCGCTTTTGGTAGCCATCCACAAGCTTCTGGCAAGTTTCTGGTTGAATCTTTGACCACTCCTCTTGACAGAATTGGTGCAGTTCAGTTAAATTTGTTGGCTTTCTGACATGGACTTGTTTCTTCAGCATTATCCACATGTACTCAGTGGGATTTAAGTCAGGACTTTGGGAAGGCCATTCTAAAACCTTAATTCTAGCCTGTTTTAGCCATTCCATTACCACTTTTGATGTGTGTTTGGGGTCATTGTCCTGTTGGAACACCCAACTGCGCCCAAGACCCAACCTTCGGGCTGATGACTTCAGGTTTTCTTGAAGAATTTGAAGGTAATCCTCCTTCTTCATTGTCCCATTGACTCTCTGTAAAGCACCAGTTCCATTGGCAGCAAAACAGGCCCACAGCATAATACTACCACCACCGTGCTTGATGGTAGGCATGGTGTTCTTGGGGTTACGGCCTCACCTTTTCTCCTCCAAACATATTGCTGGGCATTGTGGCCAAACAGCTCAATTTTTGTTTCATCTGACCACAGAACTTTGTCCATGTGATCAGCAGCAAACTTTAGTCGAGCCTTAAGGTGCCGCTTTTGGAGCAAGGGCTTCCTTCTTGCACGGCAACCTCTCAGTCCATGGCGATGCAAAACACGCTTGACTGTGGACACTGACACCTGTGTTCCAGCAGCTTCTAATTCTTGGCAGATCTGCTTTTTGGTGCTCCTGGGTTGACTCTTCACCCTCCTGACCAGTTTTCTCTCAGCAGCAGGTGACAGCTTGCGTTTTCTTCCTGATCGTGGCAGTGACAAAACAGTGCCATGCACTTTATACTTACAAACAATTGTTTGCACTGTTGCTCTTGGAACCTGCAGCTGCTTTGAAATGGCTCCAAGTGACTTTCCTGACTTGTTCAAGTCAATGATTCTCTTTTTCAAATCTGTGCTGAGCTCCTTTGACTTTCCCATTGTAGCGTTTGTGGGTGTTTTTATCCAATGAGCCCTTTTTAAATGGCCTCAGAGAATTCACCAGATGTAGTCACTCATAATCACTCACAAGAAGTTAAGAGGTCATGCTATGATGCTCATGTCATTGACACAACTTTCTAAGTCTCCAAAATTGCTCATTCATGTTGCTGTATGTATATTTTTGACCCAGCTGATTTCGTCACATTTTCAGTTTACCCATAATAAAGTCATAAAAGAATCAAACTTCATGAATGTTTTTTCTGACAAAGAAGGATCTGTTCCAATCACTATATCAGAGAAAAATCAGAGTTGTTGAAATAACTGGAAACTCAAGACAGCCATAACATTATGTTCTTTACAAGTGTATGTAAACTTTTGACCACCACTGTACGTTCCTACCCTCACCATGGTAACCAGGATCTACGTTCCTACCCTCACCATGGTAACCAGGATCTACGTTCCTAGCCTCACCGTGGTAACCAGGATCTACGTTCCTACCCTCACCATGGTAACCAGGATCTACGTTCCTACCCTCACCATGGTAACCAGGATCTACATTCCTACCATCACTATGGTAACCAGGATCTACATTCCTACCCTCACCATGGTAACCAGGATCTACGTTCCTACCCTCACCGTGGTAACCAGGATCTACGTTCCTACCCTCACCATGGTAACCAGGATCTAGGTTTCTCCCCTCACCAGCTGTGTGGATGGTGACATAAAGAACTAGAATACAGATACAAGCAGCTGAAATGATCTTCCTCTGTAGGGTGGCTGGGCTCTCACTCAGACATAGAGGGAGGAGCTCAGAATAGAGCCGCTCCTACAGGTCGAGAGAAGACAGATAAGGTGGTTCGGGCATCTGGTTAAGATGACTCTCGGAAGCCTCGCTGGTGAGGTGTTTTGAGCATTTTCACCGGGAAGAGACCCAGAGACAGACCCTGGACCTGCTGGAGAGATCATGTCTCCTCCAGGTGAGTTGGAGGATGCAGCCTTGGTGAGAGAAGCCCGAGTTTTACGACATTGGTCCGTTCCTATTGAATTGAAAATATTTTATCGATACCCAAAGAAAATTTTGAGGATTTTTGGGGGTTTTTATGTCACCCGATTTTGGCTTAAAATCCAGGCTCCTGATGTGAGAGGGTTTTTGTAGATTAACTATTTTAGATCAAAGTCATCAAAACAGTTCTGTTTGAGTCTCTGAGATTAAATCTAAGAACCGGAGGATGTCAAATCATGCTTCTAGAAAACAAATAAAATGAAAAATACGTACCTGCGAAAATATTGAATCCCTGTCCTGTGGAGAAGAAAGAAGCAGCTCAGCTGTGAAACAAACTTCATTTTTATCTGTTTCTGATGTAATAAACATACCAAAGTTTCCCGTTTATCGGAAAGCTCTGCGCTGTCTTCTCTATGACCTGCTTCACCTCGCTGGAGTTTGACATCTCGATAAAAATCTAAACAACATACACATGAGAAGAGATAAAGAAGGTGGAAGATTTTAAGTACTTAGGATCAACAGTCCAGAGCAATTGAGAGTGTGGAAAAGAGGTGAAGAAGCGTGTGCAGGCAGGCTGGAACGGGTGGAGGAAAGTATCAGGTGTGATGTGTGATAGAAGAGTTTCGGTTAAAATGAAAGAAAACGTGTACAAAACCGTGGTGAGAGCGGCCATGCTGATTGGTCTAGAGACAGTGTGGTGAGAGCGGCCATGCTGATTGGTCTAGAGACAGTGTGGTGAGAGCGGCCATGCTGATTGGTCTAGAGACAGTGTGGTGAGAGCGGCCATGTTGATTGGTCTAGAGACAGTGTGGTGAGAGCAGCCATGCTGATTGGTCTAGAGGCAGTGTCACTGAGGAAAAGACAGGAAGCAGAGATGTTTGTAGCAGAGATGAAGATGCTGAGGATCTCTCTGGGAGTGACCAGGATGGACAGGATCAGAGGAACAGCACATGTTAGAGGTTTTAAAGTCAGAGAGGTCAGACTGAGATGGTTTGGACATGTGCAGAGGAGAGAGAGAGAGTACATCAGAAGAAGGATGCTGGGTTTGGAACCACCAGGAAAGAGGACTAGAGGAAGACCAAAGAGGAGGTTCATGGATACAGTGAAGGAAGACATGAAGATAGTTGGTGTGACTGAAGAAGATGGAGCAGATAGGGTTATATGGAAGAAACTGACTTGCTGTGGCGACCCCTGAAGGGAAATGATGGAAGAAGAAGAAGAAATCAGGGTCAGCCGCTGATCATCAAGTTGTGAAAAAATGCCTCCACATTTCTGGTATCCCAAACGTTACCAGTTCATCTATAGTTGGCATTGAGCAGGGTTGCATTCCCGTTTACACCAGACAAAAACTGTCAGAAACTATCGGAAACCTGGTAGAAATTGTCCTCTATTTCTAACAAGGTGTCAGAAACCAAAAATTTGCTTTCAGGTTTTCATCTACTTGTGTTACATAGAACCGTGACACATACTGTATTTTTATGACTTGGGGAAAGTGGAAGTAGAAGAGGACAGCATGAAAATGGTGAGGGGAGAGGTTTGGGTTTTAAAGAAGACGATGAAAACACTTTGAGTATGACTGGGAGGCAGCGCTGGGCGAGTTACGGATTGAAGATGCACAGGTTAAAGTGTTTACATTCTTGAAGAGCGGCACGGCAACTAGACCGACTCTGACAATGAACGAGAACCCGTTTTGTTTGATGGAAATCTAGCCCCGCTGATACGTTTCATTATCTTCCACTTAACCGAGGCTAAGTCGCAGAGGCAACAGCCTCAGACAGTTTCTCTCACCCCAGCTGCATCCTCCAGCTCACCTGGAAGGATCCTGAGTCATTCCCCGGCCAGCTGTGAGACATAGCCTCTCCAGCGGGTTCAGGGTCTGCCTCTAGGTCTCCTCCCGGTGGGACAAGCCCGAAACACCTCACCAGCGAGGCGCTCGGGAGGCATCCTAACCCCATATTGCTTCTCTTGACTCGGAGGAGCAGCAGCGGCTGACCCAGTTGTTCTTTTCAGAAACCCAAGGTGAGAACTTTGATGGATTTTGTTCATAAATCAGAACCAAACTGAGTTTTTAAAAACACACACTGTGCATGTTTGACCGGTATGATTTAAAGTGACCACGCCCCTAAAACCTGGTGCTACTTTTGAAGAATAACACGTAGATAATTCTACAAATATTTAAGTATGTTTTACCTTGTTTGCCAGCGGTACAAAGCTGATGGGAGCAGCGATGAACGCCACTGTCTTCAACACCATTTTTATCAGGTCCAGAGAAACTCGAGATAGTTCCACACACAACAGCCGCTCCTCTAGAAACTCCAGCTCAGGAACGGGCTGAAAAAAAAACAGAGAAAATGAAGTTTAAAGTAAAGATTTTCCACCTGAATCCTCAGATCAAAAAGAAAAACTCACAGAGTTTCTCCATTTTAAAAGATTTCTGTACATGATCACCTGTAAAAAGAAAAAAAAACAGTATGTTGATTACAATGATGTTCTAGTTCTGGTTTAAAATGATGGTTCTGATTTCCTACTTCATTAAAACCAGGGTGCATGTCTTCCAGGACAAAGTGGATGCTGACAGGGTTTTGTTGGATCCAAATTGGGAATTTCAGGTGATCTCGAGCAAAATTGGAGCACATGGCCCAATTATCAAAATGAACAAATGCCTGCGGATGAAAGGACAGAAAAATCCAAACCAATAGAAGCAAACTTTATAATAGAAGCATTTCAACGCGACAAAAATAAGACTTCCATATGCAACTTTAGCTCAAGTCTGACGCGTTTTTATCCTTTTAAATAATGCCTAATAGAAAAGAATCAGGAGACGAAAATAAAACAGGAAAGAAGACTGGAAACAGAGATGGAGATAGCAGAGATGAAGATGCTGAGAATCTCTCTGGGAGTGTCCAGGATGGACAGGATCAAAGGAACAGCACATGTTAGGTTTTTTTTTTTTTTTTAATATATACTTTATTGTAGAAAAAGTTTCAAAAAAGTCTTCTGGACAGTTTAATTCTTCAACGAGACGTTTCGACTTCCATCCGGAAATCATTTTCAATCTGAATGAAATGGACTGAAAACTGGATCTATTTATACTAACCTGAGTAAAAAGTAAAAAAAATAGTAAGAAGGGCTCGACCAATGAGCCTGTGTTACCTATGATGGCCGTGAATGGCTCCTATTGTAACCACAGACCAGTAAACGATCCCTATTATAATAATGCTAAAAGCCTAGTGAATAGAAATTCCTGCTAACGAGAGGCGTCAATCTGGGTCACGAGGTGTCATCTTTAGTCCATGGCTTCAAAAGGCTGCCGTAAATACCGGGCAAAACGTAACTAACGCCTCCACTCCGATTCAGTGAGGGATTTTCTTTCATCACAAAGATGGCTTCTTTCACCCCTCTTTCAAACCATCCTTTCTCTCTACTTAGAATCTTCACCTCACTGTCCTCAAAAGTGTGTTTGGTGGATTTAAGATGCAGATGTACAGCAGACTGTGGACCACTTGAGGCTTCTCTTCTGTGTTGGTAAAGTCTTTTTGGAGTGGTTGCTTAGTTTCCCCAATGTAGTGTTCTTTGCAGCTTCCTTCACTGCACCGGATTTTGGTCGAGCCCTTCTTACTATTTTTTTATCTTTTACTCAGGTTAGTATAAATGGATCCAGTTTTCAGTCCATTTCATTCAGATTGAAAATGATTTCCGGATGGAAGTCGAAACGTCTCGATCAAGAATTAAACTGTCCAGAAGACTTTTATGAAACTTTTTCTACTATGGATCACTCCTGGATGAATGAGGGAGGGACTACACGGATTTATATACTTTATTTTTTTCAAAAATGTTAACAACACAAATACACAAACAAATGAACAATTTAAACAAAAGAGTTGAACCCACCAACCCTTCCACCCCACCCACTCACTTCCGACAGCCATCCAACTAAAAGAAAACAAACAAAAAAACAAACACAGGTAATCAATACATACAAACTGCTGGGCCACAAAACGTGTTTTTTTTTTTCCTCTTTCCCCCCACTGCTTGAGAAAAACCAAAAATAAAATGATTACAAAAGCGCATCAGTCCACCAAGAATGCTTTTAATGGTTGTTTTGTCCCTTTAAAAGTAGATTTTAAGGTCGGTAGGCAGATAGTTTAAAAATGGAGTCCATGTTTTGAAGAACATCTCCTCTCGTCCTTCCACAACTGCCTGTGGCCTCTTATGAGGGAGTGTACTAAACACCTGTTTGTACCACAGGGTAACAGTAGGAGGGTACTCCTTTATCCAGTTAAGCAGGATACATTTTCGAGCGATCAAAAGGAGTTTCTCCAAAAGCTTATAATGTGTAGAAGGAATCTGTGATTTTCTCGAGGGAAGGCCCAACAGAAAGACACCCGGATCCCTTTTGATTTTTAATTTGAAGGTTAGAGATTTTAAAGTCAGAGAGGCCAGACTGAGATGGTTTGGACATGTGCAGAGGAGAGAGAGAGAGTACATCAGAAGAAGGATGCTGGGTTTGGAACCACCAGGAAAGAGGACTAGAGGAAGACCAAAGAGGAGGTTCATGGACACAGTGAAGGAAGACATGAAGATAGTTGGTGTGACTGAAGAGGATGCAGCAGATAGGGTTAGATGGAAGAAACTGACTTGCTGTGACGCCCCCTGAAGGGAAATGATAAACTGTATTTGTGTGTTTTTAAATATGAAGGAGTTTCTCACCCGTTTCTGCAGCGGTAAGACAATCAGGTTGTTAAACAGAGGCTGGAAGTTGCGTTTGGGGAAATACGGCCTCACTATTTTAAACACATCTTTGTACGTGTATTCTTCATCAGGCAAACCCGTCATCATGATGGTGGAGAACTTGGACGCCTTGTTTACGGCTTTCTGAAATACAAAACGTTACTAAAGGAGGTGAAACAAAAAAAAAAAAAAAAACGACTCAAATATGTTTTAAAGTAAACTTTCTTACCTTGATGTCTTTCGTTCTTTTAATGGACAAATAATCTGAGATAAAGATCAACAATAAGGATGGATTAACAGTCGGGTTTGAGTCTTATGATGTTCGTTATGTTTTCACTTCGGAATTCCAAAATCGGAAAACGAGTCGTTTCCCGATCTTTACCTCGTACGTTTCTAAACAGAATCCAAACTAGAGCTTTTGTTTTTCTCCGTCTTGTTTCTTTTATCTTTCTACTGATTGGACTGAGGCCGGGTTTTTCCACTGCATCACCCTCCCCTGATCCTCATCTCCCTCACCTGTCCAATCATCTCCCAGACCTGTCCAATCATCTCCCATACCTGTCCAATCATCTCCCAGACCTGTCCAATCATCTCCCATACCTGTCCAATCATCTCCCATGCCTGTCCAATCATCTCCCATGCCTGTCCAATCATCTCCCATACCTGTCCAATCATCTCCCATACCTGTCCAATCATCTCCCTCACCTGTTCAATCATCTCCCATACCTGTCCAATCATCTCCCATACCTGTCCAATCACCTCCCATACCTGTTCAATCATCTCCCATACCTGTCCAATCATCTCCCATACCTGTCCAATCATCTCCCATACCTGTCCAATCACCTCCCATACCTGTTCAATCATCTCCCATACCTGTCCAATCATCTCCCATACCTGTCCAATCACCTCCCATACCTGTTCAATCATCTCCCATACCTGTCCAATCACCTCCCATACCTGTCCAATCACCTCCCATACCTGTCCAATCATCTCCCATACCTGTCCAATCATCTCCCATACCTGTCCAATCATCTCCCATACCTGTCCAATCACCTCCCATACCTGTCCAATCATCTCCCATACCTGTCCAATCATCTCCCATACCTGTCCAATCATCTCCCATACCTCTCCAATCACCTCCCATACCTGTCCAATCATCTCCCATACCTGTCCAATCACCTCCCATACCTGTTCAATCATCTCCCTCACCTGTCCAATCATCTCCCATACCAGTGTCCAATCACGGGTGTGATTCCTCTCTCCAATTATGGAGAGAGGTATACCTGTGTGACACGTACCTGTGTCCAATCATCTCCCCGCCCTATATGAACCCTCAGCTTTCATCCTCTCCCTGTCGGATCGACATGGTGACTCAACCCTGGAATCCTGAACGTCTGTCTTCCTGTTACCAACCTGGACTGTCCTGGCTCTCCCAGATCTCCTGCCCTGTTCACCTGACCTGCTACCTGTCATTGACCCTGTCTTTTGGAACAACCCAGTCTGTGCCTCCTTAACAATAAACTGAGGTATGACTCTTTCAAAGTGTCGCACTTTGGTCTCTACCTGTCACCACCATCATTACTTAATTCTGTTGTTTATTTTTTAACTCCTCTTTCTGTTTTGTTACTGAGAGGTTTACAGGAGTAGAGGCAGACAGAAGTTTAAAAAAAGTTCATTTCAATATTAGAGCGTGGGACCCTCGACATAAACCAAACACCATCACTATCTCTGAAAAGTTTAGTAATACGTAATCGCTTAGTAATATTCCTGATGAGATTAAGATTGGTTTTATTCTGTATCGACCTGTCAGAGGTTTCAGAGCAGGGGGTTGAAGGCTGGTATCCTGAGTGTTCCTGCTTCAACACAACTGATGCCCATAAATTAAAATCAACAACCAATCAAATTTGGCTCAATGACAGTAATCTGGATCAGGTGTGTAGACAAGAGCACATGGTAAACCTTCAGGACACCGGCCGTCGAGGACCGGACTTATGTTCTTGAGGATGAGGTGCAGCTCCTTCTGACTCCGCTACCCCAACATCTCTGGAAGTCATCCCATCTGTAGACCCTGAATTTCTGAAAACTGCAGCACGTGTTTTACAACTTTTTTTTTCTATTGTTTTACCTGGAACGTAGAAAGAAGCAGATGAAGCCGAGAAAATAAAAGGCTGAGTTGGCACGGTAACCCAAAATGGTGGGGTGCTTCCTGGTAGACGGTGTTGAGACGTTTCAGTGAAACGAACCCTTTTCTTCTGATCGAGGTCATCTGGTCGACCTGAGGCCGCTGAGAAACGGATAAGGTTTGTTTCTGATTTTTCTTACTAACCATTTATTAAACAAAGGTGTGTTTTTGTTTACTTACCCTTTCGTTTCTGGACTTCTGGTGAGTTTTCACACATCGGTGAACGTGTTCTAAAGAGGAAAGTAAAAAAAAAAAAATCAGACAATAATTAAAGTCATTTGAAATGTTCGTAAAAAGTTTTAAAGTTAATCAAACATTCATCTGCACGGTGGCTTCACAGCAAAAAGGTCAGGGGTTCGAGTCCTGGGTGGGGACGAGGTTTGAAACACTATCCTATCTGTGTGGAGTTTGCGTGTTCTCTCCGTGTATGTGTGGATTTTCTCTGGTTTCCTCCAAAAACATACATGTTAGGTTAATTGGCTGCTGTGTGTGTGTGTGTGTGTGTGTGTGTGTGTGTGTGTGTGTGTGTGTGTGTGTGTGTGAGACCCTGCAACAGACTGGCAAACTGTTTGGGAAATACCCTGCCTTTCCCCTTGAATCAGCCGGGATAGGCTCCAGCACCCCCATAACCCTGTTAGGGATGGACGGGAAAGAAGATATTGTTGATTGGCCGGTAACAAATTGCCCCTGGTATAAGTGTGCGGGTGGCCCTGTTTGGGGTCTCTCCTGTCTCTCGCCTGAAATCAACGAGGTTAGGCTCCAGCAACCCCTGCCCTCCCGTTAGGGACAAATGGTTGAGAAGATGATTAAGCCAGTGCTCTTTACCTCTTATACGAACTCTTCTGTTCCTTTGATGAAGTCTCAGAAACTGAATCCTGCAAAGTGGACACAAAGTAACCTGTTGTTTTCATAGCTTGTGTATTCTGGATGCTTTTTTTAACCACATTTAAACCAATCCTATCAGTATGTAGAAAAATTCATACAAAAATAACTAGTCTTCAATACAAAAACACAGCATCCAGCATTGATTACCAGCATATGAACACTAGTTTTTCTTTTCCCTTTCTGTTCTGCTCATTTTCGGGCATTTTAAAGGTGGCATTATGAGATCAGCTCCACTTAAAACAGTTTCTTACCTTGGTGGGTTCAGTCAGTAAAGCTGGAGGTTGAGTTTTCATCAAGCCCGACTTGCTGGACGGACACTGAGCCGCTGAAAGGAGAGAGGACCATTTATAGTTGCATGTAAAAAGATCAAGATCCCAAAGTAGTTTTACTGACCTGATGCTTCCCTCATATGCTTGATGAAAGCCTCCAATCTGATGCCATCTAGCAGCGAAGGGAGACGTCTTGGTGGTGATTCGCTCCTCCTCCTTGGCAGGGAATGTTTCTCCTGTGTCCTCCCTGAGCGGTTCAAGTAATGGGAGGAGGTGGATCGGTCGTACCGAGGACACAGAGAATGGTACCTACAGAAGGAGTATCAACCTCCATGAACAGGAGATCCGGGTTGGACCGGATCGTCTCTGTAAAGCTACGTTTACATCAAATACGTCGATTAGTTTCACATATTAAATCAGGGTTTGACTTGCTGTAAGTCAAAGACAATCACACGTTTGGACATGTCCGTTGATTCCGGTGACAGACGAGATGAACAAAGATCAACTTTTTCCAAGTTTTGATTGTCCGTTCCGTCGTCTTCCACTTACCCGGGACTGGGTTGCCGGGACGACAGCCTCAAAAAGGAAGCGCAGGCTTCTCTCACCCAGGCTGCATCCTCCAGCTCACCCGGAAAGATCCCGAGTCGTTCCCCAGCCAGCTCTGACTTCACACCACATCTGGCTTCTCTCAAAGATGGAGGAACGGTTCAACATCGAGTTCCTCCCAGATGGCAGAATTCCTGACCCAATCTCTGAGTCGGAAGAAGCTGATTTCGGCCGCTTGTATCCGCGATCTCATTCTTTCAGTCACCACCGACAGCTGGTGACCCATGGTGAGGGTAAGAACATAGATCCTGGTTACCATGGTGAGTGTAGGAACGTAGATCCTAGTTACCATGGTGAGGGTAGGAAAGTAGATCCTGGTTACCATGGTGAGGGTAGGAACGTAGATCCTGGTTACCATGGTGAGGGTAGGAACATAGATCCCGGTTACCATGGTGAGGGTAGGAGCGTAGATCCCGGTTACCATGGTGAGGGTAAGAACGTAGATCCTGGTTACCATGGTGACGGTAGGAACATAGATCCTAGTTACCATGGTGAGGGTATGAATATAGATCCTGGTTACCATGGTGAGGATAGGAATGTAGATCCTGGTTACCATGGTGAGGGTATGAATATAGATCCTGGTTACCATGGTGAGGGTAGGAATGTAGATCCTGGTTACCATGGTGAGGGTATGAATATAGATCCTGGTTACCATGGTGAGGGTAGGAACGTAGATCCTGGTTACCATGGTGAGGGTAGGAACGTAGATCCTGGTTACCATGGTGAGGGTAGGAACAAAGATCGACTTGTAAATCAAGAGCTTTGCTTTTCGGCTCAGCTCTTTCTTCACCACAACAGGCCGATGCAGCGTCCTAGTTATTGCCGACGCCGCACCGATCAGATCGTGAACTAATCAAAATTGTCATGAATCCAGTTTATTTGTTCTGACATGCGCCCATTGCAGGATGACATCATCAGTAGGGTAAAACTAACCTGTTATTAACCCTATCAGGGAACCTGTAAGTCTGCTTGGATCTGCACGGTGATCTGCTGGATGCGCTTCGGCTTCGTCGGGAAGTGGGGCTGCGAATGCGGGCTTGATATCTACTGCTGTAGTGTCGAAGGAGGGGTGAGAAAGTTATAGAAGGTATGAGAAAAACATTGAGAAAAATCCCCTTAAAACTAAAAAAAATGTAAAAAAAATTATAACAAATATTTTTTACTTTTAGTTAAGTTTTTTATGTTTCTTAAAATTTTAAATTAGAAAAACATATGAATTTTGTAAGAAAAAAAATTTAAGTAATTAAAAAAAAAATCTAATATTTCTGATTTTATTTTTAGTATTAAGTTTCGTTCAAAACAAACTTCAATTAGTTTAAATTTTTTCCCCCCAAATTCTCAAAAAAAAAAATTACCGTATGAATCGTTGGACATGATTGTCCCAGTCCGGAAACCTGAAGAGTAAATGAACCCAGAGCATCTTCAACAAACATCACAAAAAGGAAAACCTGTGTAAATAATCTGTTTCATGCTTTAACTTGTTTTTAAGCATTTTAATCTCAGAAAAAGGAAGAAACTTGCATTTTTCTGAGATGTTTACAGTGTTCCAGATGAAGGCTGTCGTTCTGGTGTACGATCCAGTCCTGAAATGAAGAACAAGTTCTGAAATCAGGTGGTAAATTATTATCTTCCTGATTTGCTGGCAGCGCCTCTCTATAGTCATTTTTTAAATCATATCTTCAAGCACAAAAATAGACGGATTTGCGACAAATTTGACAGTGAATTTTATTTTTCATGTTCCATTGTCTTCTGCTTATCTGGGGCCGGGCGCGGAGGCAGCAGCCTCAGACGAGAAGCCCAGCTGCATACTCCAGCTCACCCAGGAGGATCCCGAGGTGTTCCCTGTCCAGCTGTGAGACATAGTCTCTCCAGCAGGTCTGCCTCTGGGTTTCCTCCTGGTAGCACGTCCCTAACCAGATGCCCAAGCTTCTCTCGCCCGGGGGAAGAGTGGCTCTTCTATGAGCTCCTCCCGGATGGCAGAGCTCCTCCCTCTATCTCTGAGTGAGAGCCCAGCCACCCTGCAGAGGAAGATCATTTCGGCCGCTTGTACCCACAAGATACAAGCAGATTATTTTCACTAGACATGTTATATTTTGAGATATGTGGAAGTAAATTAAGGACTTGTTACCTTGCGGCAGGCGCAGTACTTGATACAGAGTGAACACATATACGGGAAGCGTTCGGGCAGGGCTGCAGTGTAATCCTGGATCATGGCCGTTGTCGGCAGGCGGCTGGCAGGTTTATAAGCCACGGGGACGACTGGAAATGGACCAACTGAATTTAAGCGTCTGGCCATATTGATCTCCTGCTTGATGGGAGAGCGTCGAAACGGCACCCTATTAAAAGTAGGCAAGGGTCTAGATAAAAAATATTTTGGCTTTTCTTCTCCTGATGAATCTTTCAGGTTTAGGTGGTTTAGGTTGTTTGCTTTGGTCCATTTGGGTTTGAAGTTATTGGGATTGAAATGGTTTGGTCTAGATCTGTTTGCAGTGTACAGATTTGGGTTGAATTGGTTGGGTTTAGACTGGTTTGTCTTTGTGCAGTCATTGTTGGGAGGAGTCCAGAAGCTCATCACTGGCCTAGAACTTGAACCAGCACCTCCTTCTAAATCTGGACCTTGTTCTTTACTTCTCTTTTGACCAAAACTGTCACGAACACCATTCGAAGATCTGTTATTCTGTCCAGTCTCTGTCAGTTTGGGGTTGCCAGCATGCCTCTGGCTGCCTGGTAAAATCTCATTTCCATCCAAATCTGAATCAAGTTGCTCTTTAGACGCAACAATCCCGCTGCCTTGTGGAGTCGTGGTGTTGAGATGCCCTCCAGCTTGATTTGTTTCACTAAAATCTAGAACCACATCATTTTTATCCAATTTGGCTGAGCCTTGTTTGGGAACAGGTGCGCCGATCCCAAAGGAATTTACAGTCGAAGATGAACCAGAAGAGTTCAAACCAGATGGTCTCTGGTGAGAGTTCCCTTCTGTGGGTCCAGATGAAGCTGTGAAGCTTGAAGATATGGAGTTATTGAGATGATGAGACATAGATTTGATGATTTAAGCGGTGATGTTTTAGAGTCTTAGAGGTTCTTCTTCTTTCTAACCTGCAAGAAAAAATAAACAATTCTTCAGAAATGACTCATTATCAACTATAGATGAACTGATTATCTACCATCAAGCACCAAGACTGTCTGGTCTTTGTACTTGATCTACCATCCTGTTTCCATCAGGGTGCTTGTTCAAAGAGAAATATTTTAACCCTTAAATGTAGATTCAGTGTCCACCTCTCTCACCTATTCCATAAAACTGGAGCTTGGTGGGTAAAGGCTCTACCTCCAACTGTATTTTTGGAAATCCTAGGAACCAATAACTGTAGTGTGACACCCTCTTGGTGTCCATTTTGGTTTGTTTTTTAGTTTCTTGAATTAGTCTCAGCTCCTGAACTTTGCTGGCTGCTGATTGGAGGACTGGCCTAATGAGTTCATCCACCAGCCTTTTTGGAATTTAAGACCAAGGCTCAGCTCAAGACTTTGAACGACGATAGTATTTGTTGGAATACTATCACTATTCCAACGAACTATTACCTGTTATTTTCTGGAACTCTTCTGCCTCAGTGCTCCTGAGGTCGTCTAGTCCTACCTGATTCATCTCCACTTCCATGTGGACCTGCGCCTGGATCTCTTTCCTCCTCTGATCCATAAGGAGGAGGATCAGAGGACAAAGTCTTGAGCTGAGCCTTCGTCACTAACAGCCCTACATTTTGTCTGCAGAATGCTATCTTTGGTTGATAAGGTATTATAAGGTTACTAATAAGATGGTACCATGCCGTTTAGGGCCTTGTAGGTTAGTAAGAGGATTTTAAACTTGATTCTAAACTCAATCGGGAGCCAGTGGAGACATGCTAACACAGGAGTAATATGTTCGGGTCTATTTGTCTTGCTGCTGCATTTTAATAGAGCTGAAAACCTATTAGGGTAACCAGGATCTACGTTCCTACCCTCACCATGGTAACCAGGATCTATGTTCCTACCCTCACCATGGTAACCAGGATCTACGTTCATATCCTCACCATGGTAACCAGGATCTACGTTCATACCCTCACCATGGTAACCAGGATCTACGTTCATATCCTCACCATGGTAACCAGGATCTACGTTCATACCCTCACCGTGGTAACCAGGATCTACGTTCCTACCCTCACCATGGTAACCAGGATCTACGCTCCTACCCTCACCATGGTAACCAGGATCTACGTTCCTACCCTCGCCATGGTAACCAGGATCTATGTTTATACCCTCACCATGGTAACCAGGATCTACGTTCCTACCCTCACCATGGTAACCAGGATCTACGTTCCTACCCTCACCATGGTAACCAGGATCTACAGTCCTACCCTCACCATGGTAACCAGGATCTACGCACCTACCCTCACCATGGTAACCAGGATCTACGCACCTACCCTCACCATGGTAACCAGTTGTGGGTGAACTGGTGACCAAAAGAACAAGATTGCAGATACAAGCGACCTCTGCAGGGTAGCTGGGCACTCACTAAGAGACTGGAGGAGGAGCTCAGAGTAGAGCCGAGAGAAGTCAGACAGGGTTATTCATGCATCTGGTTAGGATGATTCCCTCTGTGGTGAGGTTGGCACATCCAACCAGGAGGAGACCCAGAGGAAGACTCCAGTCCTGCTGTAGAGACTATGTCTCACAGCTGGACAGGGAACACCTCAGGATTCTCCCGGCTGAGATGGAGGATGAGAGAAGCCTGGGCTTCCCGCCTAAGGCTGTTGGCCCTGGATAAGCACAAGACAACATACACTATATTACCAAAGGTATTTGCTCACCCATTCATATGATCAGAATCAGGTGTTCTGGCCCCAGGTGTATAAATTCAAGCACTCAGGCATGCAGACTGTGAAACAAGACATTTGTGAAAGAATGGGCCGCTCTCAGGAGCTCAGTAAATTCCAGCGTGGAACTGTCATAGGATGCCACTTGTGCAACAAATCCAGTTGTGAAATTTCCTCGCTCCTAAATATTCCAGTCAACTGTCAGCTCTGTTATAACAAAATGGAAGCATTTGGGAACAACAGCAACTCAGCCACAAAGTGGTAGGCCACGTAAAGTGACGGAGAGGGGGTCAGCGGATGCTGAAGCGCATAGTGCAAAGAGGTCGCCGACTTTCTGCACAGAGCTACAAACTTCATGTGACCTTCAGATTAGCCCAAGTACAGTACGCAGAGAGCTTCATGGACCGGGTTTCCATGGCCGAGCAGCTGCAGCCAAGCCACACATCACCAAGTGCAATGCAAGGCGTCGGATGCAATGGTGTAAAGCACGCCGCCACTGGCCTCTAGAGCAGTGGAGACGCGTTCTCTGGAGTGATGAATCACGCTTTTCCATCTGGTAATCTGATGGACGAGTCTGGATATGGAGGTTGCCAGGAGAACGGTACATTTCAGATTGCATTGTGCCAACTGTGAAATTTAGTGGAGGAATTATGGTATGGGGTTGTTTTTCAGGAGCTAAGCTTAGCCCCTTAGTTCCAGTGAAAGGAACATTTAAAGCTTCTGGATACCAAAACATTTTGGACAATTCCATGCTCCCAACCTTGTAGGAACAGTTTGGAGCGGGCCCCTTCCTCTTCCAACATGACTGTGCACCAGTGTGCAAAGCGAGGTCCATAAAGACGTGGTTGACAGAGTCAGTTCATAGAATGAGTAAAGGTAAGTGAGCGAATACTTTTGGTAATATAGTGTAACTAAAACAACACTCCAAGGTTCCTAATAGTAAGCTTAGAGTCACAAAGATGGTCACAATTTTTTTGAACATCTCTCAAATTTTAATGAACATGTCCACCTTTAATCAATACCTACTATAGATTAACTTATTGGTGACTTACTGATTAGTTTTTATTTTTAATATTTGCTAAAAAATCAGATTAAAAGAGAAAAATACAACGCAGTGAAAATGAGGTAGAAAATAATACGATTTAAAGTGATTTCATTTCATTCTGATTCTATTTATTTTGCGTTATAATACATTTTAAATGAAAAATTAACAGTAAAAATAAACTTTAATGGATTTAAAAACTTTGAAACTTTATAAAAAGTTTTAAACTTACCGACACGTGCTTCGCCTTCATTGAATGAAGCGCGTTTAAAAAGAAAAAAAACTTTCTAGTGCCGCCTGTGGATTGGAGGAAGATCGACACATTTCTAATCAAAATATTTTAATAATAAACAAAAATATTTACAACATTATGAAAATAAACATAGATTTTAAATAATAAAATATTAAAAAAGAAATAAAACACATAACATGTAAATATTTATTTTCAAAATAAAAAAAAGTCAAATTAATTGTTTCTAAGAAAAAAATGTAAAATAAAAGTAAATAAATTAAAATATATATTTTTTTAAATTAGAAAAACAAAATAAAAATTGATGTAAAATTAGAATAATTGTAAAAAAAAAATTCCATTAGATTTTCCTTTTTTCCTCATTAATTTTAATTAAAACTAGGAAAAGTTTTTTCTTTATTTTTATATTTTATTTTAAGATTAATTTTCTCCAAAATAAATTTTAAAAAAGTTTAAATATTTTTATTGTTTTTAAAATGGGGTGATGCGGCCTCCGGTGGCGGGCTGATGGAACTGCATTTCAATCTGTTTTTTCCTTTTTTTTTTTTTCGAGAAAATTGTCACAAAACAACTTAAATCATCTTAAATAATTCCCAAAATTATCACTAAAAAATTTTAAACTCACTAAAAACTACATTAGATGTTCCAAAATATCTCCAAAACACCTTAAATGTTCTCAAAAATCTCAAAAACAAACAAACAAATTGAGCCCCGCTTTGCAAAGCGTCAAACGGGTCAATCTCTCTGATCATGCTCTAGAGCAATGATCGATTTTTATTTTTGAAAGCACAGGGGATTTCAGTTCCCTGTTAGGCGTAATACACCAACACTGGTATCTCGCAACATTCAACAAGCAAGCAACAAATTCCCTCCTATCCGGCCCTCCAGTCTTAATATGGTACACCTGGTCCCAATCTCCAGGTGTGCCTTGTTTCCTTTTGGACTATTTAAAGCTCTGGTGTCCCTCACTTCCCTGCTGTTCTAAATTCTTTGATATCTGTCGTGGCGGGCCCTGTCGTTGGCGGGCCCGCCACCTGCAAGCGCTCTCTCGCCCACTTCAATGGCATTACATACATACACAGGTGGGACCGGGGGAGGGCGGCCGGTCTTCACCCGTCTGTGTCCCTTCGAATCGGCCGGGATCTTGGGGCTCAGCTGCCTGCAGGGGGTCTGGGTTTGCGGGACTTGGAGGCCAGTCACTTCTGTGTTGCCCGCTTCCGGGGGGCGGGAGACACCCAGAGATACGGTTGTGTGGTTCTTATATGGGGGTAACGGGCCCGAGGGCGGTCTCGCCTGGCCCTGCCGGGGCCCCTCGTCACCAGTTGGGGTTAAGAGGTGCACTGGGGTGAGCATCACTAGAGAGTTGGCAGGACTACAGGTGAGGGGCTAGAGTAGTGAAGAGGGACATTAGGTGTGCAGAGGTGGTCTTTGGGCTGCCTGGGTCGGGCACCTGGCTGTGTGTTGGGCTGTGGTGGCTGCATATGGGGTAGCCTGGCGCTGCTGGGCTCCCGGTTGAGCCCTGGCTCAGGGATTGTAGGGTCCCTGGGCCCTTGGGGTGGGTGCTCTCCTCTCGGTCCGGGCCTTGACTTCTGTCACCCCTGGGCTCGCCTAGGGCCGTGGGGTACGGTTGCCGCGTCTGTCCCGAGGCCTGTGGGTCCTGGCAACGGGGAGGCCCGTGCTCCTTGGTGCTGGAGTGGCCCTGGCAGGGGTTTCTCTATGCGCCTTGCTGGGTGGGTGGGCGGCTCCTCGGCCCGGCCTCGGGGTCCCGGGATCTGGATGGGCGTGGGCCCGGGTAGCGTGTGTCTCTGCCTCCCTCGTTCCAATCTTTTGGGGCTGGTGAGGATCCGTTGGTCCTAATAAGCACATGGTTCACATCGGCAGCATGCATGTACTTTCACTCACACTCGCACACTATATCACTCTGTTTACTGTCCGCTATGTTCCTTGCTTTCAACCATTATTATCATAACTCTAGTAACATGTGTTTGTGTTGTACATCATTTGTTATAGAAGGTTTTGTTGTGTGTGTCAGTTTTATCACTGGTTTAAACTCTTGTTTAAAAAAAAAAATAATAATAATTCTTTGATATCTGTGCTGCTCCCTGTTTCTCCCTGTTTTCTTCCTTACATCACGTACGGCTCCGAGGTGTGGGGCAACACATATCAAACAAATACCACTTCAATTACCATCATCCAAAAAAAAAAAGCAATAAGAACTGTAAATAAAGCCAATAACAGGGCACATACAAATCAACTGTTTATTAACAAAAAGTTGTTAAAATTTAAGGATTTGGTTCAGTTAAAAACTGCACAAATTATGTTTAAAATAAACAATAATCATCTACCCAATTCCATCCAAAACTTTTTTCACATGAGGGATACTGTGTATAATTCCAGAGAATGTAATGTGTTTAAAAATATGACTGTAAGAACAGTCCCCTATGGCCCCTCCTGCAGGTGGTGACCTCAGGATCGGATCTCTGCTTTTGGCGGATGATGTGGTCCTATTGGCTTCATCAGACCGTGATCTCCAGCTCTCGCTGGATCGATTTGCTGCCGAGTGTGAAGCGGCCGGGATGGGAATTAGCGCCTCCAAATCCGAGACCATGGTCCTCGCCCAGAAAAGGGTGGAATGCCCCCTGCGGGTCAGGGACAGGGTCCTGCCCCAAGTGGAGGAGTTTAAGTATCTCGGGGTTTTGTTCACGAGTGGGGGAAGGATGGAGCGGGAGATCGACAGGCGGATCGGTGCGGCATCAGCAATAACTAGGACGCTGCATCGGTCCGTCGTGGTAAAGAGAGAGCTGAGCCGAAAAGCAAACCTCTTGATTTCCAAGTCGATCTATATTCCTACCCTCACCATGGTAACTAGGATCTACGGTCCTACCCTCACCATGGTAACCAGGATCTACGTTCCTACCCTCACCATGGTAACCAGGATCTACGTTCCTACTCTCACCATGGTAACCAGGATCTATGTTCCTACCCTCACCATGGTAACCAGGATCTACGTTCCTACCCTCACCATGGTAACCAGGATCTACGTTCCTACCCTCACCATGGTAACCAGGATCTATGTTCCTACCCTCACCATGGTAACCAGGATCTACGTTCCTACCCTCACCATGGTAACCAGGATCTATGTTCCTACCCTCACCATGGTAACCAGAATCTACATTCCTACCCTCACCATGGTAACCAGGATCTACATTCCTACCCTCACCTATGGTCACCAGCTGTGGGTGGTGACCGAAAGAATGAGATCGCGGGTACAAGCGGCCGAAATGAGCTTCCTCCGCAGGGTGGCTGGGCTCTCACTCAGAGATCGGGTGAGGAGCTCTGCCATCCAGGAGGAGCTCAGTGTCGAGCCGCTCCTCCTCCAGGTCGAGAGGAGCCAGATGGAGTGGTTCGGGCATCTGGTCAGGATGCCCCCCGAGCGCCTCGCGGGCGAGGTGTTTTGGGCACGTTTCACCGGGAGGAGACCAAGGGGCAGACCCCGGACCCGCTGGAGATACTATGTCTCACAGCTGGCCGGGGAACGACTTGGGATCCTTCCGGGTGAGCTGGAGGATGCAGCCGGGGAGAGAGAGAGGCCTGGGCTGCCCGCTTGAGGCTGTTGCCCCGCGACCCGACCCCCGAACAAGCGGAAGATGACGGAACGGAACTGTAAGAACAAATGTAAAACAGCATTTTATTTCAGTTGTTGGTGTAAATCTTTGGAATAACTTGGATCAGGAGTTAAAAGAATGTAAAACATTGAAACAGTTCAGCACTTTATACAAGAAAAATATTATAAAATCATACGTAGAAAAAGAGCTCTAACGATGGACACTTTAATTTTATGTAAATTGCTGTACATGTGGATTTTTTTTATTTTTAAAGAGTCAGCAACTCGATTCGTTATAGTATAAATGAGTTAGGGCCAGGCATCATAAGCGTCGGTGTCATGATGTGGAGCTAAGGCCAAAAATATACCCTTGACACAACAGACAGGCTCAGATGAAAAATCACAAAGCAGATTTATTAGATTGATAAAAAGTCCAAATAAAGAAGACAAAAACAGATAAACTAGGAAGGTTCTGACGTAAGAGCTGGAGCCAAAAACTGGATAACAAGTCAAGCATGATAAACAACAATCTGGCGAAAAGTGTGTCAGAAACTGTTCCATTTATGCTGCAGCTGATGAGTAGATGAGTTTCAGGTGTGACTTGTTGCACAGATACAGACAAGAGGGAGGGGAAACAGGACACAGAGGGGGAACGGACTACTCTCCTGACAGTCGGCTTCAGACTGCTCCTTTTCAGACCTTGTACATATTGTGTTTAAATGTCTGGAAAAAAATGAATAAACTACTACTACTGCTAATATCACAGAGAAGAAATGGAGAGCTTGAAGAGCGTCTTCTCTCTGAGTTATCGTCGCTTTTTATTTCTGAAACCGCAGGGGAAGGTTCTGTCCACTGATCGCGGTGATCCTGAAAGAGTAAGATGTTAGTTCAGGAGGATGTAAGTCAGTAGTTGGCGATGATACACATATAATGATGTTTTGTGTCTTTTAAGACAGACAGACACTTCCCTGCATGTCCCTGCATCACTCCCTTGCTCCATTCCCCTGCTGCTTCCCCTTCTCCACACTGCTCCACTGGTCTGCAGTGCTGCCTTCATGCAGCCTACCTGTTGAGCTCCATAGCTCTGATCCACATCCTACTGAGCTCGTTCCCTCAGGATCCTGGTGCACCCTGCCTTCCTGTTGAGCTCCTACGTCTGGTACCTCATCACCCAATTGCACTCCATCCCTGTGTTCTGTCTGGTTCTGCAATGGTTCAGCAATGCTTGTGGGTCCAACGTCACTACTCACCACCATCATTATCTCCCTAAAATGTTTAAAAGCATCCTTAAACCAGCTTAAATCTTCTAAAACTTCTCTAAACCACCTTAATTGTTACCAATCCATCTATAAAATTCCATTAAAAAACTCAAAAGCCACCTTAAATGTTTTAAAATATCTGCAAACTTCTTTAGATTGTCCCAAAATATCTCCAAATCACTTTAAAATAAAGCTTAAAATGGACTACAATCCTTATCGTGCCTAAGCACCTACCACGCATGTGCAGATCACAGCTCTACTCTGTAGCCCAAATTAGTTCAACCTCACCCAAACTAAACACAAAACAAACACAGCCCCTCTCTGGCATACGCATGCACCCGTTCGAAGCACCATGTAAATAAAATGTATTATTTTTAGATAATGTATCAGTTGTTTTTTCTCTCCTTCAGCCATCTGCGCGCTCCCGGCTCGCTTGTATTGTTGTGTTTCGATGCTTAGGCATCAAATGTCATGCCTCTACCTGCTCTTTATCTAAAGCTTTAAATGACCTTGACTTCTTCTTCCGCATTTCCCTTCAGGGGTCGCCACAGCAAGTCAGTTTCATCCATCTCACTCTATCTGCTGCATCCTCTTCGGTCACACCAACTATCTTCATGTCTTCCTTCACTGTATCCATGAACCTCCTCTTTGGTCTTCCTCTAGCCTCTTTCCTGGTGGTTCCAAACCCAGCATCCTTCTTCTGATGTACTCTCTCTCTCTCCTCTGCACATGTCCAAACCATCTCAGTCTGGCCTCTCTGACTTTAAAACCTCTAACATGTGCTGTTCCTCTGATCCTGTCCATCCTGGTCACTCCCAGAGAGATCCTCAGCATCTTCATCTCTGCTACAAACATCTCTGTTTCCTGTCTTTTTCTCAGTGCTACTGTAACCTCACTTTTCCATTTGGATCCCTCTCATTCACACACATGTACTCTGTCTTGCTCTGAGTAATCTTCATTCAACAGTTTGACCTTGATTGTTGTCACCTTGGTTTTTAGTTACATGACCCTAAAACTTTAATCCTTTTACCTACAATGTGATTTTTTTTTGATGGGAAAGTTTATGGAAACACACCAAATATTAAAAAGTGAGTCCAATTTATTTACGGTACCAATGAACAATGCGCTTGCAGATCGCCATCTTTAGCGAAACCCTGTCAGTGCCAAAAAAATCCCCCAGAAAAAACAGTTTGGCAGATGAACCCGCTTGGTTGTATTTTTCATTCTCTTTCTTCTCTTTTTTTTCCTCTATATTAAAAAAAATGTAAGGATGAAAATGGAGAGTGCGTAGTTGGGCATGAGCCTGAGCCTCTTTCAGTCTCACCTAAAGGATAAATGCTGCTTTTGTTGGTGTTAAATGTAAATATTAAATGTGACTAAAATAAAACAAACTGAACCTAAAAAGTTAGAATCTGTAGGATGAACTAATAAAAACCAGCTGAAAATTCTCTTTGAAATCTCTATTTCCAACAAACGTTTTATCTGAGAGCTCTTGAAGAAAATCTGAGCTCCAGCTGAAACTCAAACAAGCATCGTATCATCGGTCATTAGAGAGGATATCCAATTACACTGAGGACTATTTTCAGATCAATACCTCCTACTTAACTTGATGTAAGAAAGGATGCATGGAATATCTGGACAGGGGATTATGATGAAGAAGCAGAAAGATAAATATCCTCTAATTAAAACCAAGTCTTTCTGTCATGCCTCTGCTTGTACTATATCACATACTGTGTTAAGAAGAATGCTTGAGGTTCATGACATAATAACAGAGTTATTATTATAAGTGTTTTCTTGCCAAGAAGCAGAAATAGAACAGGCCGATTCCTTAGTGGATCAGAATGAAAACTGGCAAAAAAATCAGGTACAACTCCAAGTGGAGACACTGGAGGAGGACCAAACTTGGCCTGTAAACATGGAGCTCTGTCTATCCCAGCGTCTCTCCTGCTGCCGGACAAACTACAAAGATCTCATTCTCCTGGTGCAGCAGTTTTGTACAAATACTCTGTACAAATAATTATAATCACATGAAATCACAACATTCCATCTTTAAATTCTAACATTTTATTTCAATAAACAAAAGTCCACCTGTGTTTTTAAACTGGTGCTGATAAAGTTAAGATTTCATGTTCGGTTTACGACTAGAACCGATTTACACCCTGACTGACCCTTCCGATCCAACCCCTTCTTTTTCACTATACACACCAACATGCCCCCTGAGCTAAATGTGTTCAGGCCAGTGTGTCGGTTTATTTATAGCAAGGACACAACACAATCCTTCCCCACCCTCTTCCAGTCCCCAGCATTCAGAGGCTGGATCATCAAATGATAAATTATTTTCTTTATTTCCTCCTCTGCTCCATCTGGGCTCACATGTTCAGTCTTTAGCCTCCAGGTTCCATATTTTTCTTCCTTTTCTGTTGCTCTTTTAGAAAGTTTGACGTTCTTTTCATACTCTGTAGACGAGCATCAAACCTTATCTGTTCATCTGTAGTTGGTTCTGAGTTACTTCATCTTCTTCTTCTTTTGGCGTTTCCCTTCAGGGGGCGCCACAGCAAGTCAGTTTCTTCCATCTAACCCTATCTCCTGCATCCTCTTCAGTCACACCAACTATCTTCATGTCTTCCTTCACTGTATCCATGAACCTCCTCTTTGGTCTTCCTCTAGTCCTCTTTCCTGGTGGTTTCATGACTAGTCATGACGTACCTTATGTAATGTATCCATGTCGTCCGGATTTTCCTGTCTTTCAATTCTCAATCTGGGGAATAATTACCAACACGGACCCTAACCCTTCTTTTTTCACCTACAGAACTACAAACATGGCGGATGGACACTTGTGTTTATGTCACGGCGTCATCTCTGATCAATGATTGGGTTGATTGTTTTCTGATCGTTGCAATCATAAGCTAACACCTGCAGGCAGACGCTGGAGTAGAAGGAAAGTGAGTGGAGGCTCTAGGTGTCGCCATATTGGTTGTGAAGTTAGTATTTAATCCAAAAATCTTATCCTTCTGGTGTTTTTATCAGTTTTACAGACGATAAGGTTTATTATTTACGTTCAAATTCTAGTTTAAAAGGTTAATTTTTTAAACATTTTTTTAGTAAGAGAATATATATGTGTGTGTATGTGTGTGTAGCCCTTTAAGCTGGTTCGGATTGAAAGGCCAGAGAGTGTGTGTATGTGTGTGTGCGTGCATGAGTCAGCTTACTAAGCTCTGATATGTGAGTTCAGAGCCTGGCTGCTGAAACAGCTGAAGGCTGCCATACTTCCTCTCTTCCACTTCAGTGGATCGTCTCTGTGTTTTTTTTTCTGGGTGTCTCGTGGACGTGTGGACCTGTGCATGGAGTGTTGGAGACCGGGTGGAGTCTGAGTGTTTGTAAAGATGCTGCGTGTGTTTATTCTCTGTGCAGAACGTCTGCAGACACCAGATCAGGATGTCAGTGACGCCTACTGCAGTGTCACCTATGAAGGTACAGTAACCATGACACATCAGGGAGTTTATTGGGCGGGGCAGGAAGAAAAAGTTACAAGACAAAATGAAAGATTTAAATCAATGATATCAAACGCAAATACCTAATGGGTTAAAATATAATACCAGGCTGAAGCCGCTGGCTGACATTGAAATTTAAAAAAAAAATACTTTTGAACTTGAACAAGTTTTTACTAAAAACCTAAAATGAAAAAAAGTCAAGTTTATAATACAATGACTTGTCGGCATCGTTCTGTCTCTAAAGACAATGGAGTCTGCACCTGGATATGTATCTGTTTATGCAGCATCGGCTGTGACTTAATAAGCTACTGTGGGAGCTGCAGCTCCTTCCACACTTACTGCAAATGTAATAGGTGGTATGAGTCATGGGGGGAGCCATGACAGACTGGCTTTTTTACTGTTTGCGGGTGTTTGTCGCCTCATGCTGGATCTCTCTGTTCTCCTCGGCCTGCTTGATACCAACTTTGACTGTTGCACGTTTTCTATGGCGGTCAGAGGTCCCTCTTGCAGGCATCTTTGTAGCACAGGCCAGGTCGTCCAGCTGGCTAGGTTCTTGTGGCCAGCTCCCCATAGAGGATGTCTTTTGGGATACGGCCATTGTCCATCCTGCCAAATGGCCTAGCCAGGGAGCTAGGAGGAGCCATAGGAGTCCTATGACTTCATTGGGAAGTTACTACCTGCCTCAACCTGGGCAGCCCCCAGGCAATAAGGTACTACCCTGCCACGACTTGCTTCCTTCATCGAGTGTATGAAGCTTAGACAAAATTGAACGGCTAGTTGGTAAACTAAGCATCAGGCATAAACATTGTGATCAAAATATTTGCGCACTGAAGTCATGAGGCTAAATTTAAACGGTTGGTGATTTAGTCTGACTGTGTCGATGGGAGTTTGATTAGAAACGTTCTGAAATGGCACAGCATACATTCAGCATTTTAGGTTACAGATTCCTCAGTGTAGTGGACAAAAAGCAGAATTACACATTGGGATGATTGAAGATGATTGATTTTATTTACCCCCAGAGAAAAATAGGGGTTTAATTTCAAAATTCAGCAAAATGCATCAGTTTTCTGACCGACCTGTCTCATACAGAGGATGGGAGGGTTTGTCATGGATCCTCCTCTGACCTACAGAGTTCACAGAGGCTGGGACACAGCTAGCCCTCCTGATCAGCTTGTCCAGCTTCCTCTTGTCTCTCTCTGTTATTCCTCCACACCAGCAGGACACTGGAATCCGTTCCGTTCCGTCATCTTCCGCTTGTTCCGGGATCGGGTCGCGGGGGCAACAGCCTCAAGCGGGCAGCCCAGGCCTCTCTCTCCCCGGCTGCATCCTCTAGCTCACCTGGAAGGATCCCAAGTCGTTCCCTGGCCAGCTGTGAGACATAGTCTCTCCAGCAGGTCCGGGGTCTGCCCCTTGGTCTCCTCCCGGTAAAACGTGTCCAAAACACCTCGCCCGCGAGGCGCTTGGGGTGCATCCTGACCAGATGCCCGAACCACCCCCATCTGGCTCCTCTCAACCTGGAGGAGGAGCGGCTCGACACCGAGCTCCTCCTGGATGGCAGAGCTCCTCACTCCTCACACTGGAATATAAGTATAAAATCTCTTTAGCAGTGTCTGACACAGACTGAAAGGTCAATACTTCCACTGCTCCTCAACATGCACACATTTACCTGTTGAGGTGCATTCATATGATGTTGGATTAACGTTTTTAAACATTTTATGAATCTTCCATTTGGTTTTGTCGTCTTCCACTCATCCGGGGCCGGGTCACGGGGGCACAGCCTCAGATGGGAAGCCCAGGCCTTTGTGACCCCGGCTGCATACCAATGTTCCTATCGTTAGTCTCTCCAGTGGGTCCAGGGTCTGCCTGAGGGTCTCCCCCGGTGGGACGAGCCTGAAACACCTCACCAGCGAGGCGCTCGAGAGGCATCCTGACCAGATACCCAATCAGAATCAGAATCAGAATGCTTTTATTGCCATGTCAGTGAAAAACATCAGAGACTAGGAACTTGTTCTGGTACTGGTGTGCAAACATATAAAATAAAAATAATAAAAATAAAATAAATAAAAATAATAATAATTTTTACAAAACTAAGAGTGCTCAGAAGAAAAAGAAAAGTAGTGCAATGTCATAGAAAATAATAGAAAATAATAAAGATAGTGAAGTGACAAGAGGGAGGTGACTAAGAGATGTGGGGATCCAGGTTATAAAGAGTTCATAAGTCCAACGGCAGAAGGGAAGAAGCTGTTTTTGTGGCGGGACGTTCTGGTCCGAATGGACCGGAGCCTCCTGCCCGAGGGGAGTCGCTCAAAAAGTCCATGTCCAGGGTGGGAAGGGTCAGCTACTATCCGACCTGCACGCCCCCGAGTCCTGGAGACGTACAGGTCTTCGAGAGATGGAAGGCTGCAGCCGATCACCTTCTCTGCGGAGCGCACAATGCGCTGCAGTCTGTGTTTGTCCCTGGCTGTGGCTCCAGCGTACCACACGGTGATGGAGGAGGTGAGGACAGACTCGATGATGGCTCTGTAAAACTGCACCAACATCTGGGCGGGCAGCTTGGCTTTCTTCAACTGCCGCAGAAAGTACATCCTCTGCTGGGCCTTTTTGATCAGGGAGCTGATGGACGGCTCCCACTTTAGGTCCTGTGTGATGGTAGTGCCGAGGAAGCGGAAAGAGTCTACAGTGGTGATGGAGAAGTCTGTCAGTGCAAGGGGGGTAATGGGAGCTGTGACTTTCCTAAAGTCCACGATCATCTCCACTGTCTTCTGAGCGTTGAGCTCCAGGTTGTTGTTGCTGCACCAGGACACCAGCCGGTCTACCTCCATCCTGTAGGCCGACTCATCGCCATCAGAGATGAGCCCAATGAGTGTGGTGTCATCTGCAAACTTGATCAGTTTGACAGAGTCATGGCTGGAAGTGCAGGAGTTGGTGTACAGGGAGAAGAGCAGGGGAGAGAGGACACAGCCCTGTGGAGATCCTGTGTTGATAGTCCGAGAGGTGGAGACATTCTTCCCCAGCCGCACGCACTGCCTCCGGTCTGTTAGGAAGTCAGTAATCCACCTGCAAGTGGAGTCAGGCACGTTGAGCTGAGAGAGCTTGTCCTGAAGCAGGGTAGGGAGGATGGTGTTGAATGCAGAGCTGAAGTCCACAAACAGGATCCTGGCATAGGTTCCCGGGGAGTCCAGGTGCTGCAGACCACCCCATCTGGCTTCTCTCGACCTCGAGGAGCAATGACTCTACTTCAAAAGAAAACCAATGACTGAGTGTTTAAATTACTTGATAACGACTTGAATTTTAAGTTGGGAGTAACATGACTCCACCTACCCTATGTTATAAACTTTCAGTTCATCTATAGTTGCTACTGAAAAACTGTGGACAGTTTTATTAAAATCCCCTCAGTGATTTGGAAGATATTGCTTCCAACAGAATTTGTGACCTTTTGATAGCCATGCACTGCAATGGTCATCAGTTCAGGTATGTTTGGTACTGAGTATCTGTGGGTACTTTTATAACCCCCTTAACTTTTGAGGGTGAAGGCATTAAAATGAAATTATATTTACTTTTTTGGGCTTAAATAACTTTTATCTGTTCATTCTTTTGTAATTAAATTTAAAAAATCTTAAATATAATTTTTTTAAAATTTTAATCTAACGGCTTTAATTTAATCGAATCCACCACAAACCTTAAACATCAGGTGAAATAAAGACTTTAAAGAAGAGAAAGAGGTGTTTAAAAGTGAAGCCAACGTCCAGGCGAGAGAGAGAGACAAAAGAGGAAAAGCCAACAGGAAATGTTGAGATTTCCTTTGGATGTGAGGTGTGTGTTCCTGGCTCTCTGTGAGCGCTGCTAGTCAAAAACAAAAGCTCAGGTTTGGTGGAACAACCAGCAGAACCAGACATGGATCATTTTGGAAAATAAGTTCTAATTTTGAGGATTTTCCACCAGTTCTATATAGACCGCTTTACGTGTTAAAAAGAGAATTTAAGGACTCTGTAGACCGTCAGCTATGCTCCGTTGTGTTCTTCAACGTGCCAACAACCTGAGACACTCAGACCCTCTGGTCAGTGTCACATTCAGAGGTAAGGGTTTTATGTATCAGAATCAGAATCAGAATGCTTTTATTGCCATGTCAATGAGAATATCAGAGACTAGGAACTTGCTTTGATACAGCTGTGCAATATTATAAGATGAAAATAATAAAAAATAAAATAAATAAAAATAATTTTAACAAAACAGAGTGCTCAGAAAGAAAAAGAAAAGTAGTGCCATGTCATGGAAAATACAAGTAATAAAAAATAATAAAGATAGTAAAGTGACAAGAGGGAGGTGACTAAGAGATGTGGGGTTCAGGTTATAAAGTATTAATTAGACTAACGGCAGAATGTATGTTGGATCTGTTCCTAACATTATTGATCCTCAGGTGATGTTCATCGTAGTGCATAAAACATCCCAAAAGAGTTATTTATTATTTAATTTATTATAGCTGTCATAGTACATCTCATCGTTTTATCTTTCATTAAACCAGGATCTCAAGTTTAATGACCTCTGCTGAGTGTGTGAAAAAAATAACTCAAACAGTTCTGTGTGGATTTTTTATGACATCTTCGGGGCTTATCTACAATCTAAAGATGAAGACATGATGAAATTTTAGGAATGATCTGGGTCACCTTTTGGGTCAAGGGGAGTTTCAAGGGTTCTTGTTCATTCATTCTTTTCTTTTAGTTTCTTTTCTTTTTGTTCTTTTCATTAATGCTTTTACTGATACAAAATATAACAAAGCAAGTTCAAATCCGATTTAAAAACAGCCAACATCTAGAATCTAGATTGTTCAGGACTCATCAGACTACATGCACACATCATCCGATACCTGTATATCATGAGAATCTTAATGTGATGAACTATTTTCAAACTACAGTCTATAAATACCATGTTTTACGTCTCATGCTGTAGAAAAAAAGATGGTAAATTTTGTTTTTATTTGAAATGCCTCTTTGTTTGCATTTTTAAAAATTGACAAACAACAATAAGTCAACTCTGATGTTTTGTTCTGTCGTCTTCCGCTTATCCGGGACTGGGTCGCGGGGGCAACTGCCTTAGACGGGAAGCCCAGGCTTCTCTCACCCCAGCTGCATACTCCAGCTCACCCAGGAGGATCTCTAGGTGTTCCCTGTCCAGCTTTGAGACATAGTCTCTCCAGCAGGTCCAGGGTCTGCCTCTTGGTCTTCTCCTAGTGGTACATGCCCAAAACACCTCACTAGCGAGCAGCCTGGGAGGCATCATGACCAGATGCCCGAACCATCCGGTCACAATGACTCCATGGTATTGAAAAATATGCCTCCACCTGCTCTGTATCACTATCTTTATCAATTCATCTATAGATGGCATTGAGTAACCATGAGCAGTTTTGTGAGCAGTTCTGCTTTTACACATACCTACAACTCACCACCAACTGAAGGTATCACTTTTAAGTCGTCATACCTCAGCAAGTGAACCACTAACTCTGTTGTTTTGTCACTAATAACCAGTGAAAAAAGTTATGTTTCCTTTTAATCTTTTGACCTGATTATGAAAAGTTTCTCTAAGTGCTGCAGGAAACGACTGAGATTAAACAAAGAAACTTTTGTTCTCAAAGTGTCATGAGTTCAAGTCAGAGAACTAGAGGCTGTCTATGTCACCATGTTGGTGCAGAAGGAGGAGGACCCAAGTGCAGGACGACCAAAAAATTATTTGGTAAGGAGTCCAGTAAAGCTGTAGAGGAATGTCTAGTGGTAACCGTCTTTAAGCATGTCTTGGACAGGCAGCCAGGAAGACCTGGTTGGAAGGGATGATTACCAGACCCTGAAGGCAAGTCAGACTGCCTTTAAATGGGTAGCAGGTCTATCACCATCAGGTGTCTGAAATCAGGGAGATGAGGGAAGGCCCGAGGCTCCCTCTGGTGATAGGCGAGGGAATCGTGACATGCTATGGGTCCTCTGTGCCCATAAGAAAGAAAAAAAACTTTCCAACTTGATTTAAAATACATGCAGAGCTGCTGAACATACTGTAACTGGTGTACATGTGTGTAACGGTTTTCTCAAAGCATGCTTCAAATCAAACGCTTTGATTCACATTCATTCAACGACACCATGACAGGAGGAGTCAAAAATTATTCTTGAAATGGCAGGCATGGTGGAAAAAAAAAAAAGTATTTTTTCTCCATGAAGATGAAAAAAACCCCCGCCATATTTATTGATAAAAACACCAAAATTGCATTTTAAAAGATACAAAAAAAAGACGCAGCCTTGTTTATTATTTAATACAGAATACTTTATTAATCCCCTCCTGGAGATATATCTGTGTCCGGTAGCTCCGAGATGTCCTAAGGAAAGCTCTCGGTGGTGCTTGGTTGAGTCGGATGGAGCTGAGACACCCGCTTGGTGAAATAGAGCTGGAACATCCGTTGATCAAACTACGATAGTTGGCTCTGCAGTGGGTGGAATGTGGGTTACCGTGGCAACGTTGTTCTAAAGCTCCAGTGAATCATAATAAGATGATAAACTGACCATTAAAAGCTCTCTTGATCTCTTAGTGGTCAGATCAAGAGGCGGACCCAGGACTTACTGGATAGACTATGTTCCACGGCTAGTCGGGAAACGCATCGGGATCTGATGGTTAGGATTAGGGTTGAGGAAAACTGCCCATAGTTTCATGAAACTATGGGCAGTTTTATTAAAACCCCAGCATCAGGAAACCAGAGGGTGGCTGGTTCGAACCCCGCCCGGATTTTCTACTGACATGTCATTGAGCAATACACTGAACACACAATGGCTCCTGATGGTGGTTTGCACCTTGCATAGTAGCTTCCACCATCAGGTATAAATGTGTGTGTGAATGGATGAATGTGAGCTACAATGTAAAGCACTCTGAGAACCAACACAGGTAGAAAAAGTGCTCTATAGGGAGAGTCCATTTACCATAGTTACTCAGTACTAACTATAGACAAACTGACAAACTTTAACACAGTGCAGGCAGAGGCGTAACGTTTGACGCCTTGTTGTCGACTTGGTTTTATTCCCATTGTTGGTGTTTACGTCTTTAATGAGATGAACTGTGTTTAACTTCCTGTCTTTGTCTGAGGATAATATCCTGCTGCCATCTCACAGATTTTTTTGTTTCCAAACTTGGAGCTTTGCCCAAAAATGTACCAAGCATAGTTTAACATGTGTGTGGAAGGATAAGTCCAACAAACAAGCACAGAAAACAGATAAAACAGGAGTTTTTCTGTCTGTTTCCTTCATTAATTCTATATGTAGCTCAAGGCTGTTATTAGGTGGAACATCATTTCCCAGAATGCTTTGTGGTTACAATCAGTTGAGAATTTATAACGAGTTAAAAAAGAAGATTTATTTTTACCTCCTGAGAGACACAGATACCGTATCAACGTTTAGACATGAGAGAAATTTATAAACCAAGTGATCTCTGAAACTGTGACACAGTGGCTCCAACTAACAGAACTGAAAACACACAGATTTAAAATTAACACTTGGAAACTACTCTGAGAACGCAGAGCTCCGCCCTGTTTTTCCTGCTTGGCGGTCACTGGGGGCAGATCACAAACCTGAACAGGTCTGTCTAAGGCCACATAGAGGAATCAACAACCAGTCATGTTCACACTCACACCTACTGTTAATTTAAACTAATCAGAACATTGTGATTCCCCATCTGGCTTTTCTTGACCTGGAGGAGCAACGGCTCTACTCCGAGCTCTTCCCGGATGTCAGAGCTTCTCCCTCTACCTCTGAGTGAGAGCCCTGTCACCCTAAATAAAAAGTAAAAAAATCTAAACAGAACCTTTGAAACTTTCCTGGACCCAAACGATGACCGAGATCATGTCTAAAATTAAATCACTTCTTCACCTTCACATTGTTTGATAGAAGAGTTTCAGCTAAAATGTAAGCGAAAGTTTAGAAAACCGTGGTGAGAGTGGCCATGCTGATTGGTCTAGAGACAGTGTGGTGAGAGCGGCCATGCTGATTGGTCTAGAGACAGTGTGGTGAGAGCGGCCATGCTGATTGGTCTAGAGACAGCGTGGTGAGAGCGGCCATGCTGATTGGTCTAGAGACAGTGTGGTGAGAGCGGCCATGCTGATTGGTCTAGAGACAGTGTGGTGAGAGCGGCCATGCTGATTGGTCTAGAGACAGTGTGGTGAGAGCGGCCATGCTGATTGGTCTAAAGACAGTGTGGTGAGAGCGGCCATGCTGACTGGTCTAGAGACAGTGTGGTGAGAGCGGCCATGCTGATTGGTCTAGAGACGGTGTGGTGAGAGTGGCCATGCTGATTGGTCTAGAGACAGTGTGGTGAGAGTGGCCATACTGATTGGTCTAGAGATGGTGTGGTGAGAGCGGCCATGCTGATTGGTCTAAAGACAGTGTGGTGAGAGCGGCCGTGCTGATTGGTCTAGAGACAGTGTGGTGAGAGCGGCCAGGCTGATTGGTCTAGAGACAGTGTGGTGAGAGCGGCCATGCTGACTGGTCTAGAGACGTGTGGTGAGAACGGCCATGCTGATTGGTCTAGAGACAGTGTGGTGAGAGCAGCCATGCTGATTGGTCTAAAGACAGTGGCACTGAGGAAAAGACAGGAAGCAGAGATGGAGGTAGCAGAGATGAAGATGCTGAGGATCTCTCTGGGAGTGACCAGGATGGACAGGATCAGAGGAACAGCACATGTTAGAGGTTTTAAAGTCAGAGAGGTCTGACTGAGATGGTTTGGACATGTGCAGAGGAGAGAGAGAGAGTACATCAGAAGAAGGATGCTGGGTTTGGAACCACCAGGAAAGAGGACTAGAGGAAGACCAAAGAGGAGGTTCATGGATACAGTAAAGGAAGACATGAAGATAGTTGGTGTGACTGAAGAGGATGCAGCAGGTAGGGTTAGATGGAAGAAACCGACTTGCTGTGGCGCCCCCTGAAGGGAAATGCCTAAAGAAGATGAAGATCCTCACATTGTGGATATATTCCGAAAACTGTTTGGAAATTCACCAAGAAAAGCACAGACACACTTCCACCATCACATAAATTTATTGATAGAGGAAAAAATACTAAATACAAGTTTTGATGTTGAAGTTTAATTTTATTTGTGCAAATAGAATCTTAGAGGTTAGGATTCGAGGTTGATATTAGCGGTAAGGGTTTTGGTTTTCCCTAAAACGTATTGCAATTATTTTGAAAAAGGAGCTTGCGTTGCCATTTGCAAATGGTTGTATTCATTTAAGAAATTTGCAGATTTCTAAAATGAGTATAACATCACCAGCTCAAAATTTGATTAGTTAAAAGTTTACTGGACACTTTTTTGGTTGTTAGATGGCTTGCCAAATTGTTTGTGAATGCCTCCAGGCAGACTTCTCTGATTTTAAATCTGCTTGGCAAACGATGATGTCTGAATTATAGGTTGAACGTGCTAATGTGAAAATAAATGATGACAAAGATATAAAATCTAATTTGCAACAGTCTATTTATTAATACGATGCTTATCAGGACAGGAGAGACTATTCTAAAGCCATGACTATAAATGAACATCTTTATACGTGTATCTATATTTTTGGACAGCAAGAGCATGTCTTCTAAAACTTATTGTTATTTGATGCATCTTTAACAACCTACATATTTGTGGCCATACCAGCCTGTCAGTGCCTGATCCTGTTAGATCTCAGAAGCTAAGCATACTGGGCCTAGGCAGTACTTGGATGGTAGACCACCAGAACCCCAGGTCCCAATGGGACGGCCGTTGAGATGAAATTAACATTCACCCACATTGCGTAGTCTAGATGGTGTGGGATTGGATGGTGACGGTCAGAGGGGCCGATGGCTTCTGTTAGTCTGGTCTAGGACAGCTGTGGCTACAACAGTAGCTTACAAGTACCTGCTATGGAGGGAATGAACAATGAATATGTGAAGCTCCTGAAAAACAGCTATAAGTACAATGTATTATTATTATGTTGACATCGTGGGAAGAGGATTGGTAAAGGCAAGAATTTCTGTCTAAAGTGCACTTATTAAAACAATAAGTCCTCTTTTCATTCCAAGATTTACACTTAACAGCCCTGCTGCTTCATCTCTATCCTGTTCTAATCTTAACCTGAGGATTAAATGATCTGTTTCATACTGAACTTCCACGTCTGAAGTTGATTTAACTCCCATGACTCGGCTACACAGTTGTTAACGGACTAAAAAAAGACCAGAAAGACAGCAACAGACACACCAACATGGAGCAGAGCTAAACTTAGGTTTCCCATACGTAATTCCCCGGTTTGAGTCACTTCTATTCTCAGCTCCGTACAGAATATGTGCCAAGCTAAACCCAGGAAGCCAACGCTGTGCCACTTCCTGTTACATCTGACCTATCACACCTAGTCTGAGGAAATTTCAAACTCAGAAAAACACATATGGACATTTAGTGACCTTCTGACCCACGGAAGGGAGGAGATGTAGATCCTCCAGGAATGGAGGTTCTGATAGGTGAGATATTTCTGTGTGAGGGATAAAAACAGGAAGGTGGTCATTGGTTTTTAAGTGTGTATGATTAAAAACACAATGTAATGTCAGACCGACCGTCTCTGACCGTTTTAATCAATCAATGTTATTATAAAATATCATTTAGTCCAAATTAAAACAGCAGAATATTCACTCTGATCACAGAATATGAGGGAGGAATGTCTCTCAAACCAGTGACCGAAACCCGACAGTTAATCAAAACTAACTGTAGATGAACTGATTGTGTTGTCATTAATCAAGGAGCCGAATGTTGAGTCTCATACGTCCCAAATCAAACTCCATCAGATTAAAAGATAAAAAGGGTTTAATTTAATGATAAAAACTTCATTTTAAAATGCCATTTATTTGTTTTTTAAAATTTAAATCACTGCTCAGGATGAGGTCATGGTTGATGGTTGAAAGCCTCACTTTATTTTGAAAGGGTTGGATGTCATGATTGGCCCTGGGTCAAAACAGACAACCTCTGGGCTGAGTGAACTTTAACGTCTCCTCGATAGTTCAGACTTTATTAAGATTGAAACTGTGTCTCTGTAAGGGGGGACAAATTATGGCCCCAGGTTCACATGTGGCTCATTATGCCTTTCAATCCAGACCAAATTCAATTTATTGTACAAAACGTGGTCAAAGTTGGTTTACTTGCAAGTTGGGCATTTTTCTATTGGTGGAGCATTACGGTGCCGCTTCTGTCACGCAAACTTGGGATTTATCAAAAAACCACATGCGACATAAAGGTCGTAAATTCCACATGAAACAAATCACAGACGTAAGACATGTTGAAATCCATCCCACCCGAGCTACCATTCTAAAATTCCAAATATGAATCATGAAATTGACCTGATGCAAATGAGCCGCCACCGCCGCCTGTCAGTCCTCTTGAACAATGGCAAGGCGTTGCCATGGTGGCAACGCTGTAATTGAAAAATACTCTCATTGTTAATCTAAATGTGTCAATTCAAAAAAATGTTTTCCATTATGTCGTCTTTCGCTTATCCTGGGCTGGGGATAACAGCCTCAGACAGGAAGCCCAGACTTCTCTCATCCCAGCTGCATCCTCCAGCTCATCTGTAAGGATTCCAAGTTGTTCCACGGCCAGCTGTGAGATATAGTCTCTCCAGCAGGTCCGGGGTCTGCCTCTTGGTCTCATCCTGGTGGGACGTGCCCAAAACACCTCACCAGCGAGGCGCTCGGGAGCATCCTGATCAGATACCCGAACCACCCCATCTGGCTTCTCTCAACTTGGAGGAGGAGCGGGTCGACCATGGTTACCATGGTGAGGGTAGGAACATAGATCCTGGTTACCATGGTGAGGGTAGGAACGTAGATCCTGGTTACCATGGTGAGGGTAGGAACGTAGATTCTGGTTACAATGGTGAGGGTAGGAACGTAGATCCTGGTTACCATGGTGAGGGTAGGAACGTAGATCCTGGTTACCATGGTGAGGGTAGGAACGTAGATCCTGGTTACCATGGTGAGGGTAGGAACGTAGATCCTGGTTACCATGGTGAGCGTAGGAACGTAGATCCTGGTTACCATGGTGAGGGTAGGAACGTAGATCCTGGTTACCATGGTGAGGGTAGGAACTTAGATCCTGGTTACCATGGTGAGGGTAGGAACTTAGATCCTGGTTACCATGGTGAAGATTGGAATGTAGATACTGGTTACCATGGTGAGGGTAGGAACGTAGATCCTGGTTAACATGGTGAGGGTAGGAACGTAGATCCTGGTTACCATGGTGAGGGTAGGAACGTAGATCCTGGTTACCATGGTGAGGGTAGGAACGTAGATCCTGGTTACTATGGCGAGGGTGGGAACGTAGATCCTGGTTACCATGGTGAGGGTAGGAACGTAGATCCTGGTTACCATGGTGAGGGTCTGAACGTACATCAACTTGTAAATTGAGAGCTTTGTTTTTCGGCTGAGCTCTTTCTTTACCATGACGGACTGATGCAGCGTCCTAGTTATCGTTGACGCTGCACCGATCCAATCAAACTGATTTTTAAGTTGTTTAAATCTGTCGCTGTGTTTGAGGGCCAGATTTACCTCAGGGTTCCACTCTAGAGTTTCTTTAGTTTATTTAGCAGTCAGAATTGTCCACTCACTAAACACAGGGATCATAGTGGTTCCCAGGATTTACAAAAAGTCAGTTGGAGGCAGAGCCTTTACCCACCAGGCGCCCGACTTATGGAATCAAACAGTCTCATCATCCAACGTCAGGATTAAAACATTCCTTGTTAGAAAAGCTTCTTACTGGACCAGCTGGAGACAGAGTTAGCTTACCTGCCGCCAGTAGGCTGCTAAGAGCCAGAACTTGGGGGGAGTATGGTGCACCATTCACATATTTTTTCTGTGTTTTTTAGGATCCAAGAAGAAAACAAAAGTCATCAAAAACAACCCCAACCCTGTTTGGAATGAGGTAAGTCTTTTAAAATCAGACTCTTTTAAATCTTTAAAACACCCAATAAGACCTTTTAATGTAAATACAGTTTAGTACTTCACAGTTTAATCAAATGCACCAGTCATCATTCCACGTGGTATCTCTGTCTTTCTGATAGGGATTTGAATGGGATCTGAAAGGAATTCCTCTGGAGTCTGGAGCAGAAATTCACTGTGTGGTGAAAGACCATGAAAAGATGGGAAGAAACAGGTAAAAACATCCAAACACAAATACATGATTGAACTTGGTCATATGTGTGCAGCTGGAATGGAAAACGTCCATCCTTCATAAATGCTAAAAACATTTTAGACAATAACTACGCCACCAAGTGGTCGGCCGTGTAAGAGGATGCAAATGAGGAGCCCGATCCACAGACCGATGGATGGCTAAGAAAAGTAGTGTGCATGTTCAGTCTACACGGTGTTGGTCATTGAATGAATGAGCTTGAATGTCCCATGCTGGGAATATTTTGGCTTTCCTGTCAAATTTATTAATGAGAAAAAGTTTAATGAAAAAAACTGTGATGATCGATAACATAAAGCATTGGTCACATATTTGAAGTGATATCAGTGGAAAGCCTGCTCCACAGCCGTTCATCACTGCTGTCTTTAAACAAGCCCTCTCTTCTCAATCCCACTGGGTTTTGGTGTGTTTATAGATGCACACATGTGCCCGTATTCAGTAGTGCAAAACAAAGACTTTAAACACATAGTGAATGTATTTAAGCCACGTTACTACATCCCGTTGCACACGTTGATACGATCCGTGACTTTGACCTGAGGAATGATTCAAACTGTTTAAAAACAGCCTCAGTTGAGCATTATGACACCATCATAACTTCATCAACAACACCTCCCACCCCGAGGGTCATTTATGACCCCTTCTCTTTGGGTTATTAATTATCCAGTTTGATATGAACTGTATTTTGCTCTCTCATGTAAACCAGCAACGGTATGAAAGATGTTACCTCTAAACTCCAATGCACAGGGTGGGTTTACCCTGTCCAGTAATGTTACAGAGAAACCTGGGTGAAGGTTTAGTGGTTGTTTTGGGGGGAGGCAATAGTTCAGTGGTAGAATGTTTGCCCTTCCACCGGAAGTTTTCCAGAAGTTCACAGGATCGAATCCCATTGAGTTCATATCTAGGTGTCCTTGAAGAAGACACCTAAGCCACCTGTTTCTCCCACCATTGGTGCCGTCATGGCAGCCTGCTGTGATGTAATGCAGCACACAAAATTCCCTGTTGAGGGATGAATAAAGTATATATTATTTATTGTTATTATTTTTGTTTTGGGATTGTTTGGAATACTGCAGACAGTATTCCGAGTGTAACACATACCGGATAGGTATTACGTGTGAAGTTGTTGTGAGGTTGGGTTGTAAGTCCAAATGAAAGGATCTCAATGTTTGAGCACAAAGTTTGAAGAGTTTGTTCCTCCTGAAACAAGTGGATATTGTCCCTAGACCTGAACATGCTGGAACCTCCTGGCTGAACTGGGAATAATGCCAAGATACTAGAAAGTTGTGTGTCTTTGCAAAGACCAAGTTGATGATGGAATAGAATGGACTAGAATGTTTAAGCAGTAATAAAAGAACATAACTTTTATTTAAGTCTATCTTTTTATTGGTAATCACTTTGAACTTTTTCAGTTTCTCTCTTCTAAATCTTCTTCTTATGATCACCACAGCTTGTTTTCTCTGTGGGTTTGAACAGGTTTCTGGGAGAAAGTCGTCTGTCTCTCAGAGATGTTCTCAACTCTCCTAATCTGGCTGCCTCGTTCACCGTTTCCCTACTGGACACCAAAAGGAACAACACGGGGGTGAGTACAACCTGCCTGGTTCACACAGTTTGTTACTTCACACTAAGGTCTGTTTTTATAACCAGTATGTTACTGATTTTACTGGAAAAAACCTAGAAAAAATAATTTTTCAGGTTGTTGTTTCATAGACTGACGATCATTGATTTTATGTCTCGGCCCACAGGATGTGGACGAGACACAGAGCAATAACTAGACCTAAAACAGATGGAGATATTTATTATTAATACCAAGATAATCACCAGGGTGGCACAGTGGTTAGCATGGTGTCTTCACAGCAAGAAAGTTGGGGGTAAAATCCTGGGTGGAACACTGTCCTTTCTGTGTGGAGTTTGCATGTTCTCCCTATGTATACATGGGTTTCCTCTGGGTCCTTCGTTTTCCTCCCACCCTCCAAAAAACATGTATGCTACCCTGATTGCCTGCTGTGAAATTACCCTCAGGAATAAGTGTGTAAGTGTGTGTATGGATGGTTGTCTGTGTGTGTACGGCTCCACGACAGGCTGGACACCTGTTCGTGGAACACCCTCCCTCTCACATTGAATCAGCTGGGATAAGCTCCGGCACCCCCCTCGGCCCTGTTAGGGATAGACGGTTCAGAAGATGAATGAAAAAAAATAATCACCATCATGATGCCCTCATAAGAAGAGAAGTAAATAGTTTTCCACCATATTGAACACGTTCAGAATTCCTTTGACACTCTTATCAGGTGTAATGTAACGAGAGTGATGTGACTGGACGTATGCAGCTAAACAAAATGAGACGGACCGTAGATGTTTGTTTACAGAATAGACCTCATAAAGACATACAGTATCTCGTTGGATTCTGGTGAAATTTTGCTGAAATGCCTTCCCAATGTTGAGAGTCCATATTAGTGCTACAACTGAGCCGACGCTGGCTCCAAACTGCCAAAGTTCGATGGAACATCTGGGGCACAGCGTTTGGTTTAATTTCTTTTTGTCTTGAACTTCCATTCCCATTTGCTTCATGAAGGATTGGGTAGGAAGGAAACAGTCCTGGTGAAATGTTGGTTACACAGGGATGACATATGAATGGTCTTCCAGTGAGACCTGGTTCGTTGGACCTGCCTCGTCCACTGTTTCCTCAGCTTCTCATCTTTAAGGAGTATAAATACAGTAACATCCCATCCTGGCACTTTGAAACCGCCTTTTGCCGGTAATTCATGATTAGATTCAGTCTGAGACTTGAAATCAGAGGGTGGACAGGACTTAAAAGATCAAGCAGCAGCCATACTGGAGAAGCAGAAAAAAGATGTGGACACACAACAGTGAACCATTAAAAGTATTACTGATTGTTTTTTCATGGAAGGAAAAAAAACTTTCATTTATCATCGTTATGACTTCTTTGTGTTGCTTTGACAACCTGACACGATGAGAATGAATGGTTAGGTGTGTCCATCCTAAACTCATGGTGCGATGTTCTCTGCCTCCCTTTTCTAAACCATCGATCAGATTCATTCTGACACCAGCAGGAAGACTTTGTTTTGAGTTCAGGAAGCAAAGCAGGAAGAAAGGAACATTATTCCTCTGTAGAGCTGGAAAGGTGAAGACACGAGGAAATGTAAGAACGTGGGACTTACTTTAAGGCAGCATGGAAGATCCTCATGAACCTTTTAAGAAGAAAGAGCTGCACTGAAACTCACCTTGTTTTTTCTGGCTTCCTCTGAATTTGAGTCGACAACAAATAAAAATACTTATTTATTGTCAAAACACCAAGTACGAGGGATTGACATGCTGAGGTCGATTGTTCTGTTCACCAATAAACACCATTGAATTTATTTATCAGCATGAGTCCAACCACTGAAGGCAGATTTAAATAACCGTAATCTCACGGCTATAAGGCGCATATAAAAGTCTTAGATTTTCTTCCAAATGAGCGGTGTGCCCTTTCGTGCGGTGCGCCTTGTGTGTGAGAAAAGGCGGACCTAAAAGAAAACGCGGTGCCCGCGAGGCGGACCTGAAAGAAAAGGCATGAGAACGTTAAAGAGTGAAGTGTGAGTGGCGTGGGAGCGATGGATGACCGAAGGAGACCACAGTTTCACGAAGGGTGGAAGGCAGCGCCGGGCGAGTTACGCTACAGTTTGCCAATGGATTGTAGATGCTTGGACTAACGTGTCTGCTGGTACTGTTATCCGAGCTTTCCCAAAAGCTGGTATCCTTTCTGAGGAGCCGCACGGTACAGACAGTGACTTTGACAGCGAGGAGCGAAGTGGACCTGCTCTGAAACAGAGGATGAGGACTTTGACGGATTTGAATAAAGACTATTACTGGTAATGTGCTTGTTTATACTTAAATAAAGTACAACCAAACTCAGTTTTGCTCCCGATCTATTTTTTAATACACACATTCGCATGCTTGTGTGTGTTGTTGTTAGGTTAACTAAGAGATTAGACGTTCAAAATGTTGGGAGTAAATTATTTAAGATTAAAAAAAAAGAATTCTTTCATTAGTCCCACAATGGAAACATTTCTGTGCTGCATTGCACCGCAGCAGGCAGCCACGATGGTGCCATTAGTGGGAGACCTAGGGGACTCAGTAGGATTCGGACCGTCTTCTTCCAGTCCAATGACAAACCACTCTACAACTGAACCAATGCCTCCCCCTCAAAAAGTAATCGCCCAACGTCGGACTCGAACCCACCAGCCTGAGATTAAGAGGCTCATGCTTTACCACATGTTTTACCATGTTTATTTTGTGTTTCTTTCGCATCCACATCATGTTTTCATTCTGAATGACTTTGTCTCCCTCCTTCAGGCCACCTTGACCTTGCAGATTTCTTACCTCCCTCCTCCGGGAACAGCCCCCATCTTCCATCCTCCTCCTCATCAAGACCCTATGCCGCATTCGAACCCCAACATAGAGCTGGACACGGTCACAAGTAAGGCTGGGATTAAATTAAAGCTGTGCAATAATGACATCAATCCGATAATCCAATAAAAAGCTTAAAAGTCAGTTCAAAAATATTAAATAAATAAATTTAAAAAAAGCTGAAAAGTAAAATAAAAGCTATAGTTACCTCAAAGTCCCAGTGTCCTCTGGTCCGCCTCTTAAAGTGACGGCGCATGCCAAGATGTTTTAGTCTTGTAGCTCAGTTTTTCTTGTTAAATTTGAGAAAAAAAATGACTATAAAGAACTTTTTGTAAAGCTGTTGTCCATCCTGGTCTATCCTCTTGTGTGAGCAGTGATTTCTTTGGATACTTTGGGTGAAGAAGACACAGAGAGCATGATCATGGTGGAGGCTCCAGAGGACCAAGGAGGAGATGATGCACAGTCCATGGTTATTGTCGGCCCCCCAGGACCTCCAGGCCAAGAGTCTCCTGCTGCTCCACTTCCTAAGCGCTCGCCACCGTCTTATCACAACCACGGTGGGCTGAGGAAAAGGAGGAGGGGAGCCAGTGGCCATTCCAAACAGCTGCCCAACAAACCTCAGGACTTACAGGTTGGTTATGAAACAGAAGTTATTTTTTTCAATAAAAATGACAAATAACCTCAAATAAAAACACAATTTTAGCAAAGTATAAATTAGACGAGGAGGTCGAAAAGTCAAGAAAATTGTGCAAAAAAAAAATTCAAATTTGTGAGAAAAAAGTTGGGATTGACATAAAAGTCAACGTTTCAAAGGACGAGGTCACAAATTCCCATGAATGCAATACCGGTGTGGGGATTATGACAAAACTGCCCTCAGTTACTTAGTACTAGCTATATATGAACTGCTTAGGTTTTCAGAGCCATGTCACCAAATATTAAGATCACAAAAGTTGAGTTTACAAATAATCTGAATTAAATTATTTCTGAAATTACTGAAGCGATTTTAATAAAACTGCCCAAAACTGCCCTGGAAGTAGAGGTAAGATCTTACGCCCAAGCCCGAGTCCAAGTGGGTCGAGCCTAAAATGCCATACATTACGTTCGGGTTGGGTCGGACCGGGCTTTTCTCTGCCTCTCTCTCTCTCTTAAAGCTAGATTTGTAAGGACGTACTGCTGCGGTTTATGGGCCGATGTTCAAACCATCAAAATAACTGAAAGCCTTAATTTTTTTTTGTAAACTCTTAAAAAAATCAGTCAATGATGTAAAATTGTCTGTTAAAGTAACGTCTGCATATAAAGATGTAGATGTTCACACAGGCTTGTTTAACTTAGATTTTAAAGACTGGCTTTAATTTGTTATCATAATTCACCCCTCCTTCTCCTGGTCTTCACAAATAAAAGAGGAAATTTCAGGTTTGCTCCGAGCTCGCAAATCAAGTTGATTGGTTGGGCTCGGTTGGGCTTTAATTCCCACGGACCTGGGTTGGGTCGGGTTTTTTGGCCCAACCTTACCTCTACTGGGAAGGCATTGAGGTGTTTGCACTGCAGCATCAAATTTTTCTTCTAGGATTAATAAAGTATTTTCAATTCAAAACTATTTGATACCAACTTTGGATGAACTGCTTAGGTTTTCAGGATCATACGACCAAACCCTAAAATCATAAATATCAAGGTCACAAAATTTAAAAAGTTTTCATTTGTTATGTTACTGATCAAGTTATTGGTGATTCTAAAACACTGAGTTTAAATGAGTTTGATCCATTTGATGTTTTTTTTTTTTTCAGATTCGTATTCGGGTTATCGAGGCTCGCCAGCTACCGGGCATCAATCTGAAACCTGTCGTGAAGATAGCAGTCGCTGGTCAAACCAAGAGGACTCGCATCCGAAAGGGAAACAACCCCGTGTTTGATGAAGTACAGACACCTTTTTAAATCAATCTGATCGATAATTTATATTCCATTCCGTCATCTTCCGCTTGTTCCGGGGTCGGGTCGCGGGGGCAACAGCCTCAAACGGGCAGCCCAGGCCTCTCTCTCCCCGGCTGCATCCTCTAGCTCACCTGGAAGGATCCCAAGTCGTTCCCCAGCCAGTTGTGAGACATAGTCTCTCCAGCGGGTCCGGGGTCTGCCCCTTGGTCTCCTCCCGGTGGAACGTGCCCAAAACACCTCACCCGCGAGGCGCTCGGGGGGCATCCTGACCAGATGCCCGAACCACCCCATCTGGCTCCTCTCGACCTGGAGGAGGAGCGGCTCGACACCGAGCTCCTCCCGGATGGCAGAGCTCCTCACCCGATCTCTGAGTGAGAGCCCAGCCACCCTGCGGAGGAAGCTCATTTTGGCCGCTTGTACCCGCGATCTCATTCTTTCGGTCACTACCCACAGCTGGTTACCATGGTGAGGGTTGGAACGTAGATCGACTTGTAAATCGAGAGCTTTGCTTTTATAAGCATAAATAATGTGATAATTAATGTGAGCCAGTTAATTCAATCTGTGTTTATTTTCACAGACATTCTTCCTTCATTTTTTTGAGACACCTTCGGACCTGTTTGACGAACCCATTTTCATCACCGTGAGTTTGGATTTCAGTTTTTAGCTGTTGATTCTTTTTCACACAGGATTGGTTTTTATCATGAAACCAATAAGATTTACCGTAATTTCCAGACTATAGACTGCACCTGATTATGAGCCTCACCCAGTAAATTTTTATTAAAAAAAAAAACATTTTGTACATACATAAGCCAAAAATGTTTGTAAACATGTGCCCGAAAGACAGTACATAGAGAGAGGTTTTAATAATATACCTCAGCTTTTCTTTCCAAACAATGCCTTTGATGCGGCAGTAACACAGCAGGAATACGGTAGCAAAGCACTAACAGGGCTGGTTAAAAAAAAACATACTGGTAAAAGTCACTGAGAGCTGTCTTCATCTGAAACTATGGGAGTCAGCTCAGTTTCCTTCTTTATCAAACAGCTTGAATGCTATTAATTTAAAAGCTGCGTCATATGCATTTCTTCTTGCATTTTTCATGATGAGGGCCTGTTCATGCCAATTTTGTTCATGGACAAAACGCGAAGTTATATTAAACTTGCATCTTCCTCGACACATACCTACCTGTCTCACTCTTACCTTTTATGCTCAAGCACTCCTGGCAGGCGTTAAAAAAAATGCATTAAAGCATCAAGAAAAAAAGCATAAATTAGCCACATCATTGCATAAGTCGCAGGGTGTGACAAAAGTTGCAGCTTATAGTCCGGAAATTACATTATATGTTTTTTATCATTTCAAGCAAAGATAAGTTTTACATTAATAAGACTAGTTTCCGTGTCTGTTCAGGTATGTGATTCTCGGTCACTCAGAACGGATGCAGTTATCGGTGAATTCAAGGTAAAGTTTTCTTCTTTGCGTTGAATCTAGGCATGATTAAACGTAACCAATCTGTCCTCTTTCCCCCTCAGTTGGATGTTGGTACCGTGTACAACGAGCACAGTAAGTGTTTATTAAGAACGCACCCAGCGCAGGCCGGGTTGAAGCTAACAAACAGCTTTATTTTTTACAGGACATTGCTTTTTGAGGAAATGGTTGCTTCTGTGTGACCCAGAGGATCTTTCTGCTGGAGTCCGGGGTTACTTGAAGGTCAGCCTGTTCGTTTTGGCAGCTGGAGACGAACCACCGGTGAGTTGAACTGGAAACTTGCAAAATGTTTTTAATTATAAACAAAAATTGTTCCCCTAAGCTGCCGATCCATCCAGTAGCTTCTCATTACTCTTCATCCTCTTTTCAATGCGTTCCACAAAACCAAAATTAGAAGACTCTACTGTTACTGGACCACATTTGAACAATAAAATTCTAGTTCCAATATCCTCACCTTGAGACGAAGACACACAAACGATTCAGAACACAAGTTATAGAGCCAGGAGACTGACGACATGCAGCATGCGCTTCTTTGTCTTAGAGATAGATTCATGCAATAGGTATGAAAACTGTGGAGCCAGTGAGAAACAAAACACCAGGTAATACATGAAGCATCTTACAAAGTTGTAGATAAATGATGGGACTTCACGGACGCAGTGGGGTGGTAATGAATTTGAAGGAGGGTCCGATGTGGATTCCAAGCTCAGGTGTAAGATTCATATCCCAAAATCACAGAGTTTCTGTCTCCAAGGGCTTCACATTGCAGATTCAAGATAAGAGATAAGCTGCTAATAACCTCTTCAGAGTTCCAGCGGACTGAGGCTAAGCTGCTAACCTCACCAGTGTTCCTCCATCGGTCCCAAGAAAGCAAACATTGTAATGAAGGAGGAATTAGAAAAAATCAAGAAAGCATTGAACTATTTTACCACGGAAATGAAAGAAACTTCCTCACAACAAAAAAACATAATGAACCTGACTTTGGAGTTTAAAGAATTATGAAGACTTAATGAGGAAAAGGATAAGAAAATATCATCATTGGAAACTCATCGAGCAGACCAGGAGCAGTTTACATGAATGAACGACATAATAATAACAGGTTTGGATGTCAAGCCACGTACCTACGCTAAGGCTGGAGCTTCAAATGAGGATCTAGATGAAGGATTTGGAGTCGATGGAGGAGCAAGTGGTCAGCTTTATGCAAAGCAAGGAATTCCTCTGAACAGTGACGACCTAGAGGCCAGCCACCCACCATATCGTAGAGATCGACAGCCATCATATTAAGCCAACCATCATAATAATAGAGGGAGTCAAGTCAGCACAATCAGATTTGATTTGGGACAGCTTTGAGTCTGTGTCAGCAGACTCCAATCAAATCCATTTCCTCCAACATGAGCATCCGTCTTCTCTATGTTTGTAAAATGTATTCATTTTACTGAATGGTTCGTCAATCAGCAGCCAGTCTGTTATTTGGAACCTAAAGGGCTTCCAATATGGTCTTCAGCTTACAGGTCATATTGTATTATTATCATTCTCTCAGCTTGTCAAGTATCGCAAGAATGTGCGGATTTTAGTGATAAATCAGGAAACTCCAAAAACCAATCGTCCCAATAATCCAAATATTTATGGGTCTTCCACATCCTCGATGAGGAAGCACGGCAGCTTCCACTCCTTATCGAAGGGGACAATGATCTAGCCTGCTGAAAATGGCCCATTCTAAACCATCCTGTAGCCGCTCTATGGGTAGAGTAAATATTGTCAATGATGTTGAGAGATCAGCTGACCAAATTTATACTGATGAAAATACTTTGGTAACTTAGAGACAGCAGCACAGCAAGAATTCAGGGGTCTGTTCCTTCACCTAGAGCCTGCCGTGGATGACAAATTCTTGTGAATGTGTCACCTTCCAAATCATGAAAGGAGTTTAACCCTTAATAGGGCGTGGCAGCCAAAAGCGGCCGCAGTAGTTATCGGGCAAAACGACCGAAAGTGTCCGTGGCAAATCATATTAGAAAACGAGATTAATCGAGAAGTGAACAAATTCCCAGAAGTTTCTTGTTAGTTCGAAAGCTTGTGCGCCCGATGAGCTTAAGAGATCACCTCTAAGTTGCCAGTGAGCTACAGTCCTTTGAACCATACAATAAAAATCTACACAAACTCCACCTACTGAGCTTTTTTTGGTGAAAATTTACACAATAAGGTCATATTATAAATTTTGAAAACATTAAAGCCTAAAATTTAAACACGTTACACATTCAGTATTAATCAAAGAATCATGTTCTTCTTTTCATTCAAGGGAGTTCTGGGTTTGAAACACTGGCCTTTTTATGTGGAGTTTGCATGTTCTCCCTGTGAATGTGTGGGATTTCTCCAGGTACTCTGGATGGATTCCTCCCACCCTCCAAAAATGTGTGTTAGGTTAACTAGCCACTACAAAATTACCTCTAGGCATGAGTGTGTGTGGTCCTGTAATGGACTGGCAGCCTGTTCGGCAGCATTAATTTCAACATTGGCCTCCTCGTTAATGCCCTGGCTCCTCGTCCATGCCCTGTGTTGCCATAACATCGTATAGCATCTGAGACTTCATTAAAAGCCTTTATGATGATTAATTGACCCTCAGTGTGTCGCCATGTTTTAAACACTAGGCTGATAAGCGTGAGTGTGTTGAGGAGAAGGAAGACATCGAGGGGAACCTGCTGAGACCGGCCGGTCTGTCTCTGAGAGGAGCTGTGTTTAATCTGAGGATCTTCAGAGCTGAAGATTTACCACAAAGTGAGTCCTCAGTGTGTTGAGTCTCACTTTTTATGAGAAGATCATTGTCTCTTGTTGTTTCCACAGTGGACGATGCTTTCATGGACGGAATGAGACAAGTGTTTGGATTTGATACAAACAGAAAGAATTTAGTGGATCCGATGGTGGAGATTCACTTCGCTGGCAAAACGGTGAATAAAACTGTGTGATTTAATGACATTTAATTACAATCAAAAAAGATGATTTTAAGATCATTGTTGTTGAATCTTTTTAGGTTTGCACAAAAATCTTGGAGAAAAATGCAAATCCTCAGTGGAACCAGAGCTTGGCGTTACCCATCAGAGTAAGAAATAAAGACTCAGAAACAACTTTACAAGATTTTTGTTGGTCTTGAATGATCTAATGTATATTTTCCTCCACAGTTTCCATCCATGTGTGAGAAGATGAGGATCAGGATGGTGGACTGGTGAATCTCAGACCTTTACAATCTGTTCTGTTCCGTTCCGTCGTCTTCAGCTTATCTAGGGCCAGGTTGCAGAGGCAACAGCCTCAGACGGGAAGCCTGGGCTTCTCTCACCGTGGCTGCATCCTCCATCTCACCCAGAAGGATCCTGAGGCATTCCCCGGGCCGGTCTGGGGTCCGCCTCTGGGTCTCCTCCCGGTGGGACGTGCCCAGAATACCTCACCCGCGAAGCGCTCGAGAGGCATTCTAACCAGATGCCCGAACCACCCCATCTGGCTTCTCTCAACCTGGAGCAGCAGCGGCTCTACTCCGAGCTCCTTCCGGATGGCAGAGCTGCTCCCTCTAGCTACCCTGCGGAGGAAGCTCATTTTGCCCGCTTGTATCCACGATCTCATTCTTTTGGTTACCACCCATAGCTGGTTACCATGGGTGAGAGAAAGAACATAGATCTTGGTTTCCCATGGTGAGGGTAGGAACATACAGTGCTGTGCAAAAGTTTTTGCCCCCTTACTGATTTTTCACCTTTTTGCACCTTTGTCCTACTTAACCTTCTCAAATCATCAAACAAATTTAAACATTACACAATGATAACCCAGGTATTTAAAAAATGCAGTTGTCCTGTTGTGGTTTTATTTGTTGAGAGAAAAATCCTCTCCAAACCTACATGATCCTCTGTGAAAAAGTATTTGCCCCCTTGTTAAAAGGTGAGGTAATTGTGATTAATCCTACTACTGGGGAAAGCTGAGTTCACTTTCATGGCCACACCCAGGCCTGATTGCTACCAGACATTCTCAATCAGGAGACCACTAGTATAAAACCTGTCTAACAAGGTGAGGTAGGCCATACTGAACCCACATCATCATGCCATGTTCCAGTGAGCTTCAAGAGCAAACAAGAAAGAAAATTATAGAGATGTCTCACTCTGGAAAAGCATACAAAGCCATTGGTATGTCTTTAGGACTCCAGCGGAGCACTGTCAGAGCAATCATCCATAAATGGATACATGGGACAGTGGTGACTCTTCCCAGGAGTGGCCGACCTACCAAAATTACTCCAAGAGCATGGCGCAGACTAGCTGCAGAAGTCAACAAGGATCCAAGAACCACATCTAAACAACTGCGAGACTCACTAGCTACGGTTAATGTCAATGTTCATGACTCCACCATCAGAAAGACACTAGGCAAAAATGGCATCCATGGAAGAGTTCCAAGGCGAAAGCCACTGTTGACCAAAAAGAACATCAAGGCCCGACTCACTTTTGCCACGTATCATCTTGATCATCCCAAAAGCTTTTGGGAAAATGTCCTCTGGACTGACGAAACAAAAGTTGAACTTCTTGGGAGACATGCATCCCGTTACATGTGGCGCAAAAAGAACACTGCATTTGATAAAAAGAACATTGTGCCAACAGTGAAACATGGTGGAGGAACGGTGATGATCTGGGCTTGCTTTGCTGCTTCAGGACCTAGTCGACTTGCTATTATTGATGGAACCATGAATTCTGCTCACTACCAAGAAATCCTGGCAAAGAATGTTCGGCCGTCAGTTCGAGACCTCAAGCTAAAGCGCACCTGGGTTCTACAGCAAGACAACGATCCAAAGCACACCAGCAAGTCCACTTCTGAATGGCTAAAAAAGAACAAAATGAGGGTTTTGGAGTGGCCTCTTAAAGTCCTGACCTGAACCCTATTGAAATGCTATGGCATGACCTTAAAAAGGCTGTTCATGCCCGAAAACCACCCAATTTGGTTGATCTTAAACAATTTTGTGCAGAAGAGTGGGACAAAATCCCATCACAGCGATGTGAAAGACTCATCACCTCTTATCGCAAATGCTTGACTGCAGTTATTGCTGCAAAAGGCGGTTCAACCAGCTATTAGGTTTAGGGGGGCAATTACTTATTTACATGGCCCTATGTAGGTTCAGATATTGTTTTTTCCCTTGATAAATGACATTGGCACTGAAAACTGCATTTTGTGTTTACTTGTGTTTTATTTTTGTATAATATTCAGGTTTGCCCGATCTGAATTGGATGAGTGTGACAAACGTTCAAGAAATGTCAGAAAATGGTCAGGGGCAAAAACTTTTGCACAGTACTGTAGATCCTGGTTACCATGGTGAGGGTAGGAACGTACATCCTGGTTACCATGGTGAGGGTGAGAACGTAGATCCTGGTTACCATGGTGAGGGTAGGAACGTAGATCTCAGTTACCACGGTGAGTGTAGGAATGTAGATCCTGTTTACCATGGTGAGGGTAGGAATGTAGATCCTGGTTACCATGGTGAGGGTAGGAATGTAGATCCTGGTTACCATGGTGAGGGTAGGAACGTAGATCTCGGTTACCACGGTGAGTGTAGGAATGTAGATCCTGTTTACCATGGTGAGGGTAGGAATGTAGATCCTGGTTACCATGGTGAGGGTAGGAATGTAGATCCTGGTTACCATGGTAAGGGAAGGAATTTAGATCCTGGTTACCACGGTGACGGTAGGAATGAAGATTGACTAGTAATTTAAGAACTTTTCAGCTCATCTCTTTCTTCACCATGATACATTAATCTTTTACAGTGAAGTAAAACTTCTATTTTTCTCTTTTCAGGGACAGAGCCAGTCATAATGACGTTATCGGCACCACACATCTCTGTATGTCTAAGATTTCTGCTCCAGGAGGAGAAATTGATGGTAAGGAACTACAACTAGGAGTCCAAACAACCTTGCAGTGGGTGCTTGTGCTAGATTTGCTCGGGCATGATAAGTCAATGGCCTACCGTGGAATGAAATGCCTCCTTCTGCTCATAAATAACAAACTCTATTAATAATGAATGTCAATGTGAAACAGTCATATGTGTTGGCTTTTCAAATTTTCTGACCTTGAACTTTGTGACTTTGACTTTAGGTTTCATAACTCTGAAAAGCCCAATCAGTTTTTTTCTACTTGGTCCTGAGTAATAGTGGGCATTTTTATTAAAATCCTCTCATTGGTTTGGATGATGTCGCTTTTACAATCATTTACACCCCGAACCGTTACAACCTTGAAATTATGATCAAATAACCTTGAATATAATCTGAAGTGGCGCTGAATACCAGTGGGCGGTATCGTTAAAATCCCTGCACTAGATTGGAAGATACTAAAGTGTTCTGGAAGCACGGACTATTTATTCTGTGAACGGAGACGTAAAAACATAAGAACGACACAGTGACCAGTGTTGGAACAATGTTATTAAATTATAACAAATCACTTTTTCTACCGTTACAACGTTAAATCATTTTAGGCGTGAAACGTTACATATGAAACATGTGGGAATCCTGGGATACATGGTCAAATATAACTCTAAAACAGACACATAGTATTTATTTTTTCATTTAAAAGAGAAGCAACAGTCACCCTTCAAAGGTTGCATTTGGAAATCAACCGTTTTGAACAGCAAAAAGCACCTTAAAATGATCTTTTCATGTGAACTGTGAAACATCGGAAAACATTGAAAAAGAGTGATGCTTTGATTGATATTTAAATCATTTAAAAATTGTTTTTACTACTTATTTAGTTTTTTACGGTCATAAAAAATGTAGTTTGTAGTTTAAAACTAAAAACTAAAAAATTCCAAAATATCATGTAAATTGTTAGAGTCAAAAATATTTGTACCAAAAATAAACCGAACAGTGATTTGTTTTTGTGCCGTTATCCCCCTAATCATACCGAACCAACTGAAGACAGTCACGTTTTTGCAACATAAATTTCATATTTCAGAGATTTTAAAGGTTTTATATTATACACCACAAAATGAAGTACTAAAATTTTTAAAAAAATATTTAAAAACTCACTTTTTTCACTAAATCACTAAAATCGCTAAATATTGAAAAAAAATAGCGTCCAACATTTTTTTTAGCAATGACAGATGACATTGTGATCTGTAGTTAGAGGAGGGAAGAGGTGGAGGAAAAGCTGGAGAGGTGGAGGTTTGCACTAGAAAGAATCAGAATGAAGATTAGTCAGAGTAAAACAGAGTACATGTGTGTGAATGAGAGGGATCCAAATGGAAAAGTGAGGTTACAGGGAGAAGAGATAAAGAAGGTGGAAGATTTTAAGTACTTAAGATCAACAGTCCAGAGCAATGGAGAGTGTGGAAAAGAGGTGAAGAAGCGTGTTCAGGCAGGCTGGAACGGGTGGAGGAAAGTATCAGGTGTGATGTGTGACAGAAGAGTTTCAGATAAAATGAAAGGAAAAGTGTACAAAACCGTGGTGAGAGCGGCCATGCTGATTGGTCTAGAGACAGTGTGGTGAGAGCGGCCATGCTGATTGGTCTAGAGACAGTGTGGTGAGAGCGGCCATGCTGATTGGTCTAAAGACAGTGTGGTGAGAGCGGCCGTGCTGATTGGTCTAGAGACAGTGTGGTGAGAGCGGCCGTGCTGATTGGTCTAGAGACAGTGTGGTGAGAGCGGCCGTGCTGATTGGTCTAGAGACAGTGTGGTGAGAGCGGCCGTGCTGATTGGTCTAGAGACAGTGTGGTGAGAGCGGCCGTGCTGATTGGTCTAGAGACAGTGCGGTGAGAGCGGCCATGTTGATTGGTCTAGAGACAGTAGCACTGAGGAAAAGACAGGAAGCAGAGATGGAGGTAGCCGAGATGAAGATGCTGAGGATCTCTCTGGGAGTGACCAGGAAGGACAGGATCAGAAATGAGTACATCAGGGGAACAGCACATGTTAGAGGTTTTGGGGATAAAGTTAGAGAGGCAAGACTGAGACGGTTTGGACATGTGCAGAGGAGAGAGAGAGAGTACATAGGAAGAAGGATGCTGGGTTTGGAACCACCAGGAAAGAGGACTAGAGGAAGACCAAAGAGGAGGTTCATGGATACAGTGAAGGAAGACATAAAGATAGTTGGTGTGACCAAAGAGGATGCAGGAGATAGGGTTAGATGGAAGAAACTGACTTACTGTGGCGACCCCTAAAGGGAAAAGCCGAAAGAAGAAGAACATTTTTTTAGCAATAGATTCAAGTCCTCAAAATGTTTCCATGGAAAACTTCAAAATGTCCTCCATAGATAAGTAAAACTTTAAGTTTAGTTACTTTTTAAAAAACTATGTATAACTTTAATTGTTTTAAAAAGTTAACATACTAATGAATCTTGATTAATTTTATTTCAAGCATCCAAACCCCAGCGTGACCCCCGTGTGTGTTTTTGTTTGAGTTGTGTTCAAAGACGCCTGTTTTCTGCCATCTTTTATTCTAAACCACCTTCCTCTTTACGCTCTCAGATGACTTGACTCCTCGGACCGTCCGCCCTGGCAGTACGTCCACCATCTCTACACCATTTCTATTTGACCTTCATTTTCTTCCTCCTTTCAACTAAAATCTGTAGAAACACACCAAATAAATAAGATGAACATCTTGTTCTCTTTAAAAAGTCATTCTTTGATTTTATGTGAAAGGAAAATATGAGCTGATTGTGAGGCTGTTTTTCTCTGTCGTTGCAGTGGATGACAGTCTTGGTTTTCTACCGACGTTTGGTCCATGTTTTGTCAACCTGTACGGAAGCCCAAGAGAGTTCACTGCCTTCAACGATCCTCATGAGGCTCTAAACTTGGGAAAAGTAACCTTAAGTCTCTTGTTTCCTTGCTTTAAGTAACTCTCTAAAGCAGGTTACTTGAAAAAAAGATTAAACTCATTCCAAATATACCCCCATGTCAGGTCCAGTAGGTCACATTTAAATAAGTACTTTAAATACTTTAGTCATCGTTCCCACCCTCACTTATGCTCACTAGCCGTGGGTGGTGACCGAAAGAACGAGATCGGTGACACAAGTGGACAAAATGATCTGTCAACGCATGGTGGCTGATCTCTCACTCAGAGATCGGGTGAGGAGTTCTGCCATCCAGGAGGAGCTCGGAGTAGAGCTGCTCCTCCTCCAGGTCGAGACAAGCCAGATGGGGTGGTTCGGACATCTGGTTGGGATGCCCCTTGCACATCGCTGGTCAGATGTTTCGGACACGCCCCACAAAGAGGAGACCAAGAGGCAGACCCCAGACCCACTGGAGAGACTATGTCTCACAGCTGACTGGGGAAGGACTCAGGATCCTTCCGGATGAGATGGAAGATGCAGCAGGGTGAGAGAAGCATTGGGTTTTCCGCTTGAGGCTTTTGCCCAGATAAGCGGAAGACGACAGAACGCAACTTTAGTCATAGGTCTTGACTGACCTGTGCGTGGCCAGGAACGTTTTGATGAATGTTTGTCTTTTAGGAATGATCTTTGTAGTTAGCTGTGGTTACAATAAGCGAATGACTAAGATAGTTCATACTGGCTGCTGGATGATAAGTACCATAGTAAGCCCCCTTGGTGTATGAGCGGGTTGGTCATGGGTTTCCTGGTAACCTAGTGATGAGGTGGAAAAAACGCTTCTTGAGACAAACTGGGAGTTATAGAAAAGGGTGAATTATGGAAAAATGATCAGGATCATTCCAGGATTTCTCAAGTGAAGATTCTCAAAACTATTAGCCTCCAAAGTTTTAAGCACCTCGGTGAAATTCTCTGTGTTCTTATGGAACACACTTATGGAACATCAAAGTTTCACTTGGTTGACTGGTTTGTTTTTGTCAGGGAGAAGGTGTGGCCTACCGAGGGAGGGTTTTACTGGAGCTTTCCACCAAACTGGTGGACAAACCAGACCACAGAACTGAAGATATCTCATCTGATGACCTGTTAGTGGTGGAGGTGAGACTCAAAGACGACGCATCCACATGCGTTTAGACAGATGGAGTTTTAGAAGTTTAATTTCTCTTGTACGTTTTGCAGAAGTTCCTCAGGAAGAGGAAGTTCTCTCTTTTTGTAGCATTTTACTCAGCCACGCTACTTCAGGATGTAGACGATGCAATTCAGTTTGAGGTCAGCATCGGTAACTATGGTAACAAGTTCGATTACACCTGCCTCCCTTTGGCATCGACCACGCAGTTCAGCAGGGCGGTTTTTGATGGTAAGTCACAAGTTCTCATCAACTCATTTTTTCTTAGTAAAATGTTTTGACTTGAGCCTCCACCATGTTGGATTTTCTATCTTTGTGTGGGTTCCAGGTTGTCACTACTACTACCTCCCATGGGGGAACATCAAGCCGGTAGTGGTTCTATCATCAGAGTGGGAAGATATTCAACCGAGGATTGAAGCGCTCAACATGCTCCTGACAATCATAGACAGATTGGTGGGTATTTGTTTATAGTAGTAAAAGTCTTTACTACTATACCTGAATCTCCCCACGGGGATCAATAAAGTATCTATCTGTCTCTACCCAATAACCTGTCCAAATGATTGAAGTCAAGACTATAAATCACTTCCATACCAACGGGTTTGAACAACAACTCTGCCCCCTAGTATTACTGAGGAGCAAATTGAGTAGATGTTACCAATTTTGCACAAAACCAATAAAAACAGACCTCCAAACTTCATTTCACCTTCAGATTAGCACAAAAACTGAGGATATGAATGGGTATCAGTGGGGAGCAGCCGTGGTGTAAAGCAGGCCACCATTGGATTCTAACAGAGTGAAATATGCCTTTGAAGAAATGCCATTTGGAGAATTTTGAGTATAATAATCACCATGGTAATACGTCTAAATTTAAGACATGGTGGAGGAGGTATCATGGGGTAGACTTGTGCTCCAGGAGATGGGTTTGACCTAAAGGCTTTAAAGACCGTGGCCTTATTCATGAAGCATGCGGTCGCCTAAATCCAGGCATTCATCAATTTTTATGCAACTTGAGCATTCATAAAGATGGCTGACTGTGTGGACCGTTGCATAGATTTAAGGCAACTCAGGAGCTGTCGCTTGGAGATGAAAAGACGTGGGAAAAAGACGACACATGTGGACAGAAGCTGAAGTGAATTGAGGACAGTGAAATGAAGCATTTGAAGCAGTGAGAAAACAATTAGAAGAACCACATTAATGGCCGTCATAAGAAAAATCAAGCACATCATGGAAGAGATTGTTGAATCACTGCATTTGTACTCGCTTTTTTATAATAATAATAATAATGCATTGAACTTATACAGCGCTATTCTGGACGCTCAAAGATGCTTTATATTTGGATCATTTATTCACTCCATACGAGGTACACCCATTCATGATGGAAGCTGCCATGCAAGGCACGTACCACTATCACCAGGAGCAACTGGGGGTTCGGTGTCTTGCTCAAGGTCACCTCAGCATGCACTTTGGTCGGGGAATCGATCCAGTGACCTTCTTGGTTACAGGACGGTCGCCCTACCCACCAAGCCATCCTTCCTCCAATATATTGTGTGCAATTTTAGACTCGCTTCGGGACGATATTTTACATCCTAGGCACGACAATAATTACTGATAATTGTCAAGTTTCTTTTTGTGTTTCTACTATAATATCTGAATATTTATATTTTTAATACTCTGATGCAAAATAGTGACACCTTGCTGTTGCTTAAGAGCAATTTCAAGTTTGATCGTCTCATTTCAGAACAATTATGAATGCATTAAGTTGTTCACTCGTAATATTCTGAGTTAAAGTCACTAAGCAAATACTTCTGGCAACAGAGCCTCGTCATGACACTAAAAAGCTAACTTTCCCAAAGAGGTCCAGCATGCAAACTGGACCTCAGGAAGACAGATAAACTCCCAGCTTGTGGATGTTTGTGTCTTTAGGAGACTAATCTACAGCGAGTACAGCTCCTGGTGAAGGCTGGCAGCGACCTGGAAGAGGTGGAGCTTGGAGTTGTCCAACTGTTGGATCAGCTCATTGAAGAGTGCAGGTAAATAGTGATTCTTATGTGTCGCAGTCCTGAGAAACACCATGGTTGGATCACAGATCACAGTCTGGCCAGTAAAACCAGTAACATACTCCTAATAAAAGTCTTAAACCATACTAAATTTCTCATCCTGTGTCCAGTGAGGAGCTTCCGTCCATCGACCAGTGGCAGTGTGCTACACCTCTGGATCGCTCTTTAAGGCACATCCGAACCCTCAACCTCCAGCAGATTGTTTCCTCTGCGTTGGCTCTAAAACACGGGCCTGAAACGGAGCTTTCTACAGTGCTGGAGCAAGCTGAAGACTGGGCCAGCAGACTGAGGACAATAGCTGAAGAGGTATTTTAATCTGTTTGATCACTACTTACCCTTTAAGTTTAAACTAATGAGCCTGTCTTAGCGTTCTGTCAGCCTCATGCTGCAGCTTACTGGATTATTTTATTATAGAATGAGGAAATGACTTGAAAGCCATTGGTGAAACCAGTTTTCTGTCTCCTTAAGCCTCAGAACAGCCTTCCAGACATCATAATCTGGATGCTGCAGGGCGACCGCAGGGTGGCGTACCACCGTATTCCAGCCCACACTGTCCTTTTCTCCCAGCAGCACTGTGGGAAACACTGCGGACAGCTACAGGGCGTCTTCTTGAAGGTATTCACTAATGCACGGTGTTGTCATTGCAGTGGTTAGGAACATAGATCATTGATTATGAGTGAGGCTATGAACATGGAACAAGTCGTAAATCAAGAATCTCTTTTCTCCACAATGGATCAATGCAGCATCCTAGTTATTGTGGACACCATATCAATTCAAGCCAAACTTTGAGATATTTCAACTCTTCCACTTAGAGATATCTAATGATTAGCAGACACTAAGTCTCAGATTTAGAAGTGCCAATTCCCATCTTAACTAGAAATTTATCCAATGAGAGTTGGACATTTATGTCCCAGTGAAGCCAATGGAATCTCTTCATTTGCATGAAGTATAAACCCAAACTTGAGGGCATCGAGTTGCTCAAACAATTTTTTTAATTTCTAAATAAATAAACAGAATCAGGAGTGGCATGGTGGCGTAGTGGGTAGCACAGTGGCCTCACAGCTAGAAGGTAGTGGGTTTGGACTTGTGGGTAGAGGAACGAAGAGCCACAAAGACTCGTCATGTCTTTAAGAAGAGACTTAAGAATATTTCTAACTTTACTTTTTTCTGACTCGTTTGGTTCTTAAGTCTAATTTTATGTATTAATTAATAACTTTTTTATAGATTTTTAGGACTTTAGTTCATAGTCTAGATTATTTGAAAAGGAACGGGGGCGGCACGGGGCACAGTGGGCTCACAGCAAGAAGGTAAAGGGTTCCTGTCCTAGGTGGGACGAGGCTCGGAACATTGGCCTTTCTGTGTGGAGTTTGCATGTTCTCCACGTTTCCTCCCACCCTCCAATAACATGTATGTTATATTTGATTGGTCACTACATGATTGCCCCAAGTGTGTGGCCCTGCGACAGACTGGCGACCTTTTGGGGGTCTACCTTGCCTCCTCCTCGAATGAGCCCAGATGGGCTCCAGCACCCCCCACAAGCCCTTAAAGGATAGACAGTTAAGAATGTGACTGACTGATTGTCTTGTTCAGTACCCACAGGGCACCGGAGGAGAAGCTAAACTTCCTGGACAGCTAAGGGTTAAAGTTTGGTTCGGACTGGCTGCTGATGCAAAACACTTTAACCAGTTTGCTGAAGGAAAACTGTCAGTGTTCGCTGAAACGGTGAGTTTGAAGTCGGTTTTAGACAGAACTGTTTCCCAAACTGGGGGATGCGGACCTCAAGTGGTTTTAAAAATGAAATACTTCTTCTGAAACCTCTCCTGGTCCTCCTCTAAAATACAGCCTTATTCATCAGGAGTCACACTGACCTTATCTCTGTTCCAGTATGAGAACCAGACCCGGCTCGCCTTGGTGGGAAACTGGGGTACGACGGGTTTAACGTACCCTAAGTTCAGCGACGTCACCGGGAGGGTGAAACTTCCTAAAGAAAGTTTTAAACCCTCTCCCGGTTGGACCTGGGCAGGAGACTGGTTCATCAGTCCGGAGCGGACGTGAGTCTGATCTTTTACTGAACAAAGTTTGACTTTTATATATTTAATTTTTGTCCCCAGTTCAACAAAAACGTAGGTGATGAACCTAAAACGACAACTTCTACTTGTTAATTTATCATTTCTATTATTATTAGTATGTATGAGCTCATGTAATGTGGAAGGAGCGTGAAGCACTTGGGCTGTTTGAAGATTTGTTGTGATCACAATCTATCTCCCAAACCAGATTTTAATGAAACAGCCCACTGTTACTCAATAGATTAACCTCATCAGCGCCACAATGGTCAAGATCAGAAATTCTTGTGAATGCAAAATCTCCCATAACTATTGAAGGGTTTTTATTAAAACTCTCCAAAGTTACTCGGAACCAACTATAAGTGAACTGATTGTGTTTCCAGAATCATGTAACTATAGGTTCAGACCACATATTTCTTTCTTAGGAAATTAATATGATGGCAAAAAGGCAGCACGGTGGCGGAGTGGGTAGCACAGTGGTCTCACAGCAAGAACGTCAGGGTTCCAGTACCGGGAGGGACAAAGCTTGAAACACTGGCTTTTCTGTGTGGAGTTTGCATGTTCTCCCTGTGTATGCGTGGGTTTTCTCCGGGTAAGCCGATTTCCTCCCACCCTCCAATATCATACAATCGATTGGCCACTATAAAATTCCCCCTCGAAATGAGTGTTTGTGGATGGTTGCCTGTGTGTGTGTGTGTCCCTGTGACAGACTGGCACCCTGTTTAAGGTGTACCTATCCACCCACTAATAGGGAACGTGAGCTGGGTTAGACCGTCGTGAGACAGGTTAGTTTTACCCTACTGATGATGTGTTGTTGCAATAGTAATCCTGGTTTCTAAAGACAGAAACCTCTCTTTCTGTCTTTAGGTTTTTGGGTAGATTTTTTCATAAAAGAAGTTCTGAGCCAGCAGGTAAAGCTCGCCATCCTTTTCCCGCACGGCGTGCGCCCTGACGAACTGAAACTGCTCCAAAGCAAACTCGTAGAAGTCGTTTTCCATCTTCCAGATAGCAGACAGTTGGAGCTTGGCGATGGACTCCTTAGTTGGAGGTTTCTTCTCACTGGTCTTCCTTAAGTGGGATTTCTTCCCTGTTTTGTAGAGTTCTGTAGCTCCTTTAAAGAAGCGTGGCAGAGCGGCCTCCAGCATCATGACGAAGTCCTCCAGTTCTACTGTGACTCCGACCAGTAGGTAGCTCAGTGGTTGGAGCATTTGCCCGCGAACCGAAAGTAAACCGGAAGTACGCAGGTTCGCATCCCACTGAGTGCAGGTCAAGGGTCCTTGGAGAAGACACCTAACCCCTCGTTTCTCCCACCATTGGCGCCTTCATAGATGGCAGCCTGCTGCGGTGAAATGCGGCACATAAATTTCCCGGTGAGGGATCAATAAAGTACACCCTGCCTCATGCTTTGAATAAGGTGGGATAGGCTCCAGTACCACATGGAACCCTGTTAGGGATAGACGGTTCAGAAGATGAATGATAGCAAAAATGTAAAACCTTCCAGATTCAACTGCTTCAACCATTCATTTTAAATCCAGTTTGTGATTCAGGCCAGATGGTTACAGTTTGTTTGAAGCCTTTGCATGGACATATGAATCTAGGGATGCTTCTATCCATTATCTCTGATCCAAACTGGATAGATTTAGGCTCTATTTTGATTAATAAATGTAGTCATGTTTTATTTGTTTTTCCTCAGACTGCTGTTTGATGTGGACGCTGGTCACATGACCTTCACAGAGGAGGTGTTTGAGAACCAGATGAGGTTACCAGGCGGACAGTGGATCGGCATGACGGAGGGATATACAGATGTGGTGCGTGTGCACAAATTTTACCCAGCTTTGTGTGTTTATGCACAAGAGAAAACCTAAAATACACAAGTGTATGTGTGTGTGTTAGAACGGAGAAAAGGCCGTGCCAAAGGATGAAGTGGAGTGTCCTCCGGGGTGGGTTTGGGAGGAGGTGGAGTGGTGTGAAGATCTGAACAGAGCGGTGGATGATCAAGGTAGAAACCCTCACAAACAGATACAAACACACACATTAGTAGCTGAGTTAATATGTGTGTGTGTTTATGTAGCCTGGGAGTACGGCATCACCATTCCTCCGGACCGCAGACCAAAGTCCTGGGTGCCGGCGGAGAAGATGTACCACACCAACCGTAGGAGGAGGTGGATACGGATGAGGAGGAGAGATCAACAGAAGATGGAGGCTTTGTGGAAGGTGTTCGTCAATAATAAGAATCAATATAATAACTCTGTAAACTCTGAGCTGCTATCATAGAAAATGGGTAAATATGAACTCGTATCTTCTGTCCAGCACCGTCCAGATGACGCTGAGAGGGAAGGCTGGGAGTACGCCTCACTCTTTGGCTGGAAGTTTCACCTCAAATCCCGGAAGACGGATAGTTTCAGGAGGCGTCGGTGGAGGTGCCGTATGGAGCCGTTAGAGAAAACAGGACCGGCCGCCATATTTGCTCTGGAATGTTCTCTGGTATGGACATTTCATATTCAAAACTGCACACGTTTTAGTAAGTAGATACAAATATATATGATTAAAATGACTGTATGTGTCAGTTTGTGCTGGTCTTTCACACAAGTTCAATTTTTTCTTACAAATAAAGACTGAAAAGTACTCAAGATCAGATTTGACTTTAAACAAAAGCAAAGTTAAATAGTTTTTTGGCCTCTTCTTAAAAACATGGACAGTCCCTGCAGCCTCTGACAGGCTGTTCCTGTCTGAGGACCATAATACTGGAACAAAGACTCATGGTAGGTTCTGTACCAGAGGACCACAGGGTCCGGGAGGGCTCATGGCAAAAAACCAAGTCAAGTCAAATACAGACAGAAGGACAGGTCAAATCAATCCTGAAAGGCATTTTAAAACTGGTGTGATGTGTTCGTTCCACTTAAGGATGAAACCATTTCCCTCTTGTCTCCAGAACCAACAGTTATAGTATATTTTAAATCTTCTCTACTTCTACAGCGCGTTTCCACCTGCGTTGGCACTCAAAGTGCTTTCCATTGTAGCTCCCATTCACACATTCATACACACATTCATACCTGATGGTGAAAGCTGACATGCAAGCTGGAAACCACCATCAGGGGTTCACTGTCTTGCTCAAGGACACCTCAGACTGAACCGGCCCCCTCCGGTTAGAAGACGGTCACCCTACACACTGAGACTTCCACCCTTCCATCCATACTCACTTTCATTCCATTCCAACGCTTTTCGACTCAGCTCTCTCACTCACTTCCAAATATATATATTTTTATGTTTAAAGAATATTTTTGTATTTTAGGGGTAGGGCTAGGTTCAGCAAATACTGACGTAAAGATGCTTTTTTAACATGCCGAAAAGTTTTCAAAAAAAAAAAAGATATTTTTAACATTATTTTTGTTATCAAGAATAACTCGCCCGGAAAAGGGTGGAATGCCCCCTGCGGGTCAGGGACAGGGTCCTGCCCCAAGTGGAGGAGTTTAAGTATCTCGGGGTCTTGTTCACGAGTGGGGGAAGGATGGAGCGGGAGATCGACAGGCGGATCGGTGCTGCGTCAGCAATAACTAGGACGCTGCATCGGTCCGTCGTGGCAAAGAGAGAGCTGAGCCAAAAAGCAAAGCTCTAGATTTACAAGTCGATCTACGTTCCAACCCTCACCATGGTAACCAGGATCTACGTTCCTACCCTCACCATGGTAACCAGGATCTACGTTCCTACCCTCACCATGGTAACCAGGATCTACGTTCCTATCCTCACCATGGTAACCAGGATCTACGTTCCTATCCTCACCATGGTAACAAGGATCTACGTTACTACCCTCACCATGGTAACCAGGATCTACGTTCCTATCCTCACCATGGTAACCAGGATCTACGTTCCTACCCTCACCATGGTAACCAGGATCTACGTTCCTACCCTCACCATGGTAACCGGGATCTACGTTCCTACCCTCACCATGGTAACCGGGATCTACGTTCCTACCCTCACCATGGTAACCAGGATCTACGTTCCTATCCTCACCATGGTAACCAGGATCTACGTTCCTACCCTCACCATGGTAACCTGGTTCTACGTTCCTACCCTTACCATGGTAACCAGGATCTACGTTCCTACCCTCACCATGGTAACCAGGATCTACGTTCCTACCCTCACCTATGGTCACCAGCTGTGGGTGGTGACCGAAAGAATGAGATCGCGGGTACAAGCGGCCGAAATGAGCTTCCTCTGGAGGGTGGCTGGTCTCTCACCTAGAGATCGGGTGAGGAGCTCTGCCATCCGGGGGGAGCTCGGTGTCAAGCCGCTCCTCCTCCAGGTCGAGAGGAACCAGATGGGGTGGTTCGCCCGAGCGCCTCGCAGGCGGGGTGTTTCGGGCACGTTCCACCGGGAGGAGACCAACGGGCAGACCCCGGAACCCAGAACAAGCGGAAGATGACGGAACGGAACGGAAGAATAACTGAGCAGACATTTTTTATATCTTAATCTTCATGTTTTTTTGACCAAAGCGCATCGCGTCGTCTGCTGTTGTACAAAATAACCCGGTAATAATATCCTTGATGCATATTTTAATCGGTTTAACCTTTTTATTGATTCATACAGTTTTAGAGTTTTGAGAGAAAAACAAATCAGTTCATGTTTAAACACTGATCACAACAAACGGGTCGTGCTAACAAAAAGTGATCCATCTGAACACTGTTCAGTAAAATTTATCATATTTTTCATGTCGTGAATCTTTAACACGTAGACATCCTCATCTTAAATATGCTTGTTTTTACTTGTCTTTTTTTTCCACAGAGCAGCATTGAAGACAAACACGATGACAAGTCTGTAACAACAACATTCGGAGTCAACCGACCAACGATTTCGTGTTACTTTGACCGTATGAAAACATCCATCGTATTCTCTCATCTCTGATAGACTTTGTCTGACTCTCGTCTTCTGTCTTTGCGTGTAGGTGGAACTCGTTACCACCTGCGCTGCTATCTGTACCAGGCCAGAGATTTGCTGGCGATGGACAAGGACAGTTTCTCAGGTGATGATTCGTCTTCTTCTGGCATCTTTTACACAGTTTATTTGGCTTAAATCTAAGTATGAGTATAGGGATGTTTTAAAGCAAAGCTGAGGTTTAAAAGATCTGCTGTAGAGTATTAAAGCAAGACTAAAGAAGATTTCCATCTTCAAACTCTGCTTCTGACTCAAAGGCACTGATATCATTATCGATCCAATGCTGCAACAAATTTATGTCCTTTATTTATTCTTTTAACCACTGAGAAGTTGATTTGTATATGTATTTATACTGTGGTGAAAAGTCCAATCTCATTGGCTGTCGATAAACCGTTTCAAACAAAAGTCTTGATGCTAATCCAAACAGATAAATACATGTACAACCATGATATTTATGTCTTCCAGACGCCTACGCCATCGTGTCTTTTCTTCATCAGTCCCAAAAAACAACAACAGTGAGAAACAGCCTCAACCCCACGTGGGACCAGACGCTTATCTTCTATGAAGTTGAAATCTTTGGAGACCCCGATGCAACGTTGGCCAACCCTCCCAACGTGGTGGTAGAGCTCTACGATCAGGATTCATATGTGAGTTTGTAGGGGCGCAAAGTGGGGGTGGGAGGTAGAAGGTAGGACCCAAATGACCAGGAACCGCCTCCCACTCTTCTTTTCCTTGTGGGCAACAAGCTGGCATCAACTTCAGCTTATCATAGCATCTTTGGGATTGAATTATGCCATTTGCATGATCCATATTTAGGGTACTGGAGGTATGGTTGGCTGGAGTGGATTTTGAACTGGAATTTTGTAGTGTTAGGTTCTTATTTTTAATAAATCCTTATTTGTGTGACATCAGGAATGAGCGTAAGCTCTTGCTCAGCCAAAGCAAATCTTAGTAAATGAGACATTTGATCCTGTTCCAGAGTGACAGTCTGACCTGGTAGCAATGGGGTTCCCTCATTGCATTGGTGCGGGTACTTTATTATTTAAAGCATGCAAAATGAACTTTCCAGAGTTTTCTAGCTTGTAAAAGTGATGTCCGGGCCTTGTATATATATGTGTGTGTGTATATGTGTGTGTGTGTGTGTGTGTGTGTGTGTGTGTGTGTGATGTCCAGGCCTTGTATATGTCACCAAAGGGCTTTCTAGATTGATTTAGCCCGTTTTTCTGTGGATTTCTGGAACGCTCAGACAAAACAACCAATGAGCAGATGTCTAAAGTATGACGCATTTGACGTAGCCAGGACGGACTTCACACACACACTCCTCACCACCCGCCCGCCCTCCTCACCCGCCTCCACTCCGGCCTTACGCCCTCACAAACTCACTTTCAACGTCCAATATACAGGCTGGTTCGCTGCTCTGCCTCTTTTTTATTTTCTTGTTTGAAACATGCTTTTTTGATGAATCGACATGATGAAATCTTATTTCAGACGCTACCAAACCGCTACGCACGGGTTTACGCCTGCCTTCCCCCTCCCACTCAGAGATGAGCGGAGGAATAGCGGCTCAGTGAGAGCAGAGGGCGGAGCTTGTACTTTCTCAGGACGGGCGGGGGGATGAGCGATACCCAGCCTTTCATAGTTCCGGGTCTGTGACTGCGCTCCACCAAATCAATATATTTTCATAACTATGATGTAATGCATGTTGCAAACCCCACATTTTGCGTGTGTATGTGCAGAGGATACAATGTGAAAGGAGGTATTTTGCATGAGATGGGCCCTTTAACCAATCGTTCCTTACTGGGGAGGACCAGTCGTGACGTAACAGTCAGAGTGGTCCAGAAAACAAAACATAAAAACAAACTGGTTCTGAATAAACTTTCTAAATACTGTCTTTAAATTCTCAGTCTGGGGAATCATCGCCAACATGGACCATATAGCATGGTTGATGTAAAGAACTACAAACATGGAGGAGGAACGCTTATGTCAAGGTCACGGTGGCCTCTTTGTTCACTGATTGGCCCGATATTTTCTGTTTGCTGCAATCTTAAGCTAATGCCTACGACACCTGAAATTGTTTGGAGTCCACATGCTTTTTTTTGTTTACTTTTAGAATGAAAAAAATCTGTGTCAAAACAATAATTTTCTTCGTTGAACTACTTCGACCTCCAGTTCAAAACTTTCACTGCTACAAATTTGGTACTTTTCATTTCTAAAGACATTTCCTCAGTCAAAAAAAAACAAAACATGGAAGAGGTATTTGGGATCAGGTGTGACGTACCAGAGCAAGTAGTAGAAAAAAAAGGGCCATGACAGGAAGAGGGGAGGATCATATTCAATCTTATTTATAACTCCTCTAAATCTGAACAAAGTGTTCTAAATGTCCAGGGAGCAGATGAATTTATGGGCCGGTGTGTGTGCTGTCCATCTCTGACTCCCTCACCACGCCTCGCCTGGTTCCCTATTCACATGGGAGAGAAGAACGCTGGTGAGCTGCTGGCCGCCTTCGAGCTGATACGCAGAGAAAAGGTGAGAATTTCCTCCTTAATAACACATGTTAATCAGACAGAAATAACAAATAAAAACATTTTCTAATCAGAGAAAAAATTCTACTTGATGCAGTTACAATCTGTTGCCACCAGATGCCACCAAATCCCATTTAATTTAAGACACAATAAAACCATTGATTACTTTTAGAAATTTATCTTTTAATATTAGAAATAACTTATTAGAAAAAGAGCTCAGCAGCTAATTAATAGAAAAATAAACACCAAAAAAAATTCCTTTAATCTTTGTTTAAGTTTAGGTCCACTTGTTTTTTCCATTTGTTGACATCCTTCCATCTCTAAAGACAATGTCGGCTGTGGCTTACTAAGCCAATGCAGGAGCTGCAGCTCCTACCACACTTACTGCAAATGTGAAAGGTGGTATGAGTCATGGGGGAGCAGTGGCAGACTGACTCGTTCACTGTTTCCGGGTCTTTGTGGCCTCATGCTGGATCTGTCTGTTCTCCTCGGCCTGCTTGATACAGATTTTGACAGTTGCACGCCACCTACAGTGATCAGAGGTCGCTGAGTCAAGATCTGCAGGGATGATGTAGCATGACTTCAGATTCCTCTTGAAGGCATCTTTGTACCGCAGAGCAGGTCGTCCGGTTGGCTGCATTCCTGTTGCCACCTCCTCATAGAGGATATCCCAGCCTAGCCATGTATGCAGGAGAGGATGGTGAACATACTGGACATGCTCGTATGTCCAGCTTGTCCAGTATTTTCTGCCAATCTTATCAAATATTAGAGAAGAACAGAAAGCCATGTTTTCCAAATATTTTACCAGAACCATTTACTTGAATATGATTTTTTTTCCTGTCCGTAGCCTGCTGTTCACCACATGCCAGGACAAGAGGTGAGTTCATCTTCTTCTGCTTTTATTTGAGGTTTTTTGATCAATTTTTTTAAAACATTTCCAACATTTTTAAACCATCTTGTGTCGTCGACAGGGAGACATCGTGAGCTCCACTCACGTTCTGGATGAGGTAGATCTCTATTTGAAACAAACCAAAAACTCTTTTTAACAATTTGAATTAATTTAAAGTCTTTTTGTTCAGTTTGAGGATAAAAAAAACTACTTTTAAAGTTTAAATTTGCTTTGTTTATTCACATTTTGTTGTAAATTTAGTCTTTTTTTTAAATCTTTCTCATCTTTTTCTTCACCGTTGACCCTCCAGTTGATGTTTTCTGGATTCCTGTCGGAAAGCCTGCAGCAATGGGTACGAACACGTGCACGGATTATCCTCACACACATCCCTCAGATTTAAAACAGTTTGATTAATTTTCATTCTATTTGGAAAAAATTTTGAAAATTCAGTTTTTCAAGATTCAAACTAAAAAGATTTATTAACTTAAGTTTAAGTCTCAACCTGCTTTTTTTTTCACAAACTTTTTCATAATGAATGTCACTCACGGTTACTCAGTACCAGCTATAGATGAACTGATTAGGTTCTCAGGTCACACATTTATAGGGTAGGTGAAACCATTTTGCTTCATTTCACATGTGGGAGACACAACCACAGCTTCACAACATCCAGTTCCTCCAAGATTTTGAAGCATTTTTTCTGTTATTGTTTTTGTCTAAAATCTCTGATTTCGCTGCAGCCTGACGAATCGGACCTACCGCCTCCGCCTCCTCAGAGAGAGCCTAACGTCTTCATGATTCCACAGGGGATCAAGCCTGTTCTTCAGAGAACCGCTATCGAGGTACCTTAAACATCTGCAAACAGCGCCTGACTTCCTGTGTTTTTATTCAAATAATTTACAACAGGCCTCACAGCAAGAAGGTCATGGGTTCGAGTGGTTCGAGTGGGTGGGGACGAGGCTTGTAACAGTGTCCTTTCTGTGTGGAGTTTGCATGTTCTCCCCGTGTTTGCATGGGTTTCCTCCGGGTACTCCGGTTTCCTCCCACCCTCCAAAAACATGCATGCTAGGTTGATTGGCCGGTGCCAAATTGCCCCTAGGAATGAGTGAGTGTGTGTGTGGATGGTTGTATGTGTGTGGCCCTGTGACAGACTGGCAACCTGTTCGGGGTGTACCCTGCCCTTCACCTTGAATTAGCCGGGATCCGGCACCCCCCGCAACCCCGACAGGGGATAGACGGATAAGAAGATGACTGACTGGCTTACTAATTTACAACAATATACCAGCAGACCATTTTAATTAATTCCTATTATTTTACCTGTAATATGTTGATCCCTCAACGGGGAAATGACTTTGCTGCATTGCACCGCACTTGGCAGCCATGACTGGACCAATGGTGGGAGCAGAGAGGGAATTTGCTGTTATCCTGACCAGGCTAAGGTTAGGCCATTGTGGGCTTGCGTAGGATTTGGCCAGGATAGGGAAACATCCAGATGGATTGTGCCAACACTGCAACCAGAGTCAAACCGTTAAGCATGTTTTTATAGAGTGTCCTCTTTATGCAAGGCAGCGTGCTATTTTGTTTAAATCTGTGTCTGGAAAAAGTGAGTTGTGTCTTAAGGAGCTGTTGAACCCTCCTACAGGAGCTGACCATTGTATACGCGCTATTGGGAACTTTCTAGAGTCGAGTGGAGTATGCCTCTGGGTCTAGTAGTGAATCCTAAGTGCAGTTCCTGAACAAACCAGTAAGGCAGCAATGTGCCGAGTGGCGTGTAGTCTGCCGGAAATAATAAGAAGAAGAATGATGGGAGCAACTAGGGGTTAGGTGTCTGCTCCAGGGACACCTCGGGCGCTCAGTGGGAATCAAACCGGCTTCTCCTAGTCCAAGAACGAACACTCTACCACTGAGACAACGCCCCCCCTCTCCCAAATATCTACCATTTAGAAGTTTTTTGGAGGCTTTTTTTTTGGCTTCTTATTAAAGTCGACTTGTGAAGGATGAAGTCTAATCTTTTCTAACCAGTTGAAATCATCTTAAGTACCTCTTAGTTTCATTAAGATCACTTTACTTTGCAGCTGGGAGGTGGGACCTGCCTCCCAGCTCACGAGAGCTGGAATAGGCTTCGTCACCAAGACACTGACGGATACAGTTTAAAAAATAAAAATATTTCTTTTAACCTTTTTATTTAAACTATTCTCAACGTTTTTGAATTATTTTGTGATTTTAACCATATTTTGCTTTAAGTTGTATTTTAACATTTGTCCCATATTTTTACTACCGTACTTAACTGAGAGCTGGGACGGCCTAATCTGGGAGGTTAGGATTAGTTTTAGCTGCTCGCTAGCAGCTCTGTCCACGAGATTTAGCTTTAGCGGCATTTACCTGTCGCGCTGCTCCCCCTCCGGGTCGAGAGAAGCTAGATGGGGTGGTTTGGGCATCTGGTCAGGATGCTCCTGGCTGGTAAAGTGTTTCATGCATGTCCCACCGGGGAGAGACCAAGAGGCAGACTCCGAACCCGCTGGATAGACTGTCTCACAGCTGGCCGGGGAATGACTCAGGATCCTTCCGGGTGAGCTGGAGGATGCAGCCGGGGTAAGAGAAGCCTGGCTTCCCGTCTGAGGCTGTTGCCCCTGCGACCCAGCCCCGGATGAGCGAAAGATGATGGAACGGTAGCATTTAGCTTCTCACATTTTATTTTTGTGTTGCCATCTGTAATTTTCTGAATAAAATTAAGTGATGGCTGAATGTGGGCGGTGTCCATCGATGCGTAGAGATACGTTCGTTCCGTCATCTTCCGCTTGTTCCGGCGTCGGGTCGCGGGGGCAACAGCCTCAAGCGGGCAGCCCAGGCCCCTCTCTCCCCAGCTGCATCCTCTAGCTCACCTGGAAGGATCCCTGGTTCAAAGTCATAACAACATAAATTGTATTACGAACGTAATCCAAGACCATATATAATGGGGAGTAAATAAATGGGGAGACGGTAGATCAGCGCTAGAGCGCTCGCCCGCGGACCGGAAGGTTGCGGGTTTGATTCCCACTGAGACCACCGTCTAGGGTCCTTGGAGAAGACGCCTAACCCCCGCTTCTCCCACCATTGACGCCGTCGGAGGGCAGCCTGCTGCGGTGTAAGGAGTGCAGCAAACAAATTTCCCGGTGAGGGATGAATAGAGTAATTCATTTATTTATTTTATTTAATTTATTTAAATAGTAATAGTTGATTTAAAAAAAAACCCACATGAACACCAGACAAATGATTTCACACTTTGTTTCACGTCTGTACTTAAAACAAACTGAACCGTGATCTCAAAGCATAGGTCTGTATCGAACCAGGATTTTCATGTTGTTTATAATTATATATTTTTTATTCCCAACTTTGTTTTTTTTTTTGTTGACTTTTTTTTTCAGTAAGTGTTGAGCGTCTTCTCTGTTTTGTCAGGTTCTAGCGTGGGGCGTTCGCAACTTGAAGAGCTTCCAATTGGCCAGCGTCACGTCTCCGAGTCTCCAGGTGGAGTGTGGAGGTACCATGATCCAAAGCTGCGTCATCCGCAGCGTCAAGAAGAAACCAAACTTTGACGTTAATACGCTCATCCTTGATGTGGTGAGTGTGCAGGGACACGCTGTTCTCCACACACGGTGCAATCAGAGCAAAGGGCAGCTGCTTTCATGGCTAATGAGAGTTTCCCTATAATGTGGTTCGTTCCAGTCATTTATCTTCATCAGTAAAGCCACAATAATGGCAACTGAGAAAAGAACTCCATTTGTTTGATTCCAAGAAAAGTTCAAATCATTTCAAATAAAAACAAAAGCTCCACATTTGGGATGTTTTCAGGCTGTTGGATTAGATTGTAAGAGCACTGCAGAAGCAGAACAGGGTCTTTTTCTTCTGCTGGCTTCCATGGTCTGTACATTACCAACGCTACGTGGAGATATAAGTGGTGGCGTTTTTTTGGGACCACAAAGCATGTAAAGAATATTCAATAATATAAGAAAATTTTCATTTACTGGGAACATAAATCAATGGAAACCGAGAAACTCATGAGACAAAATCATCCAAAGTCATTTAAAACCAACTGGTTCAAACCCAGGCTGAATGCACCAGCAAAAATCCCTGTTCTGTTAACTTCTTTTAAAAGTGTTCAATGTTTTAAATGATTATTTACGTGTTATGGTTGTTAAATTATTGCCCAGATAATTCTGTTCCGTAGTCTTCTTCCGCTCATCTAGGGCCGAGTCGTGGGGGCAACAGCCTCAGACGGGAAGCCCAGGCTTCTCTCACCCCGGCTGCATCCTCCAGCTCACCCAGAGGGATCCCGAGTCGTTCCCCAGCCAGCCAGTGAGGCGCTCGGGGGGGCATCCTGACCATATGCCCGAACCACCCCATCTGGCTTCTCTCGACCTGGAGGAGGAGCGGCTTGACACCGAGCTCCTTCCAGATGGCAGAGCTCCTCACCCGATCTCTGAGTGAGAGCCCAGCCACCCTGCGGAGGAAGCTCATTTCAGCCGCTTGTATCCCAGATAATATAATTTGATAATTTAATGCATCTGATCAAAACAAATCACTATGCATGTCTATTTTTCCATCTCAAAAAGTTTCGGGTAGATTTTCATCAAAATTTTCAGAATGTCTCCACAGTGGGAAGATTAAGATGTGATTAAGTTTGGGGAGATGATACAGGTCGTTGTGTTTTAAAAGTTCTGTTTAAAATCTAAAGTTTTGTCACACTCTGGTACTTTAAGAGGCAGAGCTGAGGATCTCTGTGCTCGGCTCTTGGAACTTTGATCTCCATGGAAACCACAGGGTGTGTCAAGTTCCTCTTAGATCTTTTAGGTTGTTAAGATTTTGGAGGAGGTCAACAGAAAAAGATTTGTTTCTGCTTTCCTCCTCTACGTCGAAGCAGAGTCAAAGTTGCCTGCACTGTGTGATGTCACACTTTGGGAATCTGATGAATAGCAGGTGCAGCTGGTTGCACACCTGGTCAAGCTTGCTGTCCTCGGCAGGCGTGAGACCCGGGGTGGCCATGACGAGACCAGGGAGGTGCTTCACATTAGGGTCATACCGGGTCATAGGGTCATACACATTAGGGTCATTAGGGTCATACCGGAAAAAGAAAGACAACCTTATACAGGAGTGAAGAACAATGAATCAGGGCTCCTGAACGAAGAGGGGTGGGGCCCGTCCTCGTGCCTTGAGTCGACCAGATGAACCAAGTTTTTCCAGTTCTGGCGATCTTGGGCCACCTGTTCTGCTTTCTTGACGGTGACTCTGAGTTGTCAGTTGAGCCATCGGGTACGGGGCTTACCAGGGCTTACCTCATGGTCTCTTCCAGCCTGCGACGTTTGGGTTGAATTGAAGGATTGCTTCCGTAGGATGGTTGGTGGAGTGGTGGACATGGACGAAACAGCGAGTGTGGCGTTATGCAGTCAGGCAAGATGCCTAGAGATGGAACGTACAAGCTCTGAGCGCTCTGAGACTCTATGGGGCCACCTGATGTTTTTGCCCTGCTGTCGAAGCCATCGACTCTGGCTGCCAGAGTCTTGTTCAGTGAAGCTTTGATAAGAAGAGGGGATATAGGCATCCAGGACCAGGTGTGAGGAATTAGGGCAAAGAGCAGGAGAAGAAGGAAAAAGAAAGCCCTCGAAGAGGGATGAGGAGGATCATCACTGCAGCTCTAGGTGTTTTCGACATTGTGAAAATGTTTCTTTGGGTTTTAAACATTGCCGATGCCCGATCGGGCCAATCATGTCTGCTTTTAACACAGTTTTCTGCACCTTTCCTTTTATTTTAGCTTGAACTCTATCCCACATTGATCCAGTCGATCTAAAACAAGGTGTTTAATCATTAAAACAAACAAGATAGAACTTATCCTCATCCACACTTATCTCCACTTATTTGAATTAAGCTGACATAGCTGGCACAGCAGAGTTATTCATCCTCTGAGGATACGTTTCCACTGCCTTTACATCGCCGCCGTTACATTCCTTCAAAGTGTTTTCTTATGAAATATGGAAATGTTACGCTCATTTTCCTGAACGTCTACGGCAGCAGCTCTGGGATCTAAATGTTAACAATATAAAGGTCTGAAGTTGATCACCTCTGGGTTTTATTATGACAGCTTTAACGGGGAGATGGAAATATTCACATCTCTGCTCCGTATGAGGTAGTTTAATGTTAACAAGACAAAGGTCCTGTTTGACCATCACGCCAAATCAAACGGTGGAAATATGCACATAGTTTTCCTTCAAATTAAGCTCCTGATTTCAAGCCAATCGTTTAAAGTTAACAATATTAAAGTCTCAAGTTGACGGCGTAAGTGTTTTCTTATGCCACCGCAGCAGAAGAAAATGTCATGTCTATTATTCCCCTAAACGCTCGGCTTTGAAAAGTTTAAGTACATAATTAGCATCACTAAAGCTGCTTTTTTCCCCTCGAATACAAGAAGATTATTCCTATTTGAAAGGGATTTTACTGCTTCAGGCTCATGATTTTATGACAAATATCATTTAAATCATTTGGATCTTGGTTTCTGTTAAAGTTCCCAGTCTTAGGGGCACCATGTGTGGCACTTTGAGGTCATTTTTTTTGTAGGTTTTGTGATTGTTCAAAATGAGATGTTCCAAAATGTGCTTAGGGTGGCACAGTAGGTGGCACAGTGCCCTCACAGCAAGAAGGTCAGGGTTTGATTCCCGGGTGGTATGAAGCTTTGAACACTAGTCTTTTCTTTCTGTGTGGAGTTTACATGTTCTCCTCGTGTATGTGTGGGTTTTGTCCGGTTTCTTTCCAACCTCCAAAAACATCCATGCTAGGTTGATTGGCCGCTACATAATTGCCCCTAGGATTGTGTTTGTGTTTGTATGGTTGTGTGTGTTGCCCTGCGACAGGCTGGCGACCTGTTCGGGGTGTACTCCGCCTTTCGTCTTGAATCAGCCATGATAAGCCCAGGCATGCCCTGCGACCCCGTCAGAGGTGGACGATGTAGAAGACTCTATTACAGAATTAAATTTTTTTTCAGTACTTTTACTTAATTAATCTGCTCTGAGCCCTTTGCTGTTTGCTATGGTGACGGACAGGCTGACAGACGAGGTCAGACAGGAATTTCCATGGACAATGATGTTTGCAGATGACATTGTGATCTGTAGTGAGAGGAGGGAAGAGGTGGAGGAAAAGCTGGAGAGGTGGAGGTTTGCACTAGAAACAAGAGGAATGAAGATTAGTCAGAGTAAAACAGAGTACATGTGTGTGAATGAGAGGGATCCAAATGGAAAAGTGAGGTTACAGGGAGAAGAGATAAAGAAGGTGGAAGATTTTAAGTATCTAGGATCAACAGTCCAGAGCAATGGAGAGTGTGGAAAAGAGGTGAAGAAGCGTGTGCAGGCAGGCTGGAACGGGTGGAGGAAAGTATCAGGTGTGATGTGTGACAGAAGAGTTTCAACTAAAATGAAAGGGAAAGTGTACAAAACCGTGGTGAGAGCGGCCATGCTGATTGGTCTAGAGACAGTGTGGTGAGAGCGGCCATGCTGAATGGTCTAGAGACAGTGTGGTGAGAGCGGCCATGCTGATTGGTCTAGAGACAGTGTGGTGAGAGCGGCCATGCTGATTGGTCTAGAGACAGTGACACTGAGGAAAAGACAGGAAGCAGAGATGGAGGTAGCAGAGATGAAGATGCTGAGGATCTCTCTGGCAGTGACCAGGATGGACAGGATCAGAAATAAGTATATCAGACGAACAGCACATGTTAGAGGTTTTGGGGATAAAGTTAGAGAGGCAAGACTGAGATGGTTTGGACATGTGCCGAGGAGAGAGAGAGAGTACATCAGAAGAAGGATGCTGGGTTTGGAACCACCAGGAGAGGGACTAGAGGAAGACCAAAGAGGAGGTTCATGGATACAGTGAAGGAAGACATGAAGATAGTTGGCTTGACCAAAGAGGATACAGCAGATAGGGTTAGATGGAAGAAACTGACTTGCTGTGGCGCCCCCTGAAGGGAAATGCTGAAAGAAGGAGAAGATGAAGACTTTTACTTAATTAAAAAAATAGGCCAACTTCTCATTAGGTTCACACTTCAAACCAAAAGAGCTCGCTTTTTATCAAAATTTGATTCTTTAATTTTTTTTATCTTTGCACAGAGGCTTCCACGTGAGGAGCTCTACATGCCGCCGATCATCATCAAAGTCATTGATAACCGTCAGTTTGGCAGGAAACCGGTGGTGGGTCAGTGCACCATCCGATCACTGGAGGAGTACCGGTGTCCTCAGGAGGAAGAACAAACTGCAGAGGAAGAGGAGGAAGAGAACGATGGATGGAGACGTAAGACTTCTGAGGATGAGTGTGAGAAACAGACCCAGATGGAGGATGTAATTAGTTTTCTATGTGAAGGTGAGATGACACACGGGACCGCTGGAGAGGTCTTCATCGACATTGATGATGAGGTTCCACTTGTCTCTGATCAGGTACTCATATCTATTCTCTTGGTTTGGAATCATTGCTGCTTCATGGGACATTTATTTTTCATAATCGTCTCCTTTTACAAACTAGAGGACATGCAGCCATGTTTACGATGCTTCCTTAACTACTGTAGTGATAGCCAGAGAGGAGGGAACATAGAGTTAAGAAAAAATGTTATACACTAGACATAAAAAAAGTGGATTATAGACACAAGAAGAAGTGGGCATGGAGGACAGTGAGAAGACCACTGACTTCCTGCCAAGGGTTAATGGCTGAGTAGAAAGGGGGCATGGTTTTGGTGTGTGCCGTCTAACAGTGGAAAGCAAGATAACTAACCTGTTCAAGTTAGTAGAGAGGAGTTAGAATAACATAATAATGCATTATTATTATTATTATTACGTAACGGGGAGGTGATAGCTCAGTGGTAGAGTGTTAGCCCTTGGAACGGAAGTTTGCCGGGTCAAATCCCCCTTAGTTCATGTCTAAGGTGTCCTTGGAGTAGACACCTAACCCCCCCATTTCTCCCATCATTGGTGCCATTGTAGCAGCTTGCTGCAGGTTATACAAAAATGTTTTCATTAAGGGATAAACTAAGTATCTAAAAAAAAAAAAAATCCAGTCTCTCCAGGATTTTGCAGTCATTTTTTATGATTGTTAAAGTCTAAGATGTCTGATTACATGAGCAATTTTTCTACAATTGACTGTGTCTTCCAATTTTAAGTGGAACAGAGATGTTAAAAGACAGTCCAGAACCAATCAACAGTCCACAGCAATGGAGAGTGTGGAAAAGAGGTGAAGAAGTGTGTGCAGGGAGGCTGGAAAGGGTGGAGAAAAGTATCAGGTGTGATGTGTGATAGAAGAGTTTCAGATAAAATGAAAGAGAAAGTGTACAAAACCGTGGTGAGAGCGGCCATGCTGATTGGTCTAGAGACATTGTGGTGAGAGCGGCCATGCTGATTGGTCTAGAGACATTGTGGTGAGAGTGGCCATGCTGATTGGTCTAGAGACAGTGTGGTGAGAGCGGCCATGCTGATTGGTCTAGAAACAGTGTGGTGAGAGCGGCCATGCTGATTGGTCTGGAGACAGTGTGGTGAGAGCAGCCATGCTGATTGGTCTAGAGACAGTGTGGTGAAAGCGGCCATGCTGATTGGTCTAGAAACAGTGTGGTGAGAGCGGCCATGCTGATTGGTCTAGAGACAGTGTGGTGAGAGCGGCCATGCTGATTGGTCTAGAGACAGTGTGGTGAGAGCGGCCATGCTGATTGGTCTGAGACAGTGTGGTGAGAGCGGCCATGCTGATTGGTCTAGAGACACTGTGGTGAGAGCGGCCATGCTGATTGGTCTTGAGACAGTGTGGTGAGAGCAGCCATGCTGATTGGTCCAGAGATAGTGTGGTGAGAGCGGCCATGCTGATTGGTCTAGCGACAGTGTGGTGAGAGCGGCCATGCTGATTGGTCTAGAGACAGTGTGGTGAGAGCAGCCATGCTGATTGGTCTAGAGACAGTGTGGTGAGAGCGGCCATGCTGATTGGTCTAGAGACAGTGGGGTGAGAGCGGCCATGCTGATTGGTCTAGAGACAGTGTGGTGAGAGCGGCCATGCTGATTGGTCTAGAGACAGTGTGGTGAGAGCGGCCATGCTGATTGGTCTGAGACAGTGTGGTGAGAGCGGCCATGCTGATTGGTCTAGAAACAGTGTGGTGAGAGCGGCCATGCTGATTGGTCTTGAGACAGTGTGGTGAGAGCAGCCATGCTGATTGGTCCAGAGATAGTGTGGTGAGAGCGGCCATGCTGATTGGTCTAGCGACAGTGTGGTGAGAGCGGCCATGCTGATTGGTCTAGAGACAGTGTGGTGAGAGCAGCCATGCTGATTGGTCTAGAGACAGTGTGGTGAGAGCGGCCATGCTGATTGGTCTAGAGACAGTGTCACTGAGGAAAAGACAGGAAACAGAGACGTTTGTAGCAGAGATGAAGATGCTGAGGATCTCTCTGGGAGTGACCAGGATGAACAGGATCAGAGGAACAGCACATGTTAGAGGTTTTAGAGTCAGAGAGGCCAGACTGAGATGGTTTGGACATGTGCAGAGGAAAGACTTTCTGTGGCGCTCCCTGAAGGGAGATGATGAAAGAAGAAGATGATACGTATAGCGCAAGCTGCGGTATGTTGTTCGATGCTTTGTTGTCGACTTCTTTTTGTTTAGGGTAAATAACAGACTTTATTCACTGGAATATTTTCCAACTCATTTATCATTATGATGTGACCATAAAACTTTTTTTTAAACAGAAAAACCACAACTTAAAGTCTTCCTCTGAAAATGACCAAAGACAAAAAGTCTTTTTTGTTCTGGTTTTTGTTCTTTTGACCGTGATGTTAGAACAAAGCATGTAGAACACGTCCTGGTTTCGAGACACTGCCGTGGTTTATTAATTGGATGTTGCTTTATAGAAGATACAGATGAATTAGATGACAACATGATTGGATTTTATCCATTTGGTAAACCACAATGGGTTCCAACGGGTGGGGTCGAATAGAAGGAGCAATCCCGAACAATGTGATAAATGTTAACCACGCAGACCACCGAAAGCCCCGTGGAATTCTGCTAAAATCATGAAGCCTGAAACCAGCTGGAGTTGTAGGAATTTTGTGGTCTCCCTCAAAAACAACCAAAGCAAACTTTGAATTGTCTTTAAGAGATTACGCCAGGTTCAAACAGTGGATATTAGTTCTTAAACATTGATAAACTAGTAAGCCATACTTCTGTGGATGTCAGGGTTTGGTGGATTCTGTCAGGGTTTTTGGATGTGGAAGGAGAAGGATCCTACAGGACATCAAAACAAGGTTTATCAAACATAATACAGGTAAGTCTGTAAAGCAAAGGGCACAGGATTAACTCAGGATTTCAAAAGTTCAAATTATAACAGAGTTCAACATGGTCAGGCAACCAGGGAAACCTGGCTGGAAGTAGGGGTGGGCGGTTTGATCCTAATATCGATCATATCGATACCAACGCTGGTATTGATATCGATCGATACTCCAACTACAATACCGATACTTTGGTTGAAATTTTACCCCTCGCACTTCGCTTCCATTTTTTTTTGCAGTCTGCAAAATATGCGTAAATGCTGTGTGTCGCACCTGTATGCTAAAGCGAGGCGGCCCCGCCCCCTCCCTCCTCTCTTTCGCTTTGACTTGTCACATGACTCAGCAACTCGGGGCCAGGAAACAAACAAAAAAAAAAAAAACGCAAGTCGGTAAAAGTAGAGAGAGATGGAAAAAAGAGAAGTAGCGTGTGGCTGTACTTTGAGGCTACCTGCACCATGTGCAGAAAGGCTGTTAAATATATTAAAGAATCACCCCGAAGACAAACTCCAGAAATGGAGGAGAAAACCCTGACCCCTTCTGTTTCCCAGAGGCAGCGCTCATTAACAGAGATGCTCCAATTTTAATTGTGAAAGTACAACATAATCATCTTTAACATTAGTTAACATTTGTTTGAAACTGGGCACGTCTATCGATCTATCTACCAACCTGTGTTTATACATATACTTGGTCATACTGTATATATGTGACCCAAACCCTTGATGCAAAAAAGTCATTTAAAAAATGTAAATATCGGTATCGATATCGGTATCGGCGATATTGGTCTGGTGTTTACTTGGTATCGGATCGATACCAAAACTTGTGGTATGGCACACCCCTACTGGCTGGAAGGGATGGTACTGACCTGAGAGTCTGGGGTGATTGCCATTACATAAGCAGCAGGCTGACGATACACGAGCTCATTGGTACGAGGCTAATCACCCAGGTGTTCAGGATACGGTTGGAATCCAGGTGAGGGAGGAAGGTCCAGGGCTCCCTCTGGTGGCAGGCGAGGGGATACTTACAAAGGAGGCTAACGGCCTTAAATTTACTTCTACATAAATGAAGTAATTAACTTTGTTGTAAACCTGGTTTTATTTGATGTTACACATCGTACACATGATGATAATTAAAATGAATAGATGATTAAATGGGTGTATGGGTGACTGGGTAGATGAATTTAGTTGAATAGACCTCACAAATAAAAAGCAATGGAGTTGGAAACAGTTATTAAAGGAATAACAGAAACAAACCAGTTAACTTTCACCAAGAAAGGTGAAAGGTTTTCTTTAACCTGCTTTGAGAAGTTGGACAAAGTAGAAACTAAGACTGTCTGTGAGGAACAAGGAGTCAGATGGGAACAGGAAGGGAAGGAAGGGAAGGGCTGACCACCGATAAAAGGAGGGAATTTAGAAAAAAAAGGTGAAAAAAAATCTCAGAACAGAAGACTTGATAAAAAAAAAAAAGGTTAGACTCAGACATCTTTTACAAACTGACTTTAACTCAACCATTGAGTTAAACTGGTGGTTTTTCATGTTGGAAACCATTAAAATAAAATCCAGCAGACTTCAACTGCTTCAGTTTTTCCAGAACTTTGTTTCCAACCATGAACTTTTTATAATGAAAATGAACATCACCAGCATCATTACAGAAGAAACCACCGGAGGACCATCTGTACCCGACAACCGTCTTCTACTTATTAGGAGCATGGGGTTGCGATGGGGAGAAGACCCATCCAGGGTTTTTGCCATCCTTCCTAAGGTGTTCCAAACGAGCTGGGAGATGTAGTCCTGCTGGTGTGTCCTGGATCTTCAAGCAGGATGCAACACTAAGTAATGAACAAATTTTATCAGTGATGCAACAAACGATCATTGATTCCAAACCCTTTTGAATCGACTTTCACTTCGGGGTGCACATGATCTGTGGATTGATGAACGAACCGAGGAACTTGAACGCACCGTGTCAATTAAATCAATGACACCCAACATTTTTTGCTTCACAGTTTAATGGGATGCGTGACTCTATGAAGGGTGATGCAGGCTTCATGTATCAAAGATGATTCACTGACAGATGTGATGGAAAACAAACTTTTCAAAAACAATCTGTTGATCTTTTCAAACATCATAATTTCTCAGATAAAAAACCGAATGGAAAAAATGGAAGTTAAATTTCTTTGTGGCCCAATACCAAATGGCCCAAAGACCAGTATCAGCTCCCAGAGTGCGTTTTAGGATCACTGATGCGTAAAACGCATCATTCATAATCATCATGTGTGACCAATCTTGAGTGAACACAAGGATCACATTTTTCTTTCATTCCGTTCATTTGTCTTTCACTTATCCGGGGCTGTGTCGTGAAGGCCATAGCCTTAGACGGGAAACCCAGGCTTCTCTCACCCCGACTGTATCCTTCATCACACTTGGAAGGATCCTGAAGTGTTCCTTGTCCAACTGGGAGACATAGTCTCTCCAGCAGATCCAGGGTCTGCCTCTGGTTCTCTTCCCGGTGGGACATGTTCAGGAGGCTTCCTAACCAGATGCCCAAACCACCCCATCTGACTTCTCTCAACCTGGAGGAGCAGTAGCTCCTCCCGGATGGTAGACCTCCGGGATCACGTTTTTATAATATAACATGATTGATAAAAAAATAATCCATTTTTATGTCCAGCGGCTTTACTCTCCCACATCTGGGAAAATATTTATGATAAAGATGATGTTTTAAAGTGATTTAAACACTTTCATTGTGTTGTTTAAACCCTCATTTTACACCTCAAAACAGACATCTGTTTTCATTGTGCAGTGAGAAGCTGTTTAAATGCCGCTTTGATAAGCAGTTATGGAGCAAAAGTGAAACACTGGAGTGATGTCACTATAAAATTAACAGGGAAGCCTAAATGTTTCCATAAAAAGGGTTTAAATGCCACGGGGTGTCCAAGTTCTTCCCTAACAGCGCTGTGTGTGTGAACCTGCCTTGTGGATTTAATCTTTACCTTAAATCAGTTTGCGGATCTTGTGCCGAAACCCAAACTGAAAATGTTCATTTGAACAGATCACAATTCCAGAATAATCTGTTGCACCATTATCTTCTTCTCGCTCCTCGTCACAGCAAGTCAGTTTCTTCCATCTAATCCTATCTCCTGTATCTTCTTCGGTCACACCAACTATATTCATGTCTTCCTTCACTGTATCCATGAACCTCCTCTTTGGTCTTCCTCTAGTCCTCTTTCCTGGTGGTTCCAAACCCAGCATCCTTCTTCTGATGTACTCTCTCTCTCTCTCCTCTGCACATGTTCAAACCATCTCAGTCTGGTCTCTCTGACTTTAAAACCTCTAACATGTGCTGTTCCTCTGATCCTGTCCATCCCGGTCACTCCCAGAGAGATCCTCAGCATCTTCATCTCTGCTACCTCTATCTCTGTTTCCTGTCTTTTCCTCAGTGACACTGTCTCTAGACAAATCAGCATGGCCGCTCTCACCACACTGTCTCTAGACCAATCAGCATGGCTGCTCTCACCACACTGTTTCTAGACCAATCAGCATGGCCGCTCTCACCACACTGTCTCTAGACCAATCAGCATGGCCGCTCTCACCACACTGTCTCTAGACCAATCAGCATGGCCGCTCTCACCACACTGTTTCTAGACCAATCAGCATGGCCGCTCTCACCACACTGTCTCTAGACCAATCAGCATGGCCGCTCTCACCACACTGTCTCTAGCCCAATCAGCATGGCCGCTCTCGCCACACTGTCTCTAGACCAATCAGCATGGCCGCTCTCACCACACTGTCTCTAGACCAATCAGCATGGCCGCTCTCACCACACTGTCTCTAGACCAATCAGCATGGCCACTCTCACCACTGTTTTGTACACTTTTCCTTCATTTTAGCTGAAACTCAAGGACTTATTCATTTTGTGCTATCGTAACTATCCGTCCTTACTTTTGTCTTTGTTTTTTTCCTCACGTCTGTCTCTCTTTTCAACTCCCTCCTTTATTAAAATGACTTGTATCTTCTGTTCTTCTAACTTCTGCTTCCAGTCCACATCCATGTGCTTTTTATTTAACATTCTTCTCCAGTTTTCACCATTTCCTTTGTCTTCTATCGATCAAGCTGACAGCTATTTTTAATGTGGTAACTAATTAAAGAGGGTCCTTGTGTTTTTCTCTGCTTCACCGTGGCTCATCAGCCTCTCATTTCCTCCTCCATTCTACGTCTTCTCATAAAGTCCTTGCTGGTCATTTTCCATCATTTTCTCTATATTCGTGTGACCCTTTTCTGTCATCGTTTAACTCGCAGGCGCCACAAGAGCTTCTTGCAAAACATCCTGTTTCCATTATTTCACACTGACTTCCACTCAAGACTTCATCTGGTAATACTTTACAACAAGGTACACAACATTTTAGAAGCTATTAGGTACTTAGTAGAGAATTCTTAGCCAGCAACCAGTAGTTATTTGGTAGCTAAGCAGCATGTACAAGGAAACAGTCAGCCAAAAACCAGTTGCAAAGAGTTATCTATCATAGAACCTCTAATTTACAACCAGATGCCACAAGGATTCCTTCTGGGAAAACTTTGCCAGCAACCAGTGGGCATTATGACTCTGACCCTATCCTAACATAGCATCTATTCTTTTTGGTGTGTAACAACTAGGAATGGGCAATATGCGATCATTCATAATACAATACCAAAACTACACACACACTGGTTACCATGGTGAGGGTAGCAACGTAGATCCTGTTTATCACGGTAAGGGTAGGAACGTAGATCCTGGTTACCATGGTGAGGGTAGGAACGTAGATCCTGGTTACCATGGCGAGGGTAGGAATGTAGATCCTGGTTACCATGGTGAGGGTAGGAAGGTAGATCCTGGTTACCATGGTGAGGGTAGGAATGTAGGTCCTGGTTACCATGGTGAGGGTAGGAATGTAGATCCTGGTTACCATGGTGAGGGTAGGAACGTAGATCCTGGTTACCATGGCGAGGGTAGGAATGTAGATCCTGGTTACCATGGTGAGGGTAGGAAGGTAGATCCTGGTTACCATGGTGAGGGTAGGAATGTAGGTCCTGGTTACCACGGTGAGGGTAGGAACGTAGATCCTGGTTACCATGGTGAGGGTAGGAACATTGATCCTGGTTACCATGGTGAGGGTAGAAAGGTAGATCCCGGTTACCACGGTAAGGGTAGGAACATAGATCCTGGTTACCATGGTGAGGTTAGGAAGGTAGATCCTGGTTACCATGGCGAGGGTAGGAATGTAGATCCTGGTTACCATGGTGAGGGTAGGAAGGTAGATCCTGGTTACCATGGTGAGGGTAGGAATGTAGGTCCTGGTTACCACGGTGGGGGTAGGAACGTAGATCCTGGTTACCATGGTGAGGGTAGGAACATAGATCCTGGTTACCATGGTGAGGGTAGAAAGGTAGATCCCGGTTACCACGGTAAGGGTAGGAACATAGATCCTGGTTACCATGGTGAGGGTAGGAAGGTAGATCCTGGTTACCATGGTGAGGGTAGGAATGTAGGTCCTGGTTACCACGGTAAGGGTAGGAACATAGATCCTGGTTACCATGGTGAGGGTAGGAAGGTAGATCCTGGTTACCATGGTGAGGGTAGGAAGGTAGATCATGGTTACCATGGTGAGGGTAGGAATGTAGGTCCTGGTTACCACGGTGAGGGTAGGAAGGTAGATCCTGGTTACCATGGTGAGAGTAGGAACGTAGATCCTGGTTACCATGGTGAGGGTAGGAACATAGATCCTGGTTACCATGGTGAGGGTAGGAAGGTAGATCCTGGTTACCATGGTGAGGGTAGGAACGTAGATCCTGGTTACCATGGTGAGGGTAGGAAGGTAGATCCTGGTTACCATGGTGAGAGTAGGAACGTAGATCCTGGTTACCACGGTGAGGGTAACCAGGTTACCACGGTGAGGGTAACCGGGCCCTCACTGGTTACCACGGTGAGGGCCCGGTTACCAGGGTGAGGATAGGAACGTAGATCTTGGTTACTCAGCGACTGTTAACGCTGTCAATAACCACTCTATGTGTGTTTATTGTTCTCTTATTGTTACTGTACTAAACAACAGAAATGATCAGACTACATACAAAGAAACCTTTGCTACCAAGCAGGTGCTTGATGGTGTTTTACATGGAAAAACCGAACCACCAACCAATAGCTATCAGGTATTTACTATAAAACTCTCATAAAAATGAGTAGTCAGTACCTTATCTACACGGGATTGTCAAACTAGGAAAGTCACTACAAAAATATCCGTTAAGCAAAGGGTAGGTAATGAGAGACCACCTGCGAGCACTTTGACAGATTAATAAGGGGGTTTAAAAACATCACAACTTTTTACTGGGATTTTTGGAAAAAATGCTCATAAATCAGACTTTTTAGACTGCAACAATTATAAAAAAAAAGCCAAAAAAATCCTGGATATAAAGCATTCTTAGAAGTTCTCCTCTAAGATGTATCTTGGGGTCCAGAAACTAAAAGCCTCAGCAAAAAAAAAAAAAATCAATTAAACGTGACTGTGGGGTGTTGAAATTAGTGTAAATTTAATAGTGTGGCCACCGTCATCCATTAAACTTGGAACAAAGTGGATGCAATAAAAGGAAATAAATTTCCACTGACAGCCAAATACTCACCATAATTTTAGAGGCGGAACCACGAACAGAAACAAAGGCCCAACAACTCCCCTCAATCAGTGTCATCCATTCATTTTAAATGCTTATGAGTATGAACGTTTGAATTATGTCTGAAAATGACACTGGAAGCGGGTTGACATAATAAATCACATATGATTTAATTACACACGAATATTTTAGATCGTCTCAGACGTCATCAAGAAAACATTTCAACAGATGTTCTAATTAGTTGCAAAATTTTGCAACATTGTTTGAAGTTACTTTATTCTGAAAATAAGAGGCCTATTTGGATGAATCCAGTTTGTCAGCTTTGGGATGAATTTATACTTCCTACAGATGATTTGCTCCTGTCGTCTGTGTTTGGTCTGGTTTTCAGTCTCACTGGAGATATTAAGAGCATGAATGAAAAATGAAACACATTATGGAAAGACTGGTCGAGATAGACGCACATTTTTAAACCGCCCGCCTCCAGTAGATGACATGGATTCCTGGAGCGTGGCTAATTTGTGTCCTGTCCAACATTACAATAAAGAAAGTGTACAAAAAGTGTCCAAAACCTTGGTGAAAGCGGCTATGCTGATTGGTCTAGAGACAGTGTGGTGAGAGTGGCCATGCTGATTGGTCTAGAGACAGTGTGGTGAAAGCGGCCATGCTGATTGGTCTAGAGACAGTGTGGTGAGAGTGGCCATGCTGATTGGTCTAGAGGCAGTGTACTGAGAGCGGCCATGCTGATTGGTCTAGAGACAGTGTGGTGAGAGCGGCCATGCTGATTGGTCTAGAGACAGTGTGGTGAGAGCGGCCATGCTGATTGGTCTAGAGACAGTGTGGTGAGAGTGGCCATGCTGATTGGTCTAGAGACAGTGTGGTGAGAGCGGCCATGCTGATTGGTCTAGAGACAGTGTGGTGAGAGCGGCCATGCTGATTGGTCTAGAGACAGTGTGGTGAGAGCGGCCATGCTGATTGGTACAGAGACAGTGTGGTGAGAGCGGCCATGCTGATTGGTCTAGAGACAGTGTGGTGAGAGCGGCCATGCTGATTGGTCTAGAGACAGTGTGGTGAGAGCGGCCATGCTGATTGGTCTAGAGACAGTGTGGTGAGAGCGGCCATGCTGATTGGTCTAGAGACAGTGTGGTGAGAGCGGCCATGCTGATTGGTCTAGAGACAGTGTGGTTAGAGCGGCCATGCTGATTGGTCTAGAGACAGTGTGGTGAGAGCGGCCATGCTGATTGGTCTAGAGACAGTGTGGCGAGAGTGGCCATGCTGATTGGTCTAGAGACAGTGTGGTGAGAGCGGCCATGCTGATTGGTCTAGAGACAGTGTGGTGAGAGCGGCCATGCTGATTGGTCTAGAAACAGTGTCACTGGGGAAAAGACAGGAAACAGAGATGGAGGTAGCAGAGATGAAGATGCTGAGGATCTCTCTGGGAGTGACCAGGATGGACAGGATCAGAGGAACAGCACATGTTAGAGGTTTTAAAGTCAGAGAGGCCAGACTGAGATGGTTTGGACATGTGCAGAGGAGAGAGAGAGAGTACATCGGCAGAAGGATGCTGGGTTTGGAACCACCAGGAAAGAGGACTAGAGGAAGACCAAAGAGGAGGTTCATGGATACAGTGAAGGAAGACATGAAGATAGTTGGTGTGACCGAAGAGGATGCAGCAGCTACGGTTAGATTGCTGTGGTGCCCCTTGAAGGGAAATGATGGAAGAAGAAGAAGAGGTCTTGTGGTTACCATCTTCAACTCTTTTTCGCTTGTTGGAGACGTCCCCACGGCAGCACAGTGATGACACCTCTATTTTGGTCCTGAGTCATTTCAGGTGCCACCAGCTCATTACGTCCTTAGCATAACCCATATATGGAGTTCTTGAGGTGTGGTGGGGATTGGATGGATTATGAGTTAGTGCATGCCTGAGGGTTGTTGCAAGTGTGATTCATAAAGATTACGTTGCATAAGGAGAGTTGTTTGGGTGGTGTGAGCTCCGCCGAAGTACTCAACCAAAGATCTACGCAATTCGTAGTGAATGAGGCTCGAGATGCACGGAGTGATGAAACTATACCCAAAAGTTTCTCTAACCACAGAATGCAGAAGAGGAATGAAGAACCCAGGCTGTCAGAGCATCTGAGAGGTCACAAGTCCATGTGAATACACATCACCCAAACCAGAAATGAGGATTTTGATTAAACTACTCACAGTTATTCAGTACCAACTGTAGATGAAATTATTAAATTTTTAGAGTCATAAACAAAAAGTTAAGGTAGAAAATTTACAGGCAGGCAACACCTTGGCGTCGACTTGTTCTTGTTCAGAGACACAAATCAAATCAGAATTCAAGGTAAAGCTTTACCGTTACAGTGTATAACTTTTTTGTGTTTTTTTTCGGCTCATAATTCGAAAACACTTCTCAACAACCACTCACAACTGGAATCCCTAACCCCACAGACCAAACAAACGGTGTAGAATAATAATGTTTAAATGTTTTGTCTTTATTCTAACCTCTAACCTGAAAGTGTCTGTGTTTCTGTGTGCGCATGTTGTTTTCTAGTTTGCAGACGGAGCCGGTTCAGCTATTATTAACCTCTCAGCATCTAGTAGCAGCCTTCATGTAGGTAACTTACTTCACATAGTAACCTGTTTTATGATGTTGCATGTTTTCTTTACCCGTCGGTAAATATGTGCATGAGTCAGATTAGAAGTTCCCGTACGAGTGCATGTGCCTGCTTACTCTCTAGTATGGGCTTCAGCATGACCCATAACCCAGCAATGGACTAGTTTGTTCAGCAAATGAATGGATCTAAACCAGGGGTGTCCAACCTTATTTGTCCCAAGATCTACTTTACAAATATCAACCCTGCTTAGATCTACCAGTCTAGTGTTACCATCGCAAACTTGATCCTTTCCAGCCTGCAGTAAAACTACCCTCACAGTATGTTTTGTTGTTGTTACACAATCATTACACATCCCAAACCCACCCTTTCTCAAACACACACACACCGACAAATTCCTCCCTCCCACTCTTTTTTTCTTTCTGTCACACAGGCGACATTTTTTGCGCACACACAACACTTTGCAAGTGGGCGGGACCACAATAGGAGGCACAACAGGCGCTGCTCATTGAGGCTCAATAACGTGATTTCACGTCACAGACCCCAAAAAATCTCCAATAAAACTAGAAAAAGCCGCTTGATTGACGCTTTTTTGAAAAAAATAAATGGAAAGAGTCGCTAAATTGTTGCAACTCTAGCGGCTAGAGGGTCTGAAGGTCGCTGAGTTGACATTTCTAACTTCATTTCATAATTTTTTTTTCCTATACCTGGCGGTTGACGTAGAATCAGTCCCCGCGACAAACTGGTTGGGCACCCCCGATCTAAACCGTGTTTACATCTTTATCTACACAAAAACAGTTAGGTTTTGGTAAATAAGCAGAAATTGTTCATCTTAAGACTAATTTTTTGTTTAATCTTCAGTGCAAAACCAGTTGAAAAACCTGTGATCTGGTATCATGTGATTAAAGATGGAAATACTTGGCTCTTACAAACAATGATTGCTTGTCTGTAAAACTCATACGGAGTCTGAAATTAGTCTCGTCTGTCAGATTGGGATTATTTACAGAGAACTTTAAAACATCTTGAGTCTACAGCTCATTTTGACTTTGGTTTGAAAGACCTGGAGATACCATAGTTAACTTATAACTGTTTTTAATTCCTGTTTTACATTGTTTTTATTGTAAGAGGTGTTACTATGTTGGGTTGAATTATCAGACTCTTGGGCACGTCTTCATTGGAAAAGAAATGTTTGAATCTCTGTTCCGTCGTCTTCCGCTTATCCGGGGCTGGGACAGGGGCAACAGCCTCAGATGGGAAGCCCAGGCTTCTTTCACCCCAGGTGTATCCTCCAGCTCACCGGGAAGGATACCGAGTCATACCCCAGCCAGCTGTGAGACATAGTCTCTCCAGCAGGTCTCCTCCTGGTGGGACATGCCCGAAACACCTCACCAGTGAGGCGCTCAGAGAGCATCCTGACCAGATGTCTGAACCACTCCATCTGGCTTCTCTCGACCTGAAGGAGAAGCGGCGCGACACCGAGCCCCTCCCGGATGGCAGAGCTCCTCACCTGATCTCTGAGTGAGAGCCCAGCCAGCCTGCAGAGGAAGCTTATTTGTTTGAATCTCAATGAGATTTTTCTGTTTAAATGTAATATTGTGCTATTTTGTTCAAATTGAATTGACTTGAAAGATGCAGCAAATAGGCTTCATACATACAGCAGAGTTGGGATGAAGAAGGTTGAGTCAGTTTGCATACTACACTCAACAAAAATATAAACGCAACACTTTTGTTTTTGCTCCCATTTTTCATGAGATGGACTTGAAGATCTAAAATTCATTCCAGATACACAATATTACCATTTCTCTCAAACACTGTTCACAAATCTGTCTAAATGTGTGATAGTGAGCACTTCTGCTTTGCTGAGATAATCCATCCCACCTCACAAGTGTGCCACATCAAGATGCTGATCTGACATCATGATTAGTGCACAAGTGTTCCTTATACTGCCCACAATAAAAGGCCACCCTGAAATGTGCAGTTTTGTCTCACAGCAAAATGCCACAGATGCCACAAGCATTGAGGGAGCGTGCAATTGGCATGCTGACAGCAGGAATGTCAACCAGATCTGTTGCTCGTGCATTGAATGTTCATTTCTCCACCATAAGCCGTCTCCAAAGGCGTTTCAGAGAATATGGCAGTACATCCAACCTGATGAGATCCTGAGGCCCATTGTTGTGCCATACATCCATGAACATCACCTCATGTTTCAGCAAGATAATGCACGGCCCCATGTTGCAAGGATCTGTACACAATTCTTGGAAGCCGAAAATGTCCCAGTTCTTGCATGGCCAACATACTCACCGGACATGTCACCTATTGAACATGTTTGGGATGTGCTTGACCGGCATATACGACAGCGTGCACCAGTTCCCACTAATATCCAGCAACTTCGCTCGGCCATTGAAGAGGAGTGGACCAACATTCCATTGGCCACAATAGACAATCTGATAAACTCTATGCGAAGAAGATTTGTTGCACTGCATGAGGCAAATGGTGGTCCCACCAGATTCTGACTGGTTCTGAGTCCCCAGACCGCCAATAAAGCAAAAACAAAATGCACATTTCAGGGTGGCCTTTTATTGTGGGCAGTATAAGGAACACCTGTGCACTAATCGTGATGTCAGATCAGCATCTTGATGTGGCACATCTGTGAGGTGGGATGGATTATCTCAGCAAAGCAGAAGTGCTCACTATCACACATTTAGACAAATTTGTGAACAATGTTTGAGAGAAATGGTAATATTGTGTATCTGGAATAAATTTTAGATCTTCAAGTCCATCTCATGAAAAATGGGAGCAAAAACAAAAGTGTTGCGTTTATATTTTTGTTGAGTGTATATGGACCTAATTAATTAAAAAGTTTATTGCTTAAACTTCACTTTGAAAAATGAAATTAGAGGATTTTATTGAGAACAATGGATCGTTGATGTGACACTGATGGGATTTCAAAGAGATGAAGTTTGACCTGAAAAGAATAAAAAGAAACATTTAAACATTCAGAAAAAACCATCCAACTGCAAACAGAGCGGCGTGGTTTAGCAGAAATCTGATCCAGGGGAGACCCCGTTTCATGTTGCATTTTCCCATTTTCTTCGTCTAAACTGGGTCTATTTGTAGACTAAGCGTGACCCGTACAGACTGCATGCCGTCCTCCCCCATCCTAACTCGACAGGAGTTGGAGGGGGTGATTTCTTTCCTTCCAAACAAAGATATTTGTTTTATTAAGGGTCAGATATTGAAAGCAGTCAAATTAAAGGCTCTGCTTTCTGTCTGGCCCGAGCCAAAGTCAACAGAGGTCTGCAAATCCTCCAAACCACAACTCTCCGAGCAGACAGTCACTAAAAGGATGGATGAACAAGAAAAGGTTCAGAGTGGAGAAAATGACTTCTGTGGAATCAGAGACGATGTGAGCGAACGAAGGAAAAGATTGGGCGTAGTAAATTCTGGCTCCTTCATTTCTGGTTTGGATCCTAGAAGCTGGGGGCTGATGATTACCAGATTACTGCAGGCAAGCGTGCGCGCTGTAAAACAGCTTCCAAGGCGGATCAGCCAGATCCAGTTTCAGAGTTGGAAAACTTTGAGAAGATCGTCTGTCGGTAGCGTCATGACTCCTCAAACCTCGGAGACTCCGGTCCGCTTTCAGAGTGTGAGAGATCTAAGGTGGCTCAGATGGAAAATGAACGTGGGGTGTCACATCTCATCAGCACAATCCCCCCGCTTGATGACAGTATTTGTCACGGATCAAACCGACCTCTTTGTTTTCTTCTTGCTCTGCTAAGATCAGCATATAAGTTGTTTTCTGGGTGGATTTTTCCTCCATAGGTGATGTCTTTTACATGATTACTGCCTTGTGGTCGCGCCGGGCTTCTTCCCTCCCATTAATTCTCATCAAAAGTATTCAAATTTGCTGCCAAACGCCAGTCGGATCGGGTTAAAATCTCACTTTGAAAACGTTGTAGTTTACCTCAACTTCTATAAATCCTTTGTGGCTGCGCTAAACCAGAGAAACTCACTGAAATGGCCTCATGCCAGTGGATTCTGTGGCCTTTTGGGGAGAGAGGGGCGTTGTGAAACACACATTTATGGCTCTCTAAAGAGACTGTGACCAGAAACAAGATGTCAGAAAAACTCAGTAAATCATTATTGTTTCTGTTGTTTTGAATCTTAGACATTACTTGTGTTTTCTACACATATATCCATGATCTGTGTGAAGGTGCATTCTTTAGTATGGGATTTAGTCTAGCAGGTGAGGAAGGTGGCGAGAGGGAGATCCTTAACGGAAGGCTGCCAGTTAAGCTGTATGCACACTGTGTTATATTAAAATATTCCAAACAGAACCTCCATCCACAATGTACGACTAAATCACATACAGTGTGAGCCCTGCCTCATGAGTTAAGTGCAATAGTCTACACTTGTCATGATTCCCTCGCCTACCTTACCCAGGGGGAGGCGGTGGCTCAGTGGTGTTCGCCTGCGGACCGGAAGTCAACCAGAAGTTTGCATTCCACTGAGTGCATGTCTTGTGTCCTTGGAGAAGACACCAAAACCCCTGTTTCTCCTACCATTTGCGCCATTGTGGGCAGCCTGCTGCGGTGTTGGTGTGCAGCACACAAATTCCCCCGGTGAGGGAGGGATAGAGTGAGTAAAGAAGAAAAATACCACCAGAGAGAGCCTGGACCTTCCTTCATCTCCCTGATTCGGTACACCTGTTCATGGTTGACCTCCTATTTAAAGGCAGTCGGAAATAGGAGACTGCCTTTAAATGAAGACTGATTAGAGACAACAGGTGTCCCTAATCAGACACCTGATCAGGGACACCCTAATCAGGTGTCTGATTAGGGACACCTGTTGGTGATTGATCTCCTATTTAAAGGCAGTCTGACTTGACTTCATTGGCTTGTCCTCGTCCCTTCCAGCCTGGTCTTCCTGGCTGCCTGACCAAGAAATGTTTTTGAACATTTACCAATTTCTATGGAATTTTTTAAATCCTACACAAAAAAAATGAATAAGAACAATAATAATAATAATAATATTAATATAAAATTACTATGACCGCCTCTAGTGCACGGCAACTTTCTTTTTTTGTTACAAGTAATAATCCGGACCACTTCTTTTTTATGTCACTGACAGATCAGTGTGTGTTAATCACAGAGTTGCCGTGGCGACCGTTCTACTTTCATTTGTGGATGAGGTCACCACGGCTGCACAATAGCAACACCTAGCCGTTGTTTATGAGTAACTATAGATGCCTCCGACTCATCATCATTTGCATGAACCATATCTGGCTTTCTAGAGGTGTCGATGGAGCCGGTTTGACTTTGAGCTTCTGGCAGGTTGGATTTATGAAGCTTACTCTGCGTGCAGAGAGTCACGGTGATTTTAATACATCCCAAATTTGCGAGGCGCAATTCTTAGTGAACAAGGCTCCTGAACTCCAAACCCAAAAGTTGTATCTGTCACATCTTGACTGTTTGGGACTTTGCACTTTTTAATGCACTAATAGTTCAGATAAAAGACGTTGATATTGTCCCACGTGTGAACTGAATATTGTGGACAACACGTTACCACGTAAAAACGTAATTTCACAGCACTTTTTCTTACGTTAAACATTGCTTTGAAAATGCAACTTTTGAACCATCTGAACCTGACCGTTCAGATGAGGTCATTTACAGTGATTGATTTAAACAAATCATGGTATCACTACTTTATGTACTTGGTAATGTAAGAAAAAAAAACTTATTAGATTATGGAGTTTGTAATTCTGATAGACTGAAACAGTGTTAGAATCAGAATCTACTTTATTGATCCCACACATGGGAAATTTGTCTGTCACAGCAACAACTTTCTATCTGCTAAGTGAGTCGTTGTAGAGCCCGATCACGTACGGAAAGAAAGACCTCCGGTAACGAGATGTTCTCGAGCGGAGCTGTCTGAGCCTCTTGGAGAAGGAGCTCCGCTGTTCGTCCAGGAGTGGGTAGAGAGGATGGTCATGATTCCTCTCTACCACTGCCTCAAGTGAGTCCTGTTTGCTGCCAATGACAGAGCCAGCCAGTCTGATTAGTTTATTCAGTCTGTTGGCGTCACTGGCTGCGATGCTGCTCCTCCAGCAGATGACAGAGAAGAACAAGGTGCTGGCCACCACAGACTGGTAGAAGGTCTCCAGGATCTTGCCGCACACATTGAAGGACCTCAGCTTCCTTAGGAAGTAAAGTGGGCTGCAGGTCTTCGTGTACACAGCAGTACTGTTGCTCCTCCAGCTCAGTCTGCTGTAGATGGTCACTCCAAGGTATCTCTAAGGTTATTTCAGAGTGTGAGAGATCTAAGGTGGCTCAGATGGAAAATGAACGTTGAGTGTTACGTCTCATCAGCACAATCCCCCCTCTAAACTGGGGGGCCCATCCTTTTTTGTCCCAAAAGCTACTTTTCAAGTAGCCGACCTCCTGAGAGCTACTACCCCAGTGTAGCAACCACTCTCAGATTGTTTCTAGTCTGCAGTAAAACGACCCTCACATGTTTTGTTGTTGTCACGCAACCATTGGACATCACATCACAAACACATACAGACAAATTCTTCAGTGTCTCTCAAACACACAGATATTATCAGCGTGCATCCGGTGTTTTCGGGAGGGGCCACAGCAGCTGCAGATGCTGCTCATTGAGAACAGGCTTAACAATGTAATTTCACGTCGCAGACCCCAAAACTCACCAATAAAACTAGAAAGTCTGTAGATTGTCCTGCACACCTGGCGGTCGACTTGGGATCAGTTGTGGGCTACCAGTCGATTGCAATCGACTGGTTGGGCATCTCTGGAAAACAGACTAGTTTTTCAGGGTCATGTTACCAAATGTTAGGGTCCCAAATCGGTGCAGGCACATGATTCAACTCCATGTCGCTCACTTACTTTGTTTTCTAATCACCAGGCTTTCCTTTACAGATTATAAACCTGTATTTCAGATTAACTTTTCACCCGTAAAAAGCATTCTGTACTTTCATAGAACAGAGTGACTCAGTCAGGTCACAATCTTCACTTTGGAGATCTTTCCACAAGCCAGGCCATCACCACTAACCACCAAGTTTCTCCTTACTGGTTACTCACCAGTAGCCAGAAATCTGCTCCGCATCATTTCCCGCACGTCACAATGGTTTCACAGAGAAAAAAGCTCATGTGAAGAAAAGGTCTGGATGGAAAAAGGAAGCGCTTGGAGATTGAGTCACATCCCTGTGATGTGATGGTTTAAGATGTTGGTCTGTGAGCCACAGATCCACCAACCGGTCTGCCTGGCAGATTTTAATGAGGCAAATTAATCCCAGTGAGATTTATCACCTCTGGGTCTTTATGCTTTGGAAATGAAGCCCTAATGTTTTTTAGGGCTCATTAATTCAGAATTTTAAATATCGGTCATTTCTGGATTTCATTAACATTCTTTCCCTTTTTATGCCACAAAATATGGAGGAAGTATCCAACAGCCAGTCTGTCCGTGCATCTGTCCGTGCATCTGTCTGTGCTTCTGTAAAACTTCAGCAACACTCGGTACTAACTATTGATGAACTGATTGGGTCAATATCACATGGCCCTCCCACCCTCCAATGACATACAGTACATGCTGTCAATTAGGAAATCCCCCCTTTGAATGAATATGTGAGTACTTGTCTGACCCTGTGTGGTCCTACAACAATCTGGCAACCTGTTCAGGGTGCACCCCACCAGGCTAGATACCACGCTGTTATTTACACCGTCTTCAGAGGAGAATGAGACAATAGAGTGAGTCACGACAACACAAACAGCTTGGGTTTGGGTTAGCCGCCAAATTCTTTGACAGCTTTGAGTCTGTGTCAGCGTCTCCATGGTAACTGACCAACCACGGAGATCAATAGAAACATTTCCTTAGACTTCTCCATGTTTGTATCCATTTTATGGAGCCCATGTGTGTGTCTGTGTGTTGTGTGTTTTGGTCTAAAATTCCATATTTTTCTTAAAGTTGCAGTAAAAAGTTCCATTTTTTTTAAATCCCTAAACCGTAACTGTTGCATTCCATTTTAAGCTCATTAAAAAGAGATCTTAAAAGACACAACAAATAGCTAGAAAAAAAGTGAATCAAATCCCATAAACTATGATAACTTGGTCCATTTTTTTTCTTCTAAAGTGTTAAACTCATCTCTGAACATATGGTTCAGTTGAACATTCCCACAAATTTCTTTGCATTGATTTGGTTCCACGTCCTCTCTTGTTTTTCCTTCGTTGGTGCTCTCCATTGCTGAAAACTGGATGTTCTTCTTGGTATATGTGTATACACATACACCTTCTGTGGGGGTCTGACTGGCCAAAGTGGTGCGGGTCCCTCACTTCAGCCAGATGGCTTTTGTGTGTGCCTGTCCCTCCTGGGTCCAGGTGACCCCCTGTGGTTTTGCTCTCTACAGTCATTGACAGGTTGACACCCGATTGTTTCCTCACAGCAGCATCAGAACAGATGTTTGTTTTGTTTACCGTTATTTTTAACTCAGTTAGAGAGACAGTAGCTGCAGTTCAGGGTAAATTGAGGGGAATGAAAAGTGATCACTCAGAGATCGGGTGAGGATCTCTGCCATCCGGGAGGAGCTCGGTGTCGAGCCGCTCCTCATCCAGGTCGAGAGGAGCCAGATGGGATGGTTCGGGCATCTGGTCAGGATGCCCCTCGAGCGCCTCGCGGGCGAGGTGTTTCGGGCACGTCCCACTGGGAGGAGACCAAGGGGCAGACCTCGGACCCGCTGGAGAGACTATGTCTCACGGCTGGCCAGGGAACGGCTTGGGATCCTTCCAGGTGAGCTGGAGGATGCAGCCGGGGAGAGAGAAGCCTGGGCTGCCCGTTTGAGGCTGTTGCCCCCGCGACCCGACCCCGGAACAAGCGGAAGATGACGGAACGGAGGAAGTGGGGGATTGTGAAAGTGACGGTGTGTGAATGTGCATCAATGTGAAATGTTTGAAAAGTTCTTTATAAATAAAGTTGAATTTGAATCAATAAAAACATGTTTTAATTTAGACACAGTAATTATAGTATAGTGGTAGATGTGTGTAAAACTGTGTGTGTACAAGTGGGTGTGTTTACACACCTGTGTGTGGGAATGCATGTTGATGTTTGTGTGTGTGTGTGTGTGGCACTCCCCCAATGACTTTTCATCTGTCACACACAGACCTACACATTGGTGGTCGCACACACACGTTCTGGCTCCCGTGTCATTAGTGTTTGGCGCTGGTTACACACAGAGGACACATTTACACACACACATACTGTACACACACACACACACACACACACACACAGCGCCATGTTTCCATGCCGGGCCGCCACTTTGGAAAAACCAGGAATTCCATAGTTTTTTCTTGTGAGTCTGTGTGAAAAAGAAGAAAAATGGATTGAACACAGACGTACGACCACGCCCACTAAGACTAAACGTACACAAAGATTTGGATTCAGTTCAGATCTAAATGGAATTGAACTGAAAACCTAATCAGTTCATCTATAAATGTTACTGAGTAACCATGTTTCATTAAAATGTTTCCGGGCAGCAAACACGAGGAGAGTTTTAGTTTCACTGACGCTGACGTTTGAAGTAGATTCACACTTGATAAGATCTCCAACTAGAGTTTCATTCAGAGGTCACACGTCATCAGAATCACTCAGCCTCCTTTTTTTTTTTAAAACCAAAACATTTCAAAATAAAGATGTGTGCGTTCGTCTCCAAACAAAACGACATTGTGAGACCTCGGTGTGACTCATGGCTGGACCAGTGAGACTTTTAATGGCCTCTGCTTTAGTGCCAGCAGTCGTTTTGTCATGGAGGAGTTACTTCTTCTTTTTATTGGTGCACAAAAAAACCCCACTGGTGTGTGATGTTGGACTTTAAAAAACGTCCTGTTGAAATGTGTGTATTTTAAATGGCTTAATGTTGTCACAATGTGTGTCTCATTGCAACCTTTTATTTTTTCCTCTTCATGCGGACACTAGATGTTGCAGTGGGTGAGTTTGGGAACACGATAGGGTCTGGATTTAGCCTCTCAACACCCGACTTAAACAGTTTCCAAAAGTTATATTTTTACTATTAAACTCTACGTCATTGTAAAGTTTTACAAAAGAGATTTTATGTAATGTTTGATTCCATCGATAAAAAAACAACAATAATTTGTGAAAAACTCAAAGATGTTACACCTAGTTTGTAAATCTGTACTCAGTATCTTAATAATTCATCACAAACACCAACAAAGAGCTGCATTTTTTATGGCTTAAATCCAGTTTCAATAATATTAAGAAGAAGAGGCATTGGCTCAGTGGTAGAGTATTTGTCTTTGAATTGGGAGAAGCCGATTTGAATCCAGTGGTGGAACGTAACGAAGTAAATGTACTTCGTTACTGTACTTAAGTAAAAAATTGTGTATCTGTACTTTACTTAAGTAAAATTTAAGACCGGTACTTTTACTTTTACTTCACTACATTTTTAGAGCAAATATCTGTACTTTTACTTCGCTACTTTTTAAAAGTGTGTTTTACATTTTTTGTTACATTTTTGTTCAGGAATTTGAAAAATACACAGTTTTTTTTTTTTGCGCATCTTGATGCCGCATCGCAAAAATCAACAGAAGCAGTTGATCGGGAGAAGAAGTCATGAATCGAGAAACATTTTCCATTCATTCAAAAACCAAACATCAAATCTAGTACAAATTAAAAAGAGTCAGAAGATCGTTGTTTGTTGCGTTTACTTCTAAATAAAAAGTTAAGCCATCATTACACAGAGCAGGGGCGGATTTAGAATTTTCCAAAGGGGGGTGGGGCTTTGACAAAGCCAATATATAGTGACTGGGGGCCTCCCCCCCAAAACATTTTAAAAAATAAGTCTCATTTTCCTCCATTTTGGAGCCCATTCACTGGCCCTTCTAGGGGATAGCTTGACTTGTCCCCTTTTATTTATTTATTTTTTTTGTGGACCAAAAGAGGCGGGAGAGGGGGGTCACATCCCTGCAGAGTATTTATCCTGGTTACCATGGTGACATCCTATAGCACAAAAAAATAACATTTGAATTATGGTCGAATACTTTTTAGTTAAAAAGTACAATTCACACCAACTACTTTTGTACTTTTACTTAAGTAGATTTTTTTATTGGTACTTTTACTTTTACTTAAAGTACAAAAAGTGAGTACTTCATCCACCACTGTTTGAATCCCACTGAGCTGTGTAGGTGTCCCTACAAATGACACCTAACCCGTTAGTTGCTCCCACCAATGGCGTTGTCGTGGCTGCCTGTGGTGTAATGCAGCACAGTAATTTCCCCGTTCAGAGACTAATGAAGATGTTCTTGATATAATTTTAACAGCAAAATGTTCCACTTCTTGAAATTGATCAGGTGAATGGTTGATTCCATCTTACTGGTTACATTGTGGTTACCATTTCAATTCCCACAGTTTTCTTTTCATAGAGCGAGATGCAAATTGAAAAATTTCTCAAATAGAAATCTAAGATTGATTCACAAAAAAATAACACGTTTTAACACCATTTGTTTCACTTTAAAATTTGGTTCTCTCCTTTTTTTTGAAATCTCTAACTCTGAGTTTTCTGGTTTTCAGGCAGAAGAATCCACGGATTGGTGGAGCAAGTTTTACGCGTCCACCGGAGAAAAAAATAAGTGTGGCACCTACTTGGAGAGAGGCTTGGACACTCTGGAGGTAATAAAAAAAAAAAACAGCTTTTCACCTGATGTCACTCCGGTCCTGTGGCTGGGTTGTCGACCATGAGACTTTTAGGCTGTTTTTTTTAAAAATCTTTTTTCCTTCTTTTGGTGACGATGTGTACGTATGCTCATGAATAGATGGACCGTTACAGCTGCACGCCTTTTATAACTCACGAATAAACACTGGAGGTCTGATAGACGTGCAGATTTGGTTGATTTTACGTTGGTCGGTCTCAGACGGGATATGGACGTTTCTTTGATTTTGATATTTTAACATTTAACTTCAACCTCGATTTGTTGTCAAATTCAAGCCTGAGCATCAAAATAAAAAATGAATGCATTTGATTAAAAGTGAAAATATTTAAATGACAAATTTGACATGTAAAGAGAAATTAACTAACATAGATTAGTTCCGCTTCGCCGTCTTCCGCTTATCCGGGGTCGGGTCGCAGGGGCAACAGCCTCAGACGAGAAGCCCAGGCTTTTCTCTCCCCGGCTGCATCCTCCATCTCACCTGGAAGGATCCCAAGTCGTTCCCCGGCCAGCTGTGAGACATAGACTCTCCAGCGAGTCCGGGGTCTGCCTCTTGGTCTCCTCCCAGTGGGACGTGCCCGAAACACCTCACTAGCAAGGCGCTTGGGGAACTACCCCATCTGGCTTCTCTCGACCTGGAGCAGGAGCGGCTCGACACCGAACTCCTCCCGGATGGCAGAGCTCCTCACCTGATCTCTTAGTGAGAGCCCAGCCACCCTGCGGAGGATTAAGTAATTAATTTAATTAATTAAATTATGTAAGCAATTAAAAGTTCGGGAAATAAAAAACCCAAAATAAAATAAATTTTTTCTCTGAACTGAATTTGGATAAATGAACAGAAAACAAAGAATGAAATGTTTTCAACTAAAAAAAATGTTTCAAGTTGTCAGTCTAATACAGTCTAGAATTTGAGTTGGACGATGTAGGGCTACTGGTCGACCAGAACCTGCCGTCTGGTGTCACGTTCTTCACCCTGAGGAGACTAAAATTTGGGGTCTGGAAATGTCGTTAAAATAATGTCGTTTCAAACATGACTTTGCACAGTGGGTCTGTCTGTTTGGAAGTGTAATGTTCTTTACTATCATTAAGAGTTAAGTTACAAGGTGAAGATTTAAATCAGGATGATTTTAACAACAGAAGACGGCTTCACCGATTGGCTGATTTTGAACTGTTACGACACATCGGTTATCGCCAAACTGATAGCCAAACTTAAACGCCGATTTGCGTTAAAACATTTCTGTCAGTTTCTTCCATCTAACCCTATCTGCTGCATCTTCTTCAGTCACACCAACTATCTTCATGTCTTCCTTCACTGTATCCATGAACCTCCTCTTTGGTCTTCCTCTAGGCCTCTTTCCTGGTGGTTCCAAACCCAGCATCCTTCTTCTGATGTACTCTCTCTCTCCTCTGTACATGTCCAAACCATCTCAGTCTGGCCTCTCTGACTTTAAAACCTCTAACATGTGCTGTTCCTCTGATCCTGTCCATCCTGGTCACTCCCAGAGAGATCCTCAGCATCTTCAACTCTACTTACTGTAGCTACCTGCATTTGTTTCTTAATCACACATTTATCTTTTTGTTTGAATTTTTATCGTACTATATTTATCCGAAGCCAGATAGGATGGTTCGGGCATCTGATTAGGGTGTCTCCCGAGTGCCTCGCTGGTCAGGTGTTTCGGGCATGTCCCACCAGGAGGAGACCAAGAGGCAGACCCTGGACTCGCTGGAGAGACTATCTCTCACAGCTGCACAGGGAACACCTAGGGATCCTTTCGGGTGAGCTAGAGGATGCAGCCGGGGTGAGGCTGCCTCGTCTGAGGCTGTTGCCCCTGCCTCCCGGCCCTGGATATGCAGAAGAACGATGGAAGGATGGCCAATAATATCCTCAAAAAACCACATTTGATCAGACCCAATTTACTGAACTGTTTTTCTCTGATGAAGGTCTAAACCCCCTTCTATTGGGTTGGAAGTTTAAAACTGCATTGAAAATGTCCTCCTGTCAGATGTTCATTCTCCTCTCAGTAAAGAGCTGTGAGCATGTTTGAGTTTGGCCTCCGTTTGCCCCGATGCTGATTGTTCAGGGTTTCTTCTCTGGAATACGTAACATTTTCCAGTCATTACTTTTGTGATTGGTTCAGTTTATGACACGAAAAAATGACTCAGTGTTGCTTTAATTTATCACCTAGAAATTTATTGAACCCATCAGAGTCTGAGTGTCCTCGGAGGTAAATAAAAGGTCATAATTTATTTATATTTTTTACAATAAAATGTTGAAGAAAAATGGACCACGATGAGGGCGCCTGACTCTTCCAGCTTCTTCGTTTAAACCTCGCTCTGCCAACTCCCTCTGTCAGTCTTTCCCTACATTCCCCTTCTTTCTTTTCATGCTTCATCTTTTGATCCCCGAGCCGGGGCATTCCAGATGCTCAGATGATTCATCCTGCCAGTCGCTGAGATCACCGACGTCTGAAACAAGACATCGTAAATGTTTTTGGACTTGTTCTTTTGGGGTATACCACCACCATCCCAGGAGCCTGTGCTCTGTTACAGTTCTGACTCCAAAACAGTGACCTTTTCTTCCAGCAGGAATCAATAACACGCCAGACTCCTCATTTAATGTCCAAACAAATGACTTATTGTGTTAAAATCTGGCCTTTTCTAAATGATTTCTCCACTACTTACGGCTCACCTCCTGTGAGACTACTTTGTGGTTGATTGTCAACTAATGTTGTCATTTTCTTCTCCCCCCAAAAATGTAGTGGTGCCACTTTTTTACTAAAAAAAAAAAAAAAAAAACATTTGCCTGCATTTAAGAAACAAAATTTTCAGATTTCATTTTGCAAGGATGAAAAAAGTGAAAGAGTGAGGTTTTTCTTCATGTGAGGAGTTCTGGGATTGACCCACGACTCAGTAGTGAGCCATGAAAGACTTAAAAAACTATTACTGGGTAGACTCAGAGTGAAAGAAGTCTGCCTGGAGGCCTTCAAAATCAGTCTGCATGATCTTTAACTCAAAATTAATGTCCATAAAATTTTGGTTTTAACCAATCAGATTGTCACTTTTAAAAAGTGTATGACATCATCGTGTTACGACGGAGGACGATAATTTTCTCCTTAAAATATATGAAGTTTATGTTTTTATCATTAATTTTCCAAATAATCTGTTCATTTTCTTTCAGGGTTTTTTCGATAGCTGCTCCGCTTCCAAAAGTGAATGTTAACTTAAATTTAAAACATTCGACCAATCACGTTTCAACCAGTGTTGGTTGCCATGTAGATTAAAATCAGGAAAACTTACTTTATTTAAATCTGTTCCAAAACTTCATGCTGCTTTTAATTTATCACCTAGTCCGAACTTTTAATTCTTTCAAAGTTTTAAGATGAACTTTTGCTCCAGACTCACACGGATGGAAACAAGTGAAAAGAATGGCCGCTCCTCATTGGTCAGTGCTTCGCCTCCCTCTCCTCGTTCTTTGACCTGCATTTCATTGTTAATCCCCTCCTTCCTCTCTTGTTCTTTCTTTGCTCTGAACTGCTACTGTGGCCCAGAAGCCAATGAGACACTATTTCCAGCTTCCACTTCTCATCCTCTCTCTTGCTGGATGCTCTCAGACTAGAGAAGTCATTTCCAGGCTTGCTTTGGCTCACCTTCTTGTACTAACATTGCCTTTTCTAAAATACACAGTTTTATTTCTTTCTTTTAACCTCTAAGCTAAGTAAAATGTTTAATTTAACAGCCTTGAGTTTGGAAGTAAGTAGCACAATCAATGTTCTAAGACAGTGTTTTTTTAGAGGATTGTAAAAAAAAAAAAAAGACATTTGAAAAAATGCAAATTGAAACCCTTTAAAGGCAAGGCAAGTTTATTTGTAGCACAATTCATACAAAATGTAATTCAAAGTGCTTCACAAGAAGGAAAAAAAAGAATGCATTAAAATCACAAAACATAGAATCAAAAAGTTTAAAAATTAAATAAATAGAATCATTAAAATAGATAAAAAAAGAGCAATTAATCAAAAACAGAACTGTTTTCAGCCTAGATTTAAACATGGTCACAGTAGAGGCCTGTCTCACGGCCTCAGGAAGTTTGTTCCAGACTTTTGCAGCATAAAATTGAAATGCAGCTTCTCCATGTTTAGTCCTGACTCTAGACACCAGCAGGAGGCCGGTCCCAGAGGTCCTCAGAGTTCTAGATGGTTCATGTTTAGTCCTGACTCTAGACACCAGCAGGAGGCCGGTTCCAGAGGTCCTCAGAGTTCTAGATGGTCCATGTTTAGTCCTGACTCTAGACACCAGCAGGAGGCCGGTCCCAGAGGTCCTCAGAGTTCTAGATGGTTCATGTTTAGTCCTGACTCTAGACACCAGCAGGAGGCCGGTCCCAGAAGTCCTCAGAGTTCTAGATGGTCCATGTTTAGTCCTGACTCTAGGCACCAGCAGGAGGCCGGTCCCAGAGGTCCTCAGAGTTGTAGATGGTTCATAAGGTACTAACATATCACAGATGTACTTTGGTTCTAGACCATGGAGAGACTTAAACACAAGCAGAGCAGCTTTAAAGTCTATTCTCTGAGCCACAGGAAGCCAGTGCAGAGACTTTAGCACAGGACTAATATGATCATATTTTCTAGTTCTTGTTAGGACTCGAGCCGCAGCATTTTGAATAAACTGCAGCTGTTTTAAAGCCTTTTTGTTCAGACCAGTGAGTAGACCGTTACAATAATCTAACCTACTGGAAACAAATGCATGGATAAGAACCTCTAAGTCTGTTTTAGAAACCAAACCTCTGATTTTGTCTGTTTTTCAGGTGGTAAAAGGCTGCTGATGTAATTGATTTGATGTGACTGTTGAAGTTGAGTCCAACTGTTTAAAGAAACAGTTGGACTCAGTTCTTTGAAAGACTGTCAGCGTCTAATGAGAGAAAGTTTGCAGTGTTTGTTAATTTTACATGCCGAACAACTCAAAGGGCATCACACTGCTTCTACCACAGTAGTTAGAAAAAGACAAAAATATTAAATAAATCACAAACACTTTGTTTATTTACTGTTTAAAATGTACAAAAAAGTGGCCCGATTTTTTGTTGTTATCATAATGGTCCATGATTGGTCCACGACGCATCAGCTAAAAAAGGTTGACAAATGTTCAATTTTGTGTAAGTGAAACAAAATATAATTTTAAGAAAAATTGGCACCTTTTACTGCTTGTTTTTGTTGAGATGATGATGCAAAAAAACCCCCAAACTGGTGCAGTGGGTAGCACAGTGGCATCACAGCAAGAAGGTCAGGGTTTGAATCCCAGGTGGGGATGAGGCTTGGAACACTGGCCTTTCTGTGTGGAGTTTTTATGTTCTCCTTGTGTAAGCGCGGGTTTCAGACGTGGATAAGCATGCATGTTGGGTTGATTGGCCCCCATAAAATTGCCCCAAGGAATGAGTGTGTGTGTGTGGCACTGAAACAGACTGGTGACCTGTTCAGGATGCACCCTGCCTCTCGCCTTGAATCAGCCGGGGTAGGCTCTAGCACCCCCCGCACAATGCTAGGTATAGATGTTTCAGAAGATGAATGAAATGAATAAAGAAAAAGTCAAACAAAACTCTGCAGGTAGTTTCTATAATCATAAGAAACCAAGTAGCAATAGTTAAAGATGTTTAAAGTAACAGTTAATCGGATGTAAACACGTATCAGTACATGTAATAACCAATTAACCAAAGCCAGGGCATCTCTTTCCTGAAAGCATCGGTAGGCAAACTAGTATGTCCCGAAGGCCCACCTCGTGCAGACTTGGTTCTTTCCAACCATGTGGTAACATGACGGTCAGGTTAGATATCCCTTAAGATACAAACACCTGACATCCTGATTTGGATGGAGCTGTTGTAAAAATTCAAAGAATTAGGGACATCTCTTTAATCTGCTGTTTTGAAGGAGTTTTGGCACGTCCTTCTTCGAATGTTCAGCTCCAGTTGTTTGTGGTTTGTTGGAATTTGTTCTCGTACGATGTTCTAATCATTGGTTGAGGTTTGACTGGGTCGCTGAATGTTTTCTTGTTCTTGGGATCACTGTCCCATTGCTCGATCCATCTCCTGCCAAGTGTTAGCACTCACACATATTACTTCATATGACTGTAAAATACGCTGCAAGGCTCAGCTGCAAGGTGGTCCAAAAATCTTGTGGCTTTAGACCTGACTTTGTCAATTCTAGTCACCCAATAGAAAACTAGTTTCTACCAATAAATCATAGTATTTTATTCTCACCACCTCCAAATTTGGACTCATTTGAATATATATTTCCTAGAAAAATATTTGGTATCGAGTCTGATCTTTCACATCCAAAACAAGACTTCCAACATTGTGGTAGCAGCTTCTCTTGTAACGAGGGAAAACACAGCAGACACGAGCAGAGAAGAAAAGTGGACAAATGGATGTTCCTGTTCAGGAATCCAAGGCATTGGGCTCCATTTGGGTCGGTACGATTGGGGAAACACCATGAATGGAAAATTAAAAACATCTACGCTGACCAGTCCAAGGGCTTTTTGTAGCGAAATGCCTTGAATAAACTCTATGGTTGCAGTTCTACCTCCTCACTCTAGTGGGCGTGTGGCCGTGGCCTGTGACGTAGACAAAAAAAAACTTTAGGCTGTTCCATGCCGACTCCAAGACGGCATTTATGAGAAAATTTGCAACCAAATTATTTAATAAAAATCGAATGAAAATGTTGTAAAAAACTGCATAGAAACAAGAGGACAGCTGTGAGAAGGTAGTGGATTCAAGTCCCGGGTGGGGACAAGGCTTGGAACTCTGTCCTTTCTGTGTGGAGTTTGCATGTTCTCCCTGTGTATGTGTGGGTTTTCTCCAGGTACTCCGGTTTCCTCCCATTCCGTTCCGTTCCGTCATCTTCCGGTCGTTCCGGGGTCGGGTCGCGGGGGCAACAGCCTCAAACGGGCAGCCCGGCCTTCTCTCTCTCCCGGCTGCATCCTCTAGCTCACCCGGAAGGATCCCAAGTCGTTTCCCGGCCAACTGTGAGACATAGTCTCTCCAGCAGGTCCAAGGTCTACCCCTTGGTCTCCTCCCAGTGGGACGTGCCTGAAACACCTCGCCCGCGAGGCGCTCGGGGTGCATCCTGTCCAGATGCCTGAACCACCCCATCTGGCTCCTCTCGACCTGGAGGAGGAGCGGCTCGACACCGAGCTCCTCCCGGATGGCAGAGCTCCTCACCCGATCTCTGAGTGAGAGCCCAGCCACCCTGCGGAGGAAGCTCATTTCGGCCGCTTGTCATTCTTTCGGTCACCACTCACAGCTGGTGACCATAGGTGAGGGTAGGAACGTAGATCCTGGTTACCATGGTGAGGGTAGGAACATAGATCCTGGTTACCATGGTGAGGGTATGAACGTAGATCCTGGTTACCATGGTGAGGGTAGGAACGTAGATCCTGGTTACCATGGTGAGGGTATGAACGTAGATCCTGGTTACCATGGTGAGTGTAGAAATGTAGATCCTGGTTACCATGGTGAGGGTAGGAACGTAGATCCTGGTTACCATGGTGAGGGTATGAACGTAGATCCTGGTTACCATAGTGAGGGTAGGAACGTAGATCCTGGTTACCACGGTGAGGGTAGGAACGTAGATCCTGGTTACCATGGTGAGGGTATGAACGTAGATCCTGGTTACCATGGTGAGTGTAGAAATGTAGATCCTGGTTACCATGGTGAGGGTAGGAACATAGATCCTGGTTACCATGGTGAGGGTATGAACGTATATCCTGGTTACCATGGTGAGGGTAGGAATGTAGATCCTGGTTACCATGGTGAGGGTAGGAACGTAGATCCTGGTTACCATGGTGAGGGTATGAACGTATATCCTGGTTACCATGGTGAGGGTAGGAATGTAGATCCTGGTTACCATGGTGAGGGTATGAACGTAGATCCTGGTTACCATGGTGAGGGTAGGAACGTAGATCCTGGTTACCACGGTGAGGGTAGGAACGTAGATCCTGGTTACCATGGTGAGGGTATGAACGTAGATCCTGGTTACCATGGTGAGGGTAGGAACGTAGATCCTGGTTACCATGGTGAGGGTATGAACGTAGATCCTGGTTACCATGGTGAGTGTAGAAATGTAGATCCTGGTTACCATGGTGAGGGTAGGAACATAGATCCTGGTTACCATGGTGAGGGTATGAACGTATATCCTGGTTACCATGGTGAGGGTAGGAATGTAGATCCTGGTTACCATGGTGAGGGTATGAACGTATATCCTGGTTACCATGGTGAGGGTAGGAATGTAGATCCTGGTTACCATGGTGAGGGTAAGAACGTAGATCGACTTGTAAATCGAGAGCTTTGCTTTTCGGCTCAGCTCTCTCTTTACCACGACGGACCGATGCAGCGTCCTAGTTATTGCTGACGCCGCACCGATCCGCCTGTCGATCTCCCGCTCCATATTTCCCCCACTCGTGAACAAGACCCCGAGATACTTAAACTCCTCCACTTTGGGCAGGACCCTGACCGGCAGGGGGCATTCGACCCTTTTCCGGGCGAGCACCTACTGATTCCAAATCCTCTTTTGTAAAGATTTCAAACACATTTAAAAAAACTTCCTTGTTCTCTGCCATGCCCACTCTGGCATGAAGTGTGCTCACGCTTAGTCCCTTCCTCTAAGTGCCATGTTTATGTATATACACCAAAATGAGAACATAAACGTCTATGCATAAGTTTTGCAAACGGACTCAAATCAGATTTACACTGTGTCAAGATGGGGCAGGACTAAGCGGGGAGCGAGAGGAAGATGGATTTCACAGTGTCTAAAACATGAGTGAAGCTGAGCTTTTTTCGGCAAATTTTGTATTTTTGAGCTAATAAGAGAAGCCATGTTTGTGTCTTTATATGAAAAAAAACTTATATCACAACACTCAGTCTTTAAAAAAAGGTCATTGTGTGGTTAATGACCAGGATAACGAGACCAGTTTGCTCATGTGTTGGTGAGCCGGCGAGTGAGGACATCCAGAACGAGCTGCAGATGTGAACTCCCACATGGAGCACATCGCAGTAACCTTTACGGGATCTGGCAGAAGCACGAAGAACTTTGTCCAGGTCACCACGGCTCAACCCTGGAGCTTTACGGTTTGCTTAAAAGTTCAGGTCCAGATGGACTTTTCGTCTGTTGGATTAAACCAATCAGAGGAGACGTGAGCCGTTTGTGTACGCAGTGATTTACGAGCAGTGGATTTCTGGTATTTTTGAGCATTAAAGTAAACCACTGTTTCGTCTGGTTACATCATCCCCATCATCGTGTTCCTCCCCCCTCTCTGATCCAACAGCTTTCACCCTTCTCCACCCAAATCAAAGACAATGAAGCCTCACAACAGTCATCTTCCTCCCTCCTCTTTCTTCTCTTCTACCACATATTTCCAAACAAGCTTAATCACGCGGGATTAAAGACATAAAATTGCTATCAGAAAGCTTCTCCTCCTCCTTTCAGCTCCATTTAATTGTTTTAAAGAGCAGCATCTGTTGGATTGAATGTTCATGGGTTAAAACCAAACACAGGTCATACGATGGACAGAGCCCGTCTATTTCTGTGGTTTCATCAGATTTGTATTTGAAAATATAGAGGATTTTAAATCTTGAATCTTTACTTTGTTTTTAGTTGCTTTAAACTTCTTTTTTATTTAATATTTTTTATTGCTTTTTTCAAATTTTAAAACACACACGACACAAACACTGCCAGGGTACATCAGACAAATACAAGATGAACGCCCAAAGATGATTTACAGAGAAAGAGAATTTGACCAGTGAATCCAAAAGAAACTGAACAGAGGTCTTCAGGAGAGAGGCTGGGTTTGAGGCTGGGATCAGGAGAGAGGCTGGGTTTGAGGCTGGGATCAGGAGAGAGGCTGGGTTTGAAGCTGGGTTTGAGGCTGGGTCCAGGAGAGAGGCTGGGTTTGAGGCTGGGATCAGGAGAGAGGCTGGGTTCAGGAGAGGGGCTGGGTTTGAGACTGGGTCCAGGAGAGAGAGGCTGGGTTCAGGAGAGAGGCTGGGTTTGAGGCTGGGTCCAGGAGAGAGGCTGGGTTCAGGAGAGAGGCTGGGTTTGAGGCTGGGTTCAGGAGAGAGGCTGGGTTTGAGGCTGGGTTCAGGAGAGAGGCTGGGTTTGAGGCTGGGTCCAGGAGAGAGGCTGGGTTCAGGAGAGAGGCTGGGTTTGAGGCTGGGTCCAGGAGAGAGGCTGGGTCCAGGAGAGAGGCTGGGTTCAGGAGAGAGGCTGGGTTTGAGGCTGGGTCCAGGAGAGAGGCTGGGTTCAGGAGAGAGGCTGGGTTTGAGGCTGGGTTCAGGAGAGAGGCTGGGTCCAGGAGAGAGGCTGGGTTCAGGAGAGAGGCTGGGTTTGAGGCTGGGTTCAGGAGAGAGGCTGGGTTTGAGGCTGGGTTCAGGAGAGAGGCTGGGCTCAGGAGAGAGGCTGGGTTTGAGGCTGGGTTCAGGAGAGAGGCTGGGCTCAGGAGAGAGGCTGGGTTCAGGAGAGAGGCTGGGTTTGAGGCTGGGATCAGGAGAGAGGCTGGGTTCAGCAGAGAGGCTGGGTTTGAGGCTGGGTTCAGGAGAGAGGCTGGGTTTGAGGCTGGGTTCAGGAGAGAGGCTGGGTTTGAGGCTGGGTTCAGGAGAGAGGCTGGGTTCAGGAGAGAGGCTGGGTTTGAGGCTGGGATCAGGAGAGAGGCTGGGTTCAGGAGAGAGGCTGGGTTTGAGGCTGGGTTCAGGAGAGAGGCTGGGTTCAGGAGAGAGGCTGGGTTTGAGGCTGGGTTCAGGAGAGAGGCTGGGATCAGGAGAGAGGCTGGGTTTGAGGCTGGGTTCAGGAGAGAGGCTGGGATCAGGAGAGAGGCTGGGATCAGGAGAGAGGCTGGGTTTGAGGTACAAACAGCTCATCATGTCCATTACCTGGGGGTGTGGTGGTCTACCAGTCTCTCAGGATAATCCTGTAACCATCCCAAGCACGATGGCTTGGTGAACTGAGTGAGAGTTTCTGGGTTTGTTCCAAACAACCAAATATTGTGATCAGAACGTCGGGAGTTATTTTTACATTATAAACTAAACAAGTTAAAAATCTCAGACCAAAACTGTGTCAGACTGGAGCAGGTGATGAAGAATAAACAAAAAAAAAAGTTCAATATGAGTCAAACTTAATCATCTTTTACTGTTTGGTTGCATTTACATGAATATTTGAAGCCATAAATTATATATTTTTGAATGACAATAGATACAGTATATTGTCGCAGTGCGACACACACACACACATTCATTCCCGGAGGCAATTATATAGCAGCCAATTAACCTAACATGCATGTTTTTGGAGGGTGCGAGGAAACTCGAGTACATGGGGAGAACATGCAAACTCCACATAGAAAGCACAGTGCTCCTGAGCCTTGTCCCCACCTGGGACTCAAACCCCTGACCTTCTTGCTGTGAGGCCATTCAGCTAATCGCTGCACCACCGTGCCACACCATTTTCCTTTCAAATAATTTAAACTATAAACTAACGTCCGAAAAAATCTATAAAAAGTTAATTAATACGTAAAATTAGACTAAAAAAACAAACAAGTTGGAAAAAGTAAAGTCATGATGAGTCCTTGCAGCCCTGAGGTCCTCTGGAAGGCTGTTCCACAGACCAGGACCACAATGCTGGAATAATGTCTCACTTTGGGTTTTTGTTCTGATGTTTGGAATTACCAAACCGACTCCAGAGGACCTCGAAGTCCGCTAGAGGTCAGACTTCATAAGGAGGCCAGAAAAATAAAAAAATAAAGACCTTAAAATCAATCCTGAAAAGCACAGAAAGCTAACTCAGCTATTTTAAAACCAGTGCAGTACGTTCCCGGTCAGAACTCGTACCACTGACTTCTCAAGAAGCTCTAAATTATAAACAGTATTTGAAAAAAAAAAAAAAATCCCATTAACATCTGAGCCGGTCAGAGAGAGCGATGAACGGATTCTGTCCATGTCCAGCCTTTTTGTCTGTTCATCTGTCTGAACGGATCTCCTTCTTTACACACGTACATTACACATCCATGGTTTCATCTCCAGACTCGTGAACGTTGATGTGTGCACGAGTGACGTAAAATAAACAGCACTAATGAAAACAAATGAACCAGCTTGTACTTCTGACACATAAACGTTCCTGCCCATTAGAACAAAAACACAGATGCAGCTTGATGCCAGGGATTGTGCTCCTGTGTGTGTGTGTGTGTGTGTGTGTGTGTGTGTGTGTGTGTGTGTGTGTGTGTGCCTTGTGGCTCCACTTTTAAATCAGGAAACTCCGTCTACTCGGCCATGTTTTTCATCCCACTTTGTGGAAATCAGATGAAGAGAGTTTGAAATGAAGATCAGTTATGTTTAAATTAGAAAAATTCTAATAAAGTTTTGATGGAATAACAAGAGAAAAGAAAAAAAAAAACTTCAATTTTAAACGTCAGAAGACTCAAATATTTATAAGAACAAGTCAGGGCCAAGGCGTTGGACAGTCTGCCTCTGGCTGTGGAGGTTTCACTTTCAAAAGAAGAAGATATACTTTATTGATCCCTCACCGGGAAAATTTCTGTGCTGCATTACACCACAGCAGGCTGCCATGATGGCACCAATGGTGGGAGAAACGGGGGGTTAGGTGTCTGCTCCAAGCCCACCTAGACGTGAGCTCAGGAGGATTGGATCCTGTGAACTTCCAGAGAACTTCCGGTCCAAGTGTGAACTTTCTACCACTGAGCTTAAACTGAAACTCAAAGAATTGATGACCTAGACTTTGTAACCCTGACCTTTATTCGGATGACCCAGAAAACCATGTTAGTTCATCTATAGTTGGTAGGCAGTTTCATCAGAATTGCTTCAATGGTGTAGAAGATATCAGGTTCTAAACAGTCTTAAAGATGTCTTACAAACAAACACATGGACAGGTCGAGTGCTTTATGACTCTTACATACTTTGTGTGTAAAGCCATAAAAACTTAAGATAGTAAGTTGATAGAGTTGTGCACTCCGCAGAGAAGCTGATTGGCTGCAGCCTTCCTTCTCTCCATGACCTGTACGTCTCCAGGACTCGGCGGCGTGCAGGTCGGATAGCAGCTGACCCTTCCCATCCTGGACATGGACTTTTTGAGCGACTCCCCTCGAGCAGGAGGCTCCGGTCCATTCGGACCAGAACGTCCCGCCACAAAAACAGCTTCTTCCCTTCTGCCGTTTGACTTATGAACACATCAGAACCTGGATCAGCTCTTCACTTGGTCACTTTACTGTCTTTATTATTTTGCCATTGCACTAAAGTATACTTTTTCTTTCTGAGCACTCTTAGTTTTGTTAAAATTATTATTATTTATTTTATTTTTTCCATAGTAATAAGTCCATGTAGTCCCTCATTCATCCAGGAGTGATCCATAGTAGAAAAAGTTTTAAAAAAGTCTTCTGGACAGTTTAATTCTTGAACGAGACGTTTCGACTTCCATCCAGAAATCATTTTCAATCTGAATGAAATGGATAGAAAACTGGATCTATTTATACTAACCTGAGTAAAAGGTAAAAAATAGTAAGAAGGGCTCGACCAATGAGCCTGTGTTACCTATGATGGCTGTGAATGGCTCCTATTGTAGCCACAGACCAGTAAACGAACCTATTATAAAAATGCTAAAAGCCTAGTGAATAGAAATTCCTGATAACGAGAGGCGTGAAACTGGGTCACGAGGTGTCATCTTTAGTCCATGGCTTCAAAAGGCTACTGTAAATACCGGGCAAAATGTATCTAACGCCTCCACTCCGATTCAGTGGAGTGCGTCCTCGGTTCACTTGTTTGTAAAGTTTTCAGAATAATTTTTCCTGGAAATCAAAACAAAAAAATATATATAATAATGTCAGAGTTTTATTCATTTTATTTACGTTATTTCTAACGGAGACAGACATTTTTGGGTTGTTAATGCAGCTGGTAAACTCATTTGGAATTGAACTAAAACAGTATGACATCAGCTTGGATGCCATCCTTAAGTAATCGGTAAAAAAGAAAGAAAATTTGGCCAAAATGGGGTAAAACACTGCATTATTTTTTTTTAACAGTTACACATGCATCACTCAATTTTTAATTTAATAGATTTTTTTTTATCAATAATTTCTTGCTCTTTCTTTTCTTCAGGTTTACGACCAGAACTTGGAAAAAGTGGAGGGTTTCGATGGGCTCTCAGATTTCTGCCAAACATTCAAACTGTACAGAGGAAAGACTCAGGATGAAGGAGACGACCCGTCGGTGGTCGGAGAGTTCAAGGTAAAGGGATTCATTCCTGATCAATTTAAATCAGACATTATTGCTCACCATCAAGTCATCAGTTATTGTTGCATCATTAACCATCAACACTCAGATTTCCAAAGTTCCCATAGACTTTGATAAATTAACAGTTTGTCTCACCAACCCTTTTTAATAAAATTGTTTCCCATTAAAAAAAATTGTGTTTAAACTCACACCGCCTTCTTCTGTGTCTTTAGGGCATGTTTAAGATTTACCCCTTACCAGAGAACCCATCAGCCCCTGCTTCTGCAAAACAGTTCAAAAAGCTTCCACCCAATGGGATTGAAGAGTGTTTGGTACGGGTCTACATCATCCAGGCTCACGGACTGCAACCCAAAGACACCAACGGAAAGGTGAGAGAAAGTAAATTAGCAGTGTTAATGATAAATTTTTTATTAATTACTTTAATTTAAACCCATAAAAAAAGAGAACAAATCAATGCCAGGTTGTCACACAAAATCTGCGTTTCTCAGACTTAAAACTGTAGCTTCCTTCTACTACTGGGAGAACAATATGACAATATGGGCAAGCTTTTTGTTCTAGGCATGCCCAGTGTCCTGAGCAAGCTTGCTGTCTTAAACAAGCTAACACTTTGAGCTAGCTTGGTGTCTTAGGCAAGCTTGGACCTTTGGGCAAAGTTGGGGTTATGAGCAAGCTCAGTGTCCTCAGCAAGTTCGGACAAGTTCGGATCTTTGGGTTAGCCTCTTGTCCAAGGGTAAGCTTAGTAGCCTGGGCAAGCTTGATGCCTTACAAGAGCTCGGTGTTCTGAACGAGCGTGATGTCTTGAGCAAAATTGACGCCCCGACAAAATAGTGAGAGACATCAGATGCCCAAACCACCCCATCTGCCTTCTCTCGACCGGAAAGAGGAGTGGCTCGACACCGAGCTCCTCCCGGTTGACAGAGCTCCTTTCCCGATATCCGAGTGAGAGCCCAGCCACCCGATTTGACGCGGTAAAGAAAGAGCTGAGCTGAAAAGCAAAGCTCTCGATTTACAAGTTGATTTACGTTCCTACCCTCACCATGGTAACCAGGATCTACATTCTTACCATCACCATGGTAACCAGGATCTACGATCCTACTCTCACCATGGTAACCAGGATCTACATTCTTACCATCACCATGGTAACCAGGATCTACGATCCTACCCTCACCATGGTAACCAGGATCTACATTCTTACCATCACCATGGTAACCAGGATTTACGTTCCTACCCTCACCATGGTAACCAGGATGTACATTCTTACCATCACCATGGTAACCAGGATCTACGATCCTACCCTCACCATGGTAACCAGGATCTACTGTACATTCCTACCCTCACCATGGTAACCAGGATCTACTGTACATTCCTACCCTCACCATGGTAACCAGGATCTACGTTCCTAACCTCACCATGGTAACCAGGATCTACGTTCCTACCCTCACCATGGTAACCAGGATCTTCATTCCTATCCTCACCATGGTAACCAGGATCTACATTCCTACCCTCACCATGGTAACCAGGATCTACGTTCCTACCCTCACCATGGTAACCAGGATCTACGTTCCTACCCTCACCATGGTAACCAGGATCGATGTTCTTACCCTCACCATGGTAACCAGGATCTACGTTCCTACCCTCACCATGGTAACCAGGATCTACGTTATTACCCTCACCATGGTAACCAGGATCTACGTTCCTACCCTCACCATGGTAACCAGGATCTACGTTCCTACCCTTACCTATGGTCACTAGCTGTGGGTGGTAACTGAAAGAACGAGATCTCGGATACAAGCCGCCAAAACAGGAATTTATGAGCTTCGTCCACATAAATTCCTTTGTAATTTTTTATTCCATTCCTCTCATATTTGTGTATAAAACCATACATCATGCGATAGAAGTTGAGGAATAAATTTGATTAAATGTTTTTTTTTCAGTGTGACCCTTATGTGAAGATCAGTCTGGGGAAGAAGACCATCAACGATCATGAGAACTACATCCCCAGCACACTGGACCCTGTCTTTGGGAAGTATGTACACCCCCTCCTCATTTAAACATACACTATCCCTGTATCTAGTTTAGTTTTTTCATTGTTACTCGAAGTTTTTAGGATTTATTTCTGTGGATCATCATTGTTTGATTTGTTTCTTTTAAAATTTGTTTCATCTTCTGAACTGCTCATCCCTAACGGGGTCGGGGAAGGGGGCTATCCTGTATCCTATCCAGGCAAGAGACAGGATACACGCCATGCAGGTCGCCAGTCTGATGCAGGGCCACACACCCACACAACCATCCACACCCACTCTCATTCCAAAGGGCAATTTTATAGCAGCCAATCAACTTGACAAGTATGTTTTTGAAGAGTGGGGGGAAACCCCGCTCACAAGGGGAGAACATGCAAACTCCACACAGAAAGACCAGTGTCTCAAGTCTTGCTCTACCCGGGAGTTGAACCCCAACCTTCTTGCAGTGAGGTCACTGTGCTAACCATTGCACCACCGCGCCGCCCTCCTCTTAAATTTGAAGATGAAATGTCAAACTAGTTTTAATCTATCAAACTCCAGAAAGCAGGACAGATTGTGCGGGTGGGGACTTGAATTGAAACCGATTTAAAAGTCAGCCAAAATGAGGCTAAAAGTTCAGAAAAATGTCAGTAGCTCGATTCCCTGCATCTTATGCCTGCAAGTCATCATTTCCTCCTAATACCAGTAACTATTATGAACCTTTTTAAAGAGTTTGTTAAGAAAAACAAAATGAACAGTAAAATAATTGGAGACAGATGGAAGGAGAAAGTTAGTTAAGTCCTAATTAGAGCTGGTAAACCTGGATTAAAGTGAATAAAATTCAAATTAAAGTCAGTAAAACCTAAAAAAACCAGTGCAATTCAAAATAAAGTTAGTAGAATCTTAAAATAAAGTCAGGGAAATCCAGAATAATAATTTCCTTCAATAAAATTTAGTCACATTGAACTTTCATCTGTAAAAGTTCAAATTTTACTTTCTTTTTTTTTTTTTCTCCGTTTGACTATAAAACATTAGTCACTCAGATGTGAAAGTTTTTTTCCATCAACATGTTCTTTTAACATCTCACACTGTGAGCTGGACGAGCTGGTTTCTCTGACTTGTTTTAGAGCTTGTATCAGTAGGGGTCACTCTACACAAACCAATCACAGGACAGCAGACGCTGGGCTCCAAGAGTCTTTCTAAAGGACTGAAATCTATCTAAAAACTTTTAATCTGATACTTTTACACGATAACAACTTAATATCTGTGATTCACCGACATTTGTTTTTTATCTTTCTCATTGAGATTCATCGTGTCTTTACTTACACATATAACCAGTTAAACATAAACAATTAAACTAAACCAGAATGTTTAAGTCTTTTTACTTTATTCTTATTTGTTATTTTTTTGTAGATGACATTAATTTTCATTTTTCTTAGTCATTCTAGAAATACCACAAAGCTTTTACATCCAGTTAACATGAGTGAAACACATTATCAGCTAAAGAAACTCAGTCTAAATAATTATGTGCTTAGAACCTCACCATGGTAACCAGGGTCTATGTTCCTACCCTCACCATGGTAACCAGGATCTACGTTCCTACCCTCACCATGGTAACCAGGATCTACGTTCCTACCCTCACCATGGTAACCAGAATCTACATTCCTACCCTCACCATGGTAACCAGGATCTACGTTCCTACCCTCGCCATGGTAACCAGGATCTACATTCCTACCCTCACCATGGTAACCAGGATCTACATTCCTACCCTCACCATGGTAACCAGGATCTACGTTCCTACCCTCACCATGGTAACCAGGATCTACATTCCTACCCTCACCATGGTAACCAGGATCTACATTCCTACCCTCACCATGGTAACCAGGATCTATGTTCCTACCCTCACCATGGTAACCAGGATCTACGTTCCTGCCCTTACCATGGTAACCAGGATCTACGTTCCTGCCCTCACCATGGTAACCAGGATCTACGTTCCTGCCCTCACCATGGTAACCAGGATCTACGTTCCTACCCTCACCATGGTAACCAGGATCTACGTTCCTACCCTCACCATGGTAACCAGGATCTACGTTCCTGCCCTCACCAAGACTAGTTTTTTTCCCCTGTAGCCTTAAGTTTAGAAAATGAATGAAAAAGTCTCAGAAAAAAAACAAACAAAGCTAACTTCAGGAAAACACAGTCCATCCAAAAAACAGAAAAATTGAGGCACACCTTCACATTGGGCTGATATAAAGCCTGGCAGCCATGTTGGACCATTCCATAGACAAACCTGAACTCGTTATGTCCATCATAAATCTGTTTGAACCTACATTTTCTCCTCTTTTTGTTAAAATATTTATACTTTACAAGTCGTGTAAGAATTAATTCAGTGAAAATATTTGTGTTTTGATTTCAGGATGTTTGAGCTCACTTGCTCCCTTCCGTTGGAGAAAGACCTCCGAGTGATGCTTTACGACCACGACATGCTTAGTAAAGATGAGAAGATTGGAGAAACCGTTATCGACCTGGAGAACCGTTTCCTGTCTAAACATGGAGCCATGTGCGGCCTGCCGCAGTCCTACTGCATGTGAGTACACTCACCTGTGGAACGATCCATCGGACACCAATAAAAACCCAATTATCTCCATTAGATCAGGGATCAACCAGTGGCGAGACCAACAGACCCCCCGACAGCTGCTGCACAGACTGTGTGAGCGAAGAAATCTGCAGAAACCAATGTATGAAGATGATGCGGTGTTCTTCAGAGGAAAGCGATACACAGCTGCCGACCTCGGTGAGACAAAAACATTGATAAATCTGTACATAATTTGACAGAAGAAAGTCTGGTGTTTTTGGGGACGCTGGTGTAGCTCCTTTATACCACAAGTCTGAATGAATACTCAATTGGCTCCATTATTTTTTGATAATGGACACCTCTGAAAGATGTTCCGGTCAAATAACCTTAGTGTTGTATACTATAGTCCCTACAAAAATGCAAGCTGAGGCTCAAAATTTTTATCTAAACTGTTATAAAATATATTAAAAACAATGGGGAATCTTTTGGTTTTACTTTACACTTTTAGATATTTGGAAACTTGATTGGTTCATCTACAGTTGGTACTGTAGATGGGCAAGTATGGACAAGATAGGCTAGATGTAGTAACACTGGGCAATTTCATTAAAATATCTAAACTGGTTTGGGAGATGTTGCTCTCACAGTAATTTGTGACCTCGACTTTTGTCATCTTAAACTTTGGTCGCAGGATCCTGAAAACCCAATCAGTTCATCTATAGTGGCTACTGAGCAACTAGGGGCAGTTTCATTAGTTATCATTTGTCAGTAAACAAATTTATTAGTTAAATAAAATGTCATGCTGAAAAAAGTGTTACAGAAGCGTGGACAACCTGAGGGTTTAATGCCTGCTAAAAGCAGTCAGTCACCTTCTTACCCTTACGGGGTTGCAGTAGCCCATCCCGGCTGATTCAAGGTGAGGTGCAGGGTACATCCCGAATAGGTCGCCAGTCTGTTGCGGGGCCTCCTGCTAAAAGCATTAAAAATAATTCTATTTTTGCTTATTTTGTATCTTGTTCTTCCTTTTCTTCATCTTTTACCTTCTCTTTCCCTCCTTACTTCTTTCTCCTCTTTTCTTACTTTTATTCCGTTCCGTTCCGTCATCTTCCGCTTGTTCCGGGGTCAGGTCGCGGGGGCAACAGCCTCAAACGGGCAGCCCAGGCCTCTCTCTCCCCGGCTGCATCCTCTAGCTCACCTGGAAGGATCCCAAGTCGTTCCCCGGCCAGCTGTGAGACATAGTCTCTCCAGCGGGTCCGGGGTCTGTCCGGGCTCTCACTCAGAGATCGGGTGAAGAGCTCTGCCATCCGGGAGGAGCTCGGTGTCGAGCCGCTCCTCCTCCAGGTCGAGAGGAGCCAGATGGGGTGGTTCGGGCATCTGGTCACGATGCCCCCTGAGCGCCTCGCGGGCAAGGTGTTTCGGGCACGTCCCACCGGGAGGAAACCAAGGGGCAAACCCCGGATCCGCTGGAGAGACTACTTTTATTCTTGTTTCATAAACGGACTAGCCTGACAGAGTAGAAATAATTATTCCTGTGTCTCAGTATCAGGTCTCTGTTTATCCTCCGAATGTGTGTGTTTTTAGAGGATAAAAACGAATCCAAACGTCATCTCGGACCTCTGAAAGAGAGACTGTCACTTCACATCCTGAAGAAACAGAATCTGGTTCCTGAACATGTAGAAACTAGACCGCTGTACTGCCCCCTGCAGCCTGAGATAGAACAGGTACCACACACACACACACATGAACATACAACACTATCACACACGCACACATCTCATACACACACAGAATCCCATCAGAATTCACATTAATGGCAATGCTGGTTGTGTTTGTTGGCCTCAACTGATTCACTCTCACACACAAGCCCCCTTCCCATCGTCACCACACACACAGACGTGTACATATTCACACACACACACTTGGTCAAACACACACACAATTGCACGAACACACACTCTCTTTAAAAATAGCATACACAAAATAGTCTTACAAATGTACACAAATGCTTATGTTTACACACAAACATACATACATTTGTACACAAGCACACACCCAGGCAAAATAATAAATACACACACACACACACACACACAGGCATATACACACACACACATATGTTCACACAATCCAGGGGTTTCCACACTTATTTTCACGATGCCACACTCATGTTTTTCTTCACATGAATCATTTTTTTCTCTTTGCTTCCTCCTCCTCACAGGGACGTCTGATGATGTGGGTAGACCTCTTCCCCAAATCTCTGGGCCCACCTGGACCTCCATTCAATATCATGTCCCGCAAGGCAAAAAAGTAGTGCCATCGATCATACTGTTTTCTCATGTTAACCTAAAAACATCAGCATCACTAAAAACAAGTGTTTTATCAAGGATTTAGTCTCCTAAATATCTGGAGTACGTTGAATGCTGGTGGTGGAATGGGCGTGATCAGGAGACTTCATTTTTATAGACGTGTGTCAGGATGTAGAAGGAGGAGGAGGACCCAAATGCAGGACAACAAAACAGAATTTATTAACCTAACTCCAGTAAAGCTGTAAGACAAAGGGTATAGGATTAATTCAGCATCAAAAAAGTTCAAATGATAACAGAGTTCAACAATGCAACTTATGGTCAGGCAGCCAGGACGGAGGACCTGGCTGGGAGGGATGGTGGGATGACGATGAGCTGACAAAGAAGTCTGAACTGATTGCCTTTAAATAGGCACCAGGATCCACAGGTGTGTGTCATCAGACTAATCACCCTCAGGTGTCCCTAATCAAAGTGATGATGAAAGGTCCAGGGTTCCCTCTGGTGGCAGGAGAGGGGATCATGAAAACATGTGTGTGATTCTCAAGCCGAGCAACCTTGCTTACGCTGTGCAAGCTCAGGATTTAAAAAAAACTTTGTACCTCATTTCAACCTTTTAGATCCCACCTCTGACCAACTTGAACTCCATCCCGCCCTGAGCACCCCTCTAAAAAATCCAAATGTGAATCATGCAAATGATGTCATGCATATGGAATGGTATTCTGATGCACGGTGGTGGGATGTTGGTAGGGTAGAGTAGTGGTGGCGTCTCCAAGGAGTGAAAGACAGCAGGGTAGGAAGTGGTTACCGTAGCGCTACGACCAGGGTTGCTCATTGGCTGTAGAAGTTGGTTAAAAAATGCCTGGAAATGTGTGTACGTTCGGATTTCATCGTAAACAAGCTTTGACGATTGAGGGACAAATATGAGTTTTTTTCTCTTCAGAGGACACATTAATAAATCCATCTTGTCTGTTTCTTTCAGGTTTTTCTTACGTTGCATCATCTGGAACACCAGCGATGTCCTCCTGGATGACGTCAGCATCAGCGGGGAGAGGATGAGCGACATCTACGTGAAAGGGTGAGAGTTGGAAAGATATTTCCTCGCCCTGTGCCCCTCATTGTTTAAACTGAAAGCCCTTTAATGATCTCTGGAGATAATCAGAGTTTTTTTGTGTTCCACAGTTGGCTGGACGGTTACGAACACGTCAAGCAGAAAACGGACGTCCACTACCGCTCTCTAGGTGGCGAGGGCAACTTTAACTATAGATTCTTGTTTCCCTTCCACTACCTGCCCACAGAGCAGCTGTGTGTTGTGGACAGAAAGGTAAGCCCGACTCCTAACGAACCTACAACAGCCGGCAATTTACAAAAATAATGATGTGACACTTTCACAAGAAGGAGTGGAAGCTTCTGAATCTACGAGACTCAACAAAAACACCAAGCAAGGAGCTAAAATAACAAAAGGAATAACACGCTGCCTGTCATTTGCTTTCTTTGGCTCGGGTCCGAGTCTCTTTAGCCACTAGAAAATGACATGCTTTACGGCAGCGCTCATTTGCTCGCACCAACGTCTTCAATCAGCGAGCAGCTGAACAGACAAGAGGGAGTTTGGAATGAAATTCTGCGAGTTGGGGCCAAAAGGAGAGTTTATGAAGCCAGAAAGCATCATCGCTCTGACTGCTCTAACCGTTTCTAATGAATGGTTTAGGTGTCGACCGGGATCAAACGGTCATATCCGTAAGATTTTAAACATTTGTTGCTGTTATATTATTGATATTATCGATTATGTGAACCTTTGAAAGAATTTCTAAAAACAGGTCAGTAGGTGGAGTTCAAAGGTCTGTAGTACACCTGCTGTCAGTGGTAAAAATACCTGACAACTTGGAGGTGATTCAACGGCCAGTTTTAGTAGGATCTGTTTGTGAGGGTAGGAACGTAGGTCCTGGTTACCATGGTGAGGGTAGGAACGTAGGTCCTGGTTACCATGGTGAGGTCAGGAACGTAGATCCTGGTTACCATGGTGAGGGTAGGAACATAGATCCTGGTTACCATGGTGAGGGTAGGAACATAGATCCTGGTTACCATGGTGAGGTCAGGAACGTAGATCCTGGTTACCATGGTGAGGGTAGGAACATAGATCCTGGTTACCATGGTGAGGGTAGGAACGTAGATCCTGGTTACCATGGTGAGGTCAGGAACATAGATCCTGGTTACCATGGTGAGGGTAGGAACATAGATCCTGGTTACCATGGTGAGGTCAGGAACGTAGATCCTGGTTACCATGGTGAGGGTAGGAACGTAGGTCCTGGTTACCATGGTGAGGGTAGGAACGTAGATCCTGGTTACCATGGTGAGGTCAGGAACATAGATCCTGGTTACCATGGTGAGGGTAGGAACGTAGATCCTGGTTACCATGGTGAGGTCAGGAACATAGATCCTGGTTACCATGGTGAGGGTAGGAACGTAGATCCTGGTTACCATGGTGAGGTCAGGAACATAGATCCTGGTTACCATGGTGAGGGTAGGAACATAGATCCTGGTTACCATGGTGAGGTCAGGAACGTAGATCATGGTTACCATGGTGAGGGTAGGAACATAGATCCTGGTTACCATGGTGAGGGTAGGAACATAGATCCTGGTTACCATGGTGAGGTCAGGAACGTAGATCATGGTTACCATGGTGAGGGTAGGAACGTAGATCCTGGTTACCATGGTGAGGGTAGGAACGTAGATTCTGGTTACCATGGTGAGGGTAGGAACGTAGATCCTGGTTACCACGGTGAGGGTAGGAACGTAGATCCTGGTTACCATGGTGAGGGTAGGAACGTAGATCCTGGTTACCATGGTGAGGGTAGGAACGTAAATCTACTTGTAAATTGAGAGCTTTTCTTTTCGGCTCATCTCTTTCTTTACCTCCACGGATGGATGCAGAGTCGTAGTTATTGCCTGCGCTGCACAAATTTGACTGCCGATCTCTCGCTCCATCCTTCCACACTGGTTAACAAGACCCTGAGATACTTAAAACCCCTCCACTTGGAGCAGGACCCAGTCCCTGACCAGCAGGTGGGGTTTCACCCCTTTCCGTGCGACTACCATAGTCTCGGATCTGGAGGTGCTTTTTTATTATTATTTATAAAAATGTAATCCACCTCAAATGGATTATAAAAAACTCACGGGTTAATTTATGTTTACATTTCATTTTGATAAGAAAACATTTTAAAATGTCATTAATTCTACAAATAGAATAAGTATAAGAATAGAAATGGTCTTTTTTCAGAGTTAAAATCCTGGTCCACACATTCTCAGATGTCCAGGACAGATTTTGGAGAGTGAATAGCTTTATAATAACGTATTTAAAACGTGCACCTCTTTTCCACCGGGGCTTAAACATCATAATAATTAACCAAGAATAGAAGACGTATGTGTCTTCTCTCATAAGTCAGCCATGACTTTAACCCTGAAACAGGGTGCTATTTGTCACTGTGGGAGGTTGTGTGTGAAGTGTGTGGAAACTCTTCGCTGCATATTTTTAGAAGCAGTGACGTTCTGACGTGTGCAGCAAATCACAGGAGACAAATTTCAAATCTAGAGTGGAAAAAACTCATTTCAGTCGACGTAACGCAGCTAGAAAGCCCCACACGGAGATCAGGGGTCACTTAGAGAGACACGCGTACGTACCACGGACGACTGGTGGTTTATGGAGACAAATTAAAGGGTCCAAGAAAGGCTCATTTTTTAAGAATGGTTTTTGTTTGATGTTCATAAATAAAAAATCTAAGCATTAAAATTGATGCTCAGATAATAAACAATAACCTGGAAAACTTGGGCATTGAAATCTGTCAAAATTTATCATTTTACAGACATTAAAATAATGTTTTCCATATAAAATGATTTGATTCTGGGGGAAAAATTTATTAGAATTCAAATCATTGTTAAAATTACAGACTAAATTCTTCCATTGATAATAATCACAACACAAATTTAATCTCCAAAAATAACAGTAACTTAGTTGGAAATGTCAGGTTTTTTTTTTTTCTTTTTTTGTGTTTACAGGAACATTTCTGGAGTTTGGACAAAGCTGAGACCAAGCTGCCCCCCAAACTGACCATCCAAATCTGGGACAATGATAAGTTCTCCTTCGATGATTACCTCGGTGAGAAAACTTTTCTCTTTTTTACCTCCAGCAAAGCTCGTTTGATTTGTTTTCATGAGCAGAAACATCGTTGCAGGCTGAAACTTTCTGCTTTTTGTCTTTTTTTAAGAATTCAAATCCAGTATTTGAGTCTTTTGGGGTTTAAACAGATGCTTGAATCATTTGGGGTTGTGACATTTAGACAGATTTTCCCTCCTTTCCAAAAACCAGGGGGGTAAATCTATCTCAGAAACCATGTGTGCGATGTACGAACATCTACTGTGATAACATTTATCTTTAGAATTAACGCTCTTTCATTTCCGCTGCGTCGGCACATTTTGCCAAAAGGAGGAGTCCGTTTTTTAAAAAACTTTTTCATTCCCCCCAAACTCAAGCTGTCCAAATTTTGCCTTTCCTTCACCCCTGACGCTGTCCCAACCCCATCCCTTGAAATAACTCAGCGCCTCTCCTGTTTCACTCCCTTCAAAACTCGCTCCATGGTTTTTTTTTTTTTCCTCGGGAGGAGAGGATGGCGGTCTCTCTGCGGTGCAAAGATGAGGAATCCAGATACTGACCGGTTCCTGTCTGTCACCGTCTAGGCTGGTGTGGACCCTCCTTGTGTGCATGCTGCGGGTGTGTGGTCACCTCAAAGAGTTTTAACTTTTCCATGCCCGCCTGCCTTCACTCTGACCACTAACCGTTAATTTGAGGGTCACACACAAGCCGTTTTCTTACCACCACCAGGACTGACTCTCTACCTGTCCTACAAGAGGAGCTTCCTCATGGCAGACCACGCATTTCACTCCTGATTCTGGAGTCGTACTCCCTCTGTGTTAATCTACCCCTTGATAACTACGATACGTTCCAAATTATTATGTAAATAGATTATGAGGGGGGGTCAGGAAAGCATGACACTGATTGGCTCAGGAGAGGACGGAAGCCTTTGGTTCCGACATCTTTGCCCCAACTTATTCTTGTTGTGATAAAATGGCGTTTAAAAACAAAAGTTTCATTTGCTCTTTTTGTACTGACGACACTGCATTGGACGCTGCATCGGTCCGTCGTGATAAAGAGAGAGCTGAGCCGAAAAGCAAAGCTCTTGATTTACAAGTCGATCTACGTTCCTACCCTCACCATGGTAACCAGGATCTACGTTCCTACCCTCACCATGGTAACCAGGATCTATGTTCCTACCCTCATCGTGATAACGAGGATCTACGTTGCTACCCTCACCGTGGTAACCAGGATCTACGTTCCTACCCTCACCATGGTAACCAGGATCTACGTTCCTACCCTCACCATGGTAACCAGGATCTACGTTCCTATCCTCACCATGGTAACCAGGATCTACGTTCCTACTCTCACCATGGTAACCAGGATCTACGTTCCTACCCTCACCATGGTAACCAGGATCTACGTTCCTACCCTCACCATGGTAACCAAGATCTACGTTCCTACCCTCACCATGGTAACCAGGATCTACGTTCCTACCCTCACCATGGTAACCAGGATCTACATTCCTACCCTCATCATGGTAACCAGGATCTACGTTCCTACCCTCACCATGGTAACCAGGATCTACATTCCTACCCTCACCATGGTAACCAGGATCTACGTTCCTACCCTCACCATGGTAACCAGGATCTACGTTCCTACCCTCACCTATGGTCACCAGCTGTGGGTGGTGACCGAAAGAATGAGCTTCCTCCGCAGGGTGGCTGGACTCTCACTCAGAGACCGGGTGAGGAGCTCGGTGTCGAGCCGCTCCCCCTCCAGGTCGAAAGGAGCCAGATGGGGTGGTTCGGGCATCTGGTCAAGATGCCCCCCGAGCGCCTCGCGGGCGAGGTGTTTTGGGCACGTCCCACCGGGAGGAGACCAAGGTGCAGACCCCAGACCCGCTTGAGAGACTATGTCTCACAGCTGGCCGGGGAACGACTTGGGATCCTTCCAGGTGAGCTGGAGGATGCAGCCGGGGAGAGAGAGGCCTGGGCTGCCCGTTTAAGGCTGTTGCCCCCGCGATCCGACCCCGGAATCAAGTGGAAGATGACGGAACGGAACGGAACGGTACTGACGTCACCCCTTTCTTTCTTGTGTTTTCAGGACACTTGGTGATGGATCTGAACCACATGCTGCGCCCCGCTAAGTCTGCAGAGAAATGCACCCTGGATGTCCTGAAGCAACCAGCGAACAAGCTGGTGTCGCTGTTTGAGCAGAGGACGGTCAGAGGCTGGTGGCCGTGTACCTGCCAGCAAAACGGCGAGAAAATTATCGCTGTGAGACCAAACACACACATCTGCAGCAATGGAGGGAAGTTTCGTCCACCGTGGGTGCTGTGACGGGTTTCTGTGTGTGTGTGTGTTTCAGGGGAAGGTGGAAATGTCGCTGGAAATTGTTACAGAGCAGGAACAAGAAGAAAGGCCGGCCGGTTTGGGGAGAGATGAACCAAACATGAACCCACACCTGGAGGAGCCCCAGTAATACACACACACACATACACACACACACACACTGAATCCCATGTATACACACACACTAACCCCACCCTCCTTCGTCTCCTAGGCGACCAGAGACCTCCTTTCTGTGGCTTTCTTCACCTTATAAAACTCTTCGCTTCATCTTATGGAAAAGGTTTAAATGGTTCATCATCCTCTTCATCATCCTCTTCCTCATCCTCCTCTTCTTCGGGGTCTTCCTCTACGCCTTCCCGGTGAGTGACAAACATAAAAAATCTAATTTTTCAACTTTTTACTTTTTAATTACATTCATCACTAGATACTGATTCTCAAGCTGTTGTTTTTTTCAGCCTCAGTGTTTAATTATTATTGTTCTTTTTATTAATAAAGTGGGTAATTGTGTTTTAATTATCCAGATATTATTTGTTATTAAACTAGTATGGAGTTGATATAAAGGTTCATGTAACTAACGTCAGCTACCGTCCATATTCAGCTTTCTTCAGAAATTATACGAAGTTAGCATCCAAAATTTGGTTTCAGCTAAAATGAAAGGGAAAGTGTAGAAAACCGTGGTGAAAGCGGTCACGCTGATTGGTCTAGAGACAGTGTGGTGAGAGCGGCCATGCTGATTGGTCTAGAGACAGTGTGGTGAGAGCGGCCATGCTGATTGGTCTAGAGACAGTGTGGTGAGAGCGGCCATGCTGATTGGTCTAGAAACAGTGTGATGAGAGCGGCCATACTGATTGGTCTAGAGACAGTGTGGTGAGAGCGGCCATGCTGATTGGTCCAGAGACAGTGTGGTGAGAGCGGCCATGCTGATTGGTCTAGAGACAGTGTGGTTGGTGAGAGCGGCCATGCTGATTGGTCTAGAGACAGTGTGGTTGGTGAGAGCGGCCATGCTGATTGGTCTAGAGACAGTGTGGTGAGAGCGGCCATGCTGATTGGTCTAGAGACAGTGTGGTGAGAGCGGCCATGCTGATTGGTCTAGAGACAGTGTGGTGAGAGCGGCCATGCTGATTGGTCTAGAGACAGTGTGGTGAGAGCGGCCATGCTGATTGGTCTAGAGACAGTGTGGTGAGAGCGGCCATGCTGATTGGTCTAGAGACAGTGTCACTAAGAAGAAGATGCAGCAGATAGGGTTAGATGGAAGAAACTGACTTTCTGTGGCGCCCCCTGAAGGGAAATTATGAAAGAAGTAAAATATTCTTATGTATGTTCTTTCTGCCTTTCAGAATTATGCAGCGATGAAGATGGTCGGACCCTTTGGACCCCCAAAACCAGCGGAGGGGTGATGATGAAGCTTTAATGATGCTCCCCTTTATTTAGTTTTTACCTTTATTCGTCTCTCAGAGGTAACAACGACACGGCAGGTGACCAGATCAGTTTGTGCCTTTGCGTTTAGATTCAGCTGAGGGTCTCAGTGACTTCATGCAGCCCCCCATCTGGTCCCTAACATACACCCAGTCACCTCAGACTCTAAATGAATCCGAAATGTCAAACTTTATGTCTGCAAAAGTTCACTTTGAGGCTAAATTTTTTCTTCAAAGTGAATCTTGTAGCTTGTGGTGCCTTCAGGTGCGGTGAGATTTCTCAGCTTTATTTTTTATATACCAAAGAAAAAAAATGTAAAGTTTTCTCATATAAATGCATGTAAAAGTTTTTTTTTCTTCGCCCCGTTCCTGCAGCGCTCGCCGGGTTCAGCAGGTTAAGTCCTGGATTTGCTCTCGTTGAGCTTCAGAGCTTTAGTTTTATTTGTACAAATCAAGTCAGAAACAGATTCTATAGGCAGATAAAAAGTGTGTGAATTTTTAAAGCGAAGTGACGCTAAACGCTCATAAAGACGATTTGTCGCCATTTTAAGCAGAAATGATCCAACTATTTTAATCCAGTTTGTTTTTTTATTATGTTTTGTTTTTCTTTGTGACTCTGCCTGGGTTTTGCTTCATGACAGCAAATTAAAATCCAAATAAAAATCTAATTAAAGACATTTTGTTGAAATTTGTCCCAAGTTTCTGTTTTAAATTCTATTTTAAATGTTTAATTAGCAGCAGAAATTCTCATTTTCATGACTCAGATTGTCCGTGCTTTTGTGCTTCCGTAACACAACTAATCAGTACCGTCCGTAGCTTAACTGATCAGGTTTTCAGAGTCGTACGTCAGAACTTCAAGGCCTCAAAATCTTGTGAACATGAAATCTCCAAAATCAGTGAAAGAATTTGAATAAAATATAATCATTGTTAGTTGGTACCAAGTATAGATGAACTGATGAGCTCTAAAAAATCAAGGTCACGAAAAGTTTGTGAAACGGTGCAAACGGATGAAAAAAAAAACTATTTTAGTTTGACTTGTTTATTTTTTTATTGAAGATTTTATTTAAATATAAAGCAAATAAAATCCTTTAAGTTCTTAATAAAACAAATCATTTCCTTTTTTATACCAAATTATTAAAATTATTTTATAAAAAGAACAAAAATGTTTTTAAAAACCCCAAAAAAGTCAAAATAAAACCATAAAACATCATCATCTGAACTCATTTTTTTAATACTTGTTTTATTAATCAAATGATCGATTGGTTTATTTTGTTACAATTAGTGCCATTTTTTGCAAAATGTGTTCAAAACTCTCATGATCCTCCTCATCTGGAGCACTCCTTCCTTCCTGTCCTGCCCTAATTTGGCACACATGGTCTAAATCCCCAGGTGTGCCTTGTTTCCCTTTGGACTATTTAAACCCGGGTGTCCCTCACTTCCCTGATTTCCCTGCATCACTCCTTCACTACATTCTTCTGCTGCGTCCCCTTTTGCTTACTCACTGTTCCACCGACCTGCATTGCAGTGGTGGAACGTAACGAAGTAAATGTACTTCGTTACTGTACTTAAGTAAAAAAAATAGTGTACTTTACTTAAGTAAAATGTTAGACCTGTACTTTTTACTTTTACTTCACTACATTTTTAGAGCAAATATCTGTACTTTTACTTCGCTACTTTTTAAAAGTGTGTTTTACATTTTTCGTTACATTTTCGTTCAGGAATTTGAAAAATACAGTTTTTTTGTTTTTTTTTTAGCGCATCTTGAAGTCGCATCGTCAAAATCAAAAGAAGCAGTTGATCGGGAGAAGAAGTCATGAATCGAGAAACATTTTCCATTCATTCAAAAACCAAACATCACATATAGAACAAATTAAAAAGAGTCAGAAGATCGTTGTTCGTTGTGTTTTACTTCTAAATAAAAAGTTGAGCCATCATTACACAGAGCAGGGGCGGATCTAGAATTTTCCAAATGGGGGTGGGGCTTTGGCAAAGCCAATATATAGTGACTGGGAGCCTCCCCCCAAAACATTTTAAAATTTAAGTGTCATTTTCCTCCATTTTGGTGCCCATTCATTGGCCCTTCTAGGGGATAGCTTGACTTGTCCCCTTTTATTTTATTTATTTATTTTTTTTGTGGACCAAAAGAGGCGGGAGAGGGGGGGGTCCTGTTTTTTTTATCCTGGTTACCATGGTGACACCCTATAGCACAAAAAATAACATTTAAATTATGATAGAATACTTTTACTTTTTACTTAAAAAGTACAATTTACACCAACTACTTTTTTACTTTTACTTAAGTACAAAAAGTGAGTACTTCATCTACCACTGCTGCATTGCTGCCATAATGGTGCACCTCATTGTCTGGTCCCTCATCATCCAGTAGGGCTCCTACATCTGGCCCCTCATCATCCAGTAGGGCTCCTACATCTGGTCCCTCATCCCCCAGTAGGGCTCCTACATCTGGCCCCTCATCATCCAGCAGGGCTCCTACATCTGGTCCCTCATCCCCCAGTAGGGCTCCTACATCTGGTCCCTCATCACCCAGCAGGGCTCCTAAATCTGGTCCCTTATCACATAGCAGGGTTCCTAAATCTGGTCCCTTATCACATAGCAGGGCTCCTTCATCTGGTCCCTCATCCCCCAGCAGGGCTCCTACATCTGGTCCCTCATCACCCAGCAGGGCTCCTACATCTGGTCCCTCATCCCCCAGCAGGGCTCCTACACCTGGTCCCTCATCCCCCAGTAGGGCTCCTACATCTGGTCCCTCATCACCCAGCAGGGCTCCTAAATCTGGTCCCTTATCACATAGCAGGGTTCCTAAATCTGGTCCCTCATCACCCAGCAGGGCTCCTTCATCTGGTCCCTCATCCCCAAGCAGGGCTCCTACACCTGGTCCCTCATCCCCCAGCAGGGCTCCTACATCTGGTCCCTCATCACCCAGCAGGGCTCCTACATCTGGTCCCTCATCCCCCAGCAGGGCTCCTACACCTGGTCCCTCATCACCCAGCAGGGCTCCTACATCTGGTCCCTCATCCCCCAGCAGGGCTCCTACATCTGGCCCCTCATCATCCAGCAGGGCTCCTACACCTGGTCCCTCATCACCCAGCAGGGCTCCTACATCTGGTCCCTCATCCCCCAGCAGGGCTCCTACATCTGGCCCCTCATCCCCCAGCAGGGCTCCTACATCTGGCCCCTCATCATCCAGCAGGGCTCCTACATCTGGTCCCTCATCCCCCAGTAGGGCTCCTACATCTGGTCCCTCATCACCCAGCAGGGCTCCTACACCTGGTCCATTATCACCCAGCAGGGCTCCTACATCTGGTCCCTCATCACCCAGCAGGGCTCCTACACCTGGTCCCTTATCACCCAGCAGGGCTCCTACACCTGGTCCATTATCACCCAGCAGGGCTCCTACATCTGGTCCCTCATCACCCAGCAGGGCTCCTACATCTGGTCCCTCATCCCCCAGCAGGGTTCCTACATCTGGTCCCTTATCACACAGCCGAGCTCCAACCTTCTGTTCCCTCACCTGTCCTGTTGAGTTCCATCCCCAGGTCCCCTCGACGTACAGCCAAGGTCTCCCTCTGGTCCCTCATCTTATCGTGTTCTGTCTGATTCTGCACTTCTTTCAATAAACTTTAACTTTCTCGTCTCAAAACTCTTAAACCTAATTAATCTATAGTTGGTACTGAGTAACTGTGGTTAGTTTGACTTCAAATCTGTTTCGATAGTTTGGGAGATGAAGTGTTACAGAAGCACAGATGGACTCACTCTGTTAAAAGTAGAAAAACACAACCTTCAAATATCAGAGCCTCTTGAGTTTCCATGGTGATTGAAGTTGATGACATCATCACTATGATAAAATAAACTGGCTCAAGAATCAAGTCGTAATGGTTTTATTTCATGTTTTATTCATAAATTTCTTATTGGATTAATTATTAAAAGAAAAGAAGGGAAAAGATGTAAAAGTTTTGTTGACGCTTGTTTTTTCATCATCAATAAAATGATTGTATTTCAACGTCTGTGGGAGTCTTCAAATCTTCATTAATGATTGAGATCAATACTTCTGATTTTAGTGCTTCAAATTAAAACAGACGACGTTCATTTGAGAGCTTGACATTTATAAAGCTTATATTTGATTAAACCCCGAAAAGGCAGCACGTAGATGGATTTACTCTGAATGTGGTCGGTTTAAACGAGCTCCCATAAAAATACCAAACAAATTTCAACATAACAAAAGAAAAGCATCTCAGAGCCTCATTTAGACGCTTTGATTTACAGTTTTAATGGGAATGTTTTATGTTTCTATCAACAGAATGTAGAGGACGCATTGAGCATGTCTCAATGCGATCTCTCTCGAATCACTGATGAGATTTTATTCAAACTGTCCACAAGTATTCAGTATAAACTATAGATGAACTGATTAAGTTTTTAAGTGATCAAAAGTCAAGATCATGAAGTTCAACATGAACATGATACCTCTCAACCCAGTGAAGGATTTTTACTAGAATTCCCTTCAAACAGAATCACTTTCAACAAACTGCCGTTGACTTGATCTTGTTTACGTTTATTCTCTTTATCCCCAAATTTGGCTCCAGGACGGAGCCGAGTTTAAGGATTTTTATTTAGAGTCAGATTATTTCCTCCGAGGTCAGGCTGGATAGTTTCAGCTCGGCGCGGCCATTTGTCTTTCTGGGTCCCGTTTCCATTAAACTGCAATTCAAGATGGAAAAATCTGCGTGAAGCCCACCTACACCGCAGTCAGACACATCCCCCTCATCCATCAGCAGGGATGGGTCGCTCTCAGGCCAAACTTGTGTCTGAACGAGATGTCAAGAACTTTCTAAGCGGTGTTCAGTTCATTGACCTCTTTACGAACCTGCTGCGTCGGCAGAAACTGGGCAGAGAACCCCCCATTCAGACCCACTAGTCTAAATTATTACTTTGCTTTCCCACCTCTTTTTCTTCTCCGTCTTCCATCGCTCCTCATCCCGTAATCCCTCTTTTTTTCTGACCCTCTCGTGTTGTCTTTAAATCGCATTTCTCCAGGGTGTTGTTATGGTCAGCGTGAACTGCAGGTGAACCTGCGACTGCGGAGTGGGTGGGCTCACCTTCACACTTTTTCCACCCCAATTCTCCCATTTGTGGTCAGAAAGACTGGGCTCAAAACTATGGGTTTATTAGCTGTTGTCAAGAAAAAAGAAACTTTTAAAACAACGACAACAATTAATTGTATCTCTTGTAAAAGTCGGATTTTTATTCTTTTATGAAAATTCATAAAACCACATGAATTTTGAGCTCATTTCTGTCCTTAAACCTCCTTTTCTGGTACGTAGAAACTCCTAAAATAACCTGGGCATTGAACATAAAATAAGAAACCTGATGGAGATCCACATAGAGGAGGGATCCCCACAAGGACAGACTGTTTATAAAAAATCAGCTTATCTGAATCTAGATCAGATGGGCTTCATCCGGATGGAAATGGACGGTGGAGGTCGGGGCACTGGAATGATATGAGGGTCACAGAACAGGAAAGCCAAGAAACAGTTGAGGGGGATGTGGATATATCAAGCAACCAGCCCTTCTCTATCTGGTGATGCCCCTGGCAGGAATACAGATGACCAATCTGGAATTCAGAATGTGAACCTCTTTTATCGAACATCCGTTTGCTGACTTCTACGCAAATCGATTTCTGAAAGCAGTGGATTGCGATCGACACATCTCAAGTGTTCTTGGAGTGTCGGTATTGGTGCCCGACTGGCTCCAAACTACCTAAGTCTAATGGAACATGGTGGCCGCAGCGTCTGGTTTATTCTATTTCCAATTGTTTCACGAGGGGCGGAGTAGGAAGGAAACAGTCCCAATGAAATGTTGGCTCCATAGAGACGAGGTATGAGTGGGTTTCCAGGGAGACCTGGTTCGTTGGACCAGCCTCACCCACTGTTTCTTCAGCTTCTGATCGTTCATGAGTAGAAATACAGAAACATCTCCTGGTACACTGGAGCATCCTGCTGCCACACATCGGCCAGACATTTTGTCAAGGCTCGTCGTAAGCAGATTTTGAATCCAAAACCTCATGAAGAATATTAAACTCCCTTTTTTGATACAATTATGGATAAAAATGTTCCACAGCAAGCCAGCTACCAGCCAGCCAGCTACCAGCCAGCCAGCCAGCTACCGGCCAGCCAGCTACCAGCCAGCCAGCTACCAGCCAGCCAGCCAGCTACCGGCCAGCCAGCTACCGGCCAGCCAGCTACCAGCCAGCCAGCTACCAGCCAGCCAGCCAGCTACCGGCCAGCCAGCTACCAGCCAGCCAGCCAGCCAGCTACCGGCCAGCCAGCTACCGGCCAGCCAGCTACCGGCCAGCCAGCTACCAGCCAGCCAGCTACCAGCCAGCCAGCCAGCCAACCAGCTACCAGCCAGACAGCTACCAGCCAGACAGCTACCAGCCAGCCAACCAGCTACCAGCCAGCCAGCTACCAGCCAGCCAGCTACCAGCCAGCCAGCCAGCTACCAGCCAGCCAGCCAGCCAGCTACCGCCCAGCCAGCTACCGGCCAGCCAGCTACCAGCCAGCCAGCTACCAGCCAGCCAGCTACCAGCCAGCCAGCCAGCTACCAGCCAGCCAGCCAGCCAGCTACCGCCCAGCCAGCTACCGGCCAGCCAGCTACCGGCCAGCCAGCTACCAGCCAGCCAGCTACCAGCCAGCCAGCCAGCTCCCTGCCAGCCTGCTACCAGCCAGCCAGCTACCAGCCAGCTACCAGCCAGCTAGCTACCAGCCAGCCAGCTACCAGCCAGCCAGCTACCGGCCAGCCAGCTCCCAGACAGCCAGCCAGCTTACCGGCCAGCCAGCTCCCGGCCAGCCAGCTCCCAGACAGCCAGCCAGCTTACCGGCCAGCCAGCTCCCGGCCAGCCAACTACCAGCCAGCCAGCTACCAGCCAGCTAGCTACCAGCCAGCCAGCTACCGGCCAGCCAGCTACCAGCCAGCCAGCTACCAGCCAGCCAACCAGCTACCAGCCAGCCAGCTACCGGCCAGCCAGCTACCGGCCAACCAGCTACCGGCCAACCAGCTACCGGACAGCCAGCTACCAGCCAGCCAGCTCCAGGCCAGCCTGCTACCAGCCAGCCAGCTACCAGCCAGCTAGCTACCAGCCAGCCAGCTACCAGCCAGCCAACTACCAGCCAGCCAGCCAGCCAGCTCCCAGCCAGCTTGCTACAAAATAAAAGAAATAGGAAATAAAAACATTTTTGTTTTTAGTATTTTCTGGTTTTAAATAACTTCTTTTAGGAACAACAAGTCCGTGTAGTCCCTCATTCATCCAGGAGTGATCCATAGTAGAAAAAGTTTTAAAAAGGTCTTCTGGACAGTTTAATTCTTGAACGAGACGTTTCGACTTCCATCCGGAAATCATTTTCAATCTGAATGAAATGGACTGAAAACTGGATCTATTTATACTAACCTGAGTAAAAGGTAAAAAAAAATAGTAAGAAGGGCTCGTCCAATGAGCCTGTGTTACCTATGATGGCCGTGAATGGCTCCTATTGCCACTCCACAGAAGACTCTACCAACACAGAAGAGAAGCCTCAAGTGGTCCACAGTCTGCTGCACATCTGCATCTTAAATCCACCAAACACACTTTTGAGGACAGCGAGGTGAAGATTCTAAGTAGAGAGAAAGGATGGTTTGAAAGAGGGGTGAAGGAAGCCATCTTTGTGATGAAACAGAATCCCTCACTGAATCGGAGTGGAGGCATTAGATACATTCAGCCCAGAATTTACAGCAGCATTCTGAACCCATGGTCCAAAGAGGACACCTCGTGACTCAGATTCATGCCTCTCGTTAGCAGGAATTTTTATTCACTAGGCTTTTAACATTTTTATAATAGGGATTGTTTACTGGTCTGTGTTACAATAGGAGCCATTCACGGCCATCATAGATAACAAAGGCTCATTGGTCGAGCCCTTCTTACTATTTTTTTACCTTTTACTCAGGTTAGTATAAATAGATCCAGTTTTCAGTCCATTTCATTCAGATTGAAAATGATTTCTGGATGGAAGTCGAAACGTCTCGATCAAGAATTAAACTGTCCAGAAGACTTTTTTAAAACTTTTTCTACTATTCTTTTAGGAGCCTGTTTTTATTCACTCAAATTCAAATTGGTTTAATAAATGAGATACATTTAACCAGATTATACAGGAAAAGATTAATCTAAACCATTGTGTGTGAATGTGTGTGTATGCTTGTGTTTGTATGTATATGAATGCTTGTCTGAGTGTGTGTATGTGTGTGTTTAAAGCAGCTTTGAACATGCAGAGGTCAAAGTGTCCCAGACGTGATGGAAAATAACTGGAGGCAAACAGAATTCCAGTTGTTTCATTATCACCTCTAACGTGCACCCAAAGCTCTGCGCACGCCCCAAACATCAAACACAGCAAGCTTGTAAAACCGTGGTAACCCATCTGTACCTGCGAGTGTATCCCTCACACTGCCAAAGTTCAGGGCTGTGATATCAGCTTACACACACATACAGACACACACATGATATCAGCTTGCAAACACTCACACGTGTACAGATGTGCTTTAACAGCTTGTGCCGACACCTCCGAGGCCGTCCAGAGTGCAAATTTCTGTCTCCATAAAATCTTCTGTCAGAACTGCTTCAATGTTTGGCTTCTAACATGTTTAGAAAACGTGAAAGCGGAAAGAATAAAAAGAAACGTCAGTTTGTCAGATAAATAAATATTAAAAGAAATGGATGAATTTCTTTTTGAGGTAAAACACTAAATTTATGGTTTGTAGAACGGGCAAACGTGGTTCGAAAAGTTCAGCGAACAAACTTTTTAATCGTCTGCGTAGAAAACTTCAAACTAGTTTTATGATGCATGTGAAATGAAAAATCTGGGCTTTTAAAGATGATTTTAATGATAATCTTTCTTTTATTATGTATAAACCTAAACCCAGTGTTAGGTCTTTACTTTGATGGAAATGTCTGCAAAAAAAAGATAACATTCCTCCCAGTAGAATGTGCCCAAAATATCCCACCTGCAAGGCATTCAGGAGGTATCAAAAGCAGATGCCCGAATCACCCCAGCTGGCTTCTCTCGATCCGAAGGTGGAATGGCTCTACTTCGAGCTCCTCCCTCTATCTCTAAGTGAGAGCCCAGCCACCATGCAGAGGAAGCTCATTTTGGCTGCTTGTATCTGGGATCTTGTTCATCTGGTCACCACCCATGCTGGTTACCATGGTGAGGGTAGGAATGTAGATCCTGGTTACCATGGTGAGTGTAGGAACGTAGTTCCTGGTTACCATGGTGAGTGTAGGAACGTAGATCCTGGTTACCATGGTGAGGGTAGGAACATAGATCCTGGATACCGTGGTGAGGCTAGGAACGTAGATCCTGGTTACCATGGTGAGGGTAGGAACGTAGATCCTGGTTACCACGGTGAGGCTAGGAACGTAGATCCTGGTTACCATGGTGAGGATAGGAACGTAGATCCTGGTTACCATGGTGAGTGTAGGAACGTAGATCCTGGTTACCATGGTGAGGATAGGAACGTAGATCCTGGTTACCATGGTGAGGATAGGAACGTAGATCCTGGTTACCATGGTGAGTGTAGGAACGTAGATCCTGGTTACCATGGTGAGGTTAGGAACGTAGATCCTGGTTACCATGGTGAGGGTAGGAACGTAGATCCTGGTTACCATGGTGAGGGTAGGAACGTAGATCCTGGTTACCATGGTGAGGGTAGAAACGTAGATCCTGGTTACCATGGTGAGTGTAGGAACGTAGATCCTGGTTACCATGGTGAGGGTAGGAACGTAGATCCTGGTTACCATGATGAGGGTAGGAATATAGATCCTGGTTACCATGGTGAGGGTATGAACGTAGATCCTGGTTACCATGGTGAGGGTATGAACGTAGATCCTGGTTACCATGGTGAGGGTAGGAACGTAGATCCTGGTTACCGTGGTGGGGGTAGGAACGTAGATCCTGGTTACCGTGGTGAGGGTAGGAACGTATATTCATGTAAATATTCACAAGGGATGATTAGTTAGTTTAAATAGACAGTAATGTGTGAGTCTGAACGTTACTAGTTATCCATCCCTATGTGGTCCTTAAAAAAACTTGAGACGGTTTCGGGTTGATAATCTGCACCCCTTAGTGTTTGAACGTTATTCCCACATCAAAAGCATACCTGAAGTGATTTTATATTTCATTCATTTGCAAGTTGTACCTTTTAGCATTTGGGTTCTGTTCTTTTCTTTTGTTCTTGGCCACACCTTTTGTTTTTCACCATGTCTACAAATAAAAATACTCACATTTTTCTAATTCACACATGAATCTTTAGAATCACACAACTCTGTTCTGACTCACTTGAAAATACTGAAAGGATTCTGCAGGGTGAATTCATTCGACTCCGTGTGTGTGAGATGGTTCTCACCTTGTTTGCTTTTAGTCGTCCGTGTACCTCCAGCATGCTGTTGTAAACTCTTTATATTCCCCGTTCTCTTCTCATTAGTCGGGGTGTTAACTAGCAGGCAGGAATGCAGCTTAGTGGAAAAAGCTGGAGAATTTAACAAGATGTTAATCACCAAATTGTTGTAGAGTTTCGTCAGCGTGTAGCCGTGCACTGAGTCAGAGATCAGCTAGAAGATGGTGGTCTGATCTTCACCTCACCTTCACCTCGACCTCTTCAGATTGAACCAACTTCCCACAGACGAACGGACATCTAGAAGATCAGGGTTTAAGTTTTAGAATCAGTTCATTCTTCTACTGACTTCTTAAGATTTCAAAGTCATGTATAAAGCGTGCTTGCGCCCAAATCCAAGCGTCCAGTGACTTCCACTCAAACTGCAGGATTTTTGAAGGAGGCAGAGAGCGTTGACTTTTGCAAAACTTAGAAATTTAGGAGCTGCTCTGTGGAGAAAAGACGTGTGACGGTAGAACCTGACGTGAACAAAGAACGGTGACAAATGAAGCATTTTAAGCAGCAAAGAAACAATAAGCAGGGTCAACTGAGAAAAGAAATGACATAAACCCACATGAGCTCTTTTAGACGCTTTAAAGACACTGGGGTTCATTTAATAAGAAATAAGTAAATCCCTGGCCGAGCAAGCATGAGCATATAGATCACACCTGCGAAACATTTTAGGTATAAACCAGCTTGATCTCCATCCCACCCAAACCACACCTGTAAAACACCATATATGGATTATGCAAATCGTTTCATGCATATTGAATAGTCCTTAAATAAGCTGGTGGCACCTGAAATTACTCCTGAACAGTGGCAAGGTGTCGCTGTTGTGCAGCTGTTATGATGAAACAGAGAGGGAGGCGGTCACCTCAGCAACGTTGTGATTAAGCAGCAATTCCACTTTGATCCTCACACTGTCTGTAGGGAATAACGTGTCGATCCTGCAGAGTCAATCTGTATCCCCATAAAACCCACCTTTTCTACCTGCAGGACTATTTAAAACTATCATTTCTTCTCTCTCCTCATTGTTTCTGTCTGTGTTTGATGAGCTTAAAGGACTAATGAGTCAGCCTAAAGTTTCTTCATCGACTCCAGCCGCAGACAAAAAGTCTGTGACATTTTTAACCTTCAGGAAGTTTTGGGTAAAAAACCTCAAAGTTTTCCTTGAATGTCCCACGACACCCTTTTTTTACTGTAATTCTGAGCTGAAGATCTCCCAGATTCCATCTAGAGGTCAAAGCTCAAAGTGAGCAAAGAGCGTTGTGAGGAAGAGGAGCGTGGGAGCCGAGGAGCGGACGTCCAGACTCCATCTGAAGGGAATTTTTAAAGGAAATGACTCTGACATTGGGACATTGTGACGAACAGTAAGCTTGAGGTCACACTCGCAAAATCTCAAGGTTTCCTCTGAAAGGAGATGGACTCGCATGCAGTTCAACGAGGAGCTCCTGAGATGTTTCCTGTGCCGGACAAGTCCACGCCCCGACTGACCAACAATGCTGCTTTGTTTGGTGGGTGTGTGGGCCCAAACACATGGGAGGTTTTACCCAAGCCCTGGGACGCCGCAATTAGCAATTAGTATCAGCGTTATTAGGATTTCAGGCCGTTAAAGTCGCAGATTTTGTTTAGTGGCTCGTGAAAAGCAGCACTTAACAATCTGGGAGAAGAAGGTGGGAGGACAGAATCGTCTCAAGACGCTTTTAAATACAGAATATGTTTGTTTGTAACTTTGTTTTATTAGTTTTTGTACTTTCGGTGTATTTTTTGGTGTTTGATCAGTTTTTTCACAGTTTTATTTCAGTTTATTGTGCGATTTTGATCGGAGTTACACAACATCCCTGTGTGCAACAATAGATAGTAAAGTTGGTTTCATACTGAGATGATTGCTCTATAAATCTGGACGGCGAGTGGAGCCTAACATTGTTTATCGTCTGCTCGGGAGTCCAGCTGATTGGTCGCTTTTTAATCCATCCTCATATGTGTGTTAAAGTGCACAATAAACCCCCTCGGCACGGGGAACGTTGCGTTGGGGACTCAAGCTTATCCTGCAGTTTGTTTCAAGTTTTGGTCAAAAACAAAGACAGAAAAAAACAAAGAAGCTTCATTTTCTAAAGAATTTGTTTTAAAATGGAATAAATCAAGTTCAAAACCTGATCCATCAGACTGTTTTTATTTCTATCACTCTGTGAAAACAGTTCTGTCTTTCAGAATTAGGGTTCAATCGTTCTGCAGTAGGCAAGAGCTTTTTAAACTAACCAATTGTTCCTTTCTCGTTAGGTTACAAACTTTTGTAGATGGCAGCAGAGCAGTCATTTTAAATTCTCAATCTAGAGACTCTTCGCCAACTTGGACCATATGGCATGGTCAGTCTCCTTTTTTCAGCTACAAAACTAAGAAGAAGAATACCTTTATTAGTCCCTCATGGGGAAACTACTTTGCTGCATTGCACTGCAGCAGGCGGCCATGACGCCGCCAATGGTGGAGCAACTACTGGGTTAGGTGTCTACTCCAGGGATACCTAGACGGCTCAATGGGATTTGAACCAGCTTCTCTCGGTCCCAAAAACAAACCACTGAACCAACACCAAACATGGAGGATGGATGCTTGTTTTCATGTCACAATTTCATCTCTGTTCTCTGATTGGTTGGCTGCATCCTCCAGTTCACTTGGGAGGATCCCGAGTCATTCCCTGTCCAGCTGTGAGACATAGTGTTTCCAGCGGGTCTGGGGACTGCCTCTTGGTCTCCTCGTGGTGGAACGTGCCCGGAACACCTCACCAGCGAGGTGCTCGGAGGCATCCTGACCAGATGCCTGAACTACCCTATATGGGTTCTCTTGACCTGGAGAAGGAGTGGCTCTACACCGAGGTCTTCCCGGATGGCAGTACCCCGATGCAGGAGGGGCCATAGGGGTTGGGTGAAGGAGGAGATGGGTGGCAGCCAATGACGGTGACCCTGGCGGTCAGACCCTCGGCTGCATAAGCTAGCTCGTGGAATAAGAGGAATCCTACCGGTAAAATCTTAATGACATCGTTCCTTTCGGAAGTCAGGAAGCTGTTGCTAACGGCCCGTTGCCACGGTACAGCAACCTGCTCTACTTTCAAGTTTTATGTTGGTTTTTATTTTCTCCGTTTCTAATAAGTTGTATGAAATAAATCATATTAATGGTCCTGAACTTCATTGTGCTTTTTTTTTTTTAAACAGAAATCAGTTGTAAGTGAATCAGTAGCTGGCTGCACCACCGCTGTGCTAGCTGTTAATGATCTCTATGGAATACGCCAACTCACATTTTACTTTTTATTGGACTTTAAATGTCCACTAAACCTAAATCCGTTTGGCAAATACTAAAACAAAACTCAGTATGTTGGCTCTTCTAATTTTCATTTTTCTGTGAGACTTTTCATTCCTAACCTACATTTTTGTATCCCCGTATTTTATCGTAGAATGTGGAGCTTTGAGGGTTGATGTCCTGGACGTTTTTCTTGTGTTTCTAGTTTAACATACCTGAATCTAATTAAGTAGTCGCTGTGCAGAATTTCATTTGCTGTATGATCTCCTCCTGGTGGGACGTACTCAAAACACCTCACCAGCGAGGCGCTCGGGGGCATCCTGAACAGATGTCTGAACCACCCCATCCGACTCCTCTCAACCTGGAGGAGAAGTGGCTCGACACCGAGCTCCTCCCAGATGGCAGAGCTTCTCCCCCAATCTCTGAGCGACAGCCCAGCCACACTGCGGAGGAAGCTCATTTCGGCCGCTTGTATCCGCAATTTTAGTCTTTCGCTCACCACCCACAGCTGGTGACATAGGTGGGGTAAGGAATGTTGAACCTGGTTACAATGGTGAGGATAGGAACGTAGATCCTGGTTACCATGGTGAGGGTAGGAACGTAGATCCTGGTTACCATGGTGAGGGTAGGAACGTAGAACCTGGTTATCATGGTGAGGGTAGGAACGTAGATCCTGGTTACCATGGTGAGGGTAGGAACGTAGATCCTGGTTACCATGGTGAGGGTAGGAATGTAGATCCTGGTTACCATGGTGACGGTAGGAACGTAGATCCTGGTTACCATGGTGAGGGTAGGAACGTAGATCCTTGTTACCATGGTGAGGGTAGGAACGTAGATCCTGGTTACCATGGTGAGGGTAGGAACGTAGATCCTGGTTACCATGGTGAGGGTAGGAACGTAGATCCTGGTTACCATGGTGAGGGTAGGAACGTAGATCCTGGTTACCATGGTGAGGGTAGGAACGTAGATCGACTTGTAAATCGAGAGCTTTGCTTTTCGGCTCAGCTCTTTTTTTACCACGACGGACCGATGCAGCGTCCTGCCGTATTTAACCATATCATGAGGCAAATTGGTGAACTGTCCGCCTCTCATTTCATAACAGCAGGGATGAGCTCCAGCCTGAGAGGTGCTGCCACAATCAGTCTACTAGTCCTGATTATGTTGATTACTAGAATTATAGACGACAATTATTTGACATCTTTGATTTATGTCAACACTGCTGTGAATCTTTTTTAATGTCACGTCAGCCTTTGTCGTCTACACATGTGCTGAAGGGGGAAATCAACGATGGTCATCATGGACAGATTCAGGTTAAATCTCTACTTTCTAAAAGATTGCTCACTTTACATTTCTGCGGCATCGCTCCGAGTTTTGCTTCCTGGTCACAGATTTTTATTTCAACACTACTTTGTGAACTTTGTTTTGGGGGACTTAAAAACCCTCTGCTAACCAGAATTCACACTGGATAGTCAGAGGACCACATCGTTGGAGATAATTTTCAGAAACACTTTTGAGACATTTTCACAGACATGTTGGATTCAAACATGATTAAAATAACAGGTTGACTCTGGGATTTTTACAAATTAGCTGTCAGGATCCCTCACCTGCCGCCAGAGGGAGCCCTGGATGTTCCTAATCATTACATTATGGTCACCTGAGGATGATTCCTGATTCCACACATCTGTGCACCCTGCCATCTATTTAACGGCAATCACCCTGGACTTCCATGTTGGGTTTTACTATTGTTCCAGCCAGGTCACCCTGGTTGCCTGACCATGTTGAACTCTGGTATTATTTGGACTTTTGAAATCCTGAATTAATCCCGTGCTTCTTGCTTTACAGACTTTCCTGAGTTGTGTGATCCTCCCCCGTCCACATCCAAGAAACCCTAACATTACCAGAAGATGGGTGTAAAACTGTTTTTTTTTTTCTCGTCCACACTTTCAGCATCCTCTCCTTTTGCTCACCTGGTACACCTCTGGATGGGACAGGTTTAAAAAGAATGGTAGATGTCTGAACCTATTTTTGAAAGAAGGACGTTGCCAACAAGCATCAGCTTGATATTTATGTCCACCCACCATCTGGTTGGCTTTCCTGCACGTATACATGTCTTTCTAAATCTCTTCAAGTCAGCAGTTGCTTTTGGCTTCTTTGTCTTCTTTAAGTTCATGTTTCTTCATATTCTCTCCTCCGTGTTTGACTTTCCTCATCCAAACAACTCTCGCCGAGCGTCTCTGTTTTTATTGATCTCGCCTGTTCCCTCCATCTGTCTTGCTGTATTTCTTTGAATGAAAGACTCTGTTTATGCATAATTCCTAAATCCAGAGCTTATTGCGCTATAATAAAAGTTAAATCAATGCAGACTAAACATTTGGGCTCGTGGCTGCTCAAAACGATGAAAACGAACGATCAAACCACCGGGATGCCGGCCAGCTTCATGATGCAATATCCTGTTGGGCTAAATCCTTTTATTTGAGTGTAACTTGGAGTCTTTTCTTTGCATCCTCAAACCAAAGCCAAACTGTACATGTTCCACGCAGACACACACAGTCTCATATCCTTTCACTCACCTCTGTAACTGGGAGCAGGAAAGTAGGCTTTAGACGTCAGAGAGGAAACAGCCAACAACTTTATTCCAATATGCTTTTATTGCTGCCATTATTAGATTTGGAGAAATAAATCCATTTTACTCGGTCTGTTTCAGAGGACGGTGTGTTTGTGTGTGTGTGTGTGTGTGTGTGTGTGTTAGCACATTGAAAGTTAAACTTCTAATCTCTTTAGCATCTGTGTGTATGTTTGGCTCTTAATGACACTTATGTGCAGTTTGCATGTTCAAAGGCTGACGTTACAATAGAGCTACACATCAGAATGATTCTACTCACTAACTCGGCTCAGATTCAACTCTTTAAAATGATTTCGCTTACTGGTCTACTTTAAACCGAGTGTGTGTATGTGTGTGTGTGTTTGGTGAGTCCATTAACTTGTATTTTCCACGTGTTTTCATGTTCAAATAATATTTTATAGTCTGTGTTGGACTTGGCATCAGTACTCTTTATGTTTTACATACAAAACGAGACTGAATAAGCTGAGAGGGGTGGTCCACATCCAGAAAATACCAGAGGTTTTTTTTTTTTTTAGTGGGTTGGAAGTTTGAAAAGTTAAAGTACATTTAGGTCTTGTTCAAGAATTTTTGAACAACATTTAGTTTTATTCATTTGTAACACTGATGTCATCTGTAATTTTTACCCCTGTTATAAACCCTCATGTCTGTGATACGGCTGGTTTTGGTCACCCCCAGATTTCTATTGATGCTTACCAGATTGATTTCCCTGGGATCTAGAAACCCATGTTGCTTGTTCGGAATGAGCTGGCAAGGCACCATGGGCAGAATCCTGGCTGCCAGGCGTTCTCTCCTGTGTCCCACACTCCAGGCTTTGCTCCAGGCGGGTGCCCTGGGGACCCGCGTAAAGGCAAGAAAAACTTGGCCTCAATTTTTCTCCTCATAAGGGTTTTTTGAGACGCTTTTGTCTGCCGCGTGACGACGTCCCGACAGATCTGGAAAATAACAACGCAGAACATTCTGGTCACCAGGTTGACATCCTGTCGGATGATCTCTGATTGGTTCAGTCTGCTGTCTGTTTGTCCTGCCCTTAAAATGAAGTTCAATTTAATTTCACTGACATTGCCTATTATTACATTAGGGTTGTCTCAACAGGCTTCACATATCGAATTGAAAGTCTCAAAAATATGCCAGAAATCCAGCATAAATTAGTCTCAATATAAACAAATCTAGATTCAAGATTTGCTTTCCGGCAAAAAACTTTTTGCCGAAAAGCAAAGCTCTCGATTTACAAGTCCATCTACGTTCCTACCCTCACCATGGTAACCAGGATCTACGTTCCTACCCTCACCATGGTAACCAGGATCTACGTTCCTACCCTCACCATGGTAACCAGGATCTACGTTCCTACCCTCACTATGGTAACCAGGATCTACGTTCCTACCCTCACCATGGTAACCAGGATCTACGTTCCTACCCTCACTATGGTAACCAGGATCTACGTTCCTACCCTCACCATGGTAACAAGGATCTACGTTCCTACCCTCACCATGGTAACCAGGATCTACGTTCCTACCCTCACCAGGGTAACCAGGATCTACGTTCCTACCCTCACCATGGTAACCATGATCTATATTCCTACCCTCACCATGGTAACCAGGATCAACGTACCTACCCTCACCATGGTAACCATGATCTACGTTCCAACCCTCACCATGGTAACCAGGATATACGTTCCAACCCTCACCATGGTAACCAGGATCTACATTCCTACCCTCACCATGGTCACCAGCTGTGGGTGGTGACCGAAAGAATGAGATCGCGGGTACAAGCGGCCGAAATGAGCTTCCTCCGCAGGGTGGCTGGGCTCTCACTCAGAGATCGGGTGAGGAGCTCTGCCATCCGGGAGGAGCTCGGTGTCGAGCCGCTCCTCCTCCAGATCGAGAGGAGCCAGATGGGGTGGTTAGGGCATCTGGTCAAGATACCCCCAAAGGCTCGCGGGCGGGGTGTTTTGGGCACGTCCCACCGGGAGGAGACCAAGGGGCAGACCCCGGACCCGCTGGAGAGACTATGTCTCACAGCTGGCCAGGGAACGTCTTGGGATCCTTCCAGGTGAGCTGGAGGATGCAGCCGGGGAGAGAGAGGCCTGGGCTGCCCGCTTGAGGCTGTTGCCCACGTGACCCGACCCCGGAACAAGCGGAAGATGACAGAACGGAAGATTCAAATTCTTTACTGTCGTTGTTCTGACAGTGAAATTAAACTAACTAAAGAAACTACGAACATCAGCCAGGGTTGATGTGGACATTAAGCACCATGGCCTCTAAAAATTTTTGTTGCAACATGGACTCTTTTTGAAGTTTGAAAGTTTTTGGTTGTTTACTGAGAGACTTTGTGATTCTCAATCGCTTCGTCAGTGACGTTTCTAATCCTCCTCCATTCCAGAAAAGTTTGGTTGTTCCCAACCAAACCCATCAGGTCATTCATCTCACCCTGGTGGGATTTCACTAAACCACTCAAATCAAACTTTTCCAATCATTTTTATCTAAATAGAAAATATTAATAAATCTTCTCAGTTTTTCTTTTTTTATAAAAGAAAATGATTATTATCATGGTTTATTGTTGACTTTGTTTTTCTGCCAAAAACGTCATCACTAATCCCTTTTAGTCCACCCGTTAGAAGCCGAGCCATCGGAGTTGATCACTCCGTGGAATCTAAGAATTACACGTCGTTCCCCATCGATCATCAAAAACCAGATACTTTAAGAAGACTATTAAACACAGTTCACTTTGAGAACGTCATTTTTTTTGTGTCCTGTCCGGCGTCGTGACAAACAGAATGGGGAGCACCATGTGCTGACCCTGGCAAGCTCTATTTAATATGTTTATTTTAAATACTTTACATCCAAAATGTCCGTGCATTACAGTATATGCTTCTTTTTGCAGGACCTGACAGAGAATACTGAGGAGAGAGCGAGAGGGAAAGGAGTGAAAAAGAAGAGGAATAGGGTACAGAAGAATTAGAGAGGGGGACGAAGTGAAGAGATAATCTGTATTTATAGTATTCAGCATCATGACCAACCTGCTGGATTATCTAAGGAAGAAAAAAAAAGTAGAAACAAGAGTTTAAACCAGTGATAAAAGCTGACACACACAACAAAACCTTCAAGAACGCAAACTCATGTTACTAGAGCTATGATACTATTGGTTGGAAGCAAGGAACATAGCGGACAGTAAACAGCGTGGCACAATGTGTGAGTATGAGTAAAAGAACATGCATGTTGTCAATGTGAACCATGTGCTTATTGGGGTAACAGATCTTTTCCAACCCCAGATGACTGGAACAGAGGACGGAGAGACACACGCAACTGGGATTCACACTCATCCCGATGCCAGGTCGCCAAGCAGAGGGAACCGCCCACCCACCCAGCCAGATGTGGAAGAGGTCTCCTTGTAGAAGGACCCCCTGTACCAAGCGGTACGGGCATCCCCGATGCCAAGACCATGATCATTGACAAATTTTTAAAAGCCTCTAGAACAGAGGTGTCCAAAGCCGGTCCTCGTGGGCCGGTGTCCTGATGGTTTTCCACATGTTCCTGGTTTTAATACAGCTGATGCACAGAAAGTGAAATCAACAGCCAATAGAATTTGGCACAATGACTTACTTAACTGGATAAGGTGTGTAGATTCAAGAACATATGGAAAACCTTCAGAACACCGGCCCTCGAGGACCGGATCTGGACATCCCTGCTCTTGAAACTGAAATGAGTGTTTCTCATGAGACTCGAGCTACATTTAAAGGTACAAAATGTTGGTTTTATGTGGAGGGGGCATCGTGGCCTTGGGGTTCAGCAATACTGGTGGTTCCAGTGGGCAATTAAACTGCCCACAGTTACTCAGTACAAATGATCGATGAACTGATTTGGTTTTTGAGATAACACGGCCAAAAGTCTTTGTCACAAAATTTGAGGTTACAAATTTTTGTGAACACAATAGCTCACAAACAGATTAGGGAATTTCAAATGAAACTGCCCTCAGTTACTTAGTACCAACTATAGATGAACTGATCAGGTATGAAGGCTAATGTGATCAAAGGTTAAAAAAAAACCCCACAAAGATGGAGTCTGCAAGCGTTCATTATTAACACAGTTTGTGACTCGGGGCAAGCGGAGGCATTTCGTTCGACACCTCGGCGTCGACTTATTCTTGTTTAATCGTTAAAAGTTCACGATCGTTAAAACGTGGAACCACAGCGTTGAAGGTGTTTGGATCTAAAGTCCTAGCGTTCATTAGAAGGACCGTTGTGGTTTCTTGAAAGCTCTACCGTGTGTGTTATGAGTTTAACACATGTGACACACACACAGGATGTTTCACATACTTAATTAATTTCAGATTTTATGGCCTGTTATTGTGCAGCCGGTGGTGCGGTGCCATTACGTGTTACCATTAACCGTGGTGACCACACACCCCACATACACACACACACACTCGCCACCCCGCTGCTTTAGGAGCGCAGTTCTGATGGAGCAGACTGAGACCTCTCACTGGTCGCTGGCAGACGTCCAATAGCCAATCACGGAGCTTTGCCAATTAGTCCTGAAGGTAAAGCTGAGTGAACGTTTTACAGGTTGTGTTCGTGGGTTTCCTTTGCACAATTTAACATGGCCACTTACTCTGTGTGTGTGTGTGTGTGTGTGTGTACTCAATTAGATGAACGCACAGCACTCTAGCATGGCCAACTCCATTAGAAGGTCATTTCCGTAGAAGGGTGTGTGTTCTGTATTAACGACTGTGTGTTTTAAAAGTTTAATTAATAATCATGGAGGAAATTTTATTGCATATAAAAAAGTAGGAAGCAAATTTGACTTATTTTTCATCCACTTTGACACATCTTTTTAAACCCTTAGAAAAGTGTCAACATTTAAATATCAATTTGATGCAAAATATTTTAACACATGAGTTTTTTTTTGTTTAACTACATCGTCCTCGGCTGATCCCTGGTTTACCCATCTTGTCACCCTTCCCTCTCTTATTATTTACTCTCTAATGCTTTTCATTTTATATTCTGAACCCATGGCTGCATCACGGACCGGTTAGTGTTGGACTGTATTTTCATGAACTGGTCTAAAGGTGTAAAAGTGTTATTAGCAGCATGTTTATAACGCGGCGTTGACAAAACCTGAGCAACATCCTCCTCTCTGGTTGCTGTGGTAACCTTGGAATATAAGACGTCACAAAAACACAGTGCATGAGTATACTGGTTACTCCTCACAGTCAGACTGAACCAGTGGGACTCCTGAGCTTGTTTTGTTGCAACCAAACAGTCCCATCTTGGGCTGAAACCTGAAGAGTAACTCTGTAACTCCCCTTAGCAGAAATAATAAATCATTTTATGTGGATCTCCATGAGATTTCCTCTTGTTTTTCTCTCTGTTGTTTTTTTCCTCACAAAACACTAAACAAGTGATGTTAGAGCCGTAGACAAAATAGCTTACAACATCATTTTAATGGCCAGTTCAGTGATTAGCATGGTGGCCTCTCAGCAACAAGGTCAGGGGTTTGAGTCTCGGGTGGTAACAAGGTTTAAAACATTGGCCTTTCTGTGTGGAGTTTGCATGTTTTACCCCATGTATGTGTGGGTTTTTTCAGGTTTCCTCCCACCCTTCAAAAACATAGATGTTAGGTTGATTGGCTGCTATGAAATTACGCCTAAGAATGAGTGTGTGTGTGGATGGTTCTGTATGTGTGTGTGTAGCCCGCGACAGACTGGTGACCTGTTCGGGTGTATCCTGCCTCTCACCTGAAATAAGCTGGAATAGGCTCCGGCATGCCCTACGACCCTGTTAAGGATAATCGGTTCAGACGACGAAACGAAAGATCCTTTTAATACCGTTTTAAATGGTATTAGAAGATCCAAGGGAAGAGCCCGGACCTGCTGGAGAGACTATGTCTCACAGGTGGACAGGGAACACCTCGGGATCCTTCCGGGTGAGCTGGAGGATGCAGTCATGGTGAGAAAAGCCCGGGCTTCACGTCTGACGCTGACCCAGGATAAGCGGAAAAGTAACTGATTCACGGCAACTGTTTTTTTTTTTTTGAAAATGTCTTTTGATGATGTTTGTGAGTCGGTGATTTTATGTCGTTCCTCAAACATCAACATCTTTCCACCACATTAATGACCACATCTTTAAATAATGAGTGATTAAATAAAACTGAAATAATTAAAGGCCTTTTATTTTCATTTTCAAACGTTGGAAATCATACAAACATAAAATAAATTCCAGTATTTTGAGCTCGGAGTTGCATTATTTACATTTTTTTTTTGTGATAATGAGAACATTTTGTTGTGAAGCTGAACAGAATGAGAAAACCAAAAGTCTTTTCACCTCTTAAAATAGTGACTGCATCATGAGGGGAACGATGTGAGATACCAGCTTTCACCAAGGAAATCATCTGGCCTCGTTCCGAATACCAAGATTTTCTTTCTCTGGGGATTTAGATCATAAATCTGAGGCTCATTAATACGTCCAAATGCAGAAAAATATGTTTATTTTTTGTTTACTTTCAAACTTGAGTAAACTTTGGTTTTGGGTGAATTTAGTTGAAACAAGAGCATCGGCCAATGAGACGCATCCAGACGATACGTCTTCATCACTTTTTTGTGATCAAAGGTGGGAGGAGACCAAGAGGCAAAGCACACAACCCCAACCGATCGCCAGATTAGGCAACGTGGGTGAAGTGTCTTGCCCAAGGACACACTGACTATTTTTCTCAACAACCGTCTCATGTGGTACCTGGGGTTCAAGTAGTCTCCCATCCAAGTAGTATATAGGCCCAGCCTCCTTAGCTTCTGAAGCCAACAGGATCAGGCATTCACGGGCTGGTATGGGCACAATATCACCCAGCACTACGAAACTTAAATTTACACATTTTTTATACATTTTTTAAATACCTTCTCCAACCGAATGTGGCTTATTGGACCAAAAAGTAAGGAGATGAAATGTGACAAACTTTACAAAAACTTTACAAACAATAAAAATAAAATAAAATAATAAAAATAAATATAAAAATGTAAAATAAAAATAATAAAACTTTACAAACAATACAACAAACTTTTTGCGGATGATGTGGTCCTGTTGTTTTCATCGGACCGTGATCTCCAGCTCTCGCTGGATCGATTTGCTGCCGAGTGTGAAGCGGCCGGGATGGGAATTAGCGCCTCCAAATCCAAGACCATGGTCCTCGCCCGGAAAAGGGTGGAATGCCCCTTGCGGGTCAGGGACAGGGTCCTGCCCCAAGTGGAGCAGTTTAAGTATCTCGGGGTCTTGTTCACGAATGGGGGAAGGATGGAGCGGGAGATCGACAGGCGGATCGGTGCGGCGTCAGCAATAAATAGGACGCTGCATCGGTCCGTCGTGGTAAAGAGAGAGCTGAGCCGAAAAACAAAGCTCTCGATTTACAAGTTGATCCACGCTCCAACCCTCACCATGGTAACCAGGATCTACGTTCCTATCCTCACCATGGTAACCAGGATCTACGTTCCTACCCTCACCATGGTAACCAGGATCTACGTTCCTACCCTCACCATGGTAACCAGGATCTATGTTCCTACCCTCACCATGGTAACCAGGATCTACGTTCCTACCCTCACCATGGTAACCAGGATCTACGTTCCTACCCTCACCATGGTAACCAGGATCTATGTTCCTACCCTCACCATGGTAACCAGGATCTACGTTCCTACCCTCACCATGGTAACCAGGATCTACATTTCTACCCTCACCATGGTAACCAGGATCTATGTTCCTACCCTCACCATGGTAACCAGGATCTACGTTCCTACCCTGACCATGGTAACCAGGATCTACGTTCCTACCCTCACCATGGTAACCAGGATCTACGTTCCTACCCTCATCATGGTAAACAGGATCTACGTTCCTACCCTCACCATGGTAACCAGGATCTACGTTCCTACCCTCATCATGGTAAACAGGATCTACGTTCCTACCCTCACCATGGTAACCAGGATCTACGTTCCTACCCTCACCATGGTAACCAGGATCTACATTCCTACCCTCACCATGGTAACCAGGATCTACGTTCCTACCCTCACCATGGTAACCAGGATCTATATTCCTACCCTCATCATGGTAACCAGGATCTACGTTCCTACCCTCACCATGGTAACCAGGATCTACATTCCTACCCTCACCATGGTAACCAGGATCTATGTTCCTACCCTCACCATGGTAACCAGGATCTACGTTCCTACCCTGACCATGGTAACCAGGATCTACGTTCCTACCCTCACCATGGTAACCAGGATCTACGTTCCTACCCTCACCTATGGTAACCAGCTGTGGGTGGTGACCGACAGAATGAGATCGGCCGAAATGAGCTTCCTCCGCAGGGTGGCTGGGCTCTCACTCAGAGATCGGGTGAGGAGCACTGCCATCCAGGAGGAGCTCGGTGTCGAGCCGCTCCTCCTCCAGGTCGAGAGGAGCCAGATGGGGTGGTTATGGGCATCTAGTCAAGATGCCCCCCGAGCGCCTCGCGGGCGAGGTGTTTCGGGCACATTCCACTGGGAGGAGACCAAGGGGCAGACCCCGGACCTGCTGGAGAGACTATGTCTCACAGCTGGCCGGGGAACGACTTGGGATCCTTCCAGGTGAGCTAGAGGATGCAGCCGGGGTGAGAGAGGCCTGGGCTGCCCGTTTGAGGCTGTTGCCCCCGCGATCTGACCCCGGAACAAGCGGAAGATGACGGAACGGAACGAACGGAACACAAACAAAATACTTTGTAGAGTGACGCTGGGTGTTCCGGCTGACTGCTGACACTTCAAGTGCTGTCACACATCTCTTGCTGACCACCGAAATAGCAACAGGTCTGAAGATAGAAGTTAAAATCTTTGACTAAATAATAAGACATAATGGACTTTAAAGGTGTTAAAGGATTCAAAAGACAGGGCTAGATGGAAGAAACAAATCTCAGTGTTGTTCACTTTCATTCTTTTTTCTCTCCTTCTTCAGACACTTTCATCTTCACGTGTCTCGGAAAACAAACCCAGGACGACATAAAACACTTCAATGAAACACAAACATGTGTAATTGATTTCAAAATAAAAGTAAAGTGAAATAATCTCCAACGTGCACTCTGACCGACCGTTAAAGAGAAGGGAGGAAAGGATAAATAAATCTGTTCAGTAGCTGGAAACTTATCAAGTGCTTGGATGGAAAGCCACACACACACACACACACACACACACACACACACACACACATACTCACGCACTGGGAAACCTGCTCGCGCACCAACACAAATAAAAGGGCAGGACGAAAATCAGCAGGGTAAAAATGTGGTGCAGACTGCCAACGCAGTGGTCCTCCCTTTTATCAAAATAAATCACAGAGAAGACATGGAGTCGTGCACATGAGTGTGTGTTCGTGCACGCACATCTGTGGGCGGCTGTCTAAGCAATGCCTTTGTTTTCCATCCCACTTAAAAAGGTCAGAGCCCCCGGGAGTCATTATATCACCCCGATATTAATGCCTGCAAGCTCAGAGTATTACAGCTTGTGTGTGTGTGTGTGTGTGTGTGTGTGTGTGTGTGTGTGCAGTGAGTTTTGTTAAATATAACTTGTCTGAAAAGAAGAAATCTATCATTTTGTGAATAAATTTGCATTTTAAAACAAGTCGTTTTCAAACTGGTCGGGATGGAAACTTATAAACTGAATAGAAACTGAGAATTTTTTGCCGATTGGGCGAAAATCGGCAACAAATTTTGCCAATTTTTGGAGTTGGAGAGTTGTAGTTGAACTAGGATGAATGTGTATGAAGCTTGAAGAGCTGTCTTGGAATAAATGCATGTTTTCGACTCTACCCTGAATGTGGTCTCCCTCCGAAAAAAAACCTGCAAAGAAATTTGTTTGTTACCACTCGGCCACCAGTAACAGTAATTCACTTTGGTTAAGAACTGTCTTGATACTTGATGGAAATTGGTTTAAAAATCTTTAGAAGCTGTTTTTTTTTAAATAGGGGACGTAACACACACCGGTGTAAGAAGAAAAGTGACATGAGATGGTTGTGACCTGTCACAAATCCCTCTGTATACAGACTTTGACGCAAATTGAGGGATTTCTGAAGCTGATGGAACACGTGAACTGTTGTGTAACTTTAAGGCCAATAACACACCTGAAAGGCTGTCTGGTTTATTTATGGATGTTTAGACATACCTACCCTCACCATGGTAACCAGGATCTACGTTCCTACCCTCACCATGGTAACCAGGATCTACGTTCCTACCCTCACCATGGTAACCAGGATCTACGTTCCTACCCTCACCATGGTAACCAGCTGTGGGTGGTGACCGAAAGAATGAGATCGCGGGTACAAGCGGCCGAAATGAGCTGCCTTCGCAGGGTGGCTGGGCTCTCACTCAGAGATCGGGTGATGAGCTCTGCCATCCGGGAGGAGCTCGGTGTCGAGCCGCTCCTCCTCCAGGTCGAGAGGAGCCAGATGGGGTGGTTCAGGCATCTGATTAGGATGCCCCCTGAGCGCCTCGCGGGCGAGGTGTTTCGGGCACATCCCACCGGGAGGAGACCAGGGGGCAGACCCTGGACCCGCTGGAGAGACTATGTCTCACAGCTGGCCGGGGAACGACTTGGGATCCTTCCAGGTGAGCTAGAGGATGCAGCCGGGGAAAGAGAGGCCTGGGCTGCCCGTTTGAGGCTGTTGCCCCCGCGACCCGACCCCGGAACAAGCGGAAGATGATGGGACGGAACGGAAAGGTACAATGTTTATTTTTATATGCTGAGACTAGAATTACTAACGTCCAAAAACACTCACTTTAATATTACAGTTGCCAATATGTTACAGCGTTTTTGTGGAAAAAAACTTTCATTTTTTTGCTTGAGTGTGTCCCAGAGATGAACATCCTGGTTTCTAAGAGATGAGCCTGGTTCTGGATGAAGAAATCTTCCTGCAGAGACTTCCTGAAAGAGTCTGACAGGCTGGGTTTCCTGGGTTTGGAACCACCAGGAAAGAGGACTAGAGGAAGACCAAAGAGGAGGTTCATGGATACAGTGAAGGAAGACATGAAGATAGTTGGTGTGACCGAAGAGGATGCAGCAGACAGGGTTAGATGGAAGAAACTGACTTGCTGTGGCGCCCCCTGGAGGGAAATGGAGGAAGGAGACGAAGAAGTGTCTCAGAGAGTCAGAAAATGTTCCAACATGCCTTTTTGGGAGCTAATTTGACCATTCTGTTTGACTCTGTTTTGAGTCAAACAGAATCAGACATTGATCTCATTAAAATGACGTCTGTAAACTTATCACATTGTATAAAATATGTATAAAAAGGAGGGAATATGTGGTCAAGGTACGTATTAACTTAGAAAAAACTGCCAGTGTTTACAGGCCTGCTTAAAGTAGACAATAAAGTTTTCCTGGGATTATGTTCTAAGGTCTTTTTAGGCCAGCCAGCCAGCAACACTCGGCTTGTCACCAGGATGGAAGCTAAGAGTTTTTGGGTGGAAGACGGCGTTCCTGGGAGCCAGGTGAAACTGCTCCTCCAGGCGATGTAAATGGAGGAGAAGGGTTTTCATTATATTTTAAGAGTCGCCCCTGTTCTGTTTTTACAGGCCAGTTTGCTACAATATAGCCTTTCTCCACGGTGGGTGAATGGGAGCCATATGGAAAACACGGTACGGTTCCTCAGCTTCCATTTTAGTCAAACAGACAGGGTATTGTACTGGGAGGACGGAGAGAAAATAGGAACAAGGGAGGAGGAAAAAGATGAGGACTAGATGCCAGAGGAGAAAATTACAAGGTGTAAATAAAAGACTGATACGTGGAAAGAAAAGAAACTTTAAAACAGACAGAAGGATTCTACCAACTACTCCATTCATGGTCTGAGTGGGTTTAGAAGAAGCTGAAAGAAAATAACGGAATCTTCCGTCTCCGCAGCAACTTTTTTAAATCCTCTGATCCTCAGACCAGATGGGTGATGTAGTGCATCCGACATAACCCGGATCCTCTGCAGGGTTTCTTCCTTATTTGATAAAACATTTCACTTGTTAGATCCCTCTAAACAAAACCCCCGAGCCACCTCCTCTGTCCTCTCTGAATGTGGTGGAGCTGCAACTCTATAAACCAATCCATGAATCAAACAAACAATCAACCAATGAACAAACCATTCAATCAAACATCCGACCAAAACTCCAACAAACTAATTAACCATCGTCAGTACTTATGTGGAGTTGATTTGCAGGCAGAACAGACGAGCAGGGGAACTCAAACACAGGATGATGACATCAAGCCAAGATCCAACCAGGGGCTTATTTTAGTAATATTTGCACAGACACGACCCAAACTCTGGCTTAATCAAAACCACCATAAATCCTCAAGCAACGTAAGCATCATAAATCCCACCAGCGACAAATCTCAACCCCTTCTCTAGAACGCCAAAAGTGAATCATGCAAAATACATGATGCAAATGCAACTGTCTCATTTTATAACAATAGGAGCATCATTTTATAAATAAAGTTGCTACTTTTTCTGATATTAAACATAGGAAGTACATAGTGTTTGTGTAAATCCTTCACTCGTTCAGGAGTGATCCATCATAGAAAGGCGTCTATGTTGTCTTATGGACAGTGTGTGTGAATATCGAGACAATTCAACCCTCATCTAAAAGTCATTTTTAATCTGTTTGAATATGTTTCAATATGTACTTTAGATTGAAAATCATTTTTGGATCTTCTTCTTCTTTCGGCATTTCCCTTTAGGGGTCGCCACAGCAAGTCTCTTTCAATTTTTGGATGATAGTCAAAATGTCTCAATTTTCAAATACGCTGTCCAGGAGACAACTTTGACACTTTTTTTATGATCAATACTGTTTGGTTTCAGCATTTCAAAACAGAAAAAAATTTTGTTATTCTACCTCTGCATTGCAATTGTCGGGATTGGTAAGAATTTATACAACATAGATTTGTTCATTAAGTTAAACTAAGTTCACCTCAATAGATACTCAGTAGCACTTTTCAGTGGTGTGTAGTATGAACTGATAGGCTGAGTTATCGGGAATACTTATGGGAAGCTCATAATCCCATATGAGCATCCCATATGGGACAGGGATAGAGAGAGTCCCCACCCTCTCTCTATCCCCCCTTTATGCTTTCTCTTTGTTTTTGGTTTGTTTTCGGACAGGCATGGCCACACCGAGGAGACCTCCGCGCTTCTTCATCCCCGCTCCATCAGGATGAAATCCATCTACTCATCCCCACCCTGGGCATCGCTGGGCTGAGGAGTCCCCCGTGTTTCCATCAGGATGAAGAACATCTATTGACTTCTGTAGATATTTAGTTGTAGATTAGAATAAGCTAATATTTAAACAATAATCTTTGACACATTGTTTGCTCGTCCCGGGGGAGGGATCTCTCTTTCATGTGGCTCCCTACGAGGTTTCTTATTTTTTCCCCACTGATGTTTTTTTAGGAGTTTTTCCTCACCGAGAAGGAGAGTCTAAGTGCATAAATGTGTTAATATGGTTTAGTTAGCATTTGTTAGTTATTTTTCTTGCTGTGTATCTGTGTTAACACATTCCTCTTCTTCTTGTGAAGCACATTGAGACGGACATTCTGTGATTTTGGGCTATACAAATACAAAGTAAAATTGAATTGAAAAAAAAATTGAATAGGTGTGTGTAGCTTAGTATCAAACTTTTCCATGATGTGGTCCAGTTTTTATATGACAGGCGTCTCTATCTTCTTTCCAGTTGTTTTCTCACTGTTTTAAAAGCTTTATTTCTCTGTCATCCAAGAGCTCTAGACTTTGCCTTAAAGTTACAAGTAGTCTGCTCCACCTTCATAAATCACTCAGTTTGCGTAGAAACTGGTGAATGCACGGATTTGGGCGTACAACATTTTCCAAAATGAGTTCCCAGCAGCATAACAGAAGTCTCAAAGGACGTTGTAAGCCTTCTGTGGGGTTTTCTATCCAGTGGAACATGGTCAAAACATCTCACCTGGAAGAAGAATTCTTTATTAGTCCCACAATTGGGAAATTAGTTTGGTGCGTTGCACCACAGCAGGCAGCCATGATGGCGCCAATGGTGGGAACAGTTGAGGGGTTGAGTGTCTGCTCCAGGGACACCTAGGCCGAATTCAAAGTGGCTTCTCCAAACACTCTACCACTGTGCCAACACCTCCCCAAGGGATCCAGACATCCTAAGAGATGCCCGAGCCGTCTTGCCAGCCACCCCTACATGTGGAGGACCGGCTGCCCTTCTGTGATCTCCTCAGATTTAGAAATTCAGGTTCTAATTCTGACTTTGATCAAGTCCTGTCAGAGAAAACGTAATCACATCATCTGCATAGTGCCGAATCCGAATCCTGAGTCCACCAAACCAGATTTCATCCTACACATAATAGTCCATCCAAGGTTCATGTGTAAAAAGAAAAAAGTAAAAATCTTCAGTCGAAACAAGCTTCTGTTTTAGTTTCTCTCCTCTCGCCTGATGTTCGGGTCCATTTTTCCACTTTTGGAGAGTCTGAAACAAACCACCAAGAACATGCTGAGAACATGATCAAAGCTTCTGCAGCAGCTGCCAGACTGTCCAGTAAAACCGTCCGTGGCTGCAGATCCAGAGGAAATTTAAACCTACTGCAGGAGGGAAAAAAAAAAAGCTGAAGGAGACCTCAGACGTGGAAAAGTTAGACGCAATAAGGGGAGACAGCAGAGGTTCAATCCTGGTGGTATTTATTCAGAAAAACAGGAGAAGAAATGAAAAAAAAGCTCTTGCTAACATAAACAAATAATCACACAAAGGAACAAAAACCCTTGATTTTACTTCCCAGAACTCTGTCTGGATGAAGCCCATCTGCTGTAAGGTACAAATTTGAAACATGGTAGCTGTAGGTAATCCGGGGTGTCATTTTGGATTTGTATGTACGCCCGAATCCCTGTATGCACCAATTTTCACGCTAATTGAGAGACTTATCAGGCTCGAGGAGTGTGTGGACTATTGGGTAGCTTTCGGAAAATCTGGGACTGCCATACGCAAATCTGAAGACATGAGGAAAAAAGAAACGGAGTTGTCTTAATTCTCTGTTACGAATATTCGTCTGATGTGTTTAATCTTTGAGCTTCTCTGGAATTATTCTGCTGCGTACGCTACAATTTTCAGTCCAAATAAAATATTGACTTGACGACTGGAAAATAATGAAAAACTAAAGTGAACAAAACAACGTCAAGATGGGTGAGGACGATCGTAGTGGACGATGGGTGAAGACGATGGATGAGGACGATGGGTGAGGACGATGGGTGAGGACGATGGGTGAAGACGATGGGTGAGGACGATGGGTGAGGACGATGGGTGAGGACGATGGGTGAAGACGATGGGTGAGAATAGAGGACCATGGTACCACCTACCAGTCATCAAGCTTTAGTCACTTAGACCGGCCTCACAGGCTGACATTGATTGTCTGCATCATCACTTTACTGTTTATCTTTTTTTTTTTATTTCACCGACAAATCAGTCGGCGTCAATCAAAGAACAGTCGTGGCGACCACCTCCCCGTTTCATTCGCTTGTGGGCAACGTCGCCACGGCTGTACAATTGCGACACCATGACATTTTTTTTTCTTTGTGTTTCAGTTTGAGTTGGACTGTAAGCAGTCGTAGGGGGAATCGAACCAGGTTGTCCTGGTTGAAAGATGGCAACTCTGCCACTAGGCCAACGTCCCCTGCGACCTGAGACACCATGCCATTGTTTATGAGTAATTTCAGATGCCATTGTCTTATTTGTGGATCATTGCATGCACAACGCATCATTTGCATGATCCATATTGAAAGTTTGGGGCAGAATAGATTTTGGGTTGGTTTACACCTGTCAGGATCCCCTCGCCTGCCACCAGAGGGAGCCTTGGACCTTCCTCCGTCACCTGGATTCCAACCCTATCCTGAACACCTGGGTGATTAGCCTGATATCGATCAGCTGTGCACCGTCAGCCTGCTGCCTACATAAAGAAAATCACCCCACTGTTTCTTGGTGGGTCATTACCGTCCCTTCCAGCCAGGTCTCCTTGGTTTTGATGTCCTGTAATTGGGTCCTCCTGCATTCCACAACCAAACCCTGACAGACTCAGTTCGTTCTACACAATTCTTAGTAAATGAGATCTGTGATCTCTGTCATAAGTACTGTTTTTTTAGGTCAGTTTTTTGTTTAGTTAATGAGTTAATTCGTGACATCTACAAACGAATAGGGTTGGCCGTTCATGTTCTTCAGCTTTTCTGCAACTAAGAATTTAAATCATAGACTTTCCACTTTAAAACTTCATTGTAAAAAGTTTTGAAGAGTTTATAAAACGTCTGCTTTCTCTTCGCCTTCACATAAAAAAGTCCACATTGGTAGAGTTTCCTTTTCATTGTGTGTTGGAAACAATGAATATGCAAAGCTAAGTAGCCCCAACACGTACTGAAACACGTGGTTTCTGTCTCATCTCTGCAGCTGCCTGAATTTACTGTCTGGTGCAGTTTCTTTGGCAGAATCTAACTGGGGAGATCAGATCTTCTCTCCTCTCCCAGGCGTATTCACCCCTCATACTCTGAACATCTGCCAGATGTCTGCACGTGGAGGTCACAGGAGCACGATGTAGAGAAGAGGAGCCAGAGAGAAACGGGGGATTAGAGGTGTAATTTCACACCTGTCAGGTTCATGGCCTCAAAGATGAAAACCAGCAAGGGAGATGATGTGGAGGTGAGAACCCTACACTACTTTTTTCTCACTTCTGCTTTTATTTAAAGAGTTTGGAGCTCTAAAAGACACACGCACAGAAAAAACTTTGACGTTTCTTTTCTGGTTCATCTCAGAACAAACTTCTAAATGGGAATAGTGACTCATCTACCTCTGGTTGGAACTTTGTAAGGATTCAAACTGATTTTCCATGAAAAAAAATCAACTCAAGTCCTAGATTGATTTACCAGTAGACATCATGGCGATCAACATCCAACCAAAGAACTTTTTACTTCCTTCATTTGGTGGAAAACTCTTCTTCCTCCTGAAAGTAGTTCTGGGTTCACCAACGGTCACCTGCCGTGGGAACAAAGGGACTCGTTTATAAAGATGTTTACATTCATATCTGTGCATGAGCCAACTTTTATGGAAATTGAGGTGGTGAAGCGCGTGGACAAACGTTTGCCTTACTCCAAGCGAGGTGACGATTGGCCGTATACAAATTTCAAGATGTGGTGAAAAAACGAGACCTGTGGAGAGAAGTTGAAGTGAACTGAGGACAGTGAAATGAAGCTTTTGAAGCAGAGGAAACAATTAAAAAGCACTCATTAATGTCTGTCAGTGTTTTATAATTATAAAATTATTACATGTAAAAACTTGCAAGTTACGTACTGCAGTGATCGTCAGACATCTGGCTGATCAGCAAACAGAGACGCTGTGACATGAACACATGTCTTTCCTCCATGTTTGTAGTTCTGTAGCTGAGAAGAGGAGATCAACCATCCTATACGATCCGTTTCGTTCCCTTGTCTTCCGCTCATCGGGGGCCGGGTCGTTGGGGCAACAGCCTCATACGGGAAGCCTAGGTTTCTCTCACCCAGCTCCATCCTCCAGCTCACCCAGAAGGATTCAAAGTCGTTCCCCGGTCGGCTGTGAGACATAGTCTCTCCAGCGGGTCCAGGGTCTGCCTTTTGGTCACTTCCCGGTTGGATATGCCTGATACCGTACTATACGATCTTATTTTGCTATACGATCCGTGTCAGCAAAATTTCCAAGCCTGAGAATTTAAAGACAGTCCATAGAAAGTTTATTCAGAGGAAAGACGTGGTTTTCCAGACTACACCGAGTGTTTGGGTGCATCATAAATGTCATAAATGTCAAGGTTTAAGATTTTGTCATTAAAACGATTGACTAAAGCCCCGGTCCTGTGAGGTCAGATTATTTTTCATGAAGTGCAAAAAACAATCCGACGAGTAAAAATTTGCTCCTGACTCCAAAATGGAAGAAACACATCATTTTAAAATTTTTTTGTTCCGTTCCGTCATCTTCCGCTTGTTCCGGGGTCGGGTCGTGGGGGCAACAGCCTCAAACGGGCAGCCCAGGCCTCTCTCCCCGGCTGCATCCTCTAGCTCACCCGGAAGGATCCCAAGTCGTTCCTCTGTCAGCTGTGAGACATAGTCTCTCCAGCGGGTCCGGGGTCTGCCCCTTGGTCTCCTCCCGGTGGGACGTGCTGAAAACACCTCGCCCGCGAGGCGCTCGGGGGGCATTCTGACCAGATGCCCGAACCACCCCATCTGGCTCCACTCGACCTGGAGGAGGAGCGGCTCAACACCGAGCTCCTCCCGAATGGCAGAGCTCCTCACACGATCTCTAAGTGAGAGCCCAGCCACCCTGCGGAAGAAACTCATTTCGGCCGCTTGTACCCGCAATCTCATTCTTTCGTTCACCACCCACAGCTGGTTACCATGGTGAGGGTAAATATGTAGATGCTGGTTAGCATGGTGAGGGTAGGAACGTAGATCCTGGTTACCATGGTGAGGGTAGGAACGTAGATCCTGGTTACCATGGTGAGGGTAGTAACGTAGATCCTGGTTACCATGGTGAGGGTAGGAACGTAGATCCTGGTTACCATCGTGAGGGTCGGAACGTAGATCCTGGTTACCACGGTGAGGGTCGGAACGTAGATCCTGGTTACCATGGTGAGGGTAGGAACGTAGATCCTGGTTACCATGGTGAGGGTCGGAACGTAGATCCTGGTTACCATGGTGAGGGTAGGAACGTAGATCCTGGTTACCATGGTGAGGGTAGGAACGTAGATCCTGGTTACCATGGTGAGGGTAGGAACTTAGATCCTGGTTACCATGGTGAGGGTAGGAACGTAGATCCTGGTTACCATGGTGAGGGTAGGAACGTAGATCCTGGTTACCATGGTGAGGGTCGGAACGTAGATCCTGGTTACCATGGTGAGGGTCGGAACGTAGATCCTGGTTACCATGGTGAGGGTAGGAACGTAGATCGACTTGTAAATCGAGAGTTTTGCTTTTCGGCTCAGCTCTCTCTTTACCACGACGGACCGATGCAGCGTCCTAGTTATTGCTGATGCCGCACCGATCCGCCTGTCGATCTCCCGCTCCATCCTTCCCCCACTCGTGAACAAGACCCAGAGATACTTAAACTCCTCCACTTGGGTTTAATAAATTTACTCAGTCGATGACAGAAGAAAACCAGGCCGTGAATCAGACAGACTGCCTAAAATTAGGATCTCCAGAAGCAGGTGTGCAAACCTTAAAAAACTCGCTAGCTGGTTTCTATCAACGGAGCAGAAAATGAACACTGAATCCAGTTTATTTTGATGGAACCGAACACTATGTGTGATCTCACATACACACCTGTATTTCGCCTGTGGGAGATGCTGGTCTCTCTGAACCTTAGAGACCAGCATCTCCATCTCTAGTGATAACACACTTTGTGTCGGGTGTTACCGACTCATTTGAATATCATTTACATGATTCCTGTTTAAAGTGAGAACACTGCGGTACGGATGGAAGACCTGGTGAGAGATGAAAGTCTCAGAAGTGTTTCTCAAATAAAGATTCTCTGCTTTTCAGAAGGTGTTTAATTTTCACATTAATATCACAGAATATTCAGTTCATAAAGTGTCTTTATTAATCCTGAAGCTTTGGTTTATAAAACTGTAAGAAAAAACAGACGTTTATCTGTTTTCTTTATTAGAAAAAATACATTCATGGCTTCATTTAGATCGAGACACAACAAACAGGTTGATATAATCCTGGTCTTAGATTTTAAGTCTCCTACAGGGTTGGGTTTTTAAAGTAGTGACGTACCTCCATGAGACATAAAGAGGATGAATCATCCCAGGTGAAGCGGTGGGCTAAGTGAGGGGTCACAGTCATGCAGGGGTTTTTATTATTCACCACTTTATATTTATGTGACCTATTGATCTGGGTATTGTTGAGACATAGGGACATTAGGAGAGCTTATTGATGCTGTGATTCCTCAGAGGTCAGAACCAGTGTCTGTGTGTGATAGTGTTACCGTGTTGGAATAACGGGCCGTGTTATTGAAGATTGATTCAAACTCATCAAAAACCAAGTGAAATAATCAACAGTTCAGAATCTTATCTGGTTAAATAGTTCTAATAGAAGTTCTGAAGAGTCATAATCAAAGTAGAGAACTGGAAGTGGATGTAATCGTTTTCACATTTTTAATCGTGGATACTCAGGTTTACGGATGCGTCTGGTCGGAGTTGTCGCCGATGGCGATCGAATAAAACCAAAGTGATGTCATGAATGCCTGACTTCAAAGTGCTTTGCTGTATATCTGTTGTGTGTTTCAGTGAGATTTAAATGCTATGAAAACAGAATGATCTCATCCGTACCGTAAATCTCTCCCATTTTCTTCTTTTTGCTCAATTTTTCACCCTAAAGATGAGACCTGATGCCTCATGGGTAATTACCAGAGCCAAGCGGTTGATAAATGAGGAAATACCCGAGATTACCCCGACTGTGAGCATCAGAGGAGATGCCGTCATACTCATTGATGGGGTTTTTAATTATGGTCATTATTTTTAACCAGGGTTTTAGAGAATTAATGGCGTCACCAATAATAATAAAGTGGATTAATGTCGTAATGAGAGAATCTGGAGCGAGACCGACATCAAACTGTAAAGTAACCAACATTACTGTCTCACCACGTCGTGTTTTACCAGTTCATGCAAAAAAGCAAGATGGAAAGAGGGCATGACGTGAACTCGTCTGAACTTATGCTTTGCATCAGCGAGCTCTGGTTTTAAATCAAATCAAACTTTATTTATAAAGTGCTTTTCAAACATAAAATGTAACACAAAGTGTTTTACATGTTAAAACCTCCCGAACATGAAAACAAATTTAAGATACAATCCTGCCCCAAGTGGAGGAGTTTAAGTATCTCTGGGTCTTGTTCATGAGTGGAGGAAGGATGGAGCGGGAGATCGACAGGCGGATCGGTGCGGCATAAGCAATAACTAGGACGCTGCATCGGTCTGTCGTGGTAAAGAAAGAGCTGAGCTGAAAAGCAAAGCTCTCGATTTACAAGTCGATCTACGTTCCAACCCTCACCATGGTAACCAGGATCTACGTTCCTACCCTCACCATGGTCACCAGCTGTGGGTGGTGACCGAAAGAATGAGATCACAGGTACAAGCGGCCGAAATGAGCTTCCTCCGCAGGGTGGCTGGGCTCTCACTCAGAGATCGGGTGAGGAGCTCTGCCATCTGTGAGGAGCTCGGTGTCGAGCTGCTCCTCCTCCAGGTCGAGAGAAGCCAGATGGGGTGGTTCGGGCATCTGGTCAGGATGCCCCCCGAGCGTCTCGCGGGCGAGGTGTTTCGGGCACATCCCACCGGGAGGAGACCAAGGGGCAGACCCCGGACCCGCTGGAGAGACTATGTCTCACAGCTGGCTGGGGAACGACTTGGGATCCTTCCAGGTGAGCTAGAGGATGAAGCCGGGGAGAGAGAGGCCTGGGCTGCCCGTTTGAGGCTGTTGCCCCCGCCACCTGACCCCGGAACAAGCGGAAGATGACGAAATGGAACGGAAAGATACAACCCACTTACCTCCACACACACATCCATACATGTACAAATACACACAGAACACACACACTCACTTAAAAATGCAATAGACTGGATGCAGATGAAACACCTGAGAAAACAGTATCTGAGGAGCCACCGCACACCTGCAACCACCGGCCATGATCCAACGCCCCGGATAGAAGACAAGGCCAGAGCCAGATCCCCACCAGCGCCCCAGAGCCAGGACCAGCAGCCACCGATGACCACAGGCCCCCGCTGCAGAGGCCCCCCAGAGGAAACACTGGAGATGATAAAAGATTAAATGACATAAATAAAAGTAACTAAAGCTAATAAATAATAAGAAATGTTTTGGTAAAAACATCAATTAAAATCAACTAAAATTGAGAATAAAACTATGAATAAAACTAAGAATGAAACTACAAATAAAACTAAGAATAAAACTACATATGAGAAACTTAGTTAAAAGCAAGATTAAAAGATGTGTCTTGAGCCTCTTTTAAAAAACATGGACATTTTGTGCGCCCTGAGCTCCTCTGGCAGACTGTTCCATAAACAGGGGCTGTAGGAGTCTGCTGCTGGAGGTGTGTGTCTATATACTAGTATATATATATAATTCACCTTCTTATCTGTCTATCCCTGTTGGGGACGCGGGGGGTGCTGGAGCCCATCCCGGTGGATTCAAGGCGATGGGCAGGGTACACCCCGAACAGGTCGCTAGATTGGCCCATTCCTTCCTAGGGACAATTTGGCACCGGCCAATCAACCTAGCATGCATGTCTTTAGAGGGTGGGAGGAAACCAGAGTACCCAGAGGAAACCCACACAGACACGGGGAGAACATGCAAACTCCACATAGAAAGGACAGTGTTCAAGCCTCGTCCCCAACCCGGGACTTGAACCCATGACCTTCTTGCTGTGAGGCCACTGCGCTACCACACATATATATATATGTTTATTTTGATATTGCTTGTAGAGCTTGTAAACTTTCTCCTGACATGGACGTTATTTAAATCTAATCTCATGCTAGAGATTTTTCACTGCCCATCTTTCAGTTGTCCGTTGTTTCTCACCTGTCCATGCTCATGTAATTTGCTGCAGGTGGTCTAACCCAGGTGTTTTGATAGCAAGATGCTGAAAGATGGGTCAGATTCATTGACTTATAAGATCTTCAAAGACAGAGGCCTACATCAGGTGCCCGTTCAGAGGAACTGGAGTCAGGTGCACTGAACAGATGCCTCATTATCATCCCAGTCATCCAGCTTTAATCACAGCATCACTCATCTTCCTGTTTCTCTTGTACCTCTGGAATTTTTCTCTCCTCACCTCGCCTGCAGAGTAAAACTCTCTCTTCTTCAGATTTGAAATTCTTTGTAGGCATAATGAAGTAAAATACAGAACTCCGTCTTTGTTTAAACTGGCACACTATTTTTTTTCTTCTTTTTCACACTGTTTCTCTCCTTCTCTCCATCACGCGGCAGCGACGCGCCAACAGGTCAGAGGCTGTAATTGCCTTCCCTGTCGAAGCAGTTTAACTTCTACAGAAATGTCTTTCAGCGCCATGAACTTTCGCTTGCTGCTTGGCTCGCATGTCAAGCTGCAGGCTTTTTCTGCTTTCTGACAACAATGAAAGCTTTCTTTCTTTTCTATCTGCGTACAGTTGCTCTTTCCATGGTCTAATGCATTCATCTGAGCCTGGAAACAGAAAGAAAGGACTTTTTATGTTTCTGGGAGGGTGTCACTGCAAAAAAAATTATGTTTGTCCCACAAAGCTAACTTTGGGTGTTCTGTTAGTGAAGATGAAGATGTGCAGATTCAACTGTTTATGAGATGAGGAGGTTTTTAAAAATGATTTTCATTGGGTCTTAAAAGTCCTCTTTCTTGTATCATACGGTGACATAGAAGTATATTGAATTTTTTCAAATAAACGCTGCACTCATCACATCCCAAACAATCAAGTCTGTGTCCTTGGAGCCGGTGACCAGCCTCACCTCAAGAGGTGGACTCCACATCGGACTTCATCCTGTCATACAAAGTTTTTTTTGATTAGTGTCTAAATGGAAGAAAAAAAATGGAAATGTAATGTAAAGAGTTAAATGCCTTTTGTTTTCAGTTAGAACAGAAAGGGTATGGTTACTTGGTATCGGAGGGTACGAAAAAAAAACCAAGCAAAAAACATAACTTCGTACTCGTTTTGGTTTTGGAGAAAAATTATATTGGGGCAACCCTATATTTGAGTGCTGCAGTGTAAACACCTCGATGCCCTCTCGCCCCTATCCATCAGCGTCCCAGTTCGGTCACACTGTGCCTAACCTGGCAACCCGAACACTGGATCCTGGAATGGGTCCCAAAAACCAGGCCACAATGAAGAACTCTGTATTTCACTGGGTCCGAATGAGTGCGTCCAGTTCCTCAAGCGAGCAACCAGACATTTCCATGGACCTCCTCTAGACCATCGTCTTCTCCGCACCTCCTCCAGATCTTCTTCTCCTCAGCTCCCTTTGGACTGAACCAACTCCTCCAGCCACGACGGATGATAATAGAAAACAATCGATGAATCGTTAGATGTAAAGAATAAAAGCAGCTAAATTTGTCTTAATTTTTGACAATATTTCCATGCGTTGACCTTAATTGACCACGATGTGTCACATAACCAGATTCCCTCTTCTTGTTGCTTTCAATCCTCTTTATACCCATTCATTTATCCTGAAGGGTCAGTCAAGTCTTAACGGACATGCTGTTTATGTTTTTCTCTTCTTTTGGCCCCCCCTCCTCTTTTTAATTCCTCTCTTTCTCTCAGTAGAAATGCTTTATTGTGGTTTTTGGTGTTTTGGTGGAGTTATTCCTCCTTTACCCCCTGAGCTTTGGCAAATGATGGAATAAGCTCATGGTAATTCCTCAGCACTAACCACAAACATGCCGCCCCAGTTCCCCCGCTCACAGAGTGTGTAACTGTGTGTGTGTACGTGCAGTTGTGGGGACGACTATGGAAAAGAGATCCCTCTTTCTTTTTCTCTGCCTCGCCCCTTCTTTTAACTACATGGTCATATGTGTGTGAGAGGTTACTAGAGTGCAAAACGAACAGAAAGTAAGACTTCTTCAGCTTCTAGAAGGAACCTTATGGAAAAACAGATTCAAAGCTGTCTTTGATTCATTCTTTTAAACTTAAGTCTGTTTAAGAATTTTTCTTCTTTTTTTAAGACACTTTGTTTTTAACACTTTGTTTTTTAGAGAGATGTTTATTCACATGAACACTGTGAAGCAACAAAATAGGGTCAGCAATAGAAAGACTCCCCCCTGTCCTCCACATCGTGTCTAGAGAAATTCAGGTGGTTCATGGGTACAAGTATCCAGGGATTTTGTTGGATAATCCTCTGACATTCGAGTCTCATGTTGAGAATCTTGTGAGAAAACTCAAACTTTAAAGTTTTTGTTCAGTATAAAAAGTTGTGAAAAGTGCAGCGTCAGCAATAACTAGGACGCTGCATCCGTCGTAGTATAGACACAGCTGAGCCGAAAAACAAAGCTCTCAAATTACAAGTCGATTTATGTTCCTATCCTCACAGTGGTAACCAGGATCTACGTTCCTACCCTCACCATGGTAACCAGGATCTACGTTCCTACCCTCACCATGGTAACCAGGATCTACGTTCCTACCCTCACCATGGTAACCAGGATCTATGTTCCTACCCTCACCATGGTAACCAGGATCTATGTTCCTACCCTCACCATGGTAACCAGGATATACGTTCCTACCCTCACCATGGTAACCAGGATCTACGTTCCTACCCTCACCATGGTAACCAGGATCTATGTTCCGACCCTCACCATGGTAACCAGGATCTACGTTTCTACCCTCACCATGGTAACCAGGATCTATGTTCCTACCCTCACCATGGTAACCAGGATCTACGTTTCTACCCTCACCATGGTAACCAGGATCTATGTTCCTACCCTCACCATGGTAACCAGGATCTACGTTCCTACCCTCACCATGGTAACCAGGATCTATGTTCCTACCCTCACCATGGTAACCAGGATCTATGTTCCTACTATCACCATGGTAACCAGGATCTACGTTCCTACCTTCACCATGGTAACCAGTATCTACGTTTCTACCCTCACCATGGTAGCCAGGATTTACGTTCCTACCTTCACCATGGTAACCAGGATCTACATTCCTACCCTCACCATGATAACCAGTATCTATGTTCCTACCCTCACCATGGTAACCAGGATATGTTCCTACTCTCACCGTGGTAACCAGGATCTAACTTCCTACCCTCACCATGGTAACCAGGATCTAACTTCCTACCCTCACCTATGGTCACCAGCTGTAGGTGACCAAGAGGCAGACCCTGGACCTGCCGGGGAGACTATGTCTCACAGCTGGCTGGGGAATGACTCGGGATGCTAGCGGATGAGCTGGAGGAGCCTGGGTTAGAGAAGCATTGGCTTTCCATCTGAGGCTGTTGGCCCTGCGACCCGGCCCTGGGAAACGGAAGCGGGAAAAAAAAAACTTTCTTCTGTGACGTTATAAGATACTGGAATCATCTGGTGTGACCAATTACTCCTTTTGGTTCTGGATAAACTAGATTTCTTATCTACGAACTGCAGAAATGATCCAGATCATTACTGATGTTTTAAGTCAGAGTGAGACATCTGTACTTTTAGGGATTTCTTAAATAATAACTCTGAAATATTTTTACTTGGCAAACAAAACATCTAAATGTAATAAAATTCTAGTTTTTGTGAGTCTTTTCTAAGTTTGTATTTTTATTCTATTTTTATAGAATAACTTCAATAAAAGAGTGAAATGAATATTTGTTTTTATCCAGTTGGATTTGACCAGTCTGACCATGCTAAATGACTCCCATTAGGTGACACACTGTGAGCTCATTTGGAACGCTTGCAGAATATGTGTGTTGTCGTGGTGTTGAATGATCAGACCCAGAATCCACCTGCATTCACTCATGTTGAACCAGTCCTCCTGACCCAATACGGTCACATTGACACAGTAAAACCATTCATGGTGCCTCTTTAATTTAATCAGATCGTTTTGCTTCAGTTTCTGCTGCTAATTTCCACAAAGCTGTAACATTTCAGGCTTTATTCACAAACAGAAGAGGCTATTCCTGAATTCAAACTATTAAACATAAACTGATCTGATTATAATTGGAGGGGATGGATTCACTTGGACAGAAAAGGATCTATTGTACCGGTTTAGGTCGGTGGTGGATAAATCTGGACTGAGCAGAACCACCTACTGCTCAACGTGACAAAGACAAGTGAACTGGTGGTGGACCTAAGGAGGAACGAGGACCTGGTGACTCCTATCGACATCAGAGGGGCCAATGTGGAAGTGGTGGAGGAGTTCTGCTACTTAAGATTAGATTAGAAATTGGACTGGAGCAAACACGTGGACTCAATCTACAAGAAGGACCAAAGTCGTCTCATCTGAGGTCCATCTGCAGCACAATGCTGATGATTTTCTACGAGTCGATAATAGCCATTGTTATCTTGTATGCTGCTGTCTGCTGGGGCAGCAGTCTGAGGGGGAGGGACACCAACAGACTCAACAAAACCATTAGGAAGACCGGACAAGTTGAAGGAGAGGAACTGGATTCTTTGACAGCTGTAACTGAGAGGAGGACGCTGTCCAAAATAAAAACCATATCGGACTTCACCTCCCGATCTCTCCACAGCTTTATTGACTGTTACAGGAGACTCCAACTCCCACGATGCACCACTGAGAGACACAAGAAGTCATTCCTGCCTGCCAGCATTAAATCTGAACAATCTGAACCATTAATGTCTCATGGTCACCATCTAACTCTAAATCTAACCCTGATAAAGTCTCCTTAATTCTCTTTTTTCTGGCTTAAAGAGTGATGAATTCAGCCTGAAAAGTCTGAAATATGAAATAAGCTTAGAACAAAACGGACTGAAATAAATGACTCATTATAACACGTCTGAATGAGGGAAAAATAGATGATCGAATAAATACATTTAACTCAGGGCCATCTCGTTGTCTCTTGGTTATCTGGGGCCGGGCTGCGGGGGCAACAGCCTCAGACGGGAAGCCTAGGCTTCTCTCACTCCAGCTGCATCCTCCAGCTCACCTGGAAAGATCCCGAGTTGGTCCCCGATCAGCTGTGAGACATAGTCCCTCCAGCAGGTCTGAGGGTCTGCCTCTGGGTCTCAGGTCGGTCAGTCACCAAATGAAAAATTAAAAGTTTTTAAAATTTACAAAATAAATACTTTGTGTGTGATGTTAAAACTAAATTTATTCAACTTCCTGAGACTGGGGTCAGGAAGAAGAGCAGGTGGGACAGAACGCACGTCGACAAGAAGAGAAAGATGTTTAGGTTTAATATCAGTAGGTAACAGTAAGATTTAAAATGGATTTATTTTGAATAAGTTTGATTGGTTTTGGTTAAATTTAACTTTTATGACTGACGGTTTAAAACGAGACATTCAGATGTCATGGTTAAAGTTTAGAAAGAGAATACATTGTGTCAAGAGAGCCTTCATGGTCAATATAAACCAGATGTGTGTGTTTGGGAAAGAGAGAGAGCGTGCACCACCAAGCTCGCTCAGCCGGTAAATCTGACAGAACATTTGTTTGGCCTCTGAACCTTAATCACCCCTCAGAGCCCTCTTCTGTTTCAGTTTGTGTGTGTTTGTGATAGATAGATGATGAAGCCCGCTGCAGACATCAGGATACTTGATGGAGGTATAGAGTTTAAAAGGAAAAATGAGATTGATAAATCTGTGAAATGGAAAATGTGGAAACAATTGAACTAATGGGATCTGTGATGTTGGTACTCTGTTTATGCCTCAGGCCACAGAATGTGGAGAAGGCAGTCAGCATATCCGTCTGTATGTGTTTGTCTTACATTTTCTGAAGAACATACCCCCCTTAATAAAACTACCTACAGTTACTCAGGGCTGACTGAGTTAGCAGTGGCTCGGTAAGTAGTGCGACTGCCCGGCAACTGGAGGTTTGCCGGTTTCGATCCCCCACCAGGTGTTCATGCCGAGGTCTTCTTGAGCAAGATACTGAACCCCTAATTGCTCTTGATGGTGGGTTACACCTCGCATAGTAGCATCCCCATCAGGTATGAATGTGTTTATACTGTAAAGCACTTTGAGTGCCATCACAGGTAGAGTCCATTTACCATGACTATAGATGAGATGATAAGGTTTCTTATCATGTCACTAAAGTACGAGGTCACAACTTCTCGTGAACGCCATATCAGTTGCTGTGCCTCACAGTGCTGTCCGTTGAAGGAGGTTGAACGTTTTGTACATAGTTGGATTATCATCATTATTATCATAGTTGGATGAAGGGGAGACGGTGGCTCAGTGGTGGAACGTTCGCCCTTGGACCGGAAGTTCTCAGGATTGAATCCCTCTTAGCTCACGTCTGGGTGTCCTTGGGGAAGACACCAAACCCCCCGTTCCTCCCACCATTGGCATTGTTGTGGCAGCCTGCTGCGGTGCAATGCAGCACATATACTTTCCCATTGAGGGATGAGTTAAGTATATTTCTATGTCTATCTTTCACTCTCTTTCTATTGCTTTGGGAGTTTCCTAATGTGATGTAAAACTCAGCAATTTTTGGCAGTATTTGACAAGTTGCCAGATTTGCTCGTTGGAACGATATGAAGGTTCATCACGCTGACAATTTCGGATGGGACCCGAAGTCTGGAGGCCATTCGGGTTCTAAATTACAGACTAGCTGCATTTTACAAACTACTGTGTTAAATTGATACAAACATGGAGAAGATGGACACTCTTGTTTTAAGATGTGAACTTCTTTTTGTTCTTGTCTGTCACCTGTGTTGTCTCATGGTGCACTTCCTGTTTTATTTTGAAACATGAACTCTCCTCTCATTTCAGGTATTTTTTTTCCTGTCCTGGTGTGTTACCCACAGGTGTGATTGTTTGTTTCCACCTGAGATTCCTTCCTTATGTCTTAAGTAGTCTGTACCAGTGTGTCGTTTAAAATTCACCAGAATATTCTACCTTTTATTCAGTCCTAGATTGTCTGCCAAAATAAACAGATTAATAATCAAACTGAAATCCAGTCCTGAGTTCATCCTAAGGAGCGGTGCAGAGAGTAAAAGGTTGCTGCCACAAAAGCTAAACCTGAACTAACCAGCCTGGATACATCTCATCCTTAGATGAGGAAAACAATAGAAGAAAGCTCATGGAGATCTGGTTGAAGGAGGGATCTCCTCCTGGGCCAAATAGGCAATTGAAGCCAGGATTGTAGAGAGAGCGACCTAATGCTGGACGGACAGTAAAAATAAAGCAGAAGGCCGAAAATGATATAGAGAAGATTGTCAAAAGGAACCAGGTGTCCTAGACCTTCTGCCAAACGGGTGAGGAGAGAGACGACTAAAGCCTGATGTGCCGAGAGAGGAGCTGATGAAATACTGTCAGCCAATGGAGGAGAGGACTGCCAACGTGCTACAGGACAGGTATTTAAAAGTACTGCTTAATCGTGACAGGCTGAGTGTGCCAGTGAGGCGGTGCTGATGGTGGGGGAGATGCTCTCAAGAAATCACCTTGACCAGGATAAGAGGGGGCAGACTGACTGCAGTAAACAGCAAAGGTCACGGGAGGGCAGAGGATATACGTAGCGGGATGCAGTGACAGAGACAGACTGGTCCTCCTTAAAGAGTTTTCACTTTTCCTTTCATTAGTGTTTGGATCAAATGTCTCAGTGTCGAGCTGCTCCTCCTCCAGATCAAGACAAGCAATATGGGATGGTTTGGGCATCTGGTTAGGACGCCTCCTGAGCGCCTTGCTGGTGAGGTGTTTCGGGCACATCGCACCGGAAGGAGACCAAGAGGTAGACCCCGGACCTGCTGGAGAGACTATGTCTCACAGCTGGACAGGGAACACCTCAGGTGAGATGGAGGATGCAGGCAGGGTGAGAGAAGCCAGGGCTTTTTGTCTGAGGCTGTTGCCCCTGCGACCCGGCCCTGGATAAGTGGAAGACGACGGAATGGAACGGAATTAAAACCTGACCTCTGATTGGTTCACTGATTTTATGTGTAAAGTATGTAATTCTTATTCACAAAACATTTGAAAATCTGCTAAGATGAAACGTTCTTGGATCGTAGTTACAAGTTTTTCCTGGTTTATTGACAAACAATCAAATCGTTGGTTTAATAATTCTTATTTAAACTAATGAAGATAGTTTGGTGAGTTTTAATGATCATAAGTGTCTCAGTCGTACGTGGTAAGCCTCGTTTACTCTACACATTGACTTCAGCAGTCCGTAGCCTAGACTCACTTGATGCATGTTGACTACAAACATCTGCTTCTGTCTATAAAAAAATCCTTTTGTGACGTCCAAAAGTCTGTTAGATTGAATATGAATCTGTGGTATAAAGCTAAGTATGGTTTTTACTCTAAGACCCCTTCCCTCAGCCTTCACAGTGATAATCTATAGCTCCTTAATGACCGTGACCCCCACACAACTAAAACCACCTCCTCCATGCTCCGCACCCCCAGGGGTTAGGTAGACGGGGAAATCGAAGAGAAATTGCAAAGCCGGCCACAATGGGGGAAAGTATGTAGAAGGAAATGAGAAAAGTGCTAGACAAAAGGAAAGTTAGTGGCATTTTCCCTCTGCACTCTTCACCTCCACCTTGGGGGAGCTGCAGGAGGATGAGGGACACAAAGTTAGAAATAGAGGTACTCAGAGATGTGAGAGGCAATGTGGGATACACAGGTTCTCAATTTGATGTTTGTAAAGGTAATAAAAGACGCAGATTTTAAATAAGTGCGCTAAATTAACATCAAATTTCAAATCTGGCAGCACTAGGTCTAGATGAAATCTAGTTTGATAGTGCCTAAAAACATAATAATAAATAATAATAATAAAATTTTTATTTATAAACGCACTTTATATCTCCAGTGGAGATCTCAAAGTGCTACAATGACCAAAAGAAACAACAAACAGAAAAAATAAATAAAAACACAACACTAAAAACAACACTAAAAACTTTGCTGAAAAGCCTTTAGAAATAAAAATGTCTTCAGTCTTTTCTTAAAACCCTTATCACTTTGTGGAGCCCTCAAGCTCTCGGGAAGATCGTTCCAGAGCCGTGGAGCAGCTGCCTGGAAGGCCCTGTCCCCCATAGTGGAGAGTTTGGTCCTTGGTTGGTGCAGGCAGTAGGAGGAGGAGGAGGAGCACAGGTCTCGGACAGTGGTGTGGAGGGTTAGGAGTTCTTGGAGATAAACAGGTGCATAAACAGATGGGTGAGGAGGCAGACCTTGTACTGAATTCTGTATTTAACGGGTAGCCAGTGGAGGGATTTGAGGATGGGAGTGATATGGTCATATTTGCGCCTCCTTATCAGGATCCGGGCAGCACAGTTCTGGATGTGCTGGAGCTTTTGTAAACCCCTGCATGGGATCCCTTAAAGGAGGGCATTGCAGTAATCCAGCCTGGAGGAGATGAAAGCGTGAATCAACCTCTCAGCGTCAGGTTTGGAAATGCATTTAACGGCATTAGGTTTGAAATCTAAGCGCTTGATGTAACATTTTGCTTATTTGTAACATCTAACACGCTTTGTTTACATGTGTGTACTGGCCCCAATGGCTTTCCATATCTTACAGTGCCCCATCTAGTGAGGAAACATCAGAATTGCAGGTAAAATAAAACACTAACAAGGTTTATTTATTTAATTTTTTCAAGTTCGGTGGGCCAGATTAAGACGTTTAACGGGCCACATGTGGCCCGCGGGCCGTAGTTTGCCCATGCCTATCTTAAACCGTTCATCATTGATAAAGTCTTTGATAAACAAAAGGCGGAGTCACGTTGTTACACGTCACTTCTCCATGTTTTTGTTTGGTGTAATCTCCCACTTTTCAACATGTAGACTTCTAGCCCCCTTTAACCCTGTGTACTAATATGTTTGATCAAAATTTAAACTATTTTCTCTATTTATTACAGCATAGATATAGAAAAGCAATAAAAAATGAATGGCTTTTAAGAAGTTCTCCCCTAAAAGGTCATAAAGAGGCTAGAAGTTAGAAGGTAGCATTTAGCTGACCTTTCTGTGGCTGTAACTGCAGCCTTATGAACCCTCATCACTACATTACAAACCCTTTCCACCAGCTATGAACTCCCCAGGAGCCCATCAAGGACGCTCTTACGAGCCCCCGAGCGCTATTTGACCTATAATTTCCCAAGCAAAGCTTTCGATGGAGCACAAAGGCCTCCCTGTCACCCAAACTGACACCAAAGCCTCTCCAATCACCGGGTTGCACATGGAGGAGCGGCATGGTGGTTTTGGAAGCTCTGCTGAAACAGCGAGGTCACAGGTTCACACTTTGCTGTGGTCAGCCAGTGAGACACCATCCTCCCTCTGACCTGATGCTTGGGTTTAACTCAATCGCTTTCCAAAGTAAAACCCAATCATTAGATAGACCAGAAAGCAATGAGGCCTGTAATCTAATAAGAAGTAGGTCCCAGAAGAAGAAGATCTCTGCCAGGGTCCGTTAACAATTTGTTTTGCTGATTATCCAAAAATCCAAAGACAATTTTTGGCTACAAGAACACTTAGTTCAAACATGGAGATCCGAAACCACCCGACGATCGTAAAGAAACCTTTAATTGAAATGCAGGAAAAAGAAAGCAGAGTGTGACGTGAAAGAAAATCGTTTTAACAAGAAGTCAGATCGCAGCGCTCGCTAAAGTTACGGGCTACGTACTGAGGCCTGACCTTTAACAGCACCCTCTGAAATGTGAAAAATGCGTCTGCATCCACGAGTAAATAAGCCAAGTTTTCTCATTTCCTCCCAAATTGACTCTTTGGAGTCATATAAGGTTTTTTGCGGGATGCTAATGATTTGTTTTAGCAGTGGGGGGGCCCTACGGTTGCATGTTATGAATACCTCGCGGGCCCCTTTGCAGCATCTTACGAGGGTCTTATGAACTGCTCGTGAACCTCGGGTCTTCTCCTAAGGACATTTAAATAAACAACACAGAGGCTCCTGGATGGTTGACTTGCTTAACAAGACACATTAGCTTTACTCATTGCCGGGACTTCCTGAGAGACGGGTTTAACCTGGCCCACGTAAAGACGGGGGCTTGTTTCTCACAGCTGTACGGTGTGTACATCACCAGGTATTAGATTATCTAGACTGATCAAACTTTAGATCAATCTAAGAAATCTAAAATGATCAGAAATGAATGGTTTTATTTTTTAAAAGACCAAATATTGAATAAATTTGTTGTAAATCTCTCCAGCAGGGCATTGAACCACGTGCCTCTGCCTGCCTTATAAATTTACGAGCTGTGACAGCATAACCTGGCAAACCTAATCAGTTCATCTACAGCTGTTACTGAGTAACTTTGGTGAGTTTAGTTACAGTCAGTTCGCTGGTTTAAAAAGTATAGCATTCAGAAGAACTTGGGACCTCTGCATTCATGTAGCTCACCTTTGGTGATGTAATTTTGGAGATCTAATCAATTCATCTATAGTTGGTACTGAGCAACTATTGGTTGTTCCATAAATATCCTTTTAGAATTTTGGGAGATATCACGTTCACAGGAATTTATGACCCTGACTTTAGCGTCGGTTCATGTTTCCATAGCCGTCAAGTGAACAGGATATCTACCAAACTACTGCAGGGGTTTAAATTGAACCACATACTGTTACTCAGGGCGGCACGGTGGCCCAGTGGGTAGCACAGTAAGGAGGTCATGGGTTCAAGTTCCGGGTGGGGATGAGGCTTGGAACAGTCCTTTCTGTGTGGAGTTTGCATGCTCTCCCCTTGTCTGTGTTTGTTTTCTCCAGGTACTCCGGTTTCCTCCCACTCTTCAAAGAAATGCATGTTAGGTAGATTGGCCAGTGCCAAATGAGTGTGTGTATGGTTGTATGTGTGTGGCCCTGCGACAGACTGGCGACCTGTTCGGGTGTACCCTGCTCCTCGCCTTGAATCAGCTGGGTTGAGCTCCAGCACCCCCCGCAACCCTGTAAGGGACAAATGGTTAAGACTGACAGTTACTCAGTACCAGCTTTAGATGGCCAGATTAGATTTCATAGAGGTCTTGGTCATAAACAAAAAATCTTACAAAATGTATTTATTTTCATTTTTTCCACCTTTTTTTTTTTTTTTATAAAATGGAGACACATTAACAATAAAACAGTTTCTTTGAATATTTGTAATGTTGTGAAGCAGAAAAAAAATCAAGCTGTGCAGCCGTCAAACATTCATTCTTAAAAAAGTTTGTGGTACAGACCAACGTTGACTTATTCTTTTTGTTCAAGAGGTTTCTTTTTTTTTGTGACCCAAAAAGTTATTTGCCAGCAAACGCCGTTTGTGTCGCCACATTTCTGATGGTGGCTTTGATTTTCCATGTTACAAGCTAATTAGTTTAGCAGCCATGTCCTCCAGCTCCTTCTCTTTTAATAGGTCCTGGGAGCCCTTTAACATGCATGTTCCTTTTACCAACGCATGAAGAGGGCGTGGAGGGAAGAAGAGAGGATGTGAAGTTCATGTTAACGGTGGGAGACCCCATTTTTCCCACTCGTATACTTACAGACTGTCAGGCGAGGGTCAGCAGCTTACTGTAACTCTATGTGTGTGTAGGTGTGAGTCACTCAGCTTAAAGCCCAACTCCTATGCCAACTCTGTTCTGTCGCTGTTACAGAACAGCTCAATTCATCATTAAATTTCAATAAAAAGCCATTATCCAGCCCACGTTTGCCCAATTTGGCAGGTATGTGTTTGAGTTTGATGAAGGCTTTAGGTGAACATGTGGCTCCACAGTACAGGGAACACGTTTTACACACCGTACTAAACCTCCATAATGGATTTATTCATCTTAGAACAATGAATATGTGTGGTAGGACCATGCTGGGTAATAGAAACATTCTGACTGGTGAAAACAAGACTGAAAAAAAAATCCAGCTTCGTGATCTTTGATCTGTTTTTGTTCCCATTTTGATGAAACTTTAATCAAAACAAGGACAGAACTTGGACTTTTTTATTTTAACTTTAACCTTTATCTTTGGGCGGCACGGTGGTTGGTGGTTCAAGTCCGGGTTGGGGACGAGGCTTGGAACCCTGGCCTTTCTGTGTGGAGTTTGCATGTTCTCCCCGTATATGTGTGGGTTTTCTCTGGTTTCCTCCAAAAACATGCATGTCAAGTTGATTAACTGCTGTGAAATTACCCCTAGGAATGAGTGTGTGTGGCCCCACGATAGACTAGCACTTGTTTGGGGTGTACCCTGCCTCTCGCATTCAATCAGCTGGGATATGCGCCGGTAGAGATGGACGGCTCAAAAGATCTTCTTCTTCTTCCATCATTTCCCTCCAGGCGGCGCCACATCAAGTCAGTCTCTTCCATCTAACCCTATCTCCTGCATCCTCTTCGGTCACACCAACTGTCTTCACTGTATCCATGAACCTCCTCTTTGGTCTTCCTCTAGTCCTCTTTCCTGGTGGTTCCAAACTCAGCATCCTTCTTCTGATGTACTCTCTCTCTCCTCTGCACATGTCCAAACCATCTGTCGTGGTTCCATCGAGCCACCACCAGAGGGAGCCAGGGATCACCTCACCTTTCCCCCAATTCTGTCAATTAGACTATTCAACACCTGTGGGCTCAGCTGGAGCCAATCTCCCGGCTGCCTATTTAAGGGCAGCCTCACCAGTAGGGGTGTGCGATACCGCAAGTTTTGGTATCGATCCGATACCAAGTAAACGCCAGACCAATATCGCCGATACCGATATCGATATTTAAATTTTTTAAATGACTATTTTTGCATCAAGGGTTGGGGTCATATATACAGTATGACCAAGTATACTGTATGTATAAACACAGGTTGGTAGAGAGATCAATAGAAGTGCCCAGTTACAAACAAATGTTAACTAATGTTAAAGATGATTATGTTGTATTTTCATAATTAAAATTGGAGCGTCTCTGTTAATGAGCGCTGCCTCTGGGAAACAGAAGGGCTCAGGGTTTTCTCCTCTGTTTCTGAAGTTTTTTTTTGGGGTGATTCTTTAATTTATAGTGTTACTATATTTAACAGCCTTTCTTTAAATGGTGCAGGTAGCCTCAAAGTACAGCCACACGGTTACTCTCTTTTTTCCTTCCATCTCTCTACTTTTACCGACTTGCGTTTTTTTTTTGTTTCTTGGCCCCGAGTCGCTGAGTCATGTGACAAGTCAAAGCGAAAGACAGGAGGGAGGGGGCGGGACCGCCTCGCTTTAACATACAGGCGCGACACACGGCATTTACGCATATTTTGCAGACAGATCAGTTAGGTTAACTTAAAAAAAAAAAAAAAAAAAAAAACGGAAGCAAAGTGCGAGGGGTAAAACTTCAACCAAAGTATCGATATTGTAGTTCGAGTATTGATCGATATCGATACTAGCGTTGGTATCGATATTATCGATATTAGGATCGATCCGCCCACCCCTACTCACCAGCCTTTATTTGTCAGGTCTTACTTTCACCTCCACCTAGGTCACCCTGACCATGTTTTGCATTTTTGGATTTAAGTTGGACTTTTGAAGCCTTAAGTTAATCATGTTCTTTTTCCTTTACAGACTTTCCGGTATTATGTTAATAAACTATGTTTAAGTCCTGCATTTGGGTCCTCCTCTTTCCACCATCCCTTCCCCTACCACAACACCATCTGATTGACCCTTTTCTTTTTAACCAGCAGGGGGGTAATAAGGAGTTCAGAGTTAGTATGTGTTCATTTTTGTTAGTGAATTTCTGAATCTGAATTTTTCTACCTTTTTGGTAAATTTCTTTTCTTGTGACTGTGCTTCTCTTCTTTCAAATAACAATTTGAAAGAAGAGAATTCATGGTTGCACTACCGAACATCCAAGTCACAAAAGTCATGGTCTCAATCCATCTACTGTGGATAAAATTAACACTTTTTTGTGCATGAATGTTTCATTTTTTTCTAAATGTCCCATCTGCTTTCTTTGATTGCTTCTTTAGTTGCTCTGTTGCTTTCAGATGTTTATTTTTAACTTTAAAGTATAAAACCAATCAGATCACAGCCATCATTTGTTGCCAAGCAGTCTAAATAAAAAAAATTTAACAGGAGGCCTTAAAAATGTGTTTTTCAAGACCTCTACTGTGCTCAAGGCCTTCAACCAGGCAAATACCTTTATGGTTTCGCCATCTGGATGGACTATGTTTCATTCCTCGTTCGCCAGTAGGTTGAGATTATTCAGCCAAGCAGGTTAAAAGAGGAGCTTAGGTAAGAACAAAAGATGGCTCCTCATGTGAGGAATTCTAGAAGTGTGATTGGGGTGCAATTTCAAGCTGGTTTACCTCTTGATTTATTGCAGTGCAGATTTATAAAACTTACGTTGCACCATTGCATGGACATCGCGGTCAGTGCCTCTGGATTGGCAGACTGGGGTGGTGGTCCCTCTTTATAAGAAGGAGGACCGGAGGGTGTGCTTTAACTACAGATAGATCACACTCCTCAACCTCCCCGGAAGGTCTATTCAGGGTTACGGCAGAGGAGGGTCCGTTAGATAGGCAATTCTCAGATTGAAGAGGAGCAGTGTGGTTTCCGTCCCGGACCTGGAACTACGAACCGGCTCTAAAGCCTTTCCAGGATCTCAGAAGGGTCACAGGAGTTTGCTCAACCGGTCTACATGTGTTTTGTGGATCTGGAGAGGCATTCGACCGTGTGCCTCGGGGACTCCTGAAGGGGGTGCTCCAGAGCACGGAGTTTCTGGGAAGCCCTCTGAGCCTTTGGAATGGACTGTCTGGTCTCTGTGACCGGTGCCAGAGCTTGGTTCTTATTGCCGGCAGTTTGTCAATTCCATTTCCAGTGGGAGTTGGACTCCATCAGGAGTCCCCTTCTTTTTTTTTTTAATAATCCCTTTTACATCCTGGCACTCAAGTGCATCATCCAAATGTGGGATCACCTCATCATACAGATCACTGGAGTTCAAACAAACTTTTCTCAACTAGTCCTCTACAAACTGTGTTTTTGTGTTTTCTGTCTCTACAGTGACCCTGGCAGCCCTAACTCACCAAGTTCATCTCCTGGTTGATCGTCCAGCGCTGAAGCTTCCTAAACAAACACGGTGATGCATGCATGCATGGACGCCGGCACACCTCCTGCACCTCCCTATGACCCCGGTATGTCCCTGTCACGTGGTTGTGGGAATGTCGCTGGGATTTGTGTTTCAGTCATTGCAATAACAGGGATCAAATAGGAACATGTGGACAGAATTCCAAACCCGGGTCAAAGCACAGCGGTGCTTGTTTAAGCCCATTTTCATCCCGCTGCCTTTCATGAGAATTACTTTTATGGCGTTTTTGTTTATCATTAGCGGGAGAGTTGGCGGAAACCAAAGATGTGTGACAAAGCTCATGAAAGAAGGATCTGAGGCCCAGACGTGGCAAAACTCTTCATGGACTCATAAAAACATGTGGCCTGTTTTTGAAACTTGTTGTGAGCTCTTTATTCGTGTGGCAGAAAGTTGAGTTTGATTTGTTTTAAGATGTGAGGTGTGTTTGTGACGCAAAAAACCCACCATCTTTAATGCAGGAGCAGCATTTGTTCTTTTACCTGTTGATCCATTTATTCATCGTTTTTTCCATCGATTCATTCATTCATTTATGAACCAAATACTCATTCATCCCTCACACCATCCAAGTAGGTCTCAATTCCTCCATACGATTTATTCATACGCTCATCCAGAGTCTGGTCGCGGGGGCAACAGCCTCAACCCGGCTACATCTTCCAGCTCACTCTGAAGGATTCCGAGTCGTTCCCTGGCCAGCTCTCTCTCCAGCAGGTCCGGGGTCTGCCTCTTGGTCTCCTCCCGGTGGGATGTGCCCGAAACACCTCACCAGTGAGGCGCTCAGGAGGCATCCTGACCAGATGCTCGAACCACTCCTTCTGGCTCCTCTCGACCCGGAGGAAGAGCGGCTTGACACCGAGCTCCTCTCGGATGGCAGAGCTCCTCACCCGATCTCTGAGTGAGAGCCCTGCCACCCTGCGGAGGAAGCTCATTTCGGCCGCTTGTACCCGCGATCTCTTTCTTTCAGTCACCACCCACAGCTGGTGACCATAGGTGAGGGTAGGAACGTAGATCCTGGTTACCATGGTGAGGGTAGGAACGTAGATCCTGGTTACCATGGTGAGGGTAGGAACGTAGATCCTGGTTACCATGGTGAGGGTAGGAACGTAGATCCTGGTTACCATGGTGAGGGTAGGAACGTAGATCCTGGTTACCATGGTGAGGGTAAGAACGTATATCCTGGTTACCATGGTGAGGGTAGGAACATAGCTCGACTTGTAAATCGAGAACTTTGCTTTTCGGCTCAGCTCTCTCTTTTTACCATGACGGACCGATGCAGCGTCCTAGTTATTGCTGACGTCGCACCAATCCGCTTGTCGATCTCCATCCTTCCCCCACTCGTGAACAAGACCCCGAGATACTTAAACTCCTCTTCAAAGGAGGAGGAATACCTCCCAAAGAAGTCAAAGCATTTGAATTAAAATGCCTACATATACTCGGTGCAAACTATGGATGAACTTGATTTTAGGGACCCACATATAAATGATTTTTCATTGATAGAGTTTTTGAAACGGGGCTGGCACAGGCGTATTGTTCCCCGTCTTGGCGTCCCTTTTATTCTTGTGTAACGTTGTCCTTTGATTCCTCCATCTTTTCTTTTCTTCTTCCAGTTCTTTGTAATTATGACAGAAAATAAACATCAGGAGAACGTGCACATCAGTCAGGATTCGTGCACGTTTACACTTGTACTCACACTTACCTCAAAGACTCTCTGGAAGAGAAATCATAAAAAAAGTGTTTATTTTTCTCTGTCTGGCCTTTGATGGCCAAACGGATCCATATGGGCTCATTGCCGGGATTTAAACCCGCAACCTGTTTTCCACATGGTCACATCGGGTTGCGAGTTTGACTCCGCGCTCTAACCGGACCACAGGCTAAAGATTTTCATGTTTAATCTTCTTCTTCTTGGGTTTTTATTTCCTTTTTCTTGTTGATTTCCATGAATCTTTGTCTGGATTTTGTTTTAATCTGACTTTCCATATTTTTTCCAAATGTTTGGATCAAAAACTTTCAACAGGTCACAAGTTAAAATCCTTTATTTAACTTCCTGGCAAGCGATGAGTCCGATTGGAATCCCATGTATCTGTGCACCAAACTTCTGCTTTTCATTTTCAGCTGAAAAATGATGTTTATTATCACCAAGCAAAGCCTCGGATTCTCCAGATTTCCTTTCTTTTTATGGATAAAAGTTGTTTTTATGTTTCATTTGCTATTTTTTTAAATCTTTTTTCCTTTTGAGGCAGATTTATAGACGACTGGATGTCTCTTCTCAATCCACCACTTTAAACCATCCAAATTCACTGAAACGCTGAAGAAGAATAAAAGAATTAAAGAAAAGGCTAATTATTTGTGGTCTTAACGATGTGCCATCGGACCAGATGAGGGCTGCCTCGAGGTCATTAGCATGCAAAAAGACTTTTAATGTCGGGCACCGGTTTAAAGCTTTTTCCACTTTTTCTTGTGGGTTTATTTTAGTGGTAACGACTTTAATGTTTTTTTTTTTTGGTATACAGTGACTGTTGTCATGACAACAATTATTAAAACTTTCCAGATTATCCCTCATCCTTATAACGTTGACAATTCAGAGCTCGAAATGGTTTATAGTGACCAGTTATTACAATGCCGTGGAAAGTCAGAGGTAACAGTTTGGTGAATGTTTAACACTGAAGAAACAAAAGAGAAAAGTGAGCAGGTAAAGATCTTCGTCTCATTCTGGCCAGAAAGCACATAAACAAGAGGGATTACAGTTGCTGCTCTAATGCTTGATAAAGATCTGATGCGTTGTAACTGTCAGGGTGTGGAATGCAGGTGGAAGGAGGAGGAGCCAGTTGCAGACAAGAAACATGATTTATTGAATAAAAGAGTCTAATATTGCTGTAAAAAAAAACACATGGATCAGTGGAAATGTAATGAAGTTATTATTCAAAATGTATTTCATGGTCAGGCAGCCAGGAAGACCTGGCTGGATGGAAGGTTATGACCTGACACCTGAAGGGAAGACAGGTTCCCTATTTAAAGGTAGCTGGACAAAGATCTTCAGGTGTCTAAAATCAGGCAGATGAAGGAAGGGTTCCCTCTGGTGGTGGGCGAGGAAACCATGACAGTAACTCTCATTTCTCACTCTAGATCAGGCATGGGCAAACTACGGGCCGCGGGCCACTTGCGTCCCGTTAAACGGTCTAATCCGGCCCGCCTAACTTGAAAAAATTAAGTAAATAAACCATGTTGATGTTTTTGAAAAAAAAAAAAAAAAAAGAGGAGTGTGACGGTGACATCCTGAAGGATCAGAGACCTTCAAATTAAAAGTTATTCATTTGATTTTTATTGTTTAAAGACTCATTTCAAAATCAGAGATTTTGTTGTGATGCTTTTTTTCATTTTCATTTGAAATTAAAGCATGTTTTCTCCAGTGAGGTGAGGTTACCAAAGCATGCCATCCATCTGATCCTGGTCTGGTCCTTTTGTCATGTGTTAAGGCTCAATGTGGCTCGCTAATTTGCCCACCCCTGCTTTAGATGCTTTTTATGTTTGTGGTTCAATTTTTACAGCAGTTTGTTTCTTATTGAGGGTCCAAAGGGGTTTTTGTATTTAAAAATATAGTCTGTCATGCCCTTAAAAGACAGATGAATTTCAGTAACGCTACATTTACTTCTTTTTTTTTTAGAGACTAGGATACCATTTGCATAAAAATGTGAAGCCAATCAGTCGTTGTTTGCGTCTCGTTTTAAGTCAAGCTTGGATCATCCATTAAAATGCAAAGGTTGCTCTTAGAATAACATCATACAGTATCTTCATGTAATAAAGTAGGTACTTTATTGGATGGGTGGAGACGGTGGCTGCGTGGTTAGAGCGTTTCCCCGCGGACCGGAAGGTCGCAGGTTCGCGCCCCATGGAGAGCACGTCTGGGTTCTTGGAGAAGACACCTAACCCCCGCTTCTCCCACCATTGGCCCCGTTGAAGGGCAGCCTGCTGCGGTGTAAGGAGTGCAGCAAACAAATTTCCCTGGTGAGGGATAAATAGAGTAATTTATTTATTTTTATTTATTTTATTTACTTGAGGCATTGTAATACAACGCGTTGTAGGTACGTACTGTACCTCATGACTCTATATGTGGTCCCCTACTGTTTCCTCTGCTGAGGCATATCCAAAGCTTGTGTTTAGTTTAGTTTATATGAAAGCCGGTAATGCAATTTCATATACAACTTGATTATAAACAGTTAAGTAAATTGCTTAGATGTCACGTTCTGTTCCGTTCCGTCATCTTCTGCTTGTTCCGGGGTCGGATCGCGGGGGCAACAGCCTCAAACAGGCAGCCGAGGCCTCTCTCTCCCCGGCTGCATCCTCTAGCTCACCTGGAAGGATCCCAAGTCGTTCCCCAGCCAGCTGTAAGACATAGTCTCTGCAGTGGGTTCGGGGTCTGCCCCTTGGTCTCCTCCCGGTGGGACGTGCCCAAAAACACCTCGCCTGCGAGGCGCTCGGGGGGCATTCTGACCAGAGTCCCGAACCACCCCATCTGGCTCCTCTCGACCTGGAGGAGGAGCGACTCGACACCGAGCTCCTCCCGGATGGCAGAGCTCCTCACCCGATCTCTGAGTGAGAGCCCAGCCACCCTGCGGAGGAAGCTCATCTCGGCCGCTTGTACCCGCGATCTCATTCTTTCGGTCACCTTTCTTTCACACACTCATTCTTTCGCTATGATGTCACAATATACGGAATATTAAGACCTTCTTTGTTAGGGCACCACGACAGGCTTTTCTTTTAGTGTTGGTAGCTATTTGTGTTGCAAAGCCACTTTTTTTGTGAGGGTTCTTGGACGTCGCTCCCATTCACTAGCACAAAGCTGAATAATTAAAACTGCTCCTGCACAGAGCGATGAATCAGTCACCTCTGACTGTTTTTTTTTTGCTAAGGCGTGCCCCATGGCTGTGTACTAAGCCCCTTTCTGTTCCTTTTGCAAATCCCAAGGTTATGTACTGAGCCCCTTTCTGTTTCTTTTGCCGAGGCATGTCCCAGGGCTGGGTACTAAGATACATGCTGTTCCTTTTTCTGAGACATATTCCAGGGCTGTGTAATATTCTGTTCCCTCTGATGACATATGACTGTGACTGATTATGTTCCACAGAACACAGTAAAAGCTGTACACAGCTTTCCAACCACATCAAGAGAGATGAAATGTGAATGCAACCGTTGATTTGAGAACAAGGAGAGAATCGAGTATGGATGCTACTTCAGGAAGTTCTGGAAGCTGGAGAAACAAAATAAAACACACAAATACACAGGAAGAACATACAGACCTAGTGTTCTAAGGCTCACCATGCATTAATGCATAGCGTTGCATTGTTTAGCGACACTGTGGAGAACCCTGTATCTTCAGATATTTCTGATGGGACTACCACTGCATTGCAAAGCAATGTATCTGAGGGCATCTATAGGCACCTTTATGTGGTAAGCCCAAACTCCACGACTAAATGAGATTAATATGTAGTTCTTCATTATTTGATCTGATCAGAAACAAGTCCCAGCGTGCGGCTCAAACTGTTTTGGGGGGTTTGGATCTGCTGATATTAGCTGTAGCAAAGAAAAACTTTCAAGTCTGTAGATAATTTCCAACATGTAGAAGTTTCTAATAAAAGAAATGAAAAATCCTGGTTTAATTTGAAAGAATATCATGTTTCATTAAGGTCGCTGGCTGTGGATCTGTCCCACATTTACCCCTGCCAAACCCAAACCAGACATGGTGGACCAAGAGAAGACAATCAATCTCATTAACTTCTTTCTGTCTGTCCATCTTAAGCTTTCTCTCTGTTTCCCAATCCTCTCGTCAATGATGTGATAAACGTCTACAGATGTGGATGGCACCGACACACACACACACTAACATGGGACCAGTAGCAGCCCATTAACGTGGACTCCAGCTTTCTAATTGATCCATTTATCTTCATGCTAATGTCCATCGGAGAGAGATGATTACTTTCTCATGTGAAAGCGAAGCGTCCTCACAAACGCAGACATTTCAGAAGGAATCTTTCTTATATTAAAGATTTTGCACACATACCTTGGCATGATGTTCCGTTCCTCTGCAGGGACGTCTGATGGTTGCACAGCATTTCATCACTCTGTCTTCACTCCACGCTTCCATCTCCGATGTACTTGTCCTTTGGATGATCTCTCAATCTGCTCTTATTCTGTAGATCTCTCACTAGATCTCACATAGAGGTTCATGTATAGAGTGTTATGATCTCCCCTTCGTGATTAATAAAGCTTATTCAGTTTAATATTTGGGAATAAAAGGTTTTGTAAAGACGGTAACACCTTTCATGGTTGCTCCACTCAGTGAGTAGAGTTTAAGCTGAATTCGAATAAACAGTTTGTGGGTTTTAACGATTGAATATTTCTCTTTCCGTTCTTCCCAGCTCAGGTCGAGCTTTGTCATATTTTCTTATTTGACAATGTGTTTCCAGTTGGAGATACACGCCGCTGGGCTAGCTGATTGCTATCCCAACTTCAGAGCTAAAAAACTTGTTTTTCTGCCATAATTTCCTTCTTTTTTCCTTGAGAACACGCTTCATCTGAGGGGGGAAAAGAAACACTTTCAGGGCTGAGTAGGTCTGCTGGAATCACTTTGACTGGATTGGAAACACTTGTTGGTCTTGCATCACTGAGGCGAACACAGAACACCATGTTTCGCTGACTTTCTTTCTAAAACACATGTGCTCAACGTGTGATTGTCTACTTTTTATTGCTGGAAGCAACAAAGAACTCCTGAGGGATGTTGGAGGATTAAGGATTTATCACCGCTCGGAGCAGGATTAGGTGCTGATAAAGGGCTCAGTAGGTAATGGCTTAAATGGACGTGAATCATTTTGTGATGACTTGGTTTTATTATTTGCTTTTTTGGAAACTGGACTTGACTCTGGGTTAGAAAGGCCCAATTAAATTTAAAGTTAGAAGTGCTTGAAAAAATGTGAGATTTTGGAAAATTAAAGAGAAATATTCTGACTGTTGGGATTTCTGCTGAAAGAAAAAGTCCATTTCAAAACTTTAAAAAAAGAGCCTGCCTTATAGAATCGTGATGTTCATCTTTGTGACCTTTTTGGAGATAAAGTCAGAGAGGCCAGACTGAGATGGTTTGGACATGTACAGAGGAGAGAGAGAGAGAGTACATTAGAAGAAGGATGCTGGGTTTGGAACCACCAGGAAAGAGGACTAGAGGAAGACCAAAGAGGAGGTTCATGGATACAGTGAAGGAAGACATGAAGATAGTTGGTGTGACTGAAGAAGATGCAGCAGATAGGGTTAGATGGAAGAAACTGACTTGCTGTGGTGCCCCGTGAAGGGAAAAGCCGAAAAAAGAACAAGAAAATTTTAAAGGGCCCATCTCATGCAAAATGGACTTTCCAGAGTTTTCTACCTTGTAAGAGTGATGTCCGGACCTTGTATATGTGTGTGTGTGTGTGTGTGTGTGATGTCCAGGCCTTGTATATGTCACCAAAGGGCTTTCTAGATTGATTTAGCCCGTTTTTCTGTGGATTTCTGGAACGCTCAGACAAAACAACCAATGAGCAGATGTCTAAAGTATGACACATTTGACGTAGCCAGGACGAACTTCACACACGCCCCCCTCCCTCCTCACCACCCGCCCGCCCTCCTCACCCGCCTCCACTCCGGCCTTACGCCCTCATAAACCCGCTTTCAACGTCCGATATACAGGCTGGTTCGCTGCTCTGCGTCTTTTTTATTTTCTTGCTTGAAACACGCTTTTTGTAGCTACGCACGGGTTTACGCCCGCCTTCCCCCTCCCGCTCAGAGATGGGCGGAGGAATAGCGGCTCAGTGAGAGCAGAGGGCGGAGCTTGTACTTTCTCAGGACGGGCGGGGGGATGAGCGATACCCAGCCTTTCATAGTTCCGGGTCTGTGACTGCGCTCCACCAAATCAATATATTTTCATAACTATGATGTAATGCATGTTGTAAACGTGTGTATGTGCAGAGGATACAATGTGAAGAGTTATTTTGCATGAGATGGGCCCTTTAAAGAAAAATATTCTGACTGTTGGAATTTCTGCTGAAAGAAAAAGTCAAAAGCTAAAAAAAAAGACCATGCCATATTGATTTGTGACCTTTATCTTTGTGACCTTTGTGACCTTTGGAGGTAGCAGAGATGAAGATGCTGAGGATCTCTCTGGGAGTGACCAGGATGGACAGGATCAGAGGAACAGCACATGTTAGAGGTTTTAAAGTCAGAGAGGTCAGACTGAGATGGTTTGGACATGTGCAGAGGAGAGAGAGGATGCTGGGTTTGGAACCACCAGGAAAGAGGACTAGAGGAAGACCAAAGAGGAGGTTCATGGATACAGTGAAGGAAGACATGAAGATAGTTGGTGTGACTGAAGAGGATGCAGGAGATAGGGTTAGATGGAAGAAACTGACTTGCTGAGGAGACCCCTGAAGGGAGATGCTGAAAAAAGAACAAGAAAATTTTAAGCTAGAATTTAAATTGAAAAGATCAGGAATAGGGACACGAAAAAGTCGATGGGAATTCATTGATGAATTCGGCTCCATCTGCTTTTTATTACAAACTTTATCAGTTCATCTATAGTTGGAACTGAATTTTTAAAAGGCCTTCACTTGTTTTGAAGATATCATGTTCAAATACGTTTTACAGAAAAATGAACAGTTCTCAAAATTGATTTCTTCACACGTCCAATAAAATGTAAAATTAATTTATTCATAACTCTTTCGTTTCAAACTGAGTAAAAAGAAAACAAAGAACAAACTTTTATCCAATTTCTGTTCTTCTTTTTGCAAATAGTAATCTGGAAAAGACAGATTTTCCGATTTTGGAATTTCAATCTCAAAACGGAAGTTGAATGGTAGTAAGAAACACGTGCACATGTCCTGCACTACTTCAGACTTCCTCATGCATTCCCACAGATCGTCTCTGTGCACCCTGTCATAAACTTTACTCAGTTCCACAAAGACTGCTCCCAAGGACGTACCCTGTACTTCTCTACCAACACCCTGGAAGGAACAGCTGCTCTGTACTCCACTCCAACCTTTTCCTCCATCATTGTACCCTCTCTGCTCATCTCTTGATATAAATTGAACATACAGTGATGTTCATTTTTATACTTTTAGGCAAATCTAAAAATAGGATCTTATGTTTTGATACACACGTGTGTTTCTATCTGTCTTTAAATATAGAATCACTCTTAAACTTATGAACACAACTGTTTGTTTACGCGTGACAATCTTTTCCTTTTCCACAAGTACTCCTCCACATCAGAGCTCTGCATCCATCCCAGCAGTTTGGTTTTATAAAACACATCCCTGCATCCAGTTCCACTTTGTTCATGACAAACATGATCTCAAACATACTGGGTTTCAAAGGGAAACCATGAGGAACACATGAACGGTTCGAGTTCAAACGATGCGAGTTCAGATCGAATGTCATACACAAAAACATGGCTTTATATGTTCTAAAGTTGGACGTATACCTCCAAAGCTTTGCTTATATGTTACATAATTGGATACAAACTGTATTGAATACTTTTTTTTCTTCTGGTTTTACAGATGGTAGAGTTTACCCGTTTCTTTTAAAGCTTTCCAAGCTTTGAGATGTTTGTAAATGACCATGCAGACTTCCCCAAAAAACTGAAACAAATCTAGAAAATATTAACTCAAAGTAAAGCTGCTTCCAGAAACCTCAAAGGAAAGGTTTGCTGTGTGGATCTGACACGGTAAATTCAGAATAGAAGGATGTACCTGGTGATGGTGCACAGAAGAGAAAACAAGCATCTTTACCTCATCTGACAAAACATTTGTGGGTGGTCAAAAAATCTGTCTGAGATGACAACATTGATTTTTTCTAAAGAACCAATGTTGTCATCTACTGTAAGTGTCTGCCCACAGAACGCGCCACATCAAGTCAGTTTCTTCCATCTAACCCTATCTGCTGCATCCTCTTTGGTCACACCAACTATCTTCATGTCTTCCTTCACTGTATCCATGAACCTCCTCTTTGGTCTTCCTCTAGGCCTCTTTCCTGGTGGTTCCAAACCCAGCATCCTTCTTCTGATGTACTCTCTCTCTCTCCTCTGTACATGTCCAAATCATCTCAGTCTGGCCTCTCTGACTTTAAAACCTCTAACATGTGCTGTTCCTCTGATCCTGTTCATCCTGGTCACTCCCAGAGAGATCCTCAGCATCTTCATCTCTGCTACAAACATCTCTGTTTCCTGTCTTTTCTTCAGTGCTACTGTTTCTAGACCAATCAGCATGGCCGCTCTCACCACACTGTCTCTAGACCAATCAGTATGGCCGCTCTCACCACACTGTCTCTAGACCAATCAGCATGGCCGCTCTCACCACACTGTCTCTAGACCAATCAGCCTGGCCGCTCTCACCACACTGTCTCTAGACCAATCAGCCTGGCTGCTCTCACCACACTGTCTCTAGACCAATCAGCATGGCCGCTCTCACCACACTGTCTCTAGACCAATCAGCATGGCCGCTCTCATCACACTGTCTCTAGACCAATCAGCATGGCTGCTCTCACCACACTGTCTCTAGACCAATCAGCATGGCCGCTCTCACCACACTGTCTCTAGACCAATCAGCATGGCCGCTCTCACCACACTGTCTCTAGACCAATCAGCATGGCCGCTCTCACCACACTGTCTCTAGACCAATCAGCATGGCCGCTCTCACCACACTGTCTTTAGACCAATCAGCATGGCTGCTCTCACCACGGTTTTGCATACTTTCCCTTTCATTTCTTTTCTAGTTTGAAATCAAGAAGCACTTTGTAAAAATGAGTTGCTGTGTTTTATTTTACTTTAAGTAACCTCGACTTCTGGTGTTCCTCATTGGGTTGATCTCCGGCCCTCTGGTCTTGAGTCTTCAGATATTTTTAAAGGCAGCAGTAATCTGACTTGGGGAGTTCTCCACAGCACCATCTTAGGACCACCATTTCTTTTTTAGTTTTTACCTGACCGACATATTGGTTTGACCGATTTATTATTTTCAAGACAAATCAGTTATATTTATTGAGTGATGCTGTAGCCACATATCAAATATGTAACACATAATTTGAATTCAAATTTAAACAATTTACCAAAGTATATATTTTAATATGGAATATATTATTTTCACACCTGGAAAAGTGTAAATCATGACCAGATTTTTACTGCTGAGTTTTCAGATTTAATATCTAAGCATTGATGATAAAAACTTAAATATAAATTCTTTTCTATGAATAATCCATTCCATTTTATTCCGTCGTCTTCCACTTATCCGGGGCCAGGTCACGGGGGCAATAGCCTCAGACGAGTAACCCAGGCTTCCTTCACCCTGTCCTCATCCTCCAGATCACCTGGCTGAATGCCGAGGTGTTCCCCGGCCAGCTGTGAGACAGTCTTTCCAGCACATCCGGGGTCTGCCTATGGGTCTCTTCCTCAAAACACCTCACTACTGAGGCTCTCGGGAGGCATCCTAATCTGGTGCTTGAACCACCCCATCTGCCTTCTCTTGATTCAGAGAAGCAACGGCTCTACTCTGGATGGCAGAGCTCCTCCCTCTATCTCTGAGTGAGAGCCCTGCCATCCTTTAGTTGTTTATATATTTATTATATAATTAATCAATTAACATTAGACAAAGAAAAAAGTGGCATAATTATCTGAAATGGGCTTTTTGTGGATCCTTTTAACCAGTTGGCATCAAGTTTAAAAAAAATAAATTGGTAGGGCTTTTATTGTTACATAAAACTGGACCAGTTTAAAGTCAGCAGTAATGTAACCTGCGGAGTCCCACAGGGGGCCATCTTTGAATCTCTGTTGTTCATAATGCGCTTTCCTCTGCCCAGATATTACAATCCAATGTATGTCTTTTTAAACATTATGCAGATGATGCTTCAATTTATACTCTTTTCCATTGCTGTGGTGATTTAAGAACGACACCTGTGGCAAGAAAAACTTTCTCCAGCTCACCTCAGATGGTGGCACACAATTTATGCAAAAAAAGGAAAACAAGAAGCATTGTCAACACAGAAGCATCATGCCCCTGGTACTCTGACACATTTTATTTAATAGATACTTGTCCAGCATCTTCTTCCTGTTCTGGTCAAACCCTGCAAGACCTCTGTGACAGCCGGGAGCTTTGAGACCAGGAGGAGTACGACTTTGCTCCGACTGGCTAAGACGCCTCCTGTCTGGGCCGGACGTCCACATCAGACTCCCTCGTTCCCTCACTTAAATGAACAAACTACCTGCATACCATGTGTCTGTGGACACAGCAGCGTCTCAGCCTGCAGCTATGGGCCCCTCAACCTCCAGGTAACCACGGTGCAAACACCAGCTGCTTTCAATGTCTGAGGAGCAACGGGGTCACAGTTTGTTTGTTTGATTTTGATTTTATTTTTATTTGTAAAGGCCAGCATGACAAATAACTATCTGATCAAACGTCATACTTTTACATCTCACATCGCTTTATGATTTAGTACCATAGGACGGACCGTCAGGGATCGCCACAGCAAGTCAGTTTCTTCCATCTAACCCTATCTGCTGCATCCTCTTTGGTCACACCAACTTTCTTCATGTCTTCCTTCACTGTGTCCATGAACCTCCTCTTTGGTCTTCCTCTAGTCCTCTTTCCTGGTGGTTC